>JAHSVA010000007.1:4022500-5222500 GCA_019915185.1 Eucalyptus camaldulensis
CAACAAAAACCCTGTATGGTTACCGGGGTCTAACATAATAATAGATGACCTAAACCATGATTAAGACTCATGTGGAGCACACGCTATTTCCACAAATTTATATAGACTCGATTTTGTATTGTGACTGATTCTATTGTCACGGTCATTCATGACTTTCCTCAAGTTGCCTAGTACCCGTAAGTCGCTAATTGGCCATAACTCGAGTACTCTGCTTCATTCTTCCGCCTATCTTGTTATTTCTTTCTTTAGTTTCTCATGATCATACGTTGTTTTCATTTGCTCATTTTGATTGCTTGGAATGGCAGGCGTATATCTGAGATCATCTTGTACGTCACTCGGCAGCTGAAAAAAGCTGAACTAGTTGGTGCTTCCATGCCAGTCGGAATCGATAATCAAGTCCGCGAGATTATGACGAGGCTTGACATCGACTATCGCAACAGACAAGCGGTTGATATTCGCAGCAATGAGGTCCGAATGGTCGTAATACACGGCATCGAGGGGATCGGGAAAACGACTCTTGCAAAGTTCGTTTACAACCAACTATATCCTCTGTTTGAAGGCTGTAGCTATCTTGGAAACATCCGAGAGATATCGAGAACCGAGCCCCTCGAGCAACTGCAAAGCCAACTGGTTTCTGACCTGCTAAAACAAGAACCCATGACCTTTCGTTCCGTACAAGATGGTATTTACCACATCAGACATAAGTTTCGCAATATGAGAGTTCTCATCTTGCTTGATGATGTCAATGAGCGGCATCATCTCGACGCATTTTCCGGGAAGCTAAGGTGGTTTGGGTCTAGAAGCAGGATAATTATAACGACCAGAAACCCCAATCTTCTTAATATCCCTGAAGTGGTTGAGACTTATGAAGTTGAGCCCATGGACGCAGATCAATCCCTTCGTCTTTTCTATCGACATGCTCTTGGGGGAAGTTCTTCCTGGCAGGGATTTGATGAACTATCCAAGGACATTGTTTCCACAGCTAGGGGGCTTCCTCTAGCAATTGAGGTTGTAGGTTCATTTCTGTACAGAAAAGACAAACAAATATGGACTGAGACGTCAAAGAAACTAAAGAAATGGCCAGTCGATCCTGCCCGACAAGCGTTGATGACTAGCTTGGATGCTCTAAATCCAGGGGCAAAAGAAATATTTCTTGATATAGCTTGTTTCTTAATAGGAAAGGACAAGAGAATTCCCTTTTACATGTGGGAGGTCTGTGATTTTCATCCTTGTAGTGGTGTGGAGAGTCTCCTTCTCACGAACCTGGTGAAAATCGGAGAGAACAATGAGCTCTTGGTGAATGATCTATTGAGAGACTTTGGTCGAGCAATTGTCGGCAAGGAAGACCCTGCCAACCCTGGAAAGCGCAGCAGGCTGTGGGATCACAAGGACGCCCTCTATACCTTAAGGAGAAAAAAGGTAAAATTGTCCTTGTTTTGGAATTCTATGTATGGGATACTCCCTTTCTTAATCTAACCGCTAGAATCCACTTTTCTTCTTTAATTCTACAGGGAACGGGAAGGGTTAAAGCCCTCTGTCTCAAGGTCGACAATGGTTCAGACCAGTCTTTCACACGTGAGGAGTTTCAAAGCCTGTCCAGGCTGAGGTTCCTCAAGTTGGACAAAGCAAATATTTCCGGAGATTTTACGAATCTACTCTCCAATTTAAGGTGGCTTGATTGGCGAGGGTGCCCTGCGACCTTTAAAGCCATTAACTTGCATCTGGAGAACTTGGTGATTTTTGATTTGTCAGGGAGCAAGGTCACAGAAAAATGGGAGGGTTGGAGTCGAGTCAAGGTGAAGCAGAACATATTTCACTTTGTTCGACTCATCACCGAGAACTAACTTTGTCTGAAATATATTCTATTTTGGATTGCAGATGCCAGGATTGAAAGTTTTGAACCTCACAGGGTGCAACGAAATGCAGATGACTCCCAACTTCTCCGGTTACCTGCAGTTGGAGATGTTGATTCTCGAACGCTGTTTGCAATTGGTCAAGCTAGACAATTCAATTTGTCAACTAAGCTACTTGGTTTCCTTGAACTTGAAATCCTGCAATAATCTTACTGTGTTGCCGCAGGGAATGGATAAAATGAAAGCGCTCAAAGAGCTTCTCATTGATGGTACTTCTATACAGGAAATCCCTGAATTGATGGAGAAACTCGAAATTCTTAGTGCCTCCAAATGCTCCTCACTAACTTACCTGCCAAAATCCATTTGCAATATAGAAGCTCTTTCGATGCTCTTGCTGGACAAGGTGAAGATCCCCAAACTCCCTGATTCAATTGGAAGTTTGGTGAAACTTAAACAGTTGTCGTTGAGGGACTGTCGGAGGATACAGGAACTTCCAGAATCTATTGGCGACTTAGGATGCTCATTGGTGGAGTTGGACATATCGGGGACGCCTATTTTGAAACTGCCCAGTTCCATGAGAAACCTGCAGCGACTGGCAGTACTTAAGATGGAGCGGTGTCCCCTTAGAGAGTTTCCTAGTGCCATCTGCGAGCTAAGGAAGCTTGAAGAGATCCATGCCTCCCACTGTACGAGTTTGGAGGAAAGAATTCCCAATGACATCAACAATCTACAATCCTTGAAAATATTGATCCTAGCACATAGTGGTGTTTCTGGACTACCACAGTCAATCAGCTCGCTAAACCGTCTCCAGACCCTCGATTTGCTTCCTTGCAACAACCTCAAAAAGTTGCCAAAGTTTCCCCTGAGCTTGACTTGTCTGCGAATAAGCTCAAAGAAGATGAGGATAATCCCAGAAATTCAGTATTTAGTTGAATTGGAAGAATTGAGCTTCGGTGATGAGAATCCCAAGGAGCTAATAGTTCCTCGTAACCCCGCAATCATTTTGACCGAGCAGAATTGGACTGTAACGTTTCCGAAGCTCAGGAGCTTAGAGTTTTCTCATTCCCAAATCAGCAATTTGAGCTTTATGTACGGTTCTGCATGCGTTCCTCAGCTCAAGGAAGTCTTCTTGAGGTGCACGAATCTTCAAGGAGTATTGGGGCTTCCCTCATCATTGTCCGTCTTGTCGATCCAAGCTTCTTCGTCTCTGACGAGTTTACCGACAGTCCAGAATTTGAGTCACTTGTTGGAGCTAGAGATGTCGAACACGGCTGTCAAAGAGATCGTAGGGCTTGGAGGGCTAAAATGCCTAGAGATCCTGGTGGTGTCAGATTGTGAGATAGTACATCTCGACGGCCTCTCCGAACTGAGATCATTAAAGAGACTGTCGCTCAAGAGCTGCAAGTCCCTCAAGTTGCCCGACGTATCTGGCCTCACCATGTTGAAAGTCCTGGAAATCCACAGGTGCCAGAAGATCCGCAACATCGAAGGCCTCAAGGAATTGAAATCCTTGGAGGAGCTGCTCGTGAGTGAATGCAAGGCTGCAAAGTCAGAAGGAGTAACACGAGCCCTGAAGAGTCTCGGAAAATTTTCGAGGACATCCCCTTGAGTATGTCATCATGTCATTCGATGTGTTTTGTTTTTCCCCTTGACTATCACGAGTGTTTGTTTTCTTTTAATTTCTCACCATGCTCATAATGAAAAGTGGTTTGTTTTCTTTTAATTTCTCACCATGCTCATAATGAAAAGTGGAAAAACTAGTCACTTGCGTTTCCATACATCCAAGAGCAGGGAAGTCGCATGTAATTTGGACAGCTTCCGGTAAAGTGGAATCCACAACATGTAGCACCACTTCTAAAACCATGTATTACGCCACCTCTGAGAGTTATTTCCTTTTCCCTTAAAAGAGTATGTGAAAGTTTTCTTGGATACTTTTTCACTGCCTGACAAATTTGCAACGCGAAGGATATTTACAACGCGCTTGGTACCTATTCTCGTGATGTAGCTACGCTGATCTGAATTTAGATGGTTGGGACAGCAAAATTGAATCCCACTCTGATTTAAATTCACAACCACGGGATCAAATCCAAGAAAATTTTCAGTTGAAATGGAAATTAAAGGGCGTGCAAATTAGGGCGCACAAATGATAGGAATCACAACTTACAAATTAATGGGACGGAAATTCATATAGGTCTCGATGCCCAACTTGGTCTTCAAGAATCCATTAAGGACCTGTTTGTTAAAATGTGTTTCTGTTCCCAGGAACACAAATTTTTGTTATTTTGTTCCTGGGAACAAAAAAGGAACAGAAATGCGTTTGTTTGCGTTTTTGTTCCAAAATTATTTTTTTGTTCCCAGAAACACATCTGGAACGGAAACAGAAAACAAAAAAATTTTGTTTCTTGTTTCTGGAACAAAATTTATGAACACTTTTTCTCTCTCTTCCATTTTCATCTCTCTTTTTTCTTCTTCTTTTCTTCTTCTTTTTTTCTTTCTTTTTTCTTTGGCCGATTGCAGGCCTCGGCCATGGCCGGCGACCAGCCGTCAAGGGCCGGCGACCTCGCCGGAGTGTCGCCAACCCCCAGCGAGGCCAAGCATCGCCGACCCTTGGCGAGGCTCGGCCTCGCCTTGGCTTGGCGAGCTCGAGCTCGCCCAGATCTGGCGAGGCTGAGCCACTGCCAGGTCGACGTCGCCTGGCGGTGGCTCGACGACGCCAAGCCTCGCCGGCCACTAGGCGAGCTCGGCCTCGCTGGGGGCTGGCAAGCCTCGCCATGGCTGGGCGAGGCCACCAGCCCTCGTCAGCCGATCGCCGGCCATGGCCGAGGCCAGCGACCGGCCAAAAGAAGAAAAAAGGAAAAAATAAAAATAAAAAAGGAGAAATAAATAAGAAAAAATAAAATAAAAATATTAAAAAATTAAAAGAAATAAAAAAATTATACAAATTTACCAAACGTGTTTCTATTCTTTTTATATTTCTGGAATAGATTTACCAAACACATTTTTTTGTTCAAAAATTGTTTCCTAAAGCATAAATACTTTTTTTTCTATTTATGTTCCCAAAAAAAATTTTTAAACAAAAATATTACCAAACACACCTAAGATTCCACCTCCAATTGGACCTGCCACCGTGAATACAGGTTAGGATGTCTGGGCTTATAGCCTAGACTGCCTGCCCATGCTTAAGTTAGGCATGGAGAAAGATGGCAAATGAAAGAAGTTTTTGTAGGAATCAAGAGTTTCAAACCTATTTCTTTGCTAACCACTAGGATTTGCCCCAGTGACCACCCTTCCAACATGGAAGGGAGAGTGAGGGGTTCAAATCTCCACCTTCTCAAGGGGGGATGGGGTGGGAACGAGTAAGTTTCAAGAGTGGGTTTCGACTCCCACACCCTGCAAGAGGCATGGTAAAAGTCTGAGAGTGAGTGTAGAGTAGGCATACAGTAGGACTGACAAAAAAAAAAAAAACCTATTTCTCTGCTTCCAAATACCAATTTATATGTATTTCTATTTTGCTCGTCGAATTGGTGTTGACATGCAGGGTGCGAATGATAGTGATTCTTTTTCCAAGTCTTATTTCTAACCAGAAATAGATTTTTCTATTTAAATTCCCCAAATGAGTTTTTGAAAAAAATACACATTTGAAAATAATATAAAATTTTTGTTTCCAGAACAAATTTTTTTTTGATAAACCTTCTTAAATATCTCCATACTAGGCAACCGGTTAGGTAGCAGTGGATTGCGAGTGATTGGCGCCGGTAAATGGCGAGCAAACAATGGCGAACAATGATGGGTAGGCAACAATGGATAATGATGGGTAGGTGGCAAGGGCTAGCAATGAGAAGATAAATAAAAAAGTAGAAAATTTCTACTTTTAATTTTTGTTCCAAATTTATTTCTAGATTAAAATTTTATCTTAGAAATTAAAAAATTAAATTATATTACTAAACGGATTTTTGTTCCAATTTATTCTCATGATAATCAAAATAGAAATATAGAGGAATGAATGGTTACCATTCGCGCTTGTGTTGACTCAACTCTGGCAAGTGCAATTGGTCTCTACAAATTCCAATACTTCATAATAAGTGTGACGGGTCTTGGCATGTAGTGGTCAAACTACCTACATTAGTAGGCGCTACTACCTTATAGCGGTTTCACTGTTAATTCCGAGAAAATATTGAGTGGTCCAGAACCTCCACGTCAGCGTGGTCCTCGGCCACTCACGAGGCGCCATGTGGAGGGGTGGGCCCCACTTGGCGTCTTCTGCTTCTTCCCCTCTCCAGACGCCCTCTCTCCTCTCTGCTCCTCGACTTAGGCTTCTTTCTCTCTCCTCTCTCTTCTCACTCTCTCCCAAATAACTCGGCTGGTGGCTCGGCTCGGCTGGCAGAAGAAAGGACAAGTAATAAATGCACAACGCTCCCGCTTAAATTTTCTCTCTCTCACTTGAATTTTCTAGGTCTTGTCTCTCTTTCGTGGAAGAGCACACAGAGAACGAGCTGCACTTACTTCCTCTGTTTCCTTCTCATCGCATCCCACCCCCTCCGCCTCCGCCTCTGCCTCCGTCTCTCCAAAAAGCCTCGCCGATCATCTACCTCTAGCACGTCGCCTCCTCCAAGAGCCCCGCCAGTTGCAGCTGGTTCCTCAAACTTTTGCCTCCAACTGTTTCCAACGCGGAGATCGAGTTTGTGCTCGCGTTGGTCTCTCGACAACTTCTGCCCTCCATCTGATTGCCTCCCTCCGACGAACTTGTCATCAACTCCGACTCCGAGCCGCCACCGCTGCTGCTGCCGATGGCGTCCTCTATCTCTGGCATCTGCTTGTCCTCCCACTCCCTCAGGTCGAAGATGCTGCTGGCCTCCACCGCGAAGCTGTCGGCCTCCAACAGGAGAGAGGCGGCCTTGATCTCGTTCCTGAGCGGCGCTAGGCTCCCCACCATCGACCGGGTGTTGTCCCTGCCGCTGGCCCGATCGGTCACAAAGGAGATCTCAGTGGACCTGGGCAGGGCCGACGGAGCGGCGAAGAAGGTGAGGCACAGGCTAAAGGGCTGGAGAAGGATTCCCACTCGCTATGGACGAGGTACGTGGACTGGCTACACCAGCACCGGAGCTAGGGCTTTTTCTTGGACGTGAGCCTGAATTGGGTTCACGGACGAGTTCGTGGAGGAGATAGGGCCTCGGTTCCAGGCTGCGTTCAAGGCGATGGAGGAGCTGGGGAAGGGCGCAATCGCGAACCTGGCCCAGACGAGGGCCACATGGTCGGGCACTATTGGTTGAGGAAGTCAGAACTTGCGCCGGCCCGATTCCAGGCGCAGATTAAGAGCACGCTTGACGTTGTCTGCAATTTCGCTGTTCTTCTTTGATTTTTGTTTCCTGAGTTTAATGAGCTCGTGGTAATGATAATAATGATATCTATTGCTTCCTATTCTAGAGGATTCTTAAAAGAGAAGCTTGACGATCGGTTTATTTGTTGACATTTGCTGAATGTCAAGTGTCAGGAGTTCTGTTGAAAGATGATTAAATTTTCATATGTTTTTGGAGCTATTATTCATTGGAGCAAGTTCAATAAGACAGGAAGCTCGTGACTTTTAACTGACAATGTTGGACACTCCTGCCGTATAGGTTTGTCTTTCGGTCGACTTAGATGGATGTTGGAGCTCCCGAACGACATAGAGATAGTCAGATAGATCGGTATCCTTTGCTAATGGAACAAGTGGAGAGTAGTAGTGGTCATCAGCATGTAATTGATGTAGAGAGAAATGGGGACGCCTCATTGACAGCATCTAATTGACGCCAGATTGAGAGCACGCTTGATGCCGTCTACAATTTGCTACTGATGTGGTCAGTGGTAAGGTCAGTTCTGGAATTTCGGTCGTTGTTGCTCTTCGTGTGGTAAGAGTCTGTAGTTCCCTGCGTTCTATCGTATACGCAAATGCCTGCACATTTTGATTCTGAATAGCACATGAAAATACTAATATTGGAATTGGTGATTACATTCCTTTCGCCAAAAAATGTGCTTTATCATTTCTAGAGAGAGCATGATATGTACCAATGAGCAGCATCTTCCTGATAAATTAGTGTATGTAACATTCCTGCGCAATCTTCTTTTTGGCTTCATATATTATGTAACTTCCTTTTTATTAATAGTTGCTGCTGTGACCTGGATTCCATTATGTATATGTGGTGGTAGGTCGAGGATCCACTATCAGAGGCAACAAAGTACTTGAAGCGGCTTCAAAGGAGCTCACCTGATTCTTTGGAAACATACATTCTTTCGTTTGAAGTAAATATGAGAAAGCGGAAAACTTTGCTTGCCTTTCAAGTAATTTTGCCTGGGGTTACTTTGCTTCTTCTTTTTTTTTTTGTCCAGTGACTTTCTTACTCTTGAAACTTCTTGAAACATATTGTTCGGAGTAACTTAATGACGAGCTGATAAATGTTCTGTTTCCTTTTCCTATATACGTGCTGCTTGCAATTTAATTTTCTACTTAACTCCATTTTAATATATGCATCTTTATATGCTGCTCTTTTCATAAACCCAGGCGGTGAAGCAGCTGCTCTGGTTGGACGCGGAAAGCCCTGACACACCTAGGTGCCTGGTTAGTTTCTCTCTAGTTTGCACTCGAGATATTTTATCATTCTCATATGTCCTCTTAACTCCTTGGGTTGAGCTGTTGATATATTTGTCGCATCTTTTGGGTGTCTGTAAATTTTGATGCAAGTCATAGTATGTTGATCTGTGTTGCTGCTGCTTTTTCCTCAACTCTTTTCAGTGGTGGTCTACATTGTTTCCCCGGTTGCTAGAGACTTTGACGGCTTGGTGTTGTTCCTGATGGGTGCTTTTTGCTGCAGTTAAAGTTTTTCCACGTAGTTAGTTCCATGGCTGCCCCAGCTACTGACTCTGAGAAACTCATTTGCACTGTATTAGAAGCTGAACGACCAGAAAATCAGGTTCTTTACAACCTGTCTTTTGGACTTGCTATATCTTTCTTGTTTGGTTTTTTCAATATGACAGTCTTTTAACACATACAGTTGTTCATCTTGCAGTCATTTGCATGGGAAGTCTCTTTTAGAGGCAAATGAGTCATTCCTCGATAAGCATAAAGGTATCCTCAACATCAGACAATTTTCTTACGTGTGTTATAACATGTTCTAAGTGTGCTTGGTCTTTTTTTTATTGTGTGTGCTGATTCCTTGATGCACAGGGCAGCTGCTGCAGAAATGCTGTATCTTTTGGAACCCAGCAATAAGGGCAAGGCTGTGAAATTAATTGAGGATTCAAGCAATAACTTGGTGCAAAGGTACTGTTTGGTGCAACGAAGGTCTACCATCTTCATTTCATTTGTTTTGGACTGTTTTACGCTGCCATCCCCTTGATAATCTGTTGAGCATGTCCACGTTATGTTGCATAGAAATGGAGCACTCGGATCAGTTAAGGAATGGAAACTCAAGGATTGTATTGCGGTTCACAAGCTACTCTCCTCAGTAGTAGTTGATATGGATGCTGCGTCAAGTAAGTTTTGATCTCGTCAACTGTTTTTGGTTAAAGTTATGCTTAAAATGTGGAGTATCTGTTGGAATAATTGGAGTAGCAGCAGTATAGGGTAGCAAGTGGGTGGCTGGGTGGGTGTGTGTTGGGGTGTGAGTCAGGGAGGGATCTCGTCAGTGAATTTCGTTATTGATGACCATTCTTCTATCCCTACTTCCTTATTGGGTTACTCATTTTACTGAATACAAAGATGGGATATTATGATTGGATAAAGCTAGATTTGACTTTTGAGATGGTGTCTCTGACACTTGTAAAATACATCTTCAACAGGATGGAAATTACGTTGTGCCGAATACTTCCTGCACTCCACGTATTTTGAAGGAAGTCGCAGTTCTGCAGTTCTAAAGTCCTCGTACAACCAGATTTCTCGTAATCCTGAAAATGGACTCAACCATCCTGCGGGTGGCATAAGCATATGGATTCTCTTGCGCCAAATGGAAAACTGGAAGCTTTTAAGGACCTCTCTATCTAACAAGTGGAGTTGAAAGCTCATTTTGGGCAATGTAATTGTACATTCATCGGTATGCATGAGAGTTAGTTCACAGCTATAGCTGCGGCTTGGGAGATAGTTCGTTCAACCACTGGGGAAGTATCATTCATGGGGCCTTTTCCAGTTCATGGCCATTCCGTCGCTTTATTGGATTGGCATTTGCCTCTGTTCTTTTTGGCCTCCCTCTCCCTCTCATCTTGGAATTTGTTTTGCTAATTGTGTATAATCTTCCTCCACTTTCGTTTCCGGTCGGATTCATAGCCTTGTGTGTCTGTGGGCATGAATGAGAAAAGGTGGCGGGCTCCATGGGAATATGCATTAAACAAAGGTTTCCCTTTTTGCATTGTTAGTTTTACAATCTATAGGAGATCCCTGAGGTGGAACCACAGGAGAAATTTTCGAGAACGGATGGTTCGTCAGCCTTAAGAACAAGTGGCCTCTGCAAACTTACTTCTGGAGACATGTTGTACTTCCCTTATTTATGTCCACCATTGTTTTTCCTTTGTATAAACATTGCGTTCTGTGAAAAATTTCGAAATGAGATGTTACAAATGATAGATTTTGCATCAGTAAGACATGCTCTCCTGGGTTGATTTTGGTTCTTCGTTTTCTAGTTTCAGGTCATGACAGTTTTCTATTTTTTGGTTAAAGTACGCGAGTGATTCGGGCCTTGGCTCTATGTTATCCTTGCTAATATGAACCTCCTAATTTATCTTCTTTGGTTTTTTCGTATCACTAATGAAATGGATGAAGACAAGTGGTCTCCTAATGGGTTGTTGGAGAGGAGCCATATGTTTTGCTGGACTTGATCTTTTTTCTGGTACGGAAATTTCCCTAGGTTGTAGGGAAAATGTTTCATTTTTTTTTTCTTTCTTCTAGTTTTCCCTCTTACAAGCTTCAAAGAAATTATCTCGAGGCCTTTGGTAATTTCTCCTGCTTTTAAGTCGTCTGAAACTCTGAAAATAATTTTAGAAAATGCAAAAAAAACGGTATGCCATTTTTGCTGTTTTCGCACCAAAATAAGAAGGTTGAAATTATGTAGCCTCATCTCCCTTCTTAGACCACAACCAGAATAGTAACATGAATGGCACGAAATATGTAAGTTCAAGAAAAAGCCATTTTTCTTCTTTTCCATGAGTCCCAAACCGACCACGTGCGCAATGCTCTCTCATATCTTGTGAGGTATGGTGCGGAATGATCTTTGATACTGTGTACGATGCATCTTAAAAGTTATGTATTTGTATCACTTCTAAAAATAAATATTACTTGTATTGCCTATAAAAATTAATGAATAAGAGATTTTTAACATTCATAAAAATATTTAGACATGCATAATTGTAAGGGATGGAGAGAACTTTTCATGAACTAATTATTTGAATTGATATAAGTGATTAATATTAAAAAATATTTTCCAAATCTATGAAACAAACAGAATCTAAAACAAAACCAAAGACTAAATTGCTATTGCTCTATCCATTATCAGTTTTTGTCCATCACATTCTTCCAAATTCTATTGCTCATCTGTCTTCAATCTTTTTATTTAAAAGAGGAAAGATAAAAACTAAGTTGTTCTCTGCAAATATCAGCAATTTTTTAGCATATTGCTACAACTTTGATTACGCACTATGCTAGCTATTTCTTGATCAGCCTTGGGTAACTCTGTAACAGCAATAGTACTGAGGTCCTCCATTTATCTTAAGCATGCCCACTCTAGGGCTCCAAAATAGGAGAACATGACACGATGAATAGTTACAGTTTATCGCAATTTACGTGATTAAATACACCATGTGCTGTATTTTCGAACAAGCTAAATACATCATTACCATTATCCTGAGATAGGATCTGTGCGCAAAGATTCCTTTGCCATTGCAGCACCCCCAGATCGTTTCACGGGACCCGGTGTATGAGCCGAGCATCCAACTTCGACCTCACATTGACATGTCCTGAGAAGGTGGGACCACTCCCAGGCAAGAGATTCAGTTCTCCATAGTGTAGTGTAGCAGTGGTAAATCATCCGATGCGTCGCAAGAGAACCTCTTTGCAGATATAGCCTCTTGCTACCTATTGGGAATGACTGATCCCCGAAAAACCGGATTCGACACTAAATCGAACCCCTAAACTCAAGCGGAAGACAAGCCCGGGAATTCTAACACGTATCACCGATCCTAAAGCACACCACGGATTCGAGCGTACCTTTTAGCCACAGATTAAACACCGACGTTGATGGAGGAAGAGAAACTGAGCAATTCGATCCGATGAAGCCTTGAAGGGAGGAAGATCAAGCGGTATGCTTACTGTCTTTTGTTTTTGAGAGAGAGAGAGTGTGGAGAACGTACGTCTTTTCTTTTTCTAAAGACAGCGGTATGTTTTTCTCTCTCTCTCCTCCCTTTTATACCTCTTTCTTTCCACGGGCCATATTCCCATGGGCCAGGCTCTCTTGGCCCAACTTGGGCGGACGGGCCTTAAGCCCAAATCAAATAAAGCCTTCATCTCCCACTCGCACATGGTGGGCCGAACAGGATTCTCTTTACCTCTCTTCAACTTTCATACTGGTGAATAATCCGTGCGACCAGCATACTTTGAGAGCTCGTTGCTATACATCTGTTAGGAATATACAGCAGCTCATAATGGGCATCACACTTTGAGTAGATTTAGTATGCAATACCCTAGATCGATCGATCACATGTTATATCTCTCTTGATCTCTTTTAAACATGATATATATATATTGTATTCACAATTATAGTTATCACAAAAGACAATCATAATTGGTCGACCAGTGAATACAAAACCACAATGTGATTCTCCAAAATCGATCTTCCTCTTTCCTTCAAACTCTCAATTTCAGTCCAGCTTGCTTTTCTAGAAATGTCCAATTAGATCGAATCAACTCATGACCATTGGCAACATCCTAAGATAGCAAACACTAAATAGAAACCTTGAGAATAAGTAAAAGTCATGAGGGCACTAAATTTGAGGAACTCTTTTCCTCAAGAGTCTCACACGTCATAAAAGTTGAGATCAAACTTTTTGCCACTCTTATTGGTCGGCTCATGCATACGTAGTATGAAATACGTATTACGGTATTAACCCCTTTCCCATGGAGCGTATGTCTACACCTTTCAATACCGTACAGATGATAGTTCAGACATACCCAGTGTCTAACTTGAGTTCACGTACCTACTCTTTTACAAAATTCATCAGAACTCACATCTGGCATCTTAGACAGATAAAGTAAAATATGTGGGGTATTTTACTTTCGGACATCGTAAGTATTATGTCCTCATCTTAACACTCAGTTAAGGCGACATACGTATTTTAAGCTTGAGCTCTCGATTATCACCTAGATAATAAGCTTAAAAACAGTCTCATCTCTATTCATCACACAGTAAATAGAGGCGATTACCCGTGTGAGTGGGCTAATCTTTTATCTGTGCGACATACTTACTCAACTTAAAATAATACACTGAGTATTGAGATGCATAAAGATCAAACAAAGATTCATAGGCATTAATAATGAAACAACACTAGTTCATAAATGTGAACAACTCAAGGAAATTACAATCCAGTACATCAGACTCTACGCAATCCTAGAGATTTTACATGACCACAAAACACATCTCTAGGTATTGGCTTTGTCATAGGATCTGCTACCATTCTATGCGTAGATATGTACTGTAAGTTCACATCCTCTCGTGCAACCATATCCTTGACAAAGTTATACTTGGTATCTATATGTTTGGTCTTGCCATGATATTTTGGATCTTTGGTGTATGCTATAGCTGCTTGGCTATCACAATTAACCAATAATTGATTTGCAGCTTTCTCAATAACACCTAAATGATCCAAGAATCTCTTAAGCCAAACTGCTTCTTGTACTGCTGCTGATAATGCCACGAACTCAGCTTCCATCGTGGATAAGACTATGCATGTTTGCTTCTTACTACTCCATGATATGGCGCCATTGCTCAGTAAGAAAGCAAATCCTGAGGTAGATTTTCTTTCATCTAAATCTCCTCCCCAATCAGCATCTGAATAGCCTTCAAGTCGCAGATCCTTTCCTTGGTAATTCAACTTGAAATCAGCAGTTCCCTTCAGATACCTCAGTATTCTTTTGACGGCTTTCCAATGTGCTGGACCTGGATTGGATTGGTATCTACTCACCATTTCAACTGCAAAACATATGTCGGGTCTTGTACACATCATAGCATACATCAAGCTCCCAACAGCACTAGCATAAGGAACATGTTTCATTTGTTCCTTCTCTTGTGGAGTCCTTAGACACAGTCTATGGCTCAACCCTTCACCTTTTGCAATAGGAGTGTCTATGGGTTTACAATCTTGCATACGAAATCGTTCAAGAACTTTGTTTATATAAGTTTCTTGCGAAAGAGACAACGATCTCTTCGAACGATCTCTTGAAATCTTAACTCCAAGAATGTATGCAGCCTCACCCATATCCTTCATCTCAAAGTTGGAAGACAACCAACTCTTGACAGTCTTAACAAACTCCATATTGCTTCCGGCAATTAGTATATCATCAACATATAATGATATGATCACAAATTGATCCTTGGATCTTTTGATATATACACAATGATCCTCATCAATCATCGTAAAATCATATGCCATTATGGCATTATGAAAACGTATATACCATTGTCTTGATGACTGCTTAAGACCATATATCGACCTCAAAAGTCGACATACTTTTTTTTCTTGGCCTTTCACTATGAAACCAGCAGGCTGTTCCATATATATTTCTTCCTCTAATTCTCCATTGAGGAAAGCAGTCTTTACATCCATTTGATGTAATTCAAGATCCAGACTAGCCATTATTGCCAGAATAATGCGAATCGAGGTAAATCTCACTACAGGAGAAAACGTATCTTCATAATCAATTCCTTCCTGTTGATTATACCCCTTCGCCACAAGGCGAGCCTTATGCCTTTCAATCGAGCCATCAGCCTTTCGCTTTATTTTGAGAACCCTTTTGTTCCCAATAGCTCTGCGTCCTTTTGGCAGATCAACCAGTTCCCAGACTTGGTTTGATTTCATTGACTCCATTTCCTCTTCCATTGCATTAATCCATTTTTCCTTACTAGGGCAATTCAGAGCCTCATTAATATTTCTTGGCTCATCCTCATCTTGTGGAGCAACCATAAAAGTTTCCCCTTCAATGTCAAAACGTCGACGGGGAATGCTTTGGCGACTTGTTCGCCGTATGGGAGATTGTACACTTTGCACATCATCCCCCATCATGCTCCCACTTGGATTAGGTAATGATGATGTCGTCTCATCACGTGGTTGTAATTGAGAATGAGTTAAATTTAATTCATCACTTCTCATATTACTCCCACTTGAACGAACTCCACTAACATCATTATCCTGATCCAAGGTCTCAAATATGGAACAATCTTCCCATATTTCGCCCTTCTTAGGAAATTCATCCTCTAAGAATGTGACATCTTGTGATTCAAACTCAGTTATACTTCCACTTTCTTGCTCACCTATGAACACATATCCTTTCGAGTGTTCAGAGTACCTTATAAAAATACTCTTCTTTCCTCTGGGACCCAGTTTCCCAAACTTGTGAGAGGACTCATGTGTATAGGCGGCACAACCCCATGACTTAAGAAAACTCAAGTCCGGTTTTCTACCTGTCCATAACTCATATGGAGTGGAAGTAACTGATTTGGAAGGCACACGGTTAAGTATATAGGCAGCAGTTAACAACGCATCACTCCAAAAGGTAATGGATAAGTTAGCATGCGCCATCATGGACCTAACCATTTCCAGTAGGGTTCTGTTTCTTCTCTCCGCAACACCATTTTGTTGAGGAGTATATGGAATAGACAACTGTCTTTCTATTCCTTTTTCATCACATAATTTTCTGAACTCATCAGATAAATATTCTCGACCTCGATCGGATCTTAATGCTTTTATTTTCTTGTCTAATTGATTCTCTACCAGGTTCATAAACCTTTTGAAACAACTTATTGCTTCAGATTTATGAGAAATCAAATAGACATATCCAAATCGAGTGTAATCATCTATAAAGGTGATGAAATAAACAGCCCCATGCCTTCCTTTCACATTCATTGGACCACAGATATCAGTATAGATTAAATGCAGAGGAAATTCAGCTCTTTTTCCTTTTCCAAATGGTTTCCTTGTCGTTTTCCCTTCTAGGCAATGCTTACATATGGGCAAATCGACTTTTTCAATATTGCCCAACAAGCCTTCTTTGGCTAGTCTATTCATACGCTGTTGGCCAATGTGACCAAGTCTAGCATGCCACACATTCACATCATTATCATATTTATTAGGAGACGTGAGAAGGGAATAACAAACATTAGTATTAACATAATCAATATCTAATACAATAAAACCATCCAAAAAATAACCACAACCATAGTAATTTGTATCCAAAAATAAATTCACACCTCTATTACAGAAGTTCATATTAAAACCTAATTTAACCAACACTAATACAAACACTAAATTCCGACGAATCTCCGGAGCATACAGCACATCATGAAGGAACAAAGTGCGTCCACCACGCATATTCAGTTGGCATGTGCCAATTCCTTTCACTTCAGCTCTGGAGTTGTTTCCCACATAGATCCACTTAGTTCTAGTTGGTACTCGTCGGAATTCCACGAAGGATCCTCTATCCTTCGCTACATGGTCCGTCGCTCCTGAATCTACAGTCCACAAAGGATTAGACTCAGTTAAGAATACATAACTCGACACAAAAGTAAAGTTCTGAAAAATACAAGGGGTGCATACCTTCTTTGGCTCACGACAGTCGCGAGCATAGTGACCCTTCTTGTCACAGTTGTAGCATTTCACCCTTGCAAGCTTTTTCATGCGGGGACGCTTCCCTCTTTCATGTTGGTTAAACTTGGGTTTCTTCCCTGAAGGACCTGCTTCTTCCTTGCCTTTTCCCTTATCAAACCAGTTAGGGCGCTTGCGCTTGGAGCTCAAAGCTCCATTTGAGCTAGAACTAGCATGATATAGTTCAGCATCCGGCTTAGCCGCCAATAGGCGGTCCTCTTCCAGCTCAAGATGACACATTGCATCCTCAAAGGTTTTGATATTTTCATTGTGAGTCAGGTGCACCTTCATGTGCTCGCAACTCTGAGGCAAGGAACGAATCACTGCTTGCACCTGCTGCTCATCTATGAGGACATGGCCAGCATCTCTCAGCTCAGTTATCATGTTTAACATCTTTCTAAGATGTTGCTTCATGGTCTGACCATGAGGCTTCTTATAAGAGTCAAACCTGATAGTGAGCTGCCTCAGTCTAGTCACCGAAGTATGACCAAATCTAGCTGCCAATGCCTCCCATATTTCCTTGGCATTGTCAAAACGCCGAAACTCTCGCATAACGTCATTTTCCATGCTGGTTAGCAACGTGATGCGAGCTAGAGAGTTCATTCTTTTCCACGCAGAAAAAGCTTCTTTGTCTCTTTTGTGCTGTGCAGTGGTTCCCTCTTCAGGTTCTACCATGGTCATGACAAGAGCCTCAAGTGCTTCTTGCTCTTCCAGCACATACTGGATTTTCATTTGCCAAATTTCATAGTTGTCACCATTGAGCTTTTCACCTTTGTTCAACTCGGCAACTATGCTCTTTGTGGCTGAAGCCATTGATCTGAACAAATCAGACAAATATGCACGAATTATTAATGCCTATCATTTATGCATCCTTATTTACATAGACCCATCATATTAATGAATAATTTTAAGTAAGGTTTTAGAATCAAAAGGTCACTATGTTTCCAATCATCCTCCAAAATCCTAACTTAAAACTATCATCAATATAATTGTCTTATGCAAAATCAATTCTATGAAGCTACAAAAACTTCTAAAACTACCCACAGCTAATTACCCACAGCAACCAGCAGTAACAGAAAACAAGATATTATAGGCATCCAATAAAACAATAATGCTTTCAATTAACAATAACATATAAGTTGCTACAGTATCAACAATCAGGTAGTTAACATTACATTAAGTTGTCCACAAAGCACACTTAATATATATAAGCCAATACAACTAACACCAAGTCAGCACACGAACTGGGAAAGATCCTATTTTGTTCAATTTCTTGATCTTTTCCCTTGAAACAATACAGTAATATTCATTTACAAAAACCATCACGATTTTCTTATAGGAAGCAGCTCCGTTGACATCCCATATGCAATTCAACACATCTTGCCATTCAGGTGGAAGAGTGTTTATGAAAAATCGCACCATCTCTGACTGTGACATTGGACGACCATTCCATACGACCTGTTGAATTTTCCCGTTGACTTCAAGGACATGATCAATTAAGTCACCTCTCTCCCATCGATGATCAGTCAGCTCAGCTATCAACTTAGACAGCCTATCCTTTTGTTCATCGGTAATTGCGCGAATAGGTGTGCGCAACCTCAAGGGAGGCATTGTTCCTGCAACAAATGCAGAACAAATAAGGGATCACATTATAATCCACATTGACTTAATTGAAAAAGAAACACATTCCTTTTTTCTTTTTTTTTTTTCGGGTCAACGGTCAACGGTCAAAGTCAACAGTCAATGGTCAACGGAGGTCAACGGTCAACGGTCGTCGATCGTCGGATCGGTCGGACCGGTCAGACCGGCCGGGCCAGTCGAGCCGGTCGTGCCGGTGGGCCCGGCTTGCGCAAACCGACGGCAAGTGCCGCGCGCGTGCGCAGGCTGACGTCACGCAGACGTCAGCCCGCACGTGCCGCGCGCTTGCCGGGTCTCGCGCAGGTCGCGTCGCCGGCCGGTGACCGTCCGGCGAACCGTCGCCATGCTGACGTCATCGATGACGTCACCCTAGCGGTTATTGACCGTTGGGTGACGTCATGCTGACGTCAGCACGCATCGGTCCACGGACCGGCGCGTGCCGGCTCGCCGGCCGGCGGTGCGCACGCGCCGGTTCGCCGACCGGCGCGTGTGCTGCACACGTTGGGCGACGCAACGCTTCCGAGCGTGTCGCGCCCATGCGCAGCGCCTTCCGGCCGCGCGTGTGGGCGCGTGCAGCGTTGCCCGACGGCGCACAACCTGTCCCCGGACTCGTCTCGACGTCGTCTTTCTTCCTATCTTTTCAGAAAATAGTTTCGACATACGAAACTCAGTAAAAAGGCCGAAGAACGCTCGGGTGTCGGGATTTTTGTCCCGATCCGTACGGCCGAAAGTTTCTTCGCGAAAACTCAATCAAAGAACATCAAATTGATCGGGAAAACGTGAACTAGGGTTCTGATACCAATGTTGGGAATGACTGATTCCCGAAAAACCGGATTCGACACTAAATCGAACCCCTAAACTCAAGCGGAAGACAAGCCCGGGAATTATAACACGTATCACCGATCCTAAAGCACACCACGGATTCGAGCGTACCTTTTAGCCATAGATTAAACACCGATGTTGATGGAGGAAGAGAAACTAAGCAATTTGATCCGATGAAGCCTTGAAGGGAGGAAGATCAAGTGGTATGCTTACTGTCTTTTGTTTTTGAGAGATAGAGAGTGTGGAGAACATACCTCTTTTCTTTTTCTAAAAACAACGGTATGTTTTTCTCTCTCTCTCCTCCCTTTTATACCTCTTTCTTTCCACGGGCCATATTCCCGTGGGCCGGGCTCTCTTGGCCCAACTTGGGCGGACGGGCCTTAAGCCCAAATGAAATAAAGTCTTCACTACCTGTGCCAAGTCAATACACGTCTCTGCGAAGAGGCCCTGTTTCATCGTAAGTCCGATGAGCAAACATTGTAGTTGGCACATTCATGGGCAGCTCCGTTATGCAAATTCTTGAGCTACTTGAAACTCGTCCTCAGTTCTAGCTGTCTCTGTCAGATTGCGAAAGCCCACTGCTCTCGCTAATCTCACTTTTACAGAGCGGGCATGAAGCATTGATCTTCAACCATTTATCAATGCACTCAACGTGGAAGACATGGTGACAAGGTAGCTCTTTTAGTTCATTGTTATCTGCATATCTTGACAAGCAAACACAGCAAACCTGCACAAATTTCTGATGAACACGAACAAGAACAATGACTGGAGGTTTGTCTTCGATTGATCCTGGCTTCCGCATATGAATTATATTGTCTTATATTTGGTATCAGAGCATGTTAAAAGCCTCTGCCTTGTTTTGTTAAATTTTGGTGTATTTTCGGTGTATTTTTTGGTGTGTTTTTCGGGCTTTTAGAACATGAACAGTAACTCGGAATGTTGAGGCCAAGAGAGAAACTCCCAAATTCCAGGCAAATTCCGGCGACCCACCCCTTGATTTCAGACCCGCACAGTCGCACCGCCATATGGAACGTTAGGCATGAGTTATTTCGGCATATCGGTGTTCGCCGGAGGCTAATTGGGCAGCGGAAGTCGCGGTGGTTGAAGGAATTGTGTTTTGGGAGAATTTCGTCTGATTTTGGGGCCAATTTTTGCTCATTTTCGCCGAAACTTGAACCCATGTGGTTGTGCCGGCATGTTCTTCAAAACCCATTATTTATTTTTGTATGAAATGGGCTGCCAGAGAAGAAACGGCTGGCGAAACCACGGCGGAACGGCGAAAAATGGCGAAGAAAACGCTTCTGTTCGCGAGGATTTTGGCGCGTGCCGAGCACGCGCCTGTGCGCTGGATGCACACGTGCTCGGCACGCGCCTGTCGTCTCCCACCGCAGCTCCTTTTTTTTTTACACTTTTGCCCCAAATTTTTAAAATTTTTACAATCATGCCCTTGGCCAATTTATTTATTTATTGTTCTGCCCTTGATGTATTTATTTATTATGTTATTTTATACATAAAATTAAATGTCCAATGGTCCATATAATTAATTAATTAGAGAGTGGCCACAACATCTTTAATTAATTAAATTATATATTAAGAGCCTTCGGATCATATTTAGAAATGGACATTGATTGTAATTAATTATATTAATATGATGAATTTTATCCCACAGGAATTTTCATTATATTAATATGTTTAATTAGGATGAAATATCATATTATTTTTCTTAATTTACCCATAGGGATTAAGAAAATGCATATAATATGGTAGTTTCTTCATGAAGTAATTATGAATCTATTGAAATTAAAAACTTAGCCCACAGGTAGTTTTTATGTTATGTGATTCATATTGTGACATGTTTACATTGGTAAAACATGATTTATTTATATTTGCCTCAAATTTTGTGACATAAGCATGATTATTTGATATGCAGTTTTGCAACCTGTGAATTTCTCTGAATTTAAGTTTGATGTTCCTATATTGAATGGTGAGAATTATAAAGTTTGGAAGGAATCAATTCTTCTTCAATTGGAGTGGATGGACATCGACTATGCTATAAGAAAAGACGAATCACCTGCTCCTACTGATTCGAGCACTCCAGCTGAGATAACTCTTTATAACCAATGGGAGCAGTCCAACCGTGTTTGTGCCATGTTTATAAGAGTTAAGATATCTCCTAGTATTCGTGGTTCAGTTGCTCAGCATAGCAATACTAGATGCGCAGTTTGAAAGTTCTGAGAAAGCGCATGCCATGACCCTGATTATGAAGTTTTTATCATTGAAGCTCACTAGTATTAGAGGTGTGCGTAAGCACATCATGCAAATGAGGAACATTGCAGCTCAACTTAAGAACCTTGAGGTTGAGATATCTGAATCCTTCCTTGTGTATTATATTCTGAACACTCTTCCACAACAGTATGCTCCTTTCAAGATCTCTTATAACACACATAAGAATAAATGGTCTATTAATGAACTCATGACCATGTGTGTTCAAGAGGAAGAAAGACTGGTTATGGAATTGGGAGAAAGTGCTCATTTGGCAACACAAGGAAAGAATAAGAGCTATGGCAAGTATAAGGGAAAAGGTAAAATAACTCCCTAAGCTGACATTAAGAAAGAATCCAAATGCTTCTTTTGTAAACAAAAGGGGCATGTAAGAAAGGATTGTGTCAAATTTAAGGCTTGGCTCGAGAAGAAAGGTAATCCAATCTCTTGTGTTTGTTATGAATCTAATATGACTGATGTAAGTCACAACACTTGGTGGATTGATTCTGGATCTACAATCCATATTTCGAATTCCTTGCAGGGTTTTCAAAACCACTAGAAGCCAGTGGGAAGTGAACAAAATATCTATTCAGGAAACAAGATGCGTTCGCATGTGGAAGCTATTGGGACATATAGACTAGTTCTCAATAGTGGTTTTGTTTTAGATTTGGAAAAGACTTTTTATGTTCCTAGTTTTTTTAGAAACTTAATTTCAGTTTCAAGACTTGTACCTTTAGGATACTCTTTTAACTTTTCAGATTCAAACTTTTGTTTATCATTTAAATCTGAAATTGTTGGGAGTGGTATTTTGTCTGATGGTCTTTTTCGAATTAATTTACAAGACAATGCCTATTATGATGCGATGCATGTTCATGATAAAGCTGGTATGAAACGATGTGTTGTGAAAGAACATTCCTCTATGTTGTGGCACCAAAGATTGGGACATATCTTCATAGAAAGAATTAAGCGATTAGTAAATGATGGAGTACTTGGTACTTTAGATTTTACTGATTGTGATACTTGTGTGGACTACATAAAGGGAAAGCAAACTAACAAGTCAAAGAAAGGTGCCAAGAGGAGTACAGAAATATTAGAAATCATATATACGGATATTTGTAGTCCGGATATGGACTCATGTGGTCAGAAATACTTTATCTCTTTCATAGATGATTACTCACGTTACATGTATCTCTATTTGATTCATAATAAGTATGAAGTATTAGATGCTTTTAAGGTATTTAAGGCGGAAGTAAAGAAACAATGCAATAAACAAATAAACGGTGGAGAATTCTATGGTAGATACACTGAAGATGGACAAGCACCTGGTCCATTTGCAAAGTTTCTTCAAGAGCATGGGATAGTTGCCCAATATACTATGCCTGGTTCTCCGGACCAAAATGGCGTAGCGGAAAGAAGAAATCGGACCTTATTGGACATGGTGGGTAGTATGCTTAGCAGCTCCAAACTTCCCAAATCCTTGTGGACTGAAGCACTTAAGATGGCAGTGTACATATTAAACCGAGTTCCGACCAAGACTGTCCCAAAGACACCTTTTGAGTTATTTAAGGGTTGGAAACCGAGTTTGCATCATGTGCGCTTTTGGGGATGCCCGTCTGAAGTGAGAGTTTATAATCCACAAGAAAAGAAGTTGGACCCAAGGACCATAAGTGGGTATTTCATTGGATATGCCGAAAGGTCTAAGGGATACAGGTTTTATTGTCCATCTCACACCACTAGAATTGTGGAATCAAGAAATGCTAAATTTCTTGAAAATGACTTGATCAGTGGGAGCAATCGATCGAAGGACCTTGATCCTAAGAAAGATCATATAGATACTCAACCTTCCACCTCAAGTTTAAGATTGGTTGTTGCTCATAATGTCCCTTCAGTTCAACTGGCTATTGAACAACCAATCGTTGAAGTTCCACAACCTGCTGATATTGATCTAGTAGATCCAGTTATTCAGCAATTACCAGAAACTGTTGAACAACCAGTTGAGCAACACACTCCTCAAGAGAATGTTGATGCAACATTGAGAAGATCTTCTAGAATAAAGAAATCGGCTATTCCTAGTGATTATATTGTGTATTTACAAGAGTCTGACTACAATATTGGAGTTGAGAATGATCCTGAAACGTTTTCACAAGCCATGGATAGTGATAAATCCAATTTGTGGTACAATGCCATGAAGGAAGAAATGAGTTCAATGGCATCTAACAAAGTCTGGGATTTGGTTGAGTTACCTAATGGTGTGAAGGCCATTGGTTGTAAATGGGTCTTTAAAACTAAGAAGGATTCATTGGGTAACATTGAAAGATATAAAGCTAGACTTGTTGCCAAAGGATTCACTCAAAAGGAAGGAATCGACTACATGGAGACTTTTTCTCCTGTATCTAAGAAAGATTCTCTTCGTATTGTTTTGGCTTTGGTTGCAAGATTCTCTTCGTATTGTTTTGGCTTTGGTTGCCCATTTTGATATGGAATTACATCAGATGGATGTGAAAACGGCGTTCCTCAATGGAGAACTAGAGGAGGAGGTTTACATGAAACAACCTGAAGGATTTTCCTCTAGTAAAGGTGAGCATTTGGTGTGCAAGCTTAAGAAATCTATATATGGCTTGAAACAAGCATTCCGCCAACGGTACTTAAGATTCCATGAAGTCATCTCTTCATTTGGTTTTGTAGAGAATGTCATGGATCAATGTATATACCAGAAGGTCAGTGGGAGCAAAATTTATTTCCTTGTGCTGTATGTGGATGATATACTACTTGCAACCAATGATAAGGGGTTGCTACATGAGGTGAAACAATTCCTCTCTAGGAGTTTTGACATGAAGGATATAGGTGAGGCATCTTATGTCATTGGCATTAAGATCCATAGAGATAGACCTCGAGGCATTTTAGGACTATCTCAAGAAACCTATATCAATAAGGTCCTAGAGAGATTTCGGATGAAAGATTGTTCACCAAGTATAGCACCCATTGTGAAGGGTGACAGGTTCAATTTAAACCAATGCCCGAAGAACGATCTAGAAAGGGAACAAATGTACAACATTCCATATGCTTCTGCTGTTGGAAGCTTGATGTATGCTCAGGTTTGCATTCGACCTGACATCGCTTTTGCTGTAGGAATGTTGGGAAGATATCAAAGTAATCCAGGTTTAGACCACTGGAGAGTTGCAAAGAAAGTGATGAGATACCTTCAAGGTACCAAAGACTATATGCTTATGTATAGATGGATTGACAACCTGGAAGTGGTCGGTTATTCAGATTCAGACTTCGCGGGTTGCGTTGATTCACGAAAATCAACATCTAGATACATTTTCATGTTAGCTGGCGAAGCCGTGTCATGGAGAAGTGCCAAACAGACTTTGACTGCTACTTCCACTATGGATGCTGAGTTCGTTTCTTGTTGTGAGGCTACCTCGCATGGTGTATAGTTGAAGAGTTTCACTGCTGGGCTTAGAATTGTTGATTCTATTTCTAGGCCATTAAGAATATATTGTGACAATTCAGCTGCGGTTTTTATGGCTAAAAATGCCAAAAGTGGCAGTCAAAGTAAGCATATCGACATTAAGTATTTAGCCATAAGGGAACGTGTTAAGGAGAATAAAGTGGTCATTGAACACGTTAGTACTGAATTGATGATAGCTGATCCTTTAACTAAAGGCATGCCACCAATGAAGTATAAGGATCATGTAACTAGTATGGGAATAGGTCCCATAATGTAATTTGTCGTCATATGAACGATTTTTGTTGTATAAAACTTTTATTCAGTTGTAATGTTGATTCTCAATTTTTGTGTACACATTTTGTTGTTTATGAGAATAACATTTATCCTTGGTTCTGGAATAAACATGGGGTTTATTCATTAAGATATGTTGTCACATATAGGCTGACATTAAAGAAATAAGATGCATTGTGATACATGGAAGATATTACTCACTCTTAGAGGACATGTCGCCATAATCCATGTGTTTTGTTTCTTTTCTTTAAGCATAAAGTTTTCGTGAAATTAGTTGAATGATCCGTATGATGAAAATGATGGGATCAAGTGGGAGAATGTTATTTATTTTTTTGTGATCCCACATTTTTTATCCAAATTTTCTCTTAAAGTTGCGACTGTTCGATCCACGCTTCGTACCTTTTCGTGACAACCGCCCGTCTTGATGGGAGACAATGTATAAATAGGAACGTACGTTCATTTCTGACGGGTGATGACAAGGTCTAACTCAAACTCTCTCATTTAGAATACACCATCAGTACGAGAGTGAATTGGGTAGTAGAGTGTCACCAATTTTGTTTGATTTTAGGTTTTCTGACGAACACGAACAAGAACAATGGCTGGAGGTTTGTCTTCGATTGATCCTAGCTTCCGCATATGAATTATATTGTCTTACAATGGCAACATCACTTTGTCTGCTTGAAGATAAATATCATGCCTAGCTGCCAATAGTAAGCATTTGCCACTTGCTGCTATCATGATAGTTTCACCATGTTAAGGAACATATAAGCAGATGTGAGGCGAGGCCTTTCTTTTTAGGCTGCAAAATCAAATGCTAGCCCTACATTATAGGTCAAAATTCAGCAGGAAGGTGCTTGAACTCCATAATTGGAATGGAAGGACATAAGTGGGTTTTATGCTTGCCGCGTCTTCTCCCGACAAGAAACGCTCCTTTTCTGTCCCTGGAGCCAAGACCCCGCCTTCACTTCCTCCTGTGTTAAATTCCTCGCCGTCAACATTTAAGTCTTGCTTCACCTTGAATTTGTAGATAGGAAGAGCATTGATGGATTCTGAGGTGGCTCCTCTTGTCTGCAAAAAGTCTTCTCGGATGCCCAGAACAGACATTATGCAAGGTAGGCAGCAACAAATTGTTGCACATAGTATAAAAGGCATGGCATATCCAATACAGCTAAAAGTTAGAAATACTATACATAACCTGCAAAAGGGCCACAACACATATATTTCATCAAGCACAACAATTACATGTATAGACAGAACAGAACAGTGTCCCTATAAATTGGTACCTATACAGTTTCAGAGCATCAGAAGGTGAAGAGTGACCTCCAAAAATCCACACATTGCCAACAACAAACCATATAGCAAAAAAACAGTCTAAGGCCATCTTGAAATGGTCCACCAACCCACTAATTCTGCAAAAACGAAATTAGCTGTTGATTCCATCTATCATAGATTGTACAGACTAGGTTACTCTGAATGATGCCAATAATCTCACAACGTGCAAATTGAAATTCAATTTGAATAGATGAGAAGCAATCATCATCCATGAGCAGCATAAGAAACGATTGAACTTTACCGTGAACTTAGAGTGTCTGCAATTTGGCCATTCCATGATGCCGATTCTTCAGAATGTTGATTGCCCTCATATGTGGACTGTGTGACAGAGATAGCTGTATAAGATCTAGGCTCTGATTGACTGCCATGAGAAGTCCCTCAATGGGATCGACTGGACTGCTAATCACTGCCACGGTTGCCAGAATGATAACACCAGTAAAGAATAGGCAGCGTTGCCACATAACCTACAACCCATGCAAATAGTGGAGCCTCTGGATTTTCATGTCTTGACAATGACAAAACCACTATGGATGCTATAAGTTGACCCACGGTGACAACTAGCTCCACTGAAATCCATAGTCCAGAATTCAATGGACTTGTTCGATGCTGGTGGTAATCATCACTCCTTCTCGTGCTAGAGGAATTCACGGAGTTCAATCTGTTTGATTAATTTACAGTTGTTTAATCCGCAAGGGCTGGCATGCTAGGCGAAAGTCCATCCTCATTCTCTGTCAAGTCTACCCTGCGTTGCTGATCACCATGAGATGCTGTCAATGAGGCGTCCCCATTTCTCTCTACATCAATTACATGCTGATGACCACTACTACTCTCCACTTGTTCCATTAGCAAAGGATACCGATCTGTTTGACTATCTCTATGTCGTTCGGGAGCTCCAACATCCATCTAAGTCGATCGAAAGACAAACCTATACGGCAGGAGTGTCCAACATTGTCAGTTAAAAGTCACGAGCTTCCTGTCTTATTGAACTTGCTCCAATGAATAATAGCTCCAAAAACATATGAAAATTTTATTATCTTTCAACAAAACTCCTGACACTTGACATTCGGCAAATGTCAACAAATAAACCGATCGTCAAGCTTCTCTTCTAAGAATCCTCTAGAATAGGAAGCAATAGATATCATTATTATCATTACCACGAGCTCATTAAACTCAGGAAACAGCAATCAAAGAAGAACAGCGAAATTGCAGACAGCGTCAAGCATGCTCTTAATCTGCGCCTGGAATCGGGCCGGCGCGAGTTTCGACTTCCTCAACCAATAGTGCCTGACCATGTGGCCCTCGTCTGGGCCAGGTTCGTGATCGCGCCCTTCCCCAACTCCTCCATCGCCTTGAACGCAACCTAGAACCGAGGCCCTATCTCCTCCATGAACTCGTCCGTGAACCCGATTCAGGCTCACGTCCAAGAAAAAGCCCTAGCTCCAGTGCTGGTGTAGCCAGTCCATGTACCTCGTCCACAGCGAGCGGGAATCCTTCTCCAGCCCTCTAGCCCATGCCTCACCTTCTTCGCCGCGCCGTCAGCCCTGCCCAGGTCCACTGAGATCTCCCTTGCGACCGATCGGGCCAGCGACAGGGACAACACCCGGTCGATGGCGGGGAGCCTGGCGCCGCTCAGGAATAAGATCAAGGCCGCCTCTCTCCTGTTGGAGGCCGACAGCTTCGCGGCGGAGGCCAACGGCGTCTTCGACTTGAGGGAGTGGGAGGACAAGCAGATGCCAGAGACGGAGGACGCCATCGACGGCAGCTTGGAGTCAGAGTTAATGACGAGTTCGTCGGAGGGAGGCAATTGGACGGAGGGCAGAAGTTGTCGAGAGACCAACGCGAGCACAAAGTCAATCTCCGCGTTGGAAACAATCGGAGGCGAAGGTTTGAGGAACCAGCTGCGACTGGCGGGGCTCTTGGAGGAGGCGACGTGCTAGAGGTAGATGACCGGCGAGGCTTTTTGGAGAGACGGAGGCGGAGGCGGAGGGGGTGGGATGCGCTGAGAAGGAAACAGAGGAAGTAAGTGCAGCTCGTTCTCTGTGTGCTCTTCCACGAAAGAGAGACAAAACCTAGAAAATTCAAGTGAGAGAGAGAAAATTTAAGTGGGAGCGTTGCGCATTTATTACCCGTCCTTTCTTCTGCCAACCGAGCCGAGCCACCAGCCGAGTTATTTGGGAGAGAGTGAGAAGAGAGAGGAGAGAGAAAGAAGCCTGAGTCGAGGAGCAAAGAGGAGAGAGGGCGTCTGGAGAGGGGAAGAAGCAAAAGACGCCAAGCGGGGCCCACCCCTCCACATGGTGCCTCGTGAGTGGCTGGGGACCACGCTGACATGGAGGTCCCAGACCACCCAATATTTTCTCGTTAATTCCTCTACTAGAATAGCTTTTAAGTGTAGGTCTTGTCAATGTACTTTTAGTTTGTTTGACCCATTTAACTCAGCACTCGAGTTGTATCCTTTTTTATTAGTCATTCTCGTCCAGTACGAGCACTCTCACCACACAGGGTTAGTATCGACACATGTTTGATGCCTAGTGGCTTGCCACAGCCGTTATTACCAAATAGATTCTCGAATTCAGATATTGAGACTGAAAACGAGATTCATATCCGAAGCTATGGATACGAATATTACAATCAATACAAATGCACGAGCTGAAATAGAAAGATAACATAAAACCTTTAAAGGAAATTGTGGCAGGCTACGTCCAAGTGTTCTTCTTCCTCCCTTGTTCTAGCAATTGATAGATGCAATTTTGGCAAATTTAACATAATTGTGCTCACCTATTTTCGCAATAATAACTTGTTCCATGGCATGATGATGTTGGGGATTTAATTACTTATATTTTAGGGGCCGCTGAGCAGCAAGAAGAAAAAGAAGGATGGCTGAATTGCTTTCGCAATTATATCGGTCTGGGCTGTTAGACATATTTATTAGAGGACCAAAAGTGGATGCCGTACGTTGTACTGCTTAGGGTTGTAAAATGGGAAGGTTACTGGAAATCTATGACCTGTATAATCTAATATGATATAGGTAAGGAATATTATTCAATCCTTTACTAGTGAAGAAAAATCTCTATGCATTTATCATTGGAGGAGTGACTTGTTTGTTTGTGGTTAATTTTCTAATTGAACCTGCTCCCGTGTCAACCATTCAATAGTGAGTGTGTATATATTCTACACCGACAATGGACGCATTAAAAATTTTAATTGTAATGTGGTGCTTAAAGATGGACTTATGAGGAGTTGACACGTGGATCAATAGCTAACTAATAATGGGCCCCTTTTTCCTTTTTTTTTCCATTATAATTGTTGAAGTTCAATAATTTTTTTTTGGTAAGTTGTTGAAGTTCAATAATTTTTTTCCCTAAAAGTCAAAATTTTATGTCTTCAATTATTTTTTATTTTTGCTTAATGTGCCTTGTCAATTTTAATATGAACACTTCTCTATTTAATATCTGACTTTGTGCACTCAATAGACATGCATGTCCCATCTAAAAATGCGTATCTTGATTTTTTCCCTTCTATGAAACTACCTAGTTTTTAAAATAAATAATGATTACATCCATTGTCCATGTAGATTTCTTTAATACATTCATCATTGTGTAGGTTACACAACTATTTCTCAGTACAGAGGCACTCATCAAATGGTTGATGTGTAAAAAGTTCTTGATGCTGGCACTGGACTTGATAAAATTCCTTTTGGAATTTTTGCAATATTTTCCTCAACTGTTCTTGTGTTGAGCCGTCTTCGTGTCCGCATTATTTCTTTATTCAATTTTTATTCTTCATATTTTTGATGTCATGGAACGTACATACTTATAGATGGATGAGGTAGTAATCTCTGTTTATCGAAATTAATTTCAAACAATCCATAAATTTCTCGCTTTCCAAATTTGAATTCAATACGGTTGTCTCATCCTCCTGATTTCATAACGAATTTTTTTAAAAAAAATGGAAGAATGGATCCAATCTTTACAAATGCTATCTTTTACAAACTGTATAGTTATCTTTCACACAGAATTATTTTTTGAGTCCAAGAATATTTGGTTCGGAGATTAACAACACTATGAAGTGATAATGGACACATGTTGACACCTAAATTTTGGCAACCCATTTAATCATTTATCGTATTAAAAAATTAGAGGTTAATTTTATCCCTAAAAAAATAGTTAATCGCATAGCATATAATTGTAGGTGCATTTATTTTTTATTTGCATTTACATTGGGCCGGTAACGGATGGGTTCAAATTGATGGTTCAAAAACTTATAAGTCGAGCTAAGCTCATGAAGAAAGTAAATCGGCCCAAGCCCGTATCTTCGAAAAGATTTTACGGATTTATCTTTGTGAAATTTCAATTCAAAAATAAATATTACGTTTGGAAAAAAATAAATATTGCATTTCGAAAAGAAATCTTCGTTGATATAGATTTGGAAAATTTAAAAACCCTAATCCATGCCCTATTAGGTAAAAAATACGAAGGTTTGGAAGGGAGGTCACACATTGAATATACGGCCACACAAGAGAGGGACTTCTTCTTGGTTTTCTCTTGAGTAAAAAGGAAAATCGCAAAAAAGGAAGAAGGGGGAAGTGTTTTCCGTGGTTTTTCTTTCGTAGAAGAGCACGAGAAAAGAAAAAGCCGATTGATAAGTCAACAAAGGGGAAAAGCGATAGGAAACGTGAAGAAAGAAAAAGAAACAGGGAAGGTACAGCTGGCGACAGTGCTTTGCAGAAAGAAGTGCTGGGACGTGCAGCTGAGGGGAAAGAGGAACCACTGTTTGTCTTCTTCATTGGACCCTCCGCCGGCGCCTCTCCAGTCACCGATCACCTCCGCCGCCGCCGGCAGCTGCGCCCACGTTGCTCGACCGCGAGCACTGTGCCATCGCGCCTTCCGCCCGAGGTGCAGACATGATGCCACGCCGTCGCCACTTCGCCTTTGCCCCGACGACCCGACGTCACCTGCCCTGTTCGTTGCTACTATTCCAATGCCGATCTCCTTCGCTGTCATCTGCTGAAGCCACGCTGGTCCCTGCCGCCCGCGCAAGCCGCGACACCGGCAGCCCGACGAAGCCGTCGCCATGTCGATTCGCCCTCTGTTGCAGCGTCACCAGGCCAAGGCGCCCCCACCTTTTATCTCTACTCGCAGCTCCGCAGACGACACCGCCACACGACCCACTGCCCCTGCTCGCAGCACAGCTCCAGATCTGGAGCCCGAGCCACTATACGCCCATCCGATGCCCCGGCGTCCCCTGTAGCCCGCACCTCCGCGCCGATCCGTGACCAGTCGCTGCTGCAGATCCGGTGGTCCGCTCAACGCTAGCAGGCCCCGAACCCTGCCGCCGTGCTGCTCTACCATATCCGACCCGATGCACGCCCGAGCGACGAACCAGCTGCGGCTTGCTCCCAAACGCCGGACAGCAGCCCCCTTGCCCGCTGGTTAATGTTGCTGCCGCCGGTCCGCCCGCCACCCTCGCCTGAGCTCCGAACGGCAACCCATTTAGCCGCCGGCTAACCCTAGTTTAGGAGGCCAAAAACCTTAAATAGGTAGATTTTTTATTTTATTTATTTATTTATTTAGTTTTTATTATTCATTTTGTTTCTTTATTTGATGATGAGGTGTTCGATATGAAACATCATGTGAAATTTGTAATTGATAGTCCGATTTTTGCGCTCGAAATTCGACTCGCAATCGCAATCGCTTGAAAAATCGCCAATCCAATCTCCCGCCCGAGTTTCGATTTATGATTTATTTAACAATTGGCCAGCCCGATCTCATGCGCGAGATATGATTCGCCGGTTTGTAAATAGTTGAATCAATTTTATTTTGTTAAATAAAAAAATCCAAAAAAATATTTGGGTTAGGATTAGGTTTGTTTTATAATATTTCTTGTTATCTTGCATATTTAGAATAGAGATTTTATTTCGAATTCCAAAAATTAAAAAAAATATCAAAAATTAAAAATCAAATCAATCAATTTAGGTTGCTATTTTTTTTTTTTTTTACTTAGGATGCATGTTTAATAATTTGACAATTCTTAATTTTGAAATTAATAAAACAAAAACACAAAAAAGGTCATCATGCATATGTCATGTAGAATTAGAGCATTCTATGTACGTCATTGCATATTATGGTAAAATTGCACTTAGTTTAATTCTAGGTAATATTTTTCTTAAGTTTAGATAGATTTTAGATAGATTGCATTTTAGGATTATTTAGGTTAAGATAATGTTTTAGTTTAAATTAGGATTTGGCTCAACCTAATTCCTAATATAAATGAAATATGACCTTAATCTAATTAGGTAATTTTCACATTTCACCAAATTTCGAATTTCATGAAAAATACAAAAAAATGTCGTAGGATAAATTAGTTGCAATTTCTAGGATAGATTGCATTTTTAGAATAAAAAATCATGTGCACGTCATATAGAATTAAATCCATAAAATGCCCGTCATTTATTAATCGTTGCTAGGTTCATTTAATTAGAAATTACCTGTCATTAGAATTAAGTCATTTTTGTTAGTTTAGATTGCATATTTAATTATTGCATGTTCATCAAGAAATCACAAAAAAAATTTATTCATTCATATAGTTTAGAACATGTTGCAATGCCGTATCATTTCATATTAGATTAAAAGCATTGCATTGCATATGGATTATAGTCTCGTTAAAAAGTGAAAGCGAAAATTGAGTGATTGCTTGTTAATTAGAAATCATATTTAGGATTGTCGATATAAATTCTAATCTAACAACAGATGCTTTCGTTGCTTTGAGATAAGTTCTGTATTATTTAATTGCTTTCTTGGGTGTTAAATTGGTGGTTTGCGCATCCGCATGATCACTTCACATGTTAGGAAAATAGATTTAAAATCAATTTAAGTTGCTTGCAAAAAAACATTTTTTGAAAATAAAAGAATGGTACCGAAAGGGCATTAGAGAAATCTAGTATAATCAAGTCCCCGTACCCATAGTCTCTGGTTCGTAGAAGTAAAGTAAATCTCCCGTTACTTTACTTGGGTGTCTAATCGACCCACCAAAAATAGATTAGTGGCGACTCATAATTGAAAAATCAATTGCATATTAAGAACTTAAACCTAAGTTGCGAATTGGTATGGGCTTGGGAGAGCCCGAGTTAAGTCTAGGCTTAACAATCCATTAGCCAAACCCTAAGTAGTTCACACCGAAAAATTTAGGTCGCGACAACACATTGAAAAAAGAGTGTAAGGTCATCGTGGAATAGCCAACTGGCTACAATGTGCTAGTTGATATTGCTCTTTATTGTCTTCATCTGATTTCCTTTTTTTCTTTTATGTTATATACAGACTATTGTGAAGTTGCTCAGGAATTTCGATTAGCAACCAATCAAGTTGACATCACTGTTTCAAGATGAATTGGCATTATTAAATATATATATATATGTATATATCTCATCATTTAGTTTAATCTAATATTGCATGCTAAGTATTATGTTTTTTTTTTTTTGGTAAACTGTAAGAAATATATTGACTTAAGAACCATGAGGCTATACAATCGTACAACAACGAACCCCAGAACCAAAAAGCTTACACTCGGAAGACAAGGTAGTCAAAAGAGTAGAAGGGTACCAGGGGTAAAGCTACAGAATAGGGAAAGAAAGAACCGCAGCAAAGAAAAAGGCGAAGACAATAGCCACAGCCTAGGTAGCACGGACACGTTCAAAGGGCCTCCGTGTCGTGTCGGACACCCCGACAAGTGTCCGACACGCTTGGACACGGTCGGACACGCTCGGACACGCGGTCAACACGTGTCGGAGTTTTCGACACGTGGTCAACTCTTTCCGACACGCGCGTCGGAGCGTGTCCGGAGGTTTGTGGGCGGATCCACAGGTGCGAAGGGAAGAAAGTGATAGAGGGTGAAGGCAAGGCTGAGGGAGCTGAGGCGACGATGAGGGAGGGCTCCGACCGCCGACTGCAACACTAAGAAGCCTTCTCGATCGTCTTGGTTGGCTGCGACCGCCGATTGCAACGCCGAGATGGAAAACAGAAAGGCCGCGATGGAGGGCTGGATGCGAGGCTACGACGGCAAAGGGGGGAACGGAGGCGAGGCATCAGTGAGAGAGGTGGAGACCGAGCGAGAGAGAGGAGAAAGAAGGCGATCACCGAATGCTAGGGTTTTCAATTTTTGGAAGAAGAGCAAGGAGAGAGAGGATGAGTCGACGGCTTCTTGGGGAGAAAAAGAAAGCCTCGTGCAGTGCAGTGTAACTGTGTAACTTTGGGAAGGAACGTGTGCAGGCAGTGGGTGGGTTGGGGAAATAAATGGATGGGACCATTTAATCCTAAAAAGAAATATTAAATATTAAATAACTTTATTTTTTTTTGGCAAATTCTGTAAAAGTCCTCTCTTTCTTTTGCGGATCGAGAGCCTCTGCGTACGTTGAATAATTTTATTAATACATGTTATTAGTATAGATTTATTATAGGCTCTTTTTATTATTTATTTATTTATTTATAAATTTGAATAAATTAATCTAAACATAATAATTAATCATGTATATATAAAAATATTTATTTAATATTTAACGTGTCGGAACGTGTCGAAATTCTCTACTTTTTGAGAAATGACGTGTCGCGTGTCGTGTCGTGTCGTGTCCCGTGTCCGTGTCGCCGTGTCCGTGCTACCTAGGCCACAGCAGAGGAGAGAAGGGCCAAACAAGGCAGCCCGCACATGAGACAGAGAAAGAAGGGAGAAACAAAAAACAGCAAGACAGTGAAACACCAAGGTGGAGCCACCGAATGTTGAAGAGAAGCTGGACGCCGCATCCCAGGAGAGGGCAACACCCGCATCAAAGCAGCAAGTGGGCCATTATCTTGAAAGCACCGGAGACAAACAGCAAAACTAGCAACGAGCAAAATAGGACCAACCAAGAAAGGAGAACCTCAAAGGGAGAAAGGGACAAGGAAAGGGGTGTCCAAGAACTTAGGTTGAAAAGGATCCGCAATAAACAACCAACCAGGAGCATACAAGAGGCACCGACCACTGAGAGGATAGTAGATTAATCAAAGACCGAGGGGTGGATACCCCAACTGAGTTGAATTCTTCTATTACGGGTCATATCCGGGACCTTGGAAAAGGTAATGGCTCTATCCTTGACAGCTTTGCGAAGATGTTCCTTTAGGGCAAGGAGGAATAAGGTTTGACCGCGGAAGATGATATTGTTCCTTTCTTTCCATATAAGGTAGCACAAGGCGCTAAAACCAAACCGAGCCACCGTTTGATGGAAGCTTGTATCGGATAGGTGCTCGATAACCCAATCTAAGTTATTCCTCCACGATGAATTTCGCCAAGGCAAGTTACAATTATTCGCCCAGAAAGCACCAAGGCTACCCGTGACAGAGCAACCGAAGAACCAGTGGTCCACCGAATCGGGCCTAGAAGAGCAAAACGCACAGGAGGAGTCCTAAATTCTCATATACGCAAGCAACACAACCTTGGTTGGCAAACGGTTGCAAGTGATTAACCACAAATGTGATTGATAACCGGGGGGGGAAGAGGAATTCCAGATGAATCTCGACAAAGGAACAAGATGGCCCCTCGACCTTAGAAGAGTCCAAGCATAAGCCGTTGAGAACACCCCTAAAGTATGGCCAAGCCATAGGAGCCGGTCATTAGTGTTATTGAGGTTTGGGAGGGAATCATCCCAACTCACTATGGCTGCCGAAATTGCAGTAGGAAGGGGGAGGGCAGTCAAACCAACCGCAACAGAAGCAAGTCGAGGGATGCCAGAGCAGTAGATGTCTCGATTTGAGAAAAACTTATAGAGCGGTCCCCGAGAATGCCAATGATCGAACCAAAAAGATGTAGATAATCCATTGCCTATGTGCCACTTGAATTGATGCTGAATTAAATCACAAAGGCCAAGCAGTTTTTTCCAAGCCCACGAACATATAGTAGGTTTTGGAATAATCGAAAAATTCTTTCGCTTGATGAAGTTGGAATGGATCCATTTGCACCAAAGCGACTTTTTATCAGTAAAGAGGAGCCAAATGTGTTTAATCATACGTATGCCCAAACCACCTTCCTCCTTAGGTAAGCATACTTCATACCATCCCACCTTTGCCCGCCCCCCCCCCCCCCCGGCGGAACGAAGAGTTAGTCCTCTCCATAGGAACTGACGAAAAATCTGCTCAATCTGCTTTGCGACCGAGGAAGGAAGGATAAAAACACTAGACTAATAGACCTGGATCGAGTGAAGGACCGATTTGATCAACTGCAGACAGCCCACAAGAGAAAGAAACCGGTTGGTCCAAGATTGGACTCTTGAAGTTATAGCATTCATCAGAGATATGCAATCCAATTTGCCCAATCTTGATGATAAAATGGGTACCTCGAGGTACCTAAAAGGGAGAGAGCCCAACTGAAAACCAGAAGTACTCACCAGGGAGTCCTTTAGAGCTTGAGAACCGCCAGAAAGAAATATTTCACTTTTGTTAAGATTGGGGTTAAGGCCAGACCAGTCAGCAAATGAATGAATTCCATCCAATAGAAGGCGAAGAGATGACATATTAACTTTCGAAAATAATAGCACATCATCTGCAAAGAATAGGTGAGAGAGCCTAGTTGCTTTGCATCTCCAAAAGAAGTTAAAGCCCACCTTAGCCGATTGGGAATTGAGGATTCCAGTGAACACCTCCATAACAAGCGTGAAAAGATACGGGGACATAGGATCACCCTGCCGTATCCCTCTCCCACTCGAAAAAAAATCCATGCAAATCACCATTGAGGGAGATAGAGAACTTAGGCGAACAAATACAAGTCATTATGCGATCAATAAACACAGCAGGGAATCGACAAGCCATCAAGGTAAGCCGAATAAAGTTCCAATCAATTGAGTCATAGGCTTTGCAAAAATCAACCTTAATGATACATTTAGGCCGATAAGGATTGTGGTGAAAATCACTAAACAATTCCTAGGCAAGCATAATGTTATCACTAATGCATCTTCCTTTTACAAAAGCATTTTGAGGTAGACTGATAATAGAGGGAAGCACAACACCTAACATGTTAGCAATAATCTTGGTGATACACTTACATAGGGTATTGCAGCATGCTATGGGCCGAAAGTCATTGACCGATGAAGCATTAGGGACTTTCGGAATTAAAGTCAAGATAGTTGCATTGATCTCCTTAAGGAGCTGACCAATAATAAAGAAATCCCGAACTGCCAGCAAGGCCGAAGGTCCAATAATCTCCCACGACCGCTTGAAAATTTCAACATTAAAGCCATCCGAGCTAAGTGATTTACCAAAAGCAAGGGAAAACAGAGTAGAGCAAATTTCCTCATTAGAAATGGGCTGAGCCAGCTCTTGAATCTGCGCATCACTAAGAGTTTGATTTAGAATCTCCTGGATCTCCGCAACCAAGGGCATACAAAGTGGGGGGAGGCTGCCAAAAGATCCTGGAAATGTGAAACAAACAGCTGCTGCACTTCAGAGGGGCCAGAAACCAACATATCTCCATTATGGATTAAGATGATTCTATTCCGAAGGTGGCTACACTTGACAGAGTGATGGAAGAATTTTGTATTTAAGTCTCATTCCTTAAGCCACCGCACTCTCGACTTTTGCCTATAGAAGGATTCCTCCTGAAGCCGAAGGTCAAAGAACACCTGCAAATGCTCCCGCTCTATATCCACCAAGTTCTGATTAAGCGGGTCAAGCTGAATGGCGGCTTGGGCAAGAGAGAGTTGTCTTCTAGCTTCATCAGTTCTAATAGAAATATCCACATAGGCCATTCTATTCAGGCGCTTAAGCCTATATTTGAGCGCACACAACTTGTAGCAAAAAGTATACATATAAGTACCAGAGAAATTAGAATTCCACACCTGCAAAACTAGGTCAAAGAAGGAAGGATGGCTCATCCAAAAATTGAAGAATTTAAAAGGCTTGCGGGTATTAGGGGCCGGCAGGATTCTCACAACCATTGGGCAATGATCAGAAACTCCAGGAGCCAAAAAAGATGCTTCCGAAAAGGAGAACACCGAATTCCAAGTTGAATTGATCAACACCCTGTCAATTTTCCTCTGTCTACGACTTTGGCCCGAAGAGGCAGCCCAAGTGAATTTATTTCCCACATATTTAAGGTCATCCAAGCTAGCTTTAGAAATACAATCTCCAAAATCAATAAAAGCAGGGATCCAATAGTTAAAAGGATCAGCTCTATCAGAGGCATCTCGAATCACATTAAAATCACCAGCGACAATCCAAGGCGTATCCGAGAGCAGCAGGCTATATCGAATAAGCTCATCCCAAAGGGGTCTTCTCAAAACGAAGGAGTGCTCCGCATAAACCATAGAAAGGTTAAACAAACTTCCACTATTAAGACAAAACAAACGACCGTGGACAGCTTGAGCTGAGCAATCGATGATATCAAAAGTGGTAGTAATGGGATTCCAACCCACCCATACTCTCCCTCTATGCAAGTGAATGTAGTTAGAGCACCACCGCCAACCAGGGATAAGGGCCGCTGAGACGGAAGGGAACACAGCAGGAGAGATTTTGGTCTCCACAATACCCACACAACTAAGGTTGTTGGTCCTCACAAAATGTCTTATTTCTGCTTGCTTGAGGGGGAGCCCGAGGCCCCTAATATTCCAAACTCCAAAAAACATATAAGACAAGAAAATGAGACTTACCGCTTTTTTCTCCTCCTCGTTTTTTAACCGAGGAAGGCACTGGCTTTGAGCTGGGAGGGATACATGCATCAGCATATACAGATCTAATTCCTTTCAGAAGAACATGAGCATCTACCATAGGGTCAAGGGGGGGGGGATAATCTCCTCAGGAATAGATGAAGCAACCACAAGTGGTGAATCTGAATCTCTACTTCCTGAAACGATTTCATCCATCACTTATTCATCAGAGGATGAGGATGAATCCGGATTGGAGCTCCTAGAAGCGTGAACTTGATTTGCCATAGGAGCCAGAGAAATATCCGGTAACAAATCAAAAGCCGGAGGGGGAAGATCTACCTCCTTCGTAGGTATCTGCTTTACCACCTTGGGCACTATTTGTTGCATTGCAGCACCTTGAACTTCAGTTTCGGACTGGGGGGGAACTAAAGAGCGAGGTGAAGGATGGGGAACAACCGCATGAACAGGGGGTCTATTGTTGCGCCTCCCACGCACTTCCCTCCACTCATTAGCCGGACGAGCCGAACTTGGATTAGTAGTTGAAGGACCAGCTTTAGATCCAGGAGCAACAGGGGCACGACATATGTGGCCAGATGTGCAACAAGAAGGGCACAGGGTTGGCACCCATTCATACAGAACATCCACAGAGAGAGGATCACCATCCAGATCAAAATTAATAATTTCAGGAAACGAATTCGATGCATCAAGCTCCACGCAAATACGGGCAAAGGCAACCATGGCCATTTGTTATGTTCTACTATCCACAAATAAAGGCTTACCAACAGCACTAGCAAGATTGCCTAAGCCTGGAGCAGACCACAGGACAACCGGAACATTCCTCAATCGGATCCAAACAGGCACAAAATTATGGCAATCTTTTTTGAGTTCCAATTTAGGATGCCATTGATGGAGAATAAGCAGGATTTTTGCAACTGTTATCGGCCCACCTTCAAGAATTTTTCTCCTAAACTCCTTATCCGGGATATGCAGATAATAAAAACCCATATCAGCCGCAATTACCTCAACCAGTTGATCACCCCAGGCATGCTTGAGGGTGTCTTCTGTCAATTGAAAGGAAAATCTCTTCCCAATATAGTATCCAACCAAACAATCCTCCCATTTAGGATGAGCTGCCTGCATAACTTCAGAAGTAATATGCACCATAACCTTATTATCCACAACAGCAGGCAAGTAATAAGACAAATTATAGCCCTTAGTAGCCAAGCGCGTAACTGCAGCCCAAGATCGAACAGGGGGTTGAGCATCGATCAATGAGTAGCCTTTTTGGGTTACAGACGATTTAGCAGCAACAGGAGACAACCCAAATTGCACATAATCACACCTACCAGTGTGAGGTCGAGGAAGAACATCAACCGAATCCTTCCCAGCAATGACATTACTCTTTGGAACCTGCTCCGATGAAGGGGTGAATCCTTCGCCAACAACAGAGGGAGGAAGAATGAAACCCCAAAGAGCCCAAGCTTTCCTTGCTCTGCTTCGGCCCCTACTTCAGGACCAACCTTGAGTACCCCTAACAACTGAGGAGAATCGAGCAGGGGAGGGATGAGAAGGGGGGAGGGGAATAGAAACATCTTTCGGGTCCGAAAGAGGGCCCTTACCGAGAATACTCGGATGAGCTACGGATGAAGAGGCCATTCGAGTGAATGCTAGCTCAAGAAACCCAAACCCTAAACATTGAAATCACGAATCCGGATTGTAGAAGACATACCGGGGAAAATCGTTCGGTGAAAGCACAAAACGGGTCTAGGCGCCACTTGTCTTCGAAAAGGAACAACTCTGGCCGGCTAGAGAGGCTGGAAACAGCAGAATTGAACTCCAGTGAACAGTAGCCGCTCGAACCAGACTAGAGAGAGTCATGCTGAGTATTATGTTAACGAGTACTTTAGGGACATTTTTTAAGCAATCAATCACAGAAACTTTTACAACTTTCAATATACATTGTTATCGTATTATGCAAAATCAGTGTCATGAAAATCAAATTACTTCAAATAAAGTATACTTAACACATGGCCCTTGTACCAAAACTGACTGTGAGCGCATTTAACATGGAACTGTTTTCTTTCTAGAGATATGTTTCCACGTTACACTCCTATTCATCATTACAATCCTATTGTTGACTACTTTTCGAGGCTTGTTACTGTCGACTACGCTGGTGTGGTGATGGTGGAACAAGAAAGCATTCAATGCTAGTAAAAATAATACAATTTGATCTCTGGGAGAAGATTGTTCCAGCAAGATAGGGTTCATGCCTGTGCAGCAATGGAGGAAGATCGTATGGTTAAGATTTGCAAGAACCGACCACAACTAAGGAGTGAGTTGAATAGAGGAAGAAAAGATGCGATTGTCAAAGGGGAGACAGCTCCAGCATCAGTTGCGAAAAGAGTTACCATCTTCTTTCATCGGAGGACATAGCAATGTTATGAAACGTTTGTCAGAGTTCTCTCCAAGAAGTATGCCCGTTCACCGGAAGGCACCAAGTACAGGAAGGAGAGAAAGTCTCAATATTACCGTTAAACATGGCTTATATTCAAGACCAAAACCAAGCACTCGCTGATACCTTCCTTTGGTACCTTTTCTTGGCTCACAAGATTTTGTACTCTCTTTAAAGAACGATGAATGGAAACTGTCACACCTTGAATCCTACAAGGATAGAGGTAATGACACAACTGTTGTTCCATTCGAAGGACACAGTCTCAAACCACCAAAATCCAAATTCTTAAAATACTGCTTTTGCTCTAACGGCCTCTAACTGAGGGACTAGAAAGACATGAAAGATGAACGGAATGAGCAACCAAGCCCAGTAAGGAGTACCTATTTCTTTTAAAAAGATCGAGTATCCACTACGCATATATATAAAGCGATACCAAAAACTCATAATCCAACTCTTTAATATGTAAACCAAATCATATATAAGTCGTTTCATTTCAATAAGCTTTATACAATCCAGAAAATACTCATTTAAATCATTATAAATATCAATGGTCAAATCTGTTGATCAATCTCATAAAAATTACACGTCAATAGTCTATTCAATTGATCCATTTTATATCAAAACACATGTTGATGGCTCATCCATCGATCAATTTTTTGCTCAATATCAAATTATGATCATCACACAACACCTAATAATAAGGTGAGTAAGATTTCTCATTTGCAAGATTTTCACCTACAAAGCTGGTGGCTTGGCCCAAAAAAATATCTTAAACTTCATATGCAAATCTACAAGCCCCTTAACGAGCTCACAGCGATATTAAGCACTAAACCAACATCCTCCAATTTTAGGAAGCAAATCCATAATCAATATTAACAATTAATTTCTAAAAACAAAACACAGACTTTCTCGACTTCATTCACCAACTAGAATACATTTCACAAACAAACATATAACATTTCACAACTCGGGTTGTCGCGACCTAAATTTTCAGGGCAATCCTAAAGTTTAGGTTAATGGATTACTAAGTCTGAAGACTTGGCGCGGACCCTCCCAAGTCCTACCAATCGCGACTTGATAGAAATTAACTCATTTAGACATGCAATTATATTCAATTTGGAGCCGCCACTAACCAATTAGGGTTGGTTAGAAACCCAAGTAAAGTATGGAAGAATACTTTACTTTTGCGAACCAGAGATTCAGTAGGTCCGGGGACATGATTACGCTAGATTAGTCTAACGCCCTTTCGGTACCTTTTATTTTAATTTCAAAATTATTTTGCAGGCAATGTTGATTAATTTTAACTTAAGCTACTAACATGCAAATGGTGGTCATACGGGTGCACAATCAATAAAATAACATTCAATGAAAAATGTTTATAAAAATGCATGCCCCTAAACATGATTTCTAAACGACAAGACACCTAATTTTTCTTCTTTTTTATTTAAAAAAAATGTTAATTATATGCAATCTTAATCTAAATTTAATATGCATGGATTTATTTTAATGACATGCGAGATGCAATTCATATGATATGACTTAAACTTATCACTATATGTATGCAATCTAATTTATATAATCCTAAATATGCATATGCTACATGATATGGGATGAATGACGTGGTAATTCTATATGCATGCTCCTTTTATGATTTTTTAATGATTTTTTTTATTACACATATGAAACCTACACTAACAATGATGACATGAAATATGATCAATTATAAACTAATTTATTAACTAACCAAGGAAATGATATGACGTGGCAATATGACCTAAAATATATAACATGAATAAGCATGCAATCTATCCTAAAGCATGAAATGAGTTTATTCTATTTTTTTGTATTTTTCATGAAATTCAAAATTAAAGAAATGCAACGATTAAATATGCAATTTAAATTAATTAAATGACATAATTCTAATGACGAGCAATTTCTAACTAAATGAACTTAGCAATAATTACTAGATGATGAAAATTTCATAAACCTAATCCTACATGTCCGATTTATTAAACCTACATGCTTTGATGCAAGATTTTGATTTTTGATTTTTGATTTTTTTTAGTGTTTTAGTGTTTTTCCAAAACAAGTAATTATCGGACTAAACATTAAATCTAAACAATCAAGATATTCAATAAATAAATGATTAAAATAACCGAAAAAATAACCCGTTGTCTCAAAGGTTAAATTAACGATTTATTTTAAACCTAATTATCACGACAAAGAGTTCAAAATAATTAAAAATCTAATCCGAAGTCTTACAGATCAAATTAATAATTACATTGATTTAACAACCAAAATACCATAAAAAAGCCTAAAACTTAATATAATTAAAAAATTGATCCGATGTCTCTCGGATCAAATTAATAATTACAATAAGTTCGGACAAAATCCTTACGTATAATGCCTACAAAATGCCCAAATATTAATATTGACAAACCATATTCTAACTTAAACAATAATAACAAAATTTAAAATGAATAAATAATAAAATAAAGAAAAACAAACAACCTAATTTGCTTTTCTCTTTTTCTTTTGTTTTTGTTTTTCTTTTCTTGCTTTCTTCACCTACGGTTGAGCGGCTTCGGTGGATCACCGGAGGTTGGGTCGTCGGCGTTCAGAGCTCCGGCTACGGTAGGCCAGTGAGCCGACGGCAACAGAGGGATGCGGCGCACGAATCACGTGTGGGCGGACGGCCACCGGCGTCGGCTTTGCGAATGGTAATCGGCAGACGCTCGGGCGGAGGAAGACTCAGGCGTCGGGGACTCGGAGCGGCGCGGCGGCTACGACTGGCTTTGGGGCGGCGAGCGACGCGGGTCAACAGGACGTCCGGGGAGCGAGATCGGTGCTTCGGTGCGGTAGATTAGGCTCCGAGCGAGTGCGGGGACTGAGCAGAGGTGCTGGTGTGGTGGCGTAGGCTGAGTGGAGGAAGACCACTGTGTTGCTGGGCGCGAGTTGCAGGGCTTCGGGGACAAGCTGAGGCGCGGCGGAGCTTCGTGGAGGAAGGGGTGCGCGGCGTCGGTTGCAGCGGAATGGCGTGGGTGTTCGCGGAGAAGAAACCCACGAAGAAGAACAGTGCAGAATTTTTTTGTTTTTCACCCTCCCTCACGTCACTTCTCTCTCTCACGGCAATGCTCTCTGACTTTTCTTTTCCCTGCAGTTTGTCAGGAAAGAGAAAAAAGCCCTCTTTTTGCTGAAGATGGACGATGAAGAAAGCTTTTCTCTCTCTTTTACTTGACTTTTTTTTTTATTCTCAACACACCTCCACGGACGGCTTCCCTTTTTCTTCGTACTCTTTCTCAAGTCTCCCTCAGGTCACCTCCCTCTCTGCCCTCTGTACACTTTCCCTTTCCCCAGAGAACCGAAGCTTTTCTTCAATTTTTTTTTTCTCTTTTCCACTTTTCTATTTTCTTTTCTTTCCACGAAAGGCCAAGAGAAAAAAAACCCCCCGAAAGGTGAAGAAAAACCCCTCTATTTATAAAGCGAAAATTCGAGTTTGTTTCGCCGGTGGAGATTTTTGCTCAACCTCTCGCCGGTGGAGATTTTCGCTCAACTTCTCCAACAAAGAAATGGCTCCAAAATCCGGCTGTTGAATTATTTTGAATTCAAAATTTCTTTTCAAAATTTCCCTCTAATCTTTTATTTTCTAAAAATTGAATTTAAATTAGGTGTCAACATGGGTCAACCACCAAAAATGTTCACACACACACACAAAATGTTTCACAACACTTTTCATATATTTATCAACCCATTCATAAATACAAAAACGTAGTAAATGTCTGTTCCAAATTTTTATACAATAAAAATGTCATTTCATAACTCATATTATTTTTAATCCATATCACTTTCAAAATACGGGTTTACAAACTCAAAGAAGGCACCACCCACCTAGAAATACCTATGATTAAAAGACAAAGATTACGCAAACCGTCGAACTCGCTATCCTATCAAATAAGCGAGAAACAACGCTAAAATCGAATAAAAAGCTACCTCAACTACGACTTGTCTAAATTATGCTTAGATAATAACAAAAGGACTCCTACGCACTAACAATTGCTCATCCATTCACGACGTGGAACTTGAACGTGAACCCTAAAATGCCCACTCCGACTAAAGCATTGCTTCAAAACGACTCCCGTCATAACCTTCGGCTTTACAATGCCATAATCCACAAATTCCATGAAATCCTGAAGCTCAATAATTCAAAATTCGGACTTTGCTGCTCAAATTTCACAAACATCGAATTTGAGCTCTAAGCCCAAAATTACTCCTATTGAACAAACAATGAGTGTGAGCACTTACTGAGTATTGTGATACAAAGTCTAATCTCCTTGATAAGGTCCCATGATCTAAGAAGTATCGACACTTTCCGGGAGCTTTCGTGTCATGTCAGACACTCTGACACATACTCGACACTCTCTGATGCTCTCTAACACTCTTCGACACTTGGTCAATAAGTGTCGGAACCTGGTCAACTCTCCCGACACTCTCCGACATGTGAGTGGAATTCCAACATGCATGGGGTTAATTTTAAAAATTGTTAATAAATGATGGATCAAAATGTAAATATGTCTCTAACCAAAAAAAGTGCAAATATGTAAAAAATATAAATAATAAAAAATAATAAATTTGGACAAAAGAAAATTTAGTTTTCTATTCTCTTCTAATTCTAACTTTCGGTGACACATAATTCATTCTCCAAGTTTGTTTTTTTCTCTTCTCTTCCGATACACTCTGACCTGCAAGCCTGGAATATGGATTGCTTTTTTTTTTCCCCCAAGTTTTATGAATTTTTATAATGGAGTTGAATATGTCAAATTGAAACAATGAATGATATTAACAAATGTTGGATTAATATTTTTAGTATAAATTCATTCTAAAATCTTTTTTATTATTTGTTTATTTGTGAATTTAATCATAACAATGATAATTTATCTTGTATATATAAAAATATACACTTAATATATAACATGTTAAATATGTCGAAATTTTCTATTTTTTGACAAATGATGTGTCAATATTTCGTGTTGCGTATCAATATCGATGCTGCTTAATTCGTGATGTGTACATGCAAAACCTCCCTTCTTTTTTTCCCTTTCCTCTTCTTTCTTCTTTTCCTCTTTTTCCTTGCTTTTTATCTGAGCTCTCGCCCTTCTTTAATGCAGAACGTCCACTGTTCTGCTCGTTGACTGAGTCAACAATTTTTTTTGGCGGGCCCCGCAATTTTGACTGTCAAAATCCCGAATATTTCAAAATCTCCATATATTCCGTGCATGCCACGGGCTCCGCGGCTTGTATCTAATTGAATAAATGTAATGCGGTGCTTTATGAAGAAGTAAACGGGGACTTTGACATGGGGCGGTCTTCATTGTTGACACAGGACTCACTATTGAACTTTTCCTTTCTCATTTTTTTTTATGCCGAGAATCCGGTCTAACTCATTTTACGAGAGCACAACACCGATTATATCTCGAGGGAGACTAGCCGAGCAACCCGCCAACCGAGGCCTCCCGCTTAAGTCACGGAACGGTTTTGGGAGTTGTGGCGGATTCTGAGAGTCGAACCTCTAACTTCTTTTCTCTTTTTTTATTTTCCATAAACTCTGAAAAAATAAGTTCAAGTAATTCTTTTTAAAATAACATTAGAAACTTCATAATTGCTGTACTTAAGTGGGAAAAAGGTAAATAACAACAATTTCTAGCCACATCTTTATCAAAATGATTCAATTGAAAGTAACTACATATATTGAGGCATACGTCCTCCGGGTTTAACTTTTATTTTCTCTTTTTTACTTTCTACAAGCACTAAATAAATTAATTTAAAGAATTTTTAGAAGAAAAATACCATTAGCAAGCTTCATCATCGCTATTCTTAAGTAGGAAAAAGGATAAATAATATAACTTTCTAGGCTTCTAGCCACCAAAATGATTCAATTGAAAGTAATCACATATTCTAAGACAAAAGGACACGGTACAAAGTTCAAACTCAAATATTAGAATCATAAGTAAACTGCGTCTAACCAACAAAATTAAAAGCCCTTTAACAATTTATAAACACAGCATTAATAAACTGCTTTGACACTATACGAGGTTCAACTCAAATTAACTTTTTTAATAACCTAATAATGTTACATTAAGATTAACATTTGATATTTAAAGAAGGACCACATTCATCTAAATTTGAAATTGTAAGTGACCAAAATAATCAATACAAGTAATAATAAATAAATAAATAAATAACAAAGATTGGCTGTAAAACATGAGACTTTGTGACAACAAATTTAATCTAACGTGGAAGATTAAGAATTCGGTAAAGAAAGTATCTTATTGACATGTTATGGTTAATTGACATTACATAAAACCCTCCGAATTAGGGTCCCGAGAGATTACCAAAATAAGCAACAATTTCAAATAAGAAGAAAAATTTGTAGATGGAGTTTTGAAACAAGGGAAGAAATACATGCAACTTCTTCGACACTAGTTAGGAATAAGTGGTAGGCGAGTAATTTTTTTCAATGACAATAATTGAGTGAATGATCAACGCAAGATTAAAATAATACATTCATATAAAAAAAAAATGTAAACAAACAGTAGGGGTGAGCATCCGATTAACCTTGGACCAACCCAACCTAGCAGTCCTGGTCTAGTTCTCAAGAGGAGTAGGCTGGTCCTTGGTCCGGGACCCTTAGATCTTATACTATGCAGGTTAGTTCTTGGTCCTAAGATTTTACGATTGGTCCAACCCTATATATATGTTATATATTTTTGTCTACTCTAAACTTATATGCCTGTACCTCTGTTTTTTATTATGCGATTCTATTGTTTAAATTAGAAAGTAAAACATAGCCAAGATTCAACCCCCAAAAAAAAAAAAAAAATGGAGACCCTCTTCACTTGCCTCGCTTTACTTGCTCGCCTATGGTCTCTCCTCCCTTACCTCACGAGCGTAGCTTAGTTGGTGAAATTGCTCACCTCTCTTGATCCGCCTCACAAATGTACCTCAACAATCACAAAGGGACATTTCTATTGTTACATTATTTAGATTTATGTTTCATATGTACCGGTGTTCACATTGTTGATTGATGTGTAATTTGAAAAAGTACTTTTCTCCTTTTAAGTAAAACAAAAAATTAAACAAAAAACTAATCGGTTCATCTCGGGTTGATCTTGGAATCATATCGGATCCATAGAATCAAATCAATCCTTAGTCCCAAGCTCAATAGAGTAGGTCCCGATCCCAAAAATTGAGGATCAACATTGTGCGGGTTGATGCCTAAGTTAGGTGCTAAGTTGGCACAACCCGGACCACAATCATCCCTAAAAACAGTTATTGGATATTCATTATAACAAATAGAATATATATTGATAAATAATATTCTCAAAGCGATAACTTACATATTTTTTTAATGTTATGATGGCTATTTGAAAAAAATTGAGAAAGTTTGAGAATGTACGCAAGTTCTATGTATGGCATGGTTAATTGTCACATAATTAGTACATTCATTTATGTTAATACTCATTTGCAGCAACTTAATTTTAACACTCATATTTTCATAGAAGGTCAAAAGGAATTTGGTTTTAACTAGGTTATATTACATGGAAATATTACTAAATCTAGCCTATGCATCTCACGGGTTGCATGCTAGTTATAAGTAGACCCGTCAAATAGGTAGGTCAGTCAGGTTTGAGTCGGGTCGAAAATGGTTAGACCCATATTTGATCCATTTAATCCATTTTGATCCATATTCATGTAGTGTAAATCTAATAACACATACCCGACTCATATCCGACCCACTCCATATTATTAAAACCCATTAATATTCTAGGAAAACCCATGCCTACTTTAAGCTATATGCTAATTGGACAAATACTTCAAATTAAATTTAAAAAAAATATTAAATAATAAAAAATGTAAAAAAAAAAAACCTATAAATTGAAATATTTATAAAAAGTTTGACCAATTAAATATATATTTATAAAAATGACTTAGATTTGCCTTGCATCTTACTTGATTCAGTTTAGTGAGGTGGGCTTAGGGTTTACCTGCCCAAGGAAGGCACTATTTAGAACATTAGATCTCGTGGCGCTGTCCAAGGGCGGCGACTCCTGGGACCCATTGGTGCTGCTGCTGCCACCACTGGAGGAGGTGCCGCTCCGTTTGAGGGGCGTGGTGGGGTTGGCCCACGAACGATGGCTGCTTTTCTCCTTCCTCTACTCCTCCTTCTCGGCCGGGTTCCGAGGTAGGGGCCTGGTCCAGCACTGGTGGATGCTCCAAGCACGACGTAGAGGCAAGCGGTTGAGACAAGTGGTCGGTTACTTGTGTCGCGGAAGCTTTAGGTCACCGACGAGGACGAGGAAAATGGGTCGTCATCTCCCCTACACTTTTGTCAAGTGAGCTACTTAATATTTTAAATGAGTTGAAAATGGATCATAAGTTCTAACCCATTTTTGACCCATTTAAATCAGATTCACTTTTTGAACTTAGTTTTAACTGGGTCTTTAAAAATCTCTAACCCATATGCAACCCATATAGATAAAATATGAGTCCAAAAATGTGTTCATGACCCATTTTGACACCCTTAGTTATAAGTATATGAAGCATCCAAGGAGGCCCTCTACATGATTTGAACACATGATCAATGGGTCCACACTCAACACTCGACCACTCAACGTACGTCTTAGAATGTTGGAATGCTACATTTGGGAGATACCAAACAATGATTATAGTAGTTCCAATACAGGATGACAAAACCTGATTTCTTTAGCACTATGTCTATTTCAAACTGGTATGTAGATGCAGCATTTCATGGGGTTGGAGACTCGGAATTATATTTGGTCATTCTTGTGCAATTTTTGCTAATCAAGAAATGACTCTAATGGAATATTCACAAAAAAAGATTGTAGATATTCAAGATTGATCCGATTGTAAGAAAGGTTGAGTCCCGTAAAACAGCGGCCTAAACATTCGTGTGCTATTTCTTTTTCCATTCATCGTGCTTTGACCCAACTACAAATTAAGTGGATTCTCTATACCTTACTTTGGATTATACAAAGAGGACCTAGACTTTCCCAAGCGAGTTTGCCCATTACGTCCGTTAGTAATAAAAATTCTAGTTCGCCTTTTTGGCTAGAATTCTTAGACTTGACGACCTTTTACATGATTCTCTCTCTCTCTCCCCCGGAATTGAATTTGTAAAAAGTTAGTCGCAAATAGATTCATAGGAAAAGGTAGAAGAAGATAAACGATTAAGTATTTACTTTAATTGATTTGCTTCCAGGATCATTAGTAGACCCTCGACCTAATCACTGACAAAAACCAGGTATAAAAAATGTAGCTTTAATTAAAAAAAGCACTGCGTATATGATATCTCTCTAAAATATCAACATCTTTCATATCGTTATTCATACCGAAACATAATTGTAAAAAAGCCAAGAAAAGTAACACAAAAAATATTTTGACAGCCTCCCAATGAAACTGAACAACCCTTTTTCCTCTCTATCTGAAAAGGAAAAAAAAATAACAGAAAGGAAAAATCTGAGTTCTGTCATTTTCTTCAGGTGAGTATGTTTTTTCATGGGCGTTACTTCACTTCTCCGAGGGTAATGATATAAGTCGGACCGACATTCTTTCTAAACGGCTGACCAGGGGCACTGCGTCAACTCCTTCCCCGACCACCACCACCACCTTGTCTTCTCCTTTAGTGACCGCTGAATTCACACCTGCATATGTTGGTAAAATAGCTTGTCATCGACGTTCATCGTGTAAGGGACGCACTAAATCTAAATCCACACAAACTTCGTGCATGCCGTCTGCTTAACATTGTAATCGAGAACAGCTGCGACAATCGAAGTGAAAATTATTAATTTGTTCTGGAGGAACTAAGGTTGAGCAGAGGTGAGCATTCAGCATCAGACACGATCAAAAAATAGCGAACGGATCTATTAACCAAAGTGTAAAACCAGTTCATTTTGAGGTAGTGAGTCCTTACCATCTGATTTGCAGACGATCCCAAATGCCTTGGTTATACATTTCTGGCAGTTAATCTGAACCTTCAACACGATTTTCATCTGAAAATCAACGCACAAACATCGTTAACACGCAAAACCAGTTAACTCAAAGAAATAAAAGAGAAGAGAAACAAGAGATCTGGACACCCAAACATAATCACATAAGCAGAATATAGAAACCTTCATGGTTTCTTAGATATACTCTGATCAAACCAGTGGAAGGTGAATGAGCGTATAGTGATTGCGGCTGTGACTAGAAGAGTGTGGTAATGGACGGCTTATATATGCTGATGAATGGCTTAGAGTCCTGCAACCGTAACAGTCTTTGAGCAAATATGAGAATGACAATATATTGTAGGTCACGAATATTTTAAAGAGCAAATCCCATAACAATTTTTAATTATTTGTTGTTTAATGTTTTTAGGATCAGAATAGTCCATTACTATTATAGCAAATTAAGCATAGTCGTTAAAACAAAAATTAAGGACAGTCACTTGACATTTCCTGATATTTTTCCTTCCAGTTGATGACACGTAATCCCCGGCTTCTCGCGCACGGCAACCCAAGCATTTTCACGAGAAGCTTCTGTCTTAGTGACGTGATTAATCCTATGATAGTTCCCGGTCAATTCCACGCTGTCTACTATGTCCTTGTTTTGCATTGAAATGGTAATCCGGCCGCCTACTTAGGGTCAAAAGTGCATATCCGTGTGAAAATTCTGAGTCCAACCAAACTAATTATGTAGGGTCAAGTTCCATCATTACGAAAAATTTGGCATGTGATGATAGATTGGATATATAATGAGGAAGCCAATCTACTCTTGAATTAGGGAAAATTGTCCAAAAAATCATAAACTTATTACATTTTTGCCAATTCAATCATAAACCTTTTAATTTTGCTAATTGAGTACTAAACTTGCTCACTTCTTATCAATTGAGTCTATCAAGCTACTTTTAGCTAGAAATTGCTGACATGGATGCCAGCAATGCCATGTAGGACTGTCGAAGTTAACGTTGACAATTATTAATAATTTTTTAATTTTTTTTAATTTTTAATTATTTTTCTGCTATAGGTGAGGTGCGGTCGGGCAAGGGCAAGTCTTGATGAGACTCACCCTCGCCTAGGCAAGACTCGGTGAAGGTCGGCCTTGCCCAAGCCAAATCTAGTGAGGCCACCTTGGCCTGGGCGAGGGCTCCTCTCATCAGGGCTCACCCTCACTCAGTCGCGCCTCGCCTGTGGCAAGTGAGGCCAGTTAGCCCCGCATGGTAAGTGCCCGGCCTTCGATGGCCAGCCACTGACAAAAGGAAGAAGAAGAAGCAAAATAATAATAATAATAATAATAATAATAATAATAATAATAATAATAATAATAATAATAATAATAATAATAATAATAATAATAATAATAATAAAATTATTAAAATTTATTCACATCAACGCTGATAGTCTTACATGGCACTGCGGGCTTCCACGTTATCTATTTCTGACAAAAATTGGTTGGATAGACTTAATTGGCAAAAAGTGAAAAGATTTAAGACTCAATTGGTAAAATTAAAAAGTTTAGAAATCCACACAATCATAGAACATTGACTTAGAACTTTTACACCTTCTCGACTAATAAAATAGTTCGTGAAGAACAAAGAGATAGAGTACATGTGCTAGAAAAGTAAGGTTTGAATCTAGGACAATGTCTTCCATGTTGGTTTTATCTTTTGGTTTCATTATTTAATCCACAAGAACTCCCAACTTTCTTCCTTAATTCGCTCACAATCTTCACTGCATCAACTCCTTTTCCTTTCACCACGATCTTGTCTTCAAGCTATTCATCAAAATGATAGAAGCATTCTAAATTAGCTCTAGGCAGATCTATTATTTAAAAATTATTACGACAAAAGCAGTTTTATATTGTGTCAAAGACATGCACAAAATAAAAATTATTATGACAAAAGCCATCTTTCCGATACCAATTTGTGTAAATAGTGCTTCTCGCGAAGTAATGTTAAATATTAATGACACGATAAAAATCATTTTTGGGTTAATTTGTGTAATGGGGTAGGTTGCCTATGATATATGATTTCTAGGGTTTATTACCATCGGCTGTGGCTGCAATCTGAAGTGCTCTGGTCTTGTATCTCAGGCCTTGTAAACCAAGCTTTATCACAATCTTCCTCTGCAAAATGATGGATAAAAGCTCACATTGATTAGCATATAACGAATATGTATACAAACAGGAAATAAATAAATAAAAACTGCGGACTTATACTAGTAGAATAAGTTAGTGCATGAACTGACTTGGGAAATTTGTTCAAAAAGTCTTCAATTTATTGTGTTTTTGCCAATTTTATTCTAAGCATTTCAATTTTACTAATTGAATTATAAATCTTTTTATATTTTTTCAATTGAGTCAATCCAATCGATTTTAGTAAAAAATTATTGACATAAACATCGGTCATTCTATGTGGCATGACCAGCGTTGACGTTAATAATTTTTAATTATATTTTAATATTTTTTATTTTTATTACTTTTTAGTTTTTTCTTCCTTTTGTCGGTGGTTGGCCACGGGCAAGCTAGCCTCACTTGGGCGAGGTTGCCGACCCTTGCTTGCCATAGGCGAGGCTTGTTGAGGGTCAACCTTGCCAATGTCAGGTCTAGTGAGGCCACCCTTGCTTGTACGAGGGTTAGCCTTGCCAAATCTAGCGATAGGAGCCCTCGCCTAGGTGGGCCTCACTTGTGGCAAGCGACGGCAACCCTTGCCCAAGCAAGGCCAGCCCAACTAACCATGGCTAGAAAGGAAAAAAACAAAGAAAGGAAAAAAAGAAATAAATTAGAAAAATATTAAAATACCACGTTAACACTGGCTATACCACATAGGATGATTATTAACACTTAAATTTTGATGATCCATTTAGGCATTTGCTTCACGGAAAACTAAGGATCGACCCTAAATCCTTTATAAAAAATATTAGTTAAATTACATATGGATAGTACAAGTATTTGCATTAGTAGATAAGTAAGCCCATATATTTACATATTAGTTGGACCCACAGTGGATGGGTTTTAAGTGAAGTGAAACGTTTTGAACTTAATTGGATTGATTGGATTAAATTTGCGGCAAGAGGAAATTCGGCCAAGCCTAGGAACATTTAGGAGCCAAAAACTTGCCTATGGAAGGTACTAATTTTTAAAATTGGAGAGACATGGCAAAAATTTTCTTGAAAATATGGGCTGAAAATATAAGGGGATTGTGGGCACATGATTAATTTGAGATTCACAATCAAATAAAATATTCATGGCAAATAGGGAAGAAGCAATCGGCATAATATTCCCACGTGCTCAGCTATATTGGAAAGTGAAATAAGATTGAGAGGTTGTTAAATTATTTACTATGGCCCATATATTCATGTTCCAATTCGGCAATAGAAAAGAGAGTTTTACACATTTAAAAAAGAAAGAGGGATCCTTCAAGGGGAGGAGAAGATCCTGTCTTCCGGCACATAATGTCCACCGCCTCCTTTACAGCCTTGCCGCGCTTGCTGCCAGCAATGAGTCCAGCAACTTCACCGGGAGTAGTAAAATTAAGATATATCTGTCACGATCAAAATTTTGGGTGCACCACCTAAGTTAAAGCTAATGGACTACTAAGTTTTTAAACTTAGCTCAAGTTCTCCCAAGCCCATACCAATTCACAACTTAAGGTTCAAATATTTAACATGTAAATGATTATTATCTAAGAGTCGTCATTAATCGGTTTACGATAGGTTGATTAGACACCCCCTACGAACCACAGACTAAGGATACAAGGACTTGGTTACACTAGATTTTTCTAATGCCCTTTTAGTACTATTTCTTTTTAATTTTCAAAAATGTTTTTACAGGCAGTTTGGATTGATTTTAAAATCTATTTCCCTAACATGTAAGATGATCATGCGGGCACGCAATTCACCAATTTAAAACCTAGGAAAACAAATAAAAAAAATTCAGAGACTTACCTCGTAGCAACGAAAGCATCTGCGTTGTTAGATCAAAATTCACATATTTCTAATTAACACGCAATTTTTTTTTTTGTTTTCATTTATTTAATGAGATTCATGCAATGCATGCTACTAATTTAACATGAAATGATATGGCATGGCAATATGATCTACCTATATGGCATAAAATGCAGTCTACTAAAGAATGAAATTGATTTATTCTAAAGACAATTTTTTATTTTTTTATTTTTATATGTATTTCGAAATTAGAAAAATGTGATAATTATCTAGCTAAATTAAGATTCTATCCAACTTATATTAAGGATTAGGTCAGGTTAAACCCTAATTTAAACCAAGATATTATCTTAACTTAACAATCTCTAACCTGAGATGCAATTTATCTCAAAGATTAATCTAAACTTAAAACGAAACATGTAATTTTATCCTAATATGTAATGACGTGCAAAGAATGCTCTAATTCTACATGACATATGCATTATGATTTTTGTGTTTTTTTTTTCATAAAAATTCGAATTTGAGATTGGCAAATAATTAACATGCAATTTAAACTAGTGAAACGAAAATCTAACATCCTAAATTTATGTTTTTGGTATTTTTATTTAAGAAATTCGAAATAAATAAATTTCCCATTCTAGACATGCAAAATAACCTAAAACAAGTAATATCCTAACATGCATCTAACTCAAATATTTTTTCTTTTACAAGAGCAAACAAATAAAGGCATCAAGAACAACACGGCAACAAATCAAGCAAGATATCATCCATGTTCATTTAATTTTGGGAAGTAAATTGACGAATTGTATCTCGCGCATGAGATTGGATCGGCCAATTTTTAAATAAAATCACGAATCGTATCTCGAGCGTGAAATAGGATTGGCGATTTTTTCGTACGATTCTGGGTTGTATTTCGAGTGTGAAATCGAACTGTCAATCATATGTACGTTGCGAAATTAGAAAGATTTCTCAATTTAAAAGGCTAATTGATATTTTGTGGATATGATGGTATCATTCAAATATTCATTCGAGATAATCCCATAAATTAGGCAATAAGGATATATGAAAATCGAATTAAAAGAGATTCTTACCTAATATTTAGTGTCACGTGGATCACGTTTTCAAGTTCGGTCAAACGACGGATAGCGGGATGACTCACGGGTGGAAGTTCAAGGTGATGTGCTGCTCAATGACGATACCTCGCTCAATAAGTAATAGCGAATTTTGAATGGTGGCTAATACTTCACTGATCAGGCCTGACAAGGTCACAAAGTTGACCAACACAGCAAGGGGACGTCCACCAAAAGACTTGAACAGCAAAAAAGAGGAGTGTTGTTGGCGTGAAGATTTGAACGTCCAGGGCTGGTCACCAATGTAACTACGGTGTATGCAAGTGACACTGGGACTCGCGGGAACGAGAGGCAACAATAGTGAGCTTGAGGAGACACCAGCAACAGGTCATGAGCGAGATGGTCACAGTGGTGAGGAGCTGCAATGACCGCAAGAACATGCGAGGCTTCCCCGATGGACTGAACTGGAGCGTCTGGAAAAACCTGCAAAAGAAATTCAGCAAGCACAGCAAAGCGATCGATCCGGCTCAGGGTTGCCGTTATTGGCCAACGTGGACAAAAACGGATGATGGCGGAGCAATTGAGTCGGAATATCGATGGCACTCGAGTGCAGGACACCCGAGCTTTGCTACAAGTGACGCCAGACTTACTGAAGCGAGGTTGCAGGAGCAGGAATGGTGGTGGTGCTCAGAGACCGACTGAGGACGTTGCCGGTTGTCTCGTGCTCGCTGGATTCGGATGAAATTCAGTGAGAAATCTGGATCCCGCTGAGCAGTGCTTGACCCTTGCTGGAAATTGCTCACCGGCCTGGAATTGCTGGAGATTCTAGTTTTGCTGCAAGGACTGACAAACCAAACCAAAAATCATCGCTCTGCTTCGTCTCTCAGGGTATCGAGTTCCCTTGTATTGATCTTCCATTGACCTACAAAGAGAAAAAGAAGCGAGATTTTTTTTTTTCTTTTTTTACGTCTCCTCCGAATTGTGGCTGTCGTTTTTTATATCAAGGAATTCGATCAACATTAGAATATTTCAAGGAATGGCGATAGAATATATGGGAACCAAATTACCCAAAATTCTTAGCTAGCTCTTGATGTCACTCGGATGTGTTTCCAAAGTTGGACTTGTCGGACGGCAGGAGTGGGGATGGTCACCATGGCTTGCAAATCACACTTGGGATCATCGAGAGCAGAGTCAATTCATGTGCGGTGGAATCCTTTCTTCAGACGTGTGGATGTGTTCTCTGCTTCTTTGATCAGCACACATCTTTATAAATTTTTAATGTACCCACCGCCACATGTTGCTTGGACGAGCGTCAAGGTGGAGCAAATTGTAGGATTGAATTGCTGGGACTCGTGGCTCGCGGATGCTTCATTAGAGGGGATCACGATGTAGCTGAGGATGCTAGTGCAGCAGCTCGTCCCAGTGGTGGTCTCGCAGTGTGGGGCAGCGTTGCGAGCATGAGAGCGTGGCGATGTGGCTGGCAGGACTCACATGGCAAGGGAATCTCGACCAAGCTTCGTGGAGCACTCCATCTCTCTCTTATCTCACGTGTGTGTTCTGTGTATTCAGAATCGCTCCCCCTCAATGTGGTGGCCTCCCTAAACCCTAGCGAATTAACCTATTTATAGGCCACGATTTAGGGTTTTTTTTTTTTTTTAAATTTTTCAAAACCATATCCACGAATATTTTTTTCTAAACGCAATATCTGCTTTTCCAAACGCAATATTTGCTTTTGAAATACCACAAAGATAAATCCATAAAATCTCCCCGATGATACAGGCTTGAGTCGATTCGCTCTCTTCGTGGGCTTAACCTGACTCATCAATTTAAAGCTCATAACCATTAATTCGAACCCATCCGTCGCCGATCCAATAAATAAATGCAAAGAATGCAAAATAAATACACCTAAATCTATATGTTATGCAATTAATATTTTTTTAGGGATAAAATTAACCTCTAATTTTTTAATGCAATAAATGACTAAAAGGGTTGCCAAAGTTTAGGTGTCAATGGATGAACTTTATAAAACAACTTGAATCTCTTGTCATATGTCTTGAGCATCCACTATCAAAGTAACCATTTGACATTTTTCTTGATAGTGACCTGCAATTAAAAAAAACTCAAGCTTTCTTTGATACCCACACTTTCTTGGATCAAGTATAGTTAGTGCAATATACGGTCTTTGCCCAATCCTTCTTAACAGGTTTCCAAACCATAAGACATTATTTCTCAAAGTGTTCTGAGCTGTTATACTTAGAACATTTAAGAGCACTTCGACCAACAGGTTTTACAAAAACTTTTTGAAAATGATTTCTAGAAAAGGCTTTTGTAGGTCTTTGTTTGATTCTTTCCTTTACTTTTGGAAAATCACTTAAAGGAATGGTTTCAGAAGTCATTCCCAAGTCTGATTTGTTAAAGTAAGGTCTTTGTACTGAAAGAATCTTTTCCAATTTCTCAAATCCTGTAGAAAACCTTTTTGAAATATTTGAAATGTCATTTTTTAAAACAAGTATTTTCTTTTGAAAGAAAGTTTGCATTTTCTTTTAAAATAGGAAAACTTTTGTCTGAATCTTCAAACTTTTCTTTTCAAGAGTTTTCCTGTTGCTTAAGTGTAGAATTCTCCATTTTTAGCTCGGAAATCCTCTTAAGAGAAGTTTTGAAACTAAAACAAAGTTCATTATTATATTTCGAGACTTTAGTAGGAATTTTTAAATTACTTACCTCGATTTCACTGTCTGAGTCTGAGTTTGTATTTGTCTCTGAGTTTGATTCTAATTTTTCCATTAAACAAATATTAGTATAATCATCATCATTCTCTTCGCATTCAGCATCACTCCAAGTTTCTGCTTTGAGTGACTTTCTGTATTTCTTAGCTTTTCCTTTCTTTTTATTCAGCAAGGGACAGTTGGGTTTGATGTGTCCATTTTTCTTGCATTCAAAGCAAATCACATATTTATTGGATTCATCGTCCTCAGCTGATTTGTTTTGAAACTTTTGAAAGCTTTGTTTATTCCAATTGAATCTGTCACGCCCCGATCCTCCGAGCGCGCGAACATCCCACTCTAGTCGATACAAATGCGACTTCCCAGGACACGTCGCCGACCCATTCAATTTTTATTTCACATGCGGAAGCGAAACAAATCCCCTGACAACAATTAACTTGGGATAGAAAAGCAGGCAATCAATCACAACCAAACAAGCTTTCTATAAACACATAGGTTTATATACAACACTGGATGGTCTACAAAATAGATAGGCTCAACAACTAGGGAACTGTCCTATGACCAACTTGTCAGACACGTTCGCCGATTCTTCAGCCTCCACCTTCCGAACTCCAGGACTTCCGGTCCTCCACGACCGTCATCTAGGGACCTGAAATATTATCCCACAACCGGGATGAGACTACGTCTCAGCGAGTCCTACCCTCTAAAACTCAATTAGGAAGAAAATACGCCTCAGGGCGCTCTAGCCACACAAATAGGATAGAGGACTTACCTCGCCTCAATTCCTTCCTGCACGTCAGTTTAATTAATAAATATTGACAACCACATCATCCAAACAATCCAATTACTCATATCGATGCAGCGATCAATCGACTCAGTCGATTACATGTCATCAAAACCACTCTCCGATCATCTCAAGCGTTCCAATTCCAATTTCACTCCCAGCTCAACGAGCCGAACTTAATCAATCCTCCGATATAAACCACGGTCCAAAGGACACGACCTATCTTTAAGTGGTAAATTACGGCCCAATGGGCGCAACCTTTAATAGGTGGCTGGTTACGGCCTTATCAGGCGCGACCCTTATCAAGTGGCAATTTACAGCCCAACGGGCGCGACCTTTATCAAGTGGCAATTTACGGCCCCAGTGGGCACGACCGATTCCCAATTTGGAGGTATATCACGATCCAACAGGGCACAGCCGAGCTTCGATGATTTTCTAGATCCATCACAACCTTTCACGATTAAAAATCCAATCGAATACCAACATTAAACAGATTTGGGATGAATCCCCACATAAACATCCATTCAATCAATCGATACAAACTGGTCATACAAACCAATTACGGTGCTAAAAGCCAACACCGGGTATTTTCAAGTTAAATACCACAACTTCATCAATATTACTCAATTCCACACTTTTGGAATAATTAACCATAATCATCGATCACTCAATTTCTCAATTTAAACATACAATTAACACAAACCGACCGCACCGCTGCGATCAACGCGAAATTCTAACGACCGGCCATCCCGGCATAATTTTCGAAATTATTAAATAATTAAATTTAATTCCGAAAATTAAATAATTAAATATTATTTTATAATAATATAATTTAATAAAATAATATTTATAAATTCGAAATAATTAATTAATTAAAAATAATTAATTAGGGCTTAAACAAGATTACACTAATTTAATCATACAATTAGCCCTAATTAAACATCCATTAAGCTAATCATACAACTAATCTAATTTACATTAAAATAATCTAATCTAACCACCTAAACCTAATTAGACTAATCTAAACACCCCTTAAGCGTCATTAACTCACTAAGCAAGAATTAGAGGATAAACTCACCGGATTAACATTCCGGCGAGTCCACGGCGAAGGCGACGCCAAGGCGGGCGATAAACCCCAAAGCGGCGACACCAACGGAGGCCAAGAAGGGCTTGAAAATGGGCCACAAAGTCTCCAAAACCTTGCTGTCTTCTGCTTCTGTTCTGGGCTGAACTGCAGAGAAGAAACCAGCAACTTCAACGGCGAAAACGGGCCGATCGGAGTTCTGGCAAGGGGGTGGTTGGCAACCGGCGGCTCCCGGGGGTCTTGGGGATCTTATAGGAGGTTGGGATGGGCAAAGGAAGGGTCGGAAAGGGGCGAAACAGCAAGAAAATGCGAAACAGGCGGAACCGGGCGAGTCCAGACGATCCGGCGAGCGGCGGCTTCGGGCGGCCATACGGGACGGCCGGAGAATCATTCCGGCGAGCGGCGAGGTGCTCCGGAACGGTCTGGATGTCTTCTTTGCGGCGATGGGTGGCTCGTTCTCTGATTCAACTGGGAAGTTAACTTTTTACTTGGATCTTTGGCAAAAGGTCGGCTGGAGCAGAAACTGGAACGAGGGAAAACAGGGGAGGAAAACGGTCGACGGTGGCCTTCCGGGCGTGCGACGATGGAGGGGCTAGTGAGCTCGGTTTCCTCTGGTTCTCTTGAGCTTTTCCTAAGCCTCAACCATGGAGAAAGCCATGAATAAAGGAAGAAGATGGTCTGCTGAAGAGGGGGCCTCCTTGGTGGCTCACTAGAGCTCAACACTTGTCTAAACCTCATTTGATTTGCCCCCACCATGACATCACATGACATCATCCACTCTCTCTCCTCAATCTTCCTCCACAACCTTGCCAATAGGTGCAAAATAGCTCTCCCCCCATGGTATACGAATTTCATACATTTGTACATCAAATTCAATCAATTCTCATTCAATTCCATCCAATTGAAGCTCAATTAAATCAACCCATGTGTCCTCGGCCTTCTCATGACATTTCCCCGTCAAATGATCCAACTTGCATCCCGAAGATTCGATTAAAAACGGCCCTCTGACAATTCCGAACAAAAACGGTATTATTTTGCTTTTCCGCCAAAAATCTCGGTTTGTAGAAAAATCTTCTGGAGATGAGTCGACATTCCTAAAATGAATTGTGACTTGACAGAACTTCCAATTTCTGTAATCGGGTTCAATTTCACGGTTAAATTCAATCTGGCGCGACTTTAGCGCATCCTAATCTACCGGGTAGCTTTTAGGAATTTTCTGTGCAATTGACCTGTGGTTGATTATTCTCAAGCCACAAAGTGCATCTTCGACACATTGACGACTCTTGGTTGTCGTAGAAATCTCAAGGTTTCAAATACTGACGCAGGGTACCAAAACGACAGAGAAATCGGTCTAGTGCCGATCAACAAGAATTGTGCAATTAGGTGGAATCACCCACACTGAATTACATGGTTCTGTTGAATCGACCTATCTCCGGTCTCTAATCGGTCTGTGCCGTAATGACCCTTGCAGATTAGTACGGTCGAGCAGTCGTTTCCTGGTCGAATTCTCAAGTCTATTGCGTTTAGATTCCTTAACGGCTTCACCTGATAGACTAGTTATCTCGTGAGTGGCCAACTCAGAGAAGAAATCTATAGACGCGAAGATGAAATGCCCGATTTATTTAATTGAAACCAGAATTGGAAAATCGGGATGTCACAGAATCTTCTTCCATTTTTGTTCAGTTTCCTGAACCTTCTTATCATGAGAGCAAGATCTTCATCATTCATATCGTCTTCAGAGTTTGTAACATCAGAATTGTCGTTAGATTTTAAGGCAATAGACTTATTACCTTTGGGATCTTCTTCTTCATTAATTTGCCCCACTTCATAGGACTGAAGTGTGCCAACCAACTTGTCAACGGAGAGTGGCATGATCCTCTGTGTTTCCTTTATTGAAGTCTTTACATGATTCCAATCTTTGGAAAGTCCACATAGTAATTTGTTAACTTTCATAGGTCCTGAGATTGGTTGACCCTAATACTCAAGACCATTTACAATTTCTGTAAAACGGCTAAACATGTTAGTAATAGATTCTCCTGGCTTCATCTTGAAGGCTTCATATTGACCGAGCAGACTATTAATCCTGGTTTCTTTCACTCGATCAGTTTCTTCATAGGTAATGTGCAACCTATCCTAGACTTCTTTAGCTATTTCACAAGAAGATATTCTGTTATATTCAGTAGGAGATAATGCACAATATAAGGAGTAAATTGCTTTTGCATCAAGAGCTTGTCTTTTAGTTAACTCTTCCTGAGTCATCTCGCTAGCCTCTACAGCTTCTTTCCCTCTTTCTAAGACTATCGTAGCTTTAGGAATGATTCCTTTGTCTATCACATCCCATTCCAGGGGATCTTTCGATCTTAGGAATGCTTTCATCTTATTTTTTTTCATATATTGTATTCATTTTCATCGAAATAAGGCGGTCCGGTGTTGTTTTGCCCTTCAACCAAACTTGGAGCCAACATACTAGTCATGGATCTCTAACTCAAAAGTAGAAACACTTCAATTTAAATGAGTATACATGCTCTGATACCAATTGAAAGTACTAGTACAAACATCTAGAGGGGGATGAATAAGTGTGAAAACAGATTTTACAAAATGCAACGAAAAACTTTACTTTTAACCTGAGTCTAGTTGACTACAGATTACGCAAAGGGAATTAGACTTAAACAGTTAAATAAAGCTATAAACAAAATAAAAGAGTTCAAAGAAGAGAATAAGAACACAAGGTTTATAGTGGTTCGGCTTAGACCAAGCCTACGTCCACTCTCTTGTACTGACTGCCCACCGGATGGATTTCACTATGAATCAAAAGAGATGTTATAGTATCACATCCTTGATTCCACAGTGTAGAGACTCTGTTATACTTCTTCAAGGCCTCACAAGTATCTAATCTCTCTTTTGACTACAAATTTATTCTCAACAATTGAATCAGCAAAGTACAAGGAGCTTCAGACTTTGGAATTTATCTATCTCGCACCCACTCAAATAACTAGAGCGTCTTCCTTATATACTCCTCCATACCTTCATAACCGTTGGCACCTTCCAAAGGAGTTTTTTCAATCTATCCATTGGACATAATCAATTAGGGAGATCTCGTAACCTGTTTGCTCATACAATTAGGATCTAGGTTTCTATAAGTAGAACATTCCAAGTATACTTCGCCAATCAACGGATCTAAATTACTCGAATTAATTGTAATACGAATAATAGATCTCAAAATGCCATCTCCAGCTGTGAGAACTTCTTTAGTCGCACGAATCCAATCCTTAAAGATATATTCGCATCTGGATAAGTCTTCTTCATCAATTTAGAAATTGTCAGTGAAGGCAAACTTTAAATGTTGAGTCTGGCGGTCTTTAGACTTTGACGGTAGAGTCTAGAAGTCTTTAGACTAGACTAAAGGAAATGTTTTGTCAGCTTCAAAACAAATAAGGAAGTTTTCTCCAACAATTACGAATTATTCATCATCATCATCCGCGTCCTTTATACAGCCACTGTACGATGTGTTCTTGAGCTTTAGAGGAGCGGATACGCGTGAGCATCTTGCAAATTTCCTTCGCACCGGCTTGACCGACGCGGGGATCAGCGTGTTTAGAAACAAAAGGAAGGTGGGCGCAGACAAGGAAATTGACCCAGCGCTGGTCGAAGCGATTGGACAGTCCAAAATATTGATACCAATCATCTCGCCAGAGTACGCTTCCAGCAAGAGATGCCTCATGGAACTGGCCAAGATGTTGGATTGCAGAGACACCATGAACCATGCCATCATTCCCATTTCCTATCTCCTGAACCCCTCCGACATCGGCTTCTCCACGGTGCACGAACAACAAGGGATCCACAGCAAGCTCCTTGAACCCTGGAAGTCCGCCCTCCATCGTATTAAACAGTTGAAGGGATATTGTCTCCACCAGGCGACTGACCAGTAATTCTACTCTAGTTTCCTTTGCTTCTACCTCCATATAAATTCCAGTGTGCAGTGATTGATGTTGAATTATCAAGTTGTTGTAGATTATCTTCGTGAAAAATGAAGCAATTGAGACTTTATGAGCGCCTGGTTACATTCTGCCGGTGAGCGTAATCAGTCTCCATGCTCCGGCCAGAACACACGGTCTACGCTTTGAAATGGCTCCTGAGTAAAGGACGATCGTGATTATTCAAAACGGCAGCCTTCGTTCGATTTTAAAGATCTTTTTGTAACTTTTCAGTCTCTACTTCACCACATGTCGGGGGTGGGAGTGGGACATCGACAACTTCTTTTGTTGTTGTTGTTTTTTTCTTTTTCTTTTTTTTTGGGGGGGGGGGGGGGGGTGGGGTGGGCTATGCAGATGTAAATCCTGAGTTTGCGGAAGAACTAGTCATTTATCGAATAGAAAGAAATAGGCTGTTTGGACGACTACTCAGTCTTTAGAGGCAACAAAAGCTCATATGGTTACCGTGTCCGACATAATAATAGATGACCCAAATCATGATTAAGACCTCACGTAGAGCATACAATAATTCCACAAAATGTACATACTCTCCAGGATGTGATTGATTCTATTTGTCATAGTCGTACATGAATTTTCACATACTGCCTTGTCCTCGTAGGTCACTAATTGGGTATGACTCGAGTATTTTGCTTCATTTTTCTGCTTTCTTGTTGTTTCTTTCTTTAGTTTCTCACGATGAAACGCTGTTTTCTTTTTTTATTTTGATTGTTTGGAATGGCAGGCTTATATCAGAGATCGTCTTATATGTTACTCGGCAGCTGAAGAAAGCTGAACTAGTTGGTACTTCCATGCTAGTTGGAATTGAGAATCAGGTTCGCAAGATGATGGCAAAGCTTGAAGTCGACTATCGCAATGGACAAGCAGTTGAAATACGCGGCAATGAGGTCCGAATGGTTGTAATACATGGCTTCAAGGGGATTGGGAAAACAACTCTTGCAAAGTTCGTTTACAGCAAACTATATCCTCTGTTTGATGGCTGTTGTTATCTGGGAAATATCTCCGAGATATTGAAAACCAATCCCCCGGAGCATCTGCAAAGCCAATTGGTTTCTGACCTGCTAAAAGAAGAGTACATAAGCTTTGGTTCCTTTGAAGAAGGTATTTACCACATTGAACAAAGGTTTCTCAATATGAGAGTTCTCATTGTGCTCGATGATGTCAATGAACAGGATCATCTTCAAGCATTTGCCGGGAAACTAAGCTGGTTTGGTCCGAGAAGCAGGATAATTGTAACTACCAGAAACACCAATGATCTTAATATCCCTAAAGACGTGATTTATGAAGTTGCGCATATGGATTTTAGTCAATCCTTTCATCTTTTCTGTCTACATGCCTTTGGGGGAAGTTCTCCCCGAGAAAACTATGATGATCTGTCCAGCCAGATTGTTTCCATAATTAGAGGGCTTCCTATAGCTATTGAGGTTGTAGGTTCATTTCTGTACAGAAAAAAAATGCAAAAATGAAATGAGACGCTACAAAAACTAAAGGAAGAGAAATAGCCAGTCGATTCCGTTCAAAAAGCGTTGATGACCATCTACGAAGATCTAGATCAAGGGATAAAAGATATATTTCTTGATATAGCTTGTTTCTTTATAGGGAAGGACAAGAGAATTCCCTTGTACATGTGGGAGGACTGCGGTTTTAGTCCTTGTAGTGGTATCGAGAGTCTCCTTCTCATGTGCCTGGTGAAAATCGAAGAGAATAACGAGCTCTCGGTGTGTGATCCATTAAGAGACCTTGGTCAAACAATTGTCGGCAAGGAGCACCCCACGAACCCTGGAAGGCGCAGCAGACTATGGAATCATGAGCACGCCCGTGATGCCTTAAGTAGAAAAGAGGTAAAAATATCCTTGTCTTGCAGTTCTATCTGTTATATTTCTTTGTTGACTCTAACCAGTAGAATTCACTTATTTTCTTCTTTCAATCTCCAGAGAACGAAAGAGGTTCAAGCCCTCTGTCTCAAGTTCGACAACGGTTCACACAATTGTTTCACACCTAAAGATTCTCAAAGCCTGTCCAAATTGAGGTTCCTCAAATTGGACAACATAAATCTCAAGGGAAATTTCGCAAATCTACTTTCCCATTTAAGGTGGCTCGACTGGCGAGGGTGCCCCCTGACCTTTCAAGCCAAGAACTTGCATTTGAAGAATTTGGTGATTCTTGATTTATCATGGAGCAAGGTCACTCAAATTTGGGGAGGTTGGAGTCAAATCAAGGTGACATGGAACATATTTCATTTTGTTTGACTCATCGCCGGGAATTAACTTTGAAATATATTTTATTTGGGATTGCAGATGCCACGGTTGAAAGTTTTGAACCTCACGGGGTGTAATGAAATGCAGATGACTCCCAATTTCTCCAATTACCTGCAGTTGGAGATGTTGATCCTCGAAAACTGTTTTCAGTTAGTCATGATAGGCCCTTCGATTTGTCATCTAAGATTCTTGGTTTCCTTGAATTTGAAATCCTGCAGAAATCTCAGTGCGTTGCCACAGGGAATTGGTGACGTGTAATCGCGGCAAGAGCTTCTCATAGATGGCATTTCCATACGAGAAATCCCTGAATCGATAGCTTGTATGAAGAAACTCGAAACTCTTAGTGCCTCAAAGTGCCGCTCACTAACTTACCTGCCCGAATCCATTTGCTTAGAAGCTCTTTCGATGATTTTGCTGGACAATGTGAAGATCCTCAAACTCCCTGACTCAATCGGAAGATTGGTGAAACTTAAACGGTTGTCATTGAGGGACTGCGAAGACATGGAGAAACTTCCAGATTCTATCGTTGAATTAGGATGCTCATTGGTGGAGTTGGACATATCGGGGACGCTTATTTCGGAACTGCCCAACTCCATGAGCGACCTGCAGCTATTGAGAGTTCTTAAGATGGAGCGTTGTCACGTGAGAAAGTTTCCTAGTGCCATTCACACGCTAAGGAAGCTTGAAGAGATCCATGCCTCTCACTGCAGGAGTTTAAAGGGAAGGATTCCTAGGAAAATTGAGAATCTACAATTTCTGAAAATATTGGTCCTCGGATATAGTTGTATTTCTAGCCTACCACGGTCAATCCTGTCGCTAAGCCGTCTCCAGACCCTTGATTTACTTGCTTGTGACAACCTTGAAACATTGCCCATGCTTCCCTCGAGTTTGACTTGTCTGCGCATAAGTTCGAAGAAGATGAGCATAATACCAGACATTCAGAATTTAGCTGAATTGGAAGACTTGACCTTCGGGAATGAGAATCCCAAGGAGCTGATGGTTCCTCCTTCAGACTTTGACCACACATCCATTTTGACCGAGCCGCAGTCTCTTTGGCCCGTAAGGTTTCCGAAGCTCAAGAGCTTGGAGTTGTCTCATTCCCAACTGACCAATTTGGGATTTGAGTACGGCTCCACATGCAATTCTCAGCTCAAGGAAGTTGTCCTGACGGGCTGGAATCTTCGAGAAGTATCGGGGCTTCCCTCATCATTGTCCATCTTGTCAATCCAAGCTTGTTTGTCGCTGCAGAGTTTGCCGACAGTTCGGAAATTGGATAACTTGTTGGAGCTAGAGCTCTTGAACTCAGCTGTCAAAGAGATTAAAGGGCTTGGAGGGCTAACAAGTCTAGAGATCCTGGTTGTGTCGTGTTGCAGCCAGATAGTACATCTCAACGGCCTCTCCAAATTGATATCACTGAAGAGATTGTCCCTCAAGAACTGCATAACACTCGCCAATTTGCCCAGTATATCCAACCTCACCATGTTGAAATTCCTGGAAAATCATCGATGCTGGAAGATCCACGACATCGAAGGTCTCGGGAAATTGACATCCTTGGAGGAGCTGCGCGTGAGTCAATGTAACGCTGAAAGATCACCAAGGGTGAAAGATGCCCAGGAGAGAATCAGTAGACGTTGGAGTGCGTCCCCTTGAGTGTGATCGTCATGTCATATGGGGCGTTTGGTCTTTGCCTTCATTGTAACAGACCGTGTCCAGTAATATTTTTATTAATATTTTAAATTTCTCCCCATGCTATTGATGGAAAGTGGAAAAACTAATCATTCTTGTGTTTTAATTTATCCAAGAGCAGAGAAGTAGCATGTAATTTTGACAGTTTCAGGTAAAATGAAACATGATGAGGGCCAATTACCAAAGTCTTGTAAATAACATAGGACGCTATCATTAAACGGTTGACTCAACGACAATTGAATTTGCTACAACATTGACGGTGAGACCCTCAACATGTAGCACTTCTAAACCACGTATTACGCCACTCCCGAGGGTCATTTCCTTTCCACTTAAAAAGATATATGTAAGTTCTCTCGAATCTTTTCACTGCCTGGCAAGTTTGCTACATGGAAGATAAAGCGTTTGGTACCCAGGATGTAGCGCTTCTCAACAACGCTAATCTTACTTCAGATGATTGGGACAGGACATTGAGTCTCACTTTCTGGTTCGGATTTACCACGACGTGGTCAAATCCAAGCAAATCTCAAGTGGAAATTGAAATTAAAGAGGGTTCCCATTTTGGGAGAACAAAAAAAAAAGGAATTGAAAAGTAAAATGCTTTGATATTCAGGGTGTGACGGTAATTGTAACGCGACTTGAATATCAAACGAATATAACTTATAACAGATGTTGATTCATAATCCGTCTTCAAGAATCCGTTAAGGCGTCTACCTCCAATTGGAATTGCCACAGCGGACACAGGTTAGTCATCTGGGTTTATAGCCCGGATTGCTTGCCGATGCTTAAGTTAGAGTCTGGAGGAAAGATGGCCGATGCCTAAATTGAGAGTAGGGGTCAAGAGCTCCAAACCTATTTGTCAACTTCCAAATAACTTGTGTTCATGCTCCATATGATTTTCACTTTCGACAACTATTGTGGAATGAGCTGCGCAATATTAGTTTGGTTAATGTACTACCCTGGATTTGTGCTGGCGATTTTAACGAAATCCTTTATCCATGGGAAAAGGTTGGGAAAAGACCGGCTCATAAGCTCCGTATGTTCTCATTTCGGCAGGTTCGCAATGATTGTGCTTTAATGGAATTGGAAAGTAAAGGGTGTCGGTTCACGTGGATGAATAACAGAGAGGGTGATGAACTGGTAAAAGAAAGGCTAGACAGGGCTATGTGTACACTTGACTAGCGATTATTATACCCTAATGCAGAGGTCTTTGCCTTGCCACCGGTGGGTTCTGACCATAGCCCATTGATAATTAATACTTCACCATCATCTAGAAGACGAGGGATGAATTTTGTTTTTGAATCTTATTGGAATGACCATGACGAATGCCGACGTATTATTTCAGATGCCTCGAATTCAGTCCAAGTGCAGGGTGGTGATCTAGTCCCAAAACTGAAAAGGGTCTCTGTGACATTAAGCAAATGGAGTCGGGCCAAATTTCCTAGGGCTGATCTTAAAGTTACAGCTCTACAGCAACAACTTCAACTTATCACAAACCAGCAACAATGTACCTTTAATAGTTTTGAAGTTACCAATATCAAAGAAGAACTACGGCGGACCTGGCAACAAGAAGAGCAATATTGGGCTATGCGGTCGTGGATTCAATGGCTGCGATGGGGGGATAAGAACACAAAATTCTTTCATGCTGCCACTCTTCAAAGACGACAGAAAAACCGCATTATTATGTTGCAGGATGATAATCTGAGATGGATTCGTGAACCACAGGTTTTGAAAGCTATGACATCCACCTATTTTGCTGAGTTATACACCACGGTGGGTTACCGAGATTACGGACCTGTTTTGGCTCAATGTCCGCAGGTGGTAACTGCGGAAATGAATGCAAAGCTGTTGGAATCAATATCCTTGGAGGAGGTTCGACAAGCTACATTTCAGTTGGGCACTAATAAGGCTCCTGGCCCTGATGGCTTTAATGGTTTGTTTTATCAGACTCACTGGGAGGTCATCAAATCAGATCTTCATCTTCTAGTACAGAATTTTTTCGGATCAGGCCGGTTGCCTACAAATCTAAACCAGACAGTTATCGCTTTGATCCCTAAGACGCCTCACCCAGAAAGCCTAAATCAATATGGGCCGATTAGCCTCTGCAACTTTGCTTATAAGATCATTTCCAAGGTACTTGCTAATCGCCTTAAACCTTGGCTACCTAATCTGATTTCCATGGAACAGTCGGCTTTTATGAATGGACGACAAATTCAAGACAATATTCTCGTCGTTCAAGAAGTTATTCATCAGTTCAAGACCCGAAAGCGAACGAGTAAATTTCATGCGATCCTCAAGACTAATATGAAAAAGGCTTATGATAGAGTAGAATGGGATTTCCTAAATGCCTATCTTCTCAGATTGGGTTTCCATCCAAGATGGGTGCACTTGATCCTCCAATGCATCACTACCACATCTTATAGTGTCCGCTTTAATGGTGAACTACTTCCTTTTTTCCATCCAACTCGTGGCCTCAGACAAGGTGACCCTCTTTCGCCATACATCTTTATCTTATTGGCAAATGTTTTCTCTACTATGATTTCTCAAGCTGTTGATATGGGTCAATTAAAAGGAATTAAATTAAATCGATGGTGCCCTACATTGTCCCATTTATTTTTTGCAGATGATGCCATCTTTTTCCTTGATGCTAATATTATGGAATGCCAGAACTTGGCCAATATCTTAAATCAATATTGTATGGCCACGGGACAAGCTTTGAACCGAAACAAATCAGGAATTATTTTCAGCAAGAATTGTCCTTTCGGCTTACAGGAAAATCTAGCGTCTAAATTTAGAGTTCCGGTGCTACAAAACTATGGGAAATACTTGGGAATACCGCCTGATTGGGGCCGATCTAAAAAGGAAATGTTCTCTTGGCTGTTGGGGAGAGTACAAGCAAAGTTGGAAGGATGGAAAGAAAAGTTTATTTTGAAAGGGGGCAAGGAAATTCTCATTAAATCTGTCATCCAGGCACTTCCTCACTATGCTATGTCGATTTTCAAACTTCCATTGTCTCTTTGTAAAACTATTGAGAAGAGCATTGCTCGTTTCTGGTGGAAAAATGATCAAAATAAAGCAGGGATACATTGGAACCGATGGGAAATTTTAAGGAAGAGTAAGAACGAGGGCAGTCTAGGATTTCGTGATTTGGTAGAATTTAACAAAGCCATGCTCGGTAAGCAAGCATGGAGATTACTACAGCAGCCACAAGCTTTATGGAGTAAAATTTTTAAGGGTCTTTACTACCACTCTACGGATTTCCAATCGGCAAATCGAGGTTCTCGACCATCCTGGGGATGGCAGAGTCTTCTAGTTGGTAGGGATGCTATTATTCCTCATGTTAGATGGTCAGTGGGTGATGGAAGGCAAATTCGCATTAGGGAAGATTGCTGGTTACCAAGAGGAGTCATAGGTGGACCTGCGGCTACAGAAGAACCCCAACTAGTGGCTGATCTTATTGATCCCATCCACAACAGCTGGAATACGTCTCTTCTCACTAGCTTCTTAGATGATCAGATTGTAGCAGAGGTTCTAACCATTCCAGTTAGACCAACTTTAGTTGCTGATCAACTAGTCTGGACAGCCAACAAGGATGGCCGCCATACAGTCAAAAGCAATTACCATGCTCTGAATTCTGTGAACAGAACTCCAAACAACAGCACAGCATCAACATCATATTGACATCCTATGATACTGTGGAAAAAAATCTGGACAATGCGTACAGTCCCAAAACTACGAATATTTCTCTGGTCTGTCTGCCAAAATGCAATTGCTTCTAATGACAACTTATACAGGAGGCATATCAGTTCAGAACCTTTCTGTCAGGTATGTAACAAGCATGTTCCAGAAACATTAGAGCATTTATTTCTATTTTGCTCATGGACAAAAGGCGTCTGGCTTCATCCACAGATTAATATAGATATCCAGCTTAGTTCGGTCACTCGCATAGAAGTTTGGTTGACAGAAAAAGCTGAATCACCTAATAACTCACCTGCTCTGGAGCTCATCGCCAATGTCCTCTGGCAAATCTGGCGAATGAGGAACAGTTTTATATTCAGGGGCGATCGATCGAATCCCTCTTTAGCAGCAGAGAATGCACTCTCACAGACACGACTTTACGAGGTTTCCCTCTCATCCTCTTCATCTCGATCTACAGGAAAGAAGCAACACAGTCAGATCTGGCATCCACCGCCACCAGGCACTTTGAAATGTAATATCGACGCTTCTTTTCAGCCAGGAAGTACACATGGATCAATGGCTTCGATCTGCAGAGATCAATATGGTCGCCTTACTGATGTTTATACAGCACGATTTCCAGCAACATCAGCCTTGATCGCGGAATTTCAGGCTCTCACGTTCGCGCTCCGCCATCTGCTGCACCAAGGGCTTCATCAAGCTCCAATTATGCTTGAATCGGATTGTAGTACGGTTGTTGCTGCTGTTACAGGAGAAGAACTGCCGCCATGGGAGGCTCGCGTTTTGCTCGCGGAAGCCACCGATTCCCTTTCCATCTTCCCAAACCTAGTTGTTCGGTTCTGCAAGCGAGAAGGAAATGCTGTGGCTGACTGGGCCGCTAAGGCCCAGCTTTTCAATTTTTCGGCCCAGGATTGGAACATATATCCACCTTACCTGTTGCTAGACCTTGTATATGCCGACGCTCTAGCGTTCGGTTGTAAGCTTTCCAAGTTTTAATGAAAGTTCTAATTTCGACCAAAAAAAAACTTTCAAATAACAGGTCTTTCTACTTTGCCCATCGGATTGGTATTGATAGGTGGTGATCGAACTATGACAAGCTTGGTCACAACAAACAGTAATACATCACGACATATATGGGAAAATTACCTAAAAAATTCTAAATTTTTTATAATTGTATCAATTCAGTCATATTATTATTATTATTTTACCAATTGAGTCGTAAACCTTTTACAATTGTGTCAATTCGGTTTTTCTAACCAAAATTGATCGGCCAGCGCTGACGACAAATTTTTATTAATATTTTATTTTTTGAATTATTTTATTAATTTTTTAATCTTTTTTACCTTTTTCTCTGTCTTTTTGTTTTCCTCCCTCCTCCTTCCTCTTCCCTCCTTCTTCCTTTGGCTCCAGCGACCAACTAGTCCTCGCCAATTGCCAAACTGAGGTGACCGGGCAAGCTCGCCTCACCGCCGTTGGGCGAGGGCGAGCCTCCGCCGAATCTGGCAAGGGTTGGCAAGGGCTCACCTTGCTAGACCAAGCAATGGTGAGACTCCCCTCACCAAATCAGGCGAGGGCTTGCCTTGACATCGCTGGGGGAGGACTCGCCTTGCCGTTGCTAGGTGAGGCGAGCCCTCACCAAATTCGATGAGGGAGTCCTTGCCTAGTGACGACGAGGCAAGCCTTGCCAAATCTGGTAAGAGGGGGCCTTGCCATCGCTGGGTCAACAAGGCAAGCCCTCGCTAGACTCGGTAGGGCTTCGTTGAGCCGCTTCATAGAGCCAAAGGAAGGAGGAAGAAGGAGAGAGAGAGAGAGAGAGAGAGAGAGAGAGAGAGAGAGAGAGAGAGAGAGGGTAAAAAAGATTAAAAAATAAAATTCAAAAAAATAAAATATTATTAAAAATTTGTTGCTTGCACCCGCGAGCGGCCATGCTAGCATTGGTCGAACAATTTTGGCCGAAATAATTAAATTGACACAATTATAAAAAGTTTAGAACTCAATTGACCAAAAAAAAAAAGGTTATGACTAAATTAACTAAATTGCAAAATATTTAAAACTTTTTTGGTAATTCTCTCTCGGCATGTGATGATCAAACTATCTATGGGGCTAATGGATGCTTGGCCTTTTAAATGTAATTCTTTTAATAGAATAATTTTAGGTTAAGGTCTTGTGAGTGTACCTTCGGCCAGGTTGACCCATCTTGACGTAGCACCTAAGTTATGTCCTTCCTTAGTCATTCCCATCCTATCGAACAGGGGTACTCTCAAGAGACAGGATTAGTATGGATACGTGTCTGACACCTAACGGATTGTCAAGCCTTATAATCGATGGATACTCGAAGTCAAATATTAATAGTGAAATTGATGGATGAAATTTTGGCAGGAATAGTTATTCTCTGATCTAGAATGAATCACAAATCTTAAAATGTCAGTATTTACTTATTTTCGCAATAATAGTTTCTTCTGCGGCAGGATGAACCGCATTTTATTTCTTAAGGATTTATTTAGTTAATTTTGATGGGTCGTCGAGCAGCAAGAAAAAGAAGAAGAAAGATCGTTGAATTTTTGCTGAGTATAGCATTCACTTTTTCAGTCCACAATTACATCGGTCTGGGCTTTTATTTTATTAGCTTTAGACATATCTAAAGTTAAGTTTTTATCCGCATTGGTCCGACTTTCGATCCACAGCCTCAAAAGTACTAATGGCCTGCTCAAGATGACTTCATCTAGATTATTTATTATAATGATCTTAATTAAAAACCTAAAGAGTTCAATAGCACGAAAGACCCCAAAGTAAATTTTTCTCAAACTTATTTTTTAACAATCAAAAACCCCAACCTGATAAATTTGTATCAAATTTACTCCAAACTAAATTTTTAACAACTAAATTTATATTTACGATAAATTTATTCTACATTAATTTTCGTAAACTTAGATTAATTTCATTAAAAATCATAAATCGGTATATTTGCTATAAACGGATGATAAAACCTAAACTAAACAACAACACTTCGTGCCCGTGGGCCATGCCATGGTGAGGCCTCGTTGCATAACACCCACCAGTGTTGGGCAAGAACCGCTGAACCAGCATGAGCGAGGGAGCGTGTGACCGTCAAAGTGGCCCATTCCGTCGAATAACTGCTGGCCCTTTGTTGGCCCCCCTACCTTTTGTCATCTCACTTTGTTTTTTGTTTTTTTTTTTTTTTTTCAATAAACAATTAACAATAGCTTGTTAAGTATCGCCTATTCGCCGGTGTTTTATTGTGTACTTATGCACTCAATCACACACATCTTTTCTTCTTCTTTTTTCCCTGTTTTACGATTTTTCCCTCGCACCTCTCTTGCTATCTCTTAATCACACACGAACACGAACCCGCGTCCACACAAATAAATTTTCAACTAGCTTTAACATGTTTTATAATCGTTCCAATGTAACTAGGGGCGATCTGTGAACCTAAAGCATCAGGATCTATACTGTCCTAGTGGAACATTAGGACAAGTGACTTGTGCACTTGTCGCAAGTGTTATTATTTGTACCATTACTAGTGTAGAAAAATCCCCGTGCATTCGTCGTTGGACGAGTGACTTCTATGAAGAGGAAGAGAGACAAGCTCGAGGGCGTGAATAAGAGGGATAAACACATCTAGGTTTTGTTATAAAAGGGGTAAATACAGATTCATGATTAATGAGTGAGGTTAATATGGGAAATTGAAGATTTTTATGAAAGTTGGGCTGAGCTCGCCGAAAATGCTCAATGTCCAAAAGCTCCCCAACCCTTGCATTGAGCTAAATCTTTTTGGAAATGCGATGCATTTTTCCAATGGATTTCCAAAATTCTTCACCAATTACAATTACGTTTTGTCAAAGATCTTTATGAGCTCAAAGCCCCTCGACAAAGTGCCGTCAAACGCGACCCAAGATCCATTCAAATCAACAAATTGGGCTCGTATGTACAGTTCTGTTCCTTAATTCTTATCTCCCTAGCCATATAACAAGCCGGAAATCAATTTACAACGTTCAATCTCCATTGTTAAACGGGAAACAACAAAAACATGCGTAACCTTCTTCATAGACATCGAAACGGAAGGAATTACCATCTTTAATGAATTTAAATGATTTTGTTGATAAACAAACATATATATATATATATATATATATATATTCATCCTCACCTTTTAAGGCATGGGAAGACGCATTGCTGTTTTCTGCTTGATTTTTTTTTTTTTTTTGAAGTGGTAAATTAGACACAAAAAACTACAGTTACCAGTGAAATAAAGCTCACAAACTTGAAGGACAGAGGTAATGCATAAATTAAACGGAACATTAACTGGATTTAACTGTAAAGGCAGCCCAAATTATCACTTACGGAATATGGCCTTGCGGTGAGCTTTGGGCTTTAGGCAATTAACATGTCGAGCCCTAAAAACCATAACATTTCTGCTTGTTACCAAGAAAAACTGTTCATATGATTTTTAGTACGATTTCACAAGTAAGCACTGGAACCCAAAATCTCTGATGCACTGTTTTATGGTAATCGTGATATCATTATAGGAAGGAAGATTCATTATATCTGTTTTGTAAATGATGAACATGAGGAAGCAGATTTGCTAAAACTTCATTAATTTTAACAGAAATGTATTGTTCTTTATGGTGCGTTTGGTTCAATATTTTGAAAGTCCATTAGACAAATGCAAAAACTATTTGGTAAATTATGCTTTGAGAAGCAATTTTGAAAGAAATGGCATTTGGTAGAAAACACATTTGAAAAGCCTTTTGGGTAATTAATATTATTTTTTTAATTTTGTTTATTTAAAATTGAAAAATAAATAATGTATGCAACTTTTTAAATATAAATTTTGACAATAATATTTAAAAAATCAAATGCATATATATATATATATATATATATTAAAAAAAGACTAAACTCTTCATTGGAATTTTTTAATTTTTATTTGCTTAAAATTGAAAATAAAAATAATGTATGCAATTTTTTAAATATAAATTTTGATAATAACGCTAAAAAAAATTCATGTACATATATAATTTTTTTTTTTTAAAAAGACCAAATCCTTCGTCCACACACACGCGCGCAAAGGAAGAGCAAGTGCTCTGCACATTCAAAAAAAAAAAAATTAAAAGAGAAGAAGGGAAGATGATGGAAAATTCAAAGAAAGGGGCGTAGCTAGGGCTGAGCGCGGTTCTCGGGTAACCTGGGAACCGGAACCGAAACGGAGGAGGGTCCGGTTCGGTTCCCGGTTCCAAGGGGGACCGGTTCCGGTTCCGGTTCCGGTTCCTTTTCTCTGGGAACCGGAACCGGTTACTTAGGGCAGAAAAAGCTCGACCTTGGATGTTCTAGTGACTTGTATGCGATGTTCTAGTTGAAGTTTGGCTTCAGCCTCTAAATGAAAGTTGTAAAGGACTTCTTGGAGTATAACATACTCAAATTTGGGACAAAACAAACAAGTATAAGTGGGTGAAATCGTTATTCTTTGGAAAGACTGTAAGGCAACCGGTCCCTTGATGAATGCATGGACTGTAAGGCAACCTTTTTGTCGAAATTTCACTTCGATTTCTTAACAAAGTTGTAAAGGACATCCTGAGGTACAACATATAAAAAATTTAGAGAAAATAAACAAGAATAGGTAGGTGAAATCGTGGTCCTTTGGAGATGGTTAGATATGGAATTACGGTACTACGAACAGGGATTTTAACCGTCCATATTTAATTATCTAAGACGAATTTGACTTCGATGTTTTCATGAAGTATCTACCTTATGGTCTTGGTTATCACATAGTCCAATTTCATAATTTTTTAAGGTCATGTGGGTATTTAATTGGAAATGTTTCTACAACTGTGCAATCTGATGTGTTCGGATCTTGTAAGTTGCAATGCGTGTACTATATCATTTTGTATGAGGTTCTTTTGGAAAAATGTTCTGCATGAAATATCTCTCTTCATGTCTTCCCTACAACATATTTAAATTTCGTAATTTTTGTAGTTCATTGCCTATTTAACCAAAAATGTTTCAAAAACTGTGCAAGTAGAGAATAGGAAAAGTAAATCGATTTTATATTTTAATCCAGAACGAATTGGACTACGATTTTTTCATGAAACTTGTACCTCTAGGTCTTAAATACAATGTGTCCAAATTTCATAATTTTTTGAGTTCATTTAAGGGTTTAATCGAAATTGTTTTCAAAACTTATACCTCTAGACATTCTTGGTGTTTTATTTCTACTTTCTAGTTTGCTATTTGTTTTGAAATTTCTAATTATATTCTATTATTGTTGTGCAGTGCGAAGTTAATGTATTAAGATAACATGTCAATGGGAAGTTACCGTGTAGTATACGTGTACATTATAGTTTTTTTTGGTAATGTGCGCATACGTTATATTTTTTTTTGGTAACGTGCGTGCACGTTATAGTTTTTTTTTTTGGTAACGTGCGAATACATTATATTTTTTTTGGTAACGTGCGCATATGTTATAGTTTTTTTTTTTGGTAACGTGCGCGTATGTTATTTTTTTTTTTGGTAACGTGCGCGTATGTTATATTTTTTTTTTTGGTAACGTGCGCGTATGTTATAGTTCAAATCTGAAAATAACAAAAAAAAAAGAAAAAGAAAAAGGAACCTGTTGGAACCTGGAACCGACCCTAAAACCTGTGACAGGGTAGTTTCCAGGTTCTCGGTTCCCACGGATAGGTTCCAAGTTCCTCAAAATGAGAAATCTGTGCTCGAGGGTAGGTTTCAGGTTCCACATGGAACCGAACTGGAACCTGGCACCTGGAACCGCTCACCCCTAGCATAGCCCTCTCCTGGCATGCAGGAGGAGAGAAAGGGGTTGAAAAAATGCGATATAATAATAATAAACAAAAAGGCAAAAGAAGAAAAAGAAAAAAGAGAGATGCAGAGAGGTGCAAAAAGAGGAATGGGCCGGTGACGAATGGGACGGCGGGGCAGGCGTCTTCAATGCCCCCGAACTAAGGAGTGCAAGTGGACGGTGAGGGGAGGCCGGTCCGGCCGCGCCGAGGACCGGCGGTCCGAGAACCTCCGTCAACCGGCCTCCTGGACTATAAATAGGACGTCCGCGAGACCAGAAGGAGGAGACAGAAGTAGCGAGCTCAAGGGACTTCCCCTGAGAGACTTCAAGGAGGCCCGAGAGCGAGCGAGATCTGAAATAGAGAGAGAGAGATCCGAGATCTGTGAGCGAGTGAGATTTGAGGGTGGAGGAAGAAATCGTGGTTGAGAGAGAGATCTGGAGAAAAGAGACTCCTCGAGCGAGAGAACTAGCCCCGATCGCCGTGCCAGGTAGGGACACCTCCGGCCATCCTTTCCTCCTTTCTTTTCACGGTTCGCTCGGCCTTTTCTTTTGTTCGTATTCTGGGACTCTCGCCGCCGCCATCGTCCCGGCCGTGCGGTTGGGGAGGCCGGAGGCTAGCAGCACCGCCGTCTTGGCCGGCCGGATCGCCGAAAGCAGAGGGCAGAGAGGGAGAGAAACCGGGGAGGCCGAGCGGAGGATTGGCCTTCGGCCTGGGCTGGCCGCCGGGGTGGCGCCGGAGGAGTCATCGCGGCGTACGCACGGGCGGCTGACGGCGTTCGTCGCGGCCGTTGAATGCCCAAGTCGGGTCAGCGGCTGCGGGACCGGGTCGGGCGTGGCTCTCTATTCGGGCTAGGGTTTCGTTGGTTCGGGCCGACTGGGTCCGGTTGCGCATGGGCTGATCTTGCGCGCGCCTGGGAAGATGTGGGCCTATTTTTTTTTTTAAACCAAAAGATTCGTGGGCTTGGAATGTTTTAAAAGAGGAAGCTCCGTTTGGGCCCGTGCGTCAGCCCCATATGTTCGGGCCAGTGGCTGACGAACCGGGCTGGACCCAACCCGGCAATCCGACCCAGGTCGTTTATATTATATTTTAATTTCAATATTAAAAATATTTTAATAAAAAATAAAATAATAATTTATTCTTCAAAAATCAGAAAAATCCAAAAAATAATTTATATTTTCCAAAGAATCAGAAAAATCCGAAAATCTTTTTTTATTTTCCAAAAACGGAGAAAGACCAAAAAAAATGGGGTTTCTGATTAGTTTTCCTCGTAAATGCATAGGAAACCCTCGAGAAACCCAAAAAGAAGAAATCGGGTTTGACTTCTAAATATTGACTTATTTCCTACATTTTAATCGCGTCTTTGTGATGTATGGATTTCTATTTCCTCAATTGAATCCTAAAGCTCGTGATTAGTATAAAATGTTGTATAAATGCTTTATTTGATATTTAAACAAGATTTGGAATGATATTAGTAATTAACTAGTGTAATTAAGTTCCCGATCTTAATTTCTCTATTTGTGTATGAGTGAATTATTTCTCCCAATAGTTTGCTTGGGTTTCTAATCGATCAATCTAAATCGATTAATAGCCACTCCTATTTGAAATTGATTTGCAGGTTAAAAGTTCAGATTATAAGTCGTGAATTGATGAATTTGAGAGAACTCAAGCTAAGTCTAATAAACTTAACGAGTCATTAGCCTTCGCACACGCCTGCATGTATGCACGACATTTGACCCAACTACAAATTAGGTGGTGGAACAAATACCTTATTTTAGAATATAAAAGAAGGATCAAGACCTTCGCAGATGAGTTTCCCCATTGAGTCCGTTGGTAATAAGAATTCTAGTCCGTTTTTCTGGCTAGAACTCATGCTAAGGATTTCCTATTGAATTTCCACGAACAATCAGCAAAGACGAGGAGTTCTCGGACCGGTGAGGAGAGACAAGACAGCTGTGGCCGTTGAATGAACCTTTTGATATTGAGTCAACCCACGTATGAAAGTGGGAAATTCTCGTGTAATGCTTGTTGTGCAAAGTTGGACTAACTGCAAGAGATTAGAAAATAAAATTAGACGGGGGACGGGGGACGGGGGACCCGGGAAAACCTTTTTTCCGGAAAGTGGACAAAGCCGCGAAACCTTTTTTCTGATACTTCTGAAAGTAGTATCATAAGCTTTATACAACCTTTTTTTCTGGAAAGTGGACAACACCGCGAAAACTTCATGTACTTAGCGCACAAAAGGAAAGAGAACAAGCTCTCGATGCGAATAAAAATGCATTGGGTACGTACTGTTGATGGAGATGATGAAGATCATCATGAGCTCCAATGGTTGCATAACTTATCAACTCCTGAACATGCACAAAGCCTCCTTGTCTACGTCACGTTTCGGGGTTCTTTCCAAGATATTCACCATCGACTGTGACTATGATTGACGTAGGCAATATAATTTGCTAACAGAAACTTCTTGCTTTGACCCTAACGACTATGGTTGAATTTTCGTATAAATACGCAAGTAGACCTCTGAAAATGCTTAAAGCCCTAAGGCAAAAGTCCTACGTCAGTGATCTTCCTTGTTGAAAAAGCATCGTGTGAAAGTAAGACTGAGGATTACTTTATATTAGTACGGCTACCGACTCCAAATATGACGTGCGGATTGGAGTATGAGAACCGTGCGCATGTCGTGTAATCCCAAGTGAAATACTGAGAATTGAAGGTGGCAAGTGATTGGAAAAGTCAGGGTAATGTCATTCCCGCGTACCGACTGCGTGTATATGGCGCGGTGTTGTTTGGGTTTCGTGAGACTTAGATGTTGGATTGACTTACCAAGGCCAATGATAGTAATAATATAGGAATGGCATCCAAAAGGAAATCCCAATTCAAATGATATGCAATTTGAGATGTCGTGTCAAACAAGAACATGTTCATGACTAGGGGTGAGCATCGGTCCCATATCGGCCTTGAGAACCTACTTGAATTAGCCGGTTCTCGATGAGCTGGGGTTCATGACTGAAGTTCCTGGAAATTGACCGAGGCTCGTCTAGTTCCTAGGAAGAACCGATTTGCCTAAGTTGGTTTTAGTGTAGAACCGATTTTAACTGGTTTTAATCTTATTTTAAAAGAAAATGTAAGAGTTGCAGCAAAGGAAATTCCGTCGTGGATGGCTAAAAAGCTTGAAGTGCTTTAATCAATTTGCTGAGAAAAGTTAATGTGCTAGTTAATCCAAAGAATAATTTAATATATCTTAAGGGTGAAAAAAATCTTGCTAACCCGATTCCGGAGTTTACCTTGAAATTGGCCCCCAATATTGCACTAGTTGTTCGCTGACAGACATTAATTTCCATGGGTAGTTCGGTTCAAAGCCGATTCCAAAGTACCCGACTTCGACCCATGTCAAAAAAATTGCAACCGATCTTGACCGAATAATTTACAAGCATTTAATTGTGAACCTGTCGCAACCTCTTTTTTTCTTGGCGCCCGCGATCGGGTACGAGCGCCTAAGGAGGCTAATGGCTTGGCTGAATTTATTAAGCCCGGGCTCTCCCAAGTCCACCAATTCACGACTTAATGGTCTGAGTTTTTAACCTGTAAATCAATTTTTAAATTGGAGTCACCACTAATCGATTTGGGGTGGGTTGATTAGAAACCCAAGTGAAGTACCGGGAGAAATACTCACTCCTGCGCAACCAGAGAAATTAGGATCGGGGACTTGATTACACTAGTTAATCACTAATGTCCTTTCGGTACCTAATCTTGTTTAAACCCTAAGGTTTTTTGGATGTTCGAGGGATTTTCCATGCATTTTTGGGAGGAAAAACATTTTTTGAGTCATTTTCTAATTTTTTGTACACAAAAGGGATTTTTTCGGATTTTTTTTGGTATTTTTTAGAAAAATACAAGTCTTTTTGCCTTTTTTATGAATTTTTTTGGCTTTTTTATGAATTTTTGGTTTTTTTTGGATTTTTGGCATTTTTTGGAAAATATGAAATTTTTTGATTTTTTTTATTTTTCGGAAAATAAAATATTTTTTAATATTTTCCAAAATATTTTCGAAAAATAAATTATTTTTGATTTTTCTCGATTTTTTTAGAAAATAAAACATTTTTTCAACATTTTTTAAATATTTTTGATTTTCTAGAAATTAAAACATTTTTGATTTTTTAAATAAATAATTTATTTGTTATTTATTAGAATATTATTTTATATTAAAATAACAAAATAAAACCAACCCAGGTCAGATCCGCGAGTTGGGTCCGACCCGGGCCGGCGACCCAAACGCGGGCCCGACTCGGATTTTTCGCCTTTTCCCTTCTTTTTTTTTAATATTAAAACGACGCCGTGGCCGAGCATTTGGGGACACCCGGCCCGGCCTGACGACCCGGCCCGACAACCCGCTCCCTTCGGCGAAACCCTACCCGACTTGGCTCCGACTCGCGACCCGAATTTCCGCCGCCACCGTAATCTGCGGGATCCCTACCCGGTTCCCGATCTGGGTCTGACCCGTCTACCCGGGGTCGCGACCCGGAAAATCGGGAACCCTAGGGTTTCCTAAATGCGGCGACGGCGACGGCGGTGACGGCAACGACGATGGCGACGGCGACGGAAGGGGGCTACGATGAATGGCGGGGACGATAGCTACGAGCTCTTTATCTTTTCTTGAACGGGGGCTACGACGGCGACGGCAGGGGGCGATTTGCGACGGTGGAGGCTGCGGCGGGCAACGACGGTGACGGTGAGGCCTGGGTTTGGTCAGATCTGGCCGGGGCTCTCTCTCTCTCCCTCAGGCTCGCCCTTCGAGCTCCCCGAAGTCTCTCGGGGACCACTCCGAGCTCACCACTCCACGGCCGGCCTGCACTCGAGCTCCCTAAAGTCTCTCAGGGGACCCCGAGCTCCAGTGGCCTCTCTCTCTCTTTCTGTCTCTGTGTCCCTCCGGCAGGACTTCTCCTTCTCCGGCCGCGAGCCTTCGGATCTGAGCTTGCTCGACCTCAGCTTCCCTTCTGAAGTCTCTCAGCAGGAAGCTCGAGGCTTTGCAGCCTTCGATCGTTTTCGGCGTCCTTCTCAACGACGGAAACGGGGGCCTATTTATAGGCGAGGGGCAGCCGGTCGACGGAGCTTCGACCGCCGGTCCCCGTGCGCTAAGCAGCCTCCGCCGGCCGAATCGGCGTCCCATCCGCCACCTGTCCACCAGCTGCCCCCCCACGCGCGTCGCCGTCCATCCGCTCATCCGGCGTCGCGCCCTCTGCGGGTGCACTGCAGAGGCAGACGGAGGAAGAAGATGACCTGGATGGGCCGAGCTGAGGCAGAAATGGGCCTCTCAGGCCCATGTGAGGGCTGCTTCTGCTTCTTTTTCTCTTTTGTTTCTTTTTCGTTTTTTCTTTGTTTATTTATCATCCGAAAAAAAAAAGATAAAATAAAAAATAAAAACAAAAGTAAAACCTAATTAATTAGAATGAAATTTTAGGCGTCAACAGCTGCCCCTCTTTGAAGGTGAGCTCGCAGAGGTTGCATTCAAAGACAAATTGATGCCTAAATTTTGTCCATATATGCGTAGCAGATTATGTTTTATTCGAGACTTATTATCCTATGTAAAAAGAGCAATATAACACTACATATATTAAGACAGATAAGAAGATACCTGTAGTTACTTACCGGGAGTGAGTGAGATAGGGTGTGAACCCCGAGTTTGGCAAGTATCATGGCGTCATCTTACCTGGTGATATGAAGAGGTCGTTTTTCCAGGGCTCGAACCATTCTTCGGTCGCCTGTTAAAACAATTAATGATTTTTCTAGGACCTGAACCTTTCTTCGGTCGCCTTGACGGGAAATTGCTCCTCCAGGACCCGAACCTTTCTTCGGTCGTCTATTGGAGCAATCAGTAGTTTGTCTCAGATCCGAACCATTCTTCGGTCGCCGTGACGGGAAATTGCTTCTCCAGGACTCGAACCATTCTTCGGTCGCCTGTTAAAACAATCAATGATTTGTCAAGGACCCGAACCTTTCTTCGGTCGCCTTGACGGGAAATTGCTCCTCTAGGACCTGAACCATTCTTCGGTCGCCTGTTGGAGCAATAAGTTGGTTTGTCTAGGACCCGAACCTTTCTTCGGTCGCCTGTTAGAGCAATAATTTGGTTTGTCTAGGACCCGAACCTTTCTTCGGTTGCCTTGACGGGGAATTGCTTTTCCAGGCCCAAACCTTTCTTCGATTGCCTTGACGGGAGATGCGTCGACCTTTCTCAGGGCATCTGTTTGTTGGGAGATAGTACTTGGACGATCACACGTACAAACTCTTGGAGGATACCTGGATGATCACAAGTATCGAAGGGGTACTTGGACGATCACATGTACAAACTCTTTGGGGATACCTGGATGATCACAACTATCGAGGGGGTACCTGGATGATCACAGTTACAAACTCTTAGGGATACCTGGATGATCACAAGTATCGAAGGGATACCTGGATGATCACAGGTACAAACTCTTTGGGGATACCTGGATATTTGTGAAGGTGTCCCACCTCTTGGTAGTTGGGAAATATCGAGGGCGTACCTGGGATATTCGTGAAGGTCTCTCACCTTCTGGTAGTTGAAATATCGAGGACGTACCTTGGATATTCATGAAGATCTCTCACCTCCTGGTAATTAGGAATATTGAGGACGTGTCTCGCATATTCATGAAGGTCTCTCACCTCCTGGTAATTGGGAATATCGATGGCGTACCTAAGATATTCGTGAAGGTCTCTCACCTCCTGGTAATTGGGAATATTGAGGACGTACCTTGGATATTCATGAAGGTCTCTCACCTCCTAGTAAATGGGAATATCGAGGGCATACCTGAGATATTCGTGAAGGTCTATCACCTCCTGGTAATTGGGAATATTGAGGATGTGCCTCGCATATTCATGAAGGTTTCTCACCTCTTGGTAAATGAGAATATCGAGGGCATACCTGAGATATTCGTGAATGTCTCTCACCTCCTGGTAAAGGGGAATATCGAGGACGTACCTGAGATATTCGTGAAGGTCTCTCACCTCTTGGTAATTGGGAATATCGAGGGCGTGCCTCGCATATTCATGAAGGTCTCTCACCTCTTGGTAAATGGGAATATCGAGGACGTACCTGGGATATTCGTGAAGGTCTCTCACCTCCTGAGATATTCATGAAGGTCTCTCACCTCCTGGTAATCGGGAATATCAAGGGCATGCCTCGCATATTCATGAAGGTCTCTCACCTCCTGGTAAATGGGAATATCGAGGACGTACCTGAGATATTCATGAAGGTCTCCCACCTCCTGGTAATTGGGAATATCGAGGACGTACCTGAGATATTCATGAAGGTCTCTCACCTCCTGGTATGGGGAATATCGAGGATGTACCTCGCATATTCATGAAGGTCTCTCACCTTCTGATAACATAAACTTGAATGTAGCACGAGGCTTATCTGGATTGCCGCAGGCACTTAAAAGGGGTGGAACACCTGGATAGTCACAGGTGTACAAAGTACTGGAATACTTGGATGAACACAAGTATTTAATGATATGATTTGGGACCACTCAGGCAGGTCCAAGTATCATGATGATAAGAGAGCATACCTGGGTAACCGCAGGTGTACAACGCAGTGGAGTGCTTGAACAGCTACTATATCATTTGGGGACAACTCGGGAAAGTTGAGTGTCATGAAAAGGAAGTACCTAGACAAGGGTGGGTACTTGACGATATGGGGATACCTAGACAGCAATAGGTATTCAACGATAAAGGGATACTTGGTCAGTCACAAGTATCAATACTCTTAGGACAACTCGAATAGGTCGAGTGTTAGGAAAAGGGAGTATCCGAACGGTGGCCGGTACTCACAGACAGTGAGGATACTTAGACAGCAGTAGGTATTCAACAATAAAGGGATACTTGGTCAGGCACAAGTATCAATACTCTGGGGACAACTTGAATAGGTCGAGTGTCGATAAGAGGGTACCTAGACAGTGAGAGGTACCTAAAAATAAAGGAATACCTGGACAGTCACAAGTATCAATACTCTGAGGACAACTCGGACAGGTCGAGTGTCGTTAAGAGGGAGTACCCGGCAAGTGGTGGGTATTCAAAGACAATGGGATATTGAGACAATTGCAAGCACCCAAACTCAAGGGATGACTCGAATAGGTCGAGTGTCAAGAAGAGAGTACCTGGACAGTGATAGGTACCTTAAGACAAATGGGGATAGAGATATGCTTACCTGGCAATATCTCTGATCTCTAAGAGTATGTCTGCTATTTGTACAGTATGCACACATGATTGTATATGCTGTAAATTCATGAGTTCAAATGAGATTCATGCATGATAATTTTGTTAGTTCTGCATCTTTTGATTTCCACTAGGGAAGATTTTGAAAGACAACCTTCATTTAGAATGTAGATGTCTTGAGCATGCCAGATGAGGGACTTTCAGTCTGAAAGGACTTTCCGCTCACTCTCATGGAAAAGGCTATCCTAACCATTGATGCAGGATTCATAAGGACCACACTATCTCACTGTCATCATGTCAGCAGGGGTCTAAGTATTCTCGCAAACGGTACGACTTTACCAATGTGAGAGGTATTTGTTGAAACTGTGATGAAGTCTTGGTCAGTGGCTCATCGAAGGGGACCATCAAGGTTGAAGCTGATGGACGAAAATGTTGCACGATCATCTCCGGGTTTACAAGTCAAGAACCCTGCGAAAAGAGATAGAGTAATCTTGCTCGTACTTCTTCGAGCGATGCTTATAGACATATGAAATCCTACGTTAATTGAAGTGCCCCTAGTTTGAAGAGACTTTTACAACGGGATGCAACGTAGGCTTGATTCATGTGTAAAAAGGTAGAGCTGGTGATTGCCTTGGCATTTGTCACCAGTCTTTCTTCTCACTGTCAAATGGAGGTTCTATGGACCACAACAACAACATTTTCTTGGCTGCATTTTTGACTGGGGGGCATTGGCCTTGCTTTTACTAGGCACACTGCTTTTTTATGCCCCTATTTTTATTCCAGTTCTTCTTTTATGAGCATTGACCTTGCTTTTACCAGGCACACTGCTTTTTTATGCCCCTGCTTTTTTCATTCTTGTTGCTTGAGAGCTGATCTTGGCAAGCTTAATTGAAGCACCGTTATTAGACTCTTGAGTCTTCATCTTCAACTAGCACTCAGGCTATAATAACTTCTACTTTGTCTTGATGTGAGGGTAAAATTACAAACTCACTTGGGTTGTATAATGAATACAAGTGCGTAAAGAAAGAATTGCTCTTCATGACTCTAGGGCACTTAAATTAACGTGAGCGTTCATATGCAATAAGGACACCTGAAGATTGATGCAAGTGCGAGCAAGAAAATTTCTATTTCTCTTCTCACCTTGTGATGCTGCTTTGTCTCCGATCTGCCCCAGTGTGGGGTGGTTCTTGATGGGGGTATGAGAGAAGCTTCACCAATGTATGGGGCTCAATGGGGTGAGCAATGGAATGCCTCTCACTGTTTTGGTTATTGTACCATTCGCGAGAGAACTCTTTATCCTGCAGTCATGGAATCTTCTGCACTCATCTCACAAGTGTATAGATAGGGGACTGTGTATAGGATATGGCTTGCCTTTCATCGTTCTGACGCGCCTCATCCAGCATGCTCAATTAATCTTGTATTCTTCACTTAGCTGTCTATTCTAATAATTCTCAATGGAATCAGTGATTTAGACAGACAAAATCATCATGTAGAATTCATCTGGAAATGACATGCAACATTTCGAATATGATGGAGTTTGAACTCTTCAAAACAAGTGAATGGTTTTGACTCGAAAAGACCTTGTTGACAGCTTTAGGAGTTAACATAATGGTGTTTCCAAATATGTTAAATTTTGAACATCAAAAGGGTTATTCGCAAATGGACGTCAATGGTTGTCCCTATTAAGTAGGGACATGACATAATAAGGATTAGCTAGGGCTGGGGATCTGATCATGGATTTGCCGGGCCTTTCTGCTTTTGCCCCTGCAGAAGAGAAGATGTACAAGTAGATCAATTAGTCTGGCCGAAATCAAATGTGAGTTGAGGCCTGAAGGATCTCTGTCATTTGCTTTGGCAATTACTCAGGACACCATTTCGTTTAGGAGAGTTTGTCATGCCTCTCATTGATTTGTGATCCTTGTTTTTGACAGTCAAGTGATCCTGCAACAAACAAGAGGGAATGTGTTAGTTATGAACTCTTTCAAGAGTCGAATAACTGGAAGCGATACAACTTTACCCTTCACTGGTTTGCGGATGATTGGGTGAACTTGAAGGAGAGGGGGACACGAAGTCCTATGTCCCTTACTTTGTTAGGTCAATCATTCTCTGTATTGGCTCCTGGATGACATGTCCTTTTACATGAAGCCAGGTGAATTTGATGTGGGTCATTGCCATGTACTAGCTTGGCCAATATTGATTTGCCTAACCATCAAATTTGGCTCTTGAATCCTGGTGCTTCCTACCAATAGGGGGAATATGTCAAAAGTGAATTCAAAGAGGTGGGAGTATTGGAAACGATACCAAATTACTTTTCTCCAAAGTTTGTATTTGCTGATTCTTGATGATGTTTGAATGTCGATGACAGCCTTTTCGTCTTGGCATAGTTTGACATTTCTTTCGATTGGCCTTCCTTACTTGTGACTATGCATGCATGATTGCTAGTCGTTGATTCATCTTCAACGCCTTCCTTCTGTGGAATTTCTCCTTCTGTCTTTAACTATAGCATCATTGGGCAAAAGTCATGTACCTCAAGCTTTTATGGAATCTGAGATAAAAAAATCTCAAGTTTTCTGATGGCAATTACTCCTTGGAAGAATATGCGTCTGGAGTGAAGTTTCTAGATTCCAAAGTCATTGTCCAGGGTGTGGGGCTATAGATCGCTTTGACTGCCTAGATTTTCTCTCTGTTGACAGTAATCACTTTAAAGGAAGAGAAGCAAATCCTTCTTTGTGCTTCTTGGCTCGTTGAAGCTGGAAGTCCTGTTAATGAACTCGGGACATCTTGCCTTGAGCTATCATGCTATGCATGCTTCAAGTTTGATAATATGCCTGTGCCTATTACATCCCATCCTTCGTTTCCTGTAGATGGAAGAGAGAGGATGTCATTTTCGACATTATGTTCAGGGAATAGGACTTACCATTTTGAAATGTGATGATCCTTTTTGTTTGCCCCTGCTTTCTTGGGAGGGTGTCATTGAATTCGGTGAGTTCACATAATGTGCCTGCTTCAAATACCCCGTGTCACACTAAGTTAAAGGGGACGGGAATGATCTTCTGAGACATGAAGTGAGTGAGTTAAGCATGATTAAATTTATCATCTTTTTTGAAAGATTTTGGTGATGAAGTGTTTTTTGTTTTCAAAATATGTATTTGGGGGAGAAAAAGTATGAGGAAGCCCAGCCCTCAGTATTCTCCTTGGATGATATATTTTTTTTCATGGTTGGATAGCATCATCGGGCAGGTTTGGAGTACCGCCTCATGCTCTTAAAACAAAATATTGGAACTGTACAATAGAGTACTTGGAATGGAAAATACAACAGTAGCACACTAGACAAGATAAGAAACATGAAATTATAAAAACAAGTAAAACTCATGAAAACCCCTGTGTAAATGAGCGCTTTGATAGTGTTGGTCTTGAAGCTAGGCGTCTTTGAATTCTTCGCCTCCAGTAGACTCGAAGTATTCACATGAAAGGACCACCTCGTTACGGAAGTGTAACCCATGCAGCCAACAGCGCTGCTTGCAGGACAAAACTTCTATGAACTGCTTCATTAACTCCTCTTCAGCCAGTTGAGGGTGGGTTTGCATCATGAAAGCCCTCCACCTGCCTGCGTATGCTCGGAAATCTTCCATTGGTTTTCTTGTGAAGTGAGCCAAGCTCTCACAAGGCAGTTCAGTTCCGATCTGGCTTTGGTACTAACGCAAGAATGTGGAAGTTAGCTCATTCCAATCCTTTAGAAGATAAATGTTTGCTGTGATAAACCATTGCAATGCAGACCCCGTAAGAGTTTCTTGGAATGCCTGAGTTGTGAATGACATCGGGCCATAGTACCAACTCATTTCCGCATGGAGATACTGCAAGTGGGCCACGGGACAAGTTGTGCCATTATACTTGCGGAGATTGGGTATCCACATTTCTATGGGGCTCATGATCCTACGAGGGCAAGACGGGCTTGATGTATCTTGGTTAGGCCAATGGTTTTCCCACTGCATATCTGTTGTGGTGATGAATTTTTCTATTTCAGGGAAGCTGGACTCTATCGAGATTACCCCATTGCTTTCTTCTGGGTCAAAATTACCGAAGGAGGATGAGGCATTTAAGCTATCCTCATGGTCAGGTGACGAGCTTAGTACTTCGTTAGGATCGTAGCGGATAAAGACGTATGCTTCCTCTTCTGGCGGGCCTTCATCCCCGGATGAGAGTAAGAAACAGTTATACGACGAATCGTCAGTTTCATTGTTGAAATAACGCTGGAAATCCTTAGGATTGTATTCTAGGGCCGGGAAGTCTTCAAAGCTGTATTCTTGGGAATGCTCGAAGCTTTGGTGCGGTGGCTCGTTGACAGATGCTGCATTGATTTGCTTAGACTTTCTTTTCTTGGCTTTTGGTCCAGATCTTTTGAGTAAGGCCCTTCGTTTTGCCAGCTCGATTTTGTCAAAGGAAGTGAGAGACATTGGAGTTTCACTGTCTGATTCGCTTTCCAAGTTGATAGGGGTCGGTATTTTTTGGACCCTAGCTCTTGGAGTAAGCTTGGGGAGTCGTCCAGTCGTGCTCCGGTCTTGAACATGCCCTGTGTCTTTGATCTCGTACAAAGGCTCCTTGCCTTTCCTAGTGGGAAATTTTCCAGTAACAGGGTGTTGTTTAGCTGCCCATTTATCATGCAAGGCTTTATTGACATGCTCTTCTCCTATCTCAGCGACTAACGGTTCCTCATGCTCCACGATCATCAGCTCTTCGTAGGGCAAGGCTATGTCAGGGCTGATGTCAATATCATATTCTTGGTGAAAAACATGAATTAGTTCCCTCCAGGTTTTAAGGGGACTAATTTTCCTGATAATGTACCATCGCAAGGCAGGGGCGGTCAAGCTCGATTGGTACGATTGAATCATCTTTCGGACCAAGTAGGCCTGCAAATAGGTCTCTGGGCGGGAGGTATCAGCGTACCTTTCGCATTCAGGTGCTTTGAGCTCTTCAGGAATCTCAATGCCGGCGTAATTGGACAGGTCCATGGGATTCTGCTCCTGCAGCTAGCTTAACTTTTTCATGATCTTTTCAAACTGTCTATGGTACTGGCTATTTTCTGGCAAATTTGCAAGTGTCATGATAGTGTTTGAGGCAACTATAGAGTTGGGCTCAGCTTGAGTGGATTTCATTTGTCTTGAGAGTTGTTGAAGGACAATGGACATCTGTCCTACGCCGTCTTCAATGTTAATGAGGCGATTTTGTACATCATTCTAATCGGGCCCTAATGCTTGAGGCCAGTCGTGAGCTATTGGTGGCCGGCGATTCATAATTACCTGCTCGTTGCGAAAATAATGAATGAGCACGAAAGTAAACAAAGATTGACCCATGGCAATGGTCTAACTGCTTTTTTATTTATCAAAAGAGGATTTATAGATTGCCAACTCCTAACATCTAGAACTTGAAATTGAAAAGACAAGATGAAATACCAGATATTAAACAAAAGTCCCTAAACAATGGGACAAAACTTTCACACTATTAAGACTAAGGGGCACATGATTGCCAATTTATATGCGACGGGGAGTCTTGCGCTTGCGCAGATGCTTGCTTTCTTGGACCGGCTCTGAGGTGTGCATCCAGTCCATTCCCAAATCCCTCTCCATGAGCTCTGCTTGCTCGTGCGGGCTACTCTCTCTGATTGAGTGAGGGACTAATGGCTTCCATCTTTTCGGGATGCGATGGTTGTGGATGTAGGACATGGAGACGTGGTGGGCTTTTTCTTCTCCCTCAAGCCCTTCAGGTACCACGATCCTTTTGCGATGGCACTTGTCCCAAGCTTCCTGAGCGGTAGAAACTTCGAATGTGTAGTCACTGCTTGTGTTGAAAAGAACTGAAGAGATATTCCTGATGAAAGGTGGTGGGATCTCCTAAAGGGCTCCATATTGTCGTGCCACTCGATAAGGGTGATAGAGAATGGCGCCAGTGAGGCCGAGCAACGGAATTGAGAGACAGCGCTTGTAAGCGAAGCGAGCTCTCTTTTCATGGAACCAACCAGCACACCATTGGAATGCCTCAAGAGCCGGGTCTCTTAGGAAGCTTACCCAATTTAAACAGCTTTGATTGGGAATGTATGGTCCTAAAACCATAAATTTTTGTAATGGGTTTTCGAAAGCATTTGTTTCAGATGATCGCATGAAGTCTCGAAATTCGCTTAGGTGAGAAAAGAACCAGACTTGTAAAATTTCAGGAGATGCTCGTATGATTTTTTCCGAGTTGTCTTTAAAACGATTAAAAGACAAGAATGTTTCAATTAAAATCATGTTGACATAATTCCCTCCTCTCAAGATTTGATCAACTATCCATGCCATCTTAGGACTAATGGCATTTCTTTGATGGGGGAAAACGATGAACCCGAAAAAGGCCAAGAGGAAAATCTCACTTTTTTTGGTCATAGGCTGGTTTTGAAAACATGCATTCATGAATTCTAGAGGGCATATATTATGGTTGTTTTCAAGAATTTGCCTCATGACATGGATTTCAGTTCCTAAAAGTCGTGCTAACCCAAGCCATGGGAGGACGCATGTCGATGGCCTGACAAGCTTTTTCTCGAGAGGCATTCCAGTGATGATGTTGTATTCTTCCAGGGTTGGGGTTAGCTCAAACTTACCGAATATGAAAGTAACCGTCTTCGGGCACCAGAAATGTGCCATGGCTTGTATGACCTCAGGGCGAACAGTGATTTGGATCAACAATAGGAGATGACCGACTTTGGCCTTCACACGCTCTTGGGCAAATTGATCTAATTGACCCCACCATCTGAAGAGCTCTGCCTTGGGAGTAGGAATGAACTGGATATCATCTTTCCCCATCGCATATAAACTGGGACTTGAAAAGCTTATCCTAAATTGCCATGGGCCAAATAAAAAGACTGAGTAAAAGTAAAGAAAACACTTTGCTTTTAAATAAAATGGCAAGCACAAAGACATGCGCATGGGACGTGCGGCTCGATTTCTAACTCAGAAGGCTTGATGAAATTAAAAAGGTATCCGCCCGTCGTAGTCTCACGTTAGCAGCATACCCTCCTAACCTCGGCTAAGAAATTCGGGGAAAAGAAAGGCAACCTCTACATCGCAGTCTCGCGTTCAAGGTCGTATCTTTCTTAACACTATCCTAAAAATCCTATGGCGGCCCAGGTCCGGCGGCCGGGTTGTGTGTGTCATGTGTAGTGTTTAAAAAAGTAAAGCATGCACAACAGTTTATAATCACAAGATAATCTATTTTAAGCAAAATTAAAATAAATTTCTAAGCTTTTGACCTGCATAAAAGAAAAAAATAAACCTAAGTCAGTAAAGAATTTAAACAAGACAAAAATGGCCTAAGTCCTCAAATGTCCCCAGTGGAGTCGCCAAGCTGTCGCGACCTCTTTTTTTTCTTGGCGCCCGCGATCGGGTACGAGCGCCTAAGGAGGCTAATGGCTCGGCTGAATTTATTAAGCCCGGACTCTCCCAAGTCCACCAATTCACGACTTAATGGTCTGAGTTTTTAACCTGTAAATCAATTTTTAAATTGGAGTCGCCACTAATCGATTTGGGGTGGGTTGATTAGAAACCCAAGTGAAGTATCGGGAGAAATACTCACTCTTGCACAACCAGAGAAATTAGGATCGGGGACTTGATTACACTAGTTAATCACTAATGCCCTTTCGGTACCTAATCTTGTTTAAACCCTAAGGTTTTTTGGATGTTCGAGGGATTTTCCATGCATTTTTGGGAGGAAAAACATTTTTTGAGTCATTTTCTAATTTTTTTGGACATAAAATGGATTTTTTTTCGGATTTTTTTGGTATTTTTTGGAAAAATACAAGTCTTTTTGGCTTTTTCTGAATTTTTTTGGTTTTTTTTGGATTTTTGGCATTTTTTGGAAAATATGAAATTTTTTGATTTTTTTTTTATTTTTCGGAAAATAAAATATTTTTTAAATATTTTTCAAAATATTTTCGAAAAATAAATTATTTTTTATTTTTCTCGATTTTTTTAGAAAATAAAACATTTTTTCAACATTTTTTAAAATATTTTTTGATTTTCTGGAAATTAAAACATTTTTTATTTTTTTAAATAAATTATTTATTTATTATTTATTAGAATATTATTTTATATTAAAATAAAAAAATAAAACCAATCGGGGTCGGATCCGCGGGTTGGGTTCGACCCGGGCCGGCGACCCAAACGCGGATGGGCCCGACTCGGATTTTTCGCCTTTTCCCCTTTTTTTTTTTAAAATATTAAAACGACACCGTGGCCGGGCATTTGGGGACGCCCGGCCCGGCCCGACGACCCGGCCCGACAACCCACTCCCTTCGGCGAAACCCTACCCGACCCGGCTCCGACTCGCGACCCGAATTTCCGTTGCCCCCGTAATTTGCGGGATCCCTACCCGGTTCCCGATTCGAGTCCGACCCGTCTACCCGGGGTCGCGACCCGGAAAATCGGGAACCCTAGGGTTTCCCAAATGCGGCGACGGCGACGGTGGTGACGGCAACGATGATAGCGACGGCGACGGCGACGGCGACGGCGATGATGGCAACGGCGACGGCGACGGCGACGGAAGGGGGCTACGATGAATGGCAGGGACGACAGCTACGAGCTCTTTACCTTTTCTTGAACGGGGGCTACGACAGCGATGGCAGGGGGGCGATTTGCGACGGTGGAGGCTGCGGCGGGCAACGACGGTGACGGCGAGGCCTGGGTTTGGTCAGATCTGGCCGGGGCTCTCTCTCTCCCTCGGGCTCGCCCTTCGAGCTCCCCGAAGTCTCTCGGGGACCCCTCCTAGCTCACCACTCTACGGCCGGCCTGCACTCGAGCTCCCCGAAGTCTCTCAGGGGACCCTGAGCTCCGGTGGCCTCTCTCTCTATCTCTGTCTCTGTGTCCCTCCGGCAGGACTTCTCCCTCTCCGGCCGCGAGCCTTCGGATCTGGGCTTGCTCGATCTCGGCTCCCCTTCTGAAGTCTCTCAGTAGGAAGCTCGAGGCTTTGCAGCCTTCAATCGTTTTCGGCGTCCTTCTCAACGACGGAAACGGGGGCCTATTTATAGGCGAGGGGCAGCCGGTCGACGGAGCTTCGACCGTCGGTCCCCGTGCGCCAAGCAGCCTCCGCCGGCCGAACCGGCGTCCCATCCGCCACCTGTCCGCCAGCTGCCCCCCCCCCCCCACGTGCGTCGCCGTCCATCCGCTCATCCGGCGTCGTGCCCTCTGCGAGTGCGCTGCAGAGGCAGACAGAGGAAGAAGATGACCCGGATGGGCCGAGCTGAGGCAGAAATGGGCCTCTCAGGCCCATGTGAGGGCTGCTTCTGCTTCTTTTTCTCTTTTGTTTCTTTTCCTTTTTTCTTTGTTTATTTATTATCCGAAAAAAAAAAAGATAAAATAAAAAATAAAAACAAAAGTAAAACCTAATTAATTAGAATGAAATTTTAGGCGTCAACAAAACCAACATACCCTAAAATCAATTGCTCATATTCATGACATAACAAAGTGGATATTTCAACAAAGCACGGAAATGGCATGACATGAAAACTCGGATGTGACATGACATGGCAAATTTGAAACAAAAAACTTAACATGAAAAATGACATGATATGGCAATTCAAAGCTAACATGACATGGCAAATTGAAATATGACCGAAATTTTACATTGCATTGACAATTCAAATGTAACATGATATGGTGGATTTGACATGAAAACCACCACATTCATGATGATATGATGTGACAATTTAGATGCGAAATATGGCGTGGGATTTTACTTGTTGACTGAGTACACTTGTAGAGAAAGTTTCATGAAGATTGAATCGCATTTTCATGAATATTCCAGTTAGGGTTTTGAAGAAGAGACAAATAAATTTTTAAACATATAACACGGTTTAGCTATAGGAACTCAATTTCCCGATAACCGGATCGAAGCTTCTCATAAGAGGCCCGAAATTTGCTATAAAGACCCCCGGTCGAGCTCTTCAACGTCCATCGAATTAAGCATTTTGTATCGAGAGAGAGAGAGAGAGAGAGAAGCTCAGCTTGAGCAGAGCGAACAGATCGGTCTCAGAGGCAATATGTCGGTCTGTACTTACTCCCATCACTCTGCTTAATTTTCTTGTGTTTGGTTCTTTTCCTCGTTTTGTTTGGTTTATGTTTGCACATCGATTGTTGTCTCCTCTTCCTTTTCCTCTTTTTGTACTTTTCCTTTTTCTTTCGCACGCTGATATCTCTTGCCGGTTTGTCCACCATATCCAGCAAAAGATATTGATTGATCTCAAGACTAGGGACGGGAAACGAAGGGCCGAGGCACGTACAATCGCAGCACAGGAAGCAACTGGTAACAATTCCTGGAACACGTTCCATGCACATCCATAATGGCTACCTACAGTCCACTATTTAATACTCCCAATCACCCTCATCTCACGATTCTCCACATACACAAATTTCGTCTCCGCCTCTGATATTTTAAAGAAAACGCTACTCTTCTTATCATCCTCTCGTTTTTTTGCCAATGAAACAGGGTTGAAATCCGCGGGCTTTTATGAAGAGCATGGAGATTTGTTGGTGGTGATTGCCGAGAAGATCGATGCAGTGACGGTCGTTGACAAAATAAGGAAGGCTGGGCTGCGGGATGCCAAGTTGTTCCACTTTGAGTAGCAAAACTGAGGACATACCTAATGATATTTGAGCGCACCTCTTGCTTGTGTGGTTTACGAGCGTTTTCTTTTATGTTTTGTTCATAGGCGTCACCGAATCTCATTTTCTTCCATATGTTGTTGTTTTGGGGTCTGGATTGAATAACGCTGATATGTTGTGGGTTGCTTTCTACATTGTCTGTACCAACATCCACAAGAGAATAACGATGTGAAAGTTCTATAATATACCTTCTCTCTCTCTCTCTCTCTCTCTCTCTCTCTCTCTCTCTCTACCCCTCCTTGTAATTTTCTAGATAATTGGTTATAGTTAGAGACATGAATTTGAACTGATGCAAGAGAGTTTATACAATATCCGACGCTTTGTTCTCTTTCATTAAGTGTAAAACCGCTAAATCTTCTCATACATATCCGTCAACTTCATTCAATATCTTTCAGAAGCTGACAATTTTTTGGTGGATAGATGAGCATCTTTATTACTCTTTACGACATGGTTTATAGGAGAAAAATCAAAAGAACATAAACAAGAGAAGATTGCCGTCGAAGCACGGTTGAGGCAAGCCTGACTTCAACTTTTTTTTTTTTTTCAATAGTTTAGTGGGTTGACAATCCAAGATGGCATTATAATTTAATGTATCTCAGAAAACGTCTTTTTGCTTTCCTATGATTAAAATTGCAACTCACCTTTTCATTCATGGACTAGGATATAGAGCCCAGTAACCTAGCTCTAAAGGGCTAATGTGTGTTGAACCTTCTATTTGGTACTATGCAAATTGTCTCGTCTATGTGCATCGAGTAAGATTATACATGCCAAGGCGAGTCTGAGCCAATATACACCCTACATAATTTGAATACATGATCAATGGATCTGAACTAAACCCCACGCACCTCTTGGAATGTTCTAATGCTGCATTTGGGAGTTGCCGGACAATAATCATAGCTCAAGTCATTTCAATATGGGGTGACGAAATCTGATTTCTTTAGCAAGATGTCTTTCAAACTGGCTTACAGCAAGAGCATTTCATTGGGGTTGGGACTTGGATCGAAAATATAGTCATCCCTTGGGCAATTTTCCTAATCAAGAAATGACTTTAATGGGACTACTCGTAAAAAAAGTTGGTATATGTTCAAGGTTGATCTGATTGTAAAGATATGGAAATCCCCTTGTTGCAAAATTCGCGTGCTCGTTCTTTACTATCTTTCGTTGTTATCAGATCTTTGTATTGCTTTGACCCAACTACAAATTAGGTGGAGGAACAAATACCTCATTTCAGAATATGAAAAGAGGACCAAGACCTTCGCAAATGAGTTTCCCCATTGAGTTCGTTGGTAATGAGAATTCTAGTCCGGCTTTCTGGCTAGAATTCATGCTAAGGATTTGCTATTGAATATCCTACGAACAATCAGCAAAGACAAGTAGTTCTCGAACAGCCAAGGGGAGACAAGACAACTATGGCTGTTGAATTAACCTTTTGTTATTGAGTTATATACGTATGAAAGTGGGAAATTCTCGTTGAATGGGTGTCGTGGAAACGTGGGACTAACGGTAAGAGATTAAAAAACAAAATTAGAGAGAGAGAGAGAGAGAGAGAGAGAGAGAGAGAGAGAGAGAGAGAGAGTATCAGAAGCTTGATCACAACCTTCTTCTTTTTTTTCTTTTTTTCGGAAAATGATGGACAAAGCTGCGAAAAATTCATATAATAGCCGACAAAAAGAAAAGGAAAATCGATAACAATAAGGCCCTGTTTGTTTACTTTTGTTCATGTTCCCTAGAACAAAAATTCCTGTTCTTTTATTACGGGGAACAAAAAAAGAACAAAAACGCATTTAGTAAAACTTTTGTTCCCGGGAAAAAAATCTATTTTTTTTTGTTTCTAGAAACAGATTTGAAACAGAAACAATAAATAGAAAAAAAATTATTTCTTATTCCCCATAACAATTTCGAAAAACAAATTTTCTCTCTCATCTTTTTTTTTCTCCTCTTTATTTTCATCATCATCTTCTTCTTCTTCTTCCTTTTGCCAGTCACTGGCCTTGGCCATGGCTGGCTCCAACGACTAGCCAGGTGAGGGCTAGTGACCTCGCTGGAGCGTTGCTAGCCCCAGAGATGCCGAGCCACAGCAGGGCTTGTGGGGCTGTGGCTAGGCACGGCTCGTTGAGTTGAGCCTCGCCTTGGTTGGGCGAGGCCGACCCTTGCTGGTGGCTAGGCGAGCTTGGCCTCGCTAGATATAGGCGAGGTTGACCTCGCCCAGCCATGGCAAGACCAACCTCGCGCCACCATGGCAAGGCCATCGGTGAGGCTCAACCTCGCCCAAGCGATGCGAGGTCGGCCTCGCCTAGCCACCGAGGCCATCGGCGAGGCTTGGCCTTGCCCAAATCTGGTGAGGCCGAGCCTCGCGGTGGCCTAGTGAGGCTTTGGTGAGCTCGTCAAAGCTTGCCCAATTGGTCGTCGGCTGCCGCCGTGGCCGGCAATCGGCCACAAAGAGAAAGAAGGAAAAAAAAAAAGAAAAAAAAAGAAGAAAGAAAAAGAAAGAAAAAAAAGGAAAAATATAATAAAAAATATTGAAAAATTAAAAGAAACAACAAAATTATATAAGTTTATCAAAGGCATTTATATTCCTAGAGTAAAATTTTTTTGTAGTTACCAAGCGCGTTATTATATTTAGAAATTATTCTCAGGAATAGAAATTAAAAAAAAACTAATTTTGTTAAAAAATTGTTCCTCGAAACAAAAACGTTATCAAACGCACTCTAAAAATGCATGAACAAGTATGGACCGACATATTGCTTGTTCGAGACTGATCTTTTTTCTTTCTCTTCCGATCAAGTTGGGAAAACACGAAGATTTTCTGATACGCAGCGTTGATGTAAATGATGAAGAAGACCACTAGCTCAAAGGGTCCATGTTGACGCATAAACTATTAGCTCTTCAACACGCACGAACCCTCATCGTGTACATTACATTTTCTTTCCAAGATATTCACCACCAACTACGATTGACTTTGGTTATATAATTTGCTAATAAATACTTGAATAGATTTGTGAAATCAATTAGGTTGTGAGGCGAAAGTGCTACAGTGGTCATCTCAATGTTGAAAAATAACGTGTGAAAGCAAAAGAGAGTATGAATATATAACATGCATGGCAATTTAAACCAAATATGGCGTGTCGTGTGGAGAAAGAGAACCGCGTGGATAACAAGTGAAACTTACTGAGAAATTAAGTAGACAAGTGACGGGAACAGACATGGTAATGTTACCCCAATGTATCAACCGTGTGTGTATGACGCGGTTTGAATTTTCATAAGCCCCATATTTTGAGACGACTTTTCATGATCAATAATAATAATAATACTATAGAAATGGAATGCAAAATGAAATCTCAATTAAGATGATATGCAAATTGAATTGTTGTGGCAATATGGCATGAAAATTTTCCTTGTCGATTGGGTGCACTTGCAGAGAAGAATCTCAAATCCTCTTGATCTCTCTAGTCTATATGTAAAGTTCCATGAAGATGGATCATATCTTCAAGAAAACGCCAAATTAGGGTTTCAAAGAAGAGATAAGAACATCTTTAAAACCTAACACGGTGTGGCAAGGGACTCAATTTCCTTACAATTGGAGCGAAGCTTCGAATGGGCTATAAAACCCAAATCGTGCTTCATCTTCTTCATCATCCATCAAACTAAGGGTTTTGTGTCTGGTGAGAGAGAGAGAGAGAGAGAGAGAGAGAGAGAGAGAGAGAGAGAGAGAGAGAGAGAGAGAGAGAGAGAGAGAGAGAAGCTCAGCTTGACCAGAGAGAGCAGATTCGTCTCAGAGGCAATATGGCGGTCTGTACTTACACCTTATCACTCATCTTGATTTTCTTGTGTTTGGTTAATTTCCTTGTTTTGTTGGTTTAATTTCCTGTATCGATGGTTGTCCCCGTCCGTCTTCTTTTCAAACTTTCCCTTTTCTTTCGCGTGCTAATATCTCTTGCTGGTTTGTTCATCATATCCAGGTGAAGGTACAGATTGATCTCAACACAAACGACCAGAGACACAGGGCCACAGCTCGTACAGTTGCAGCAACCGCAGCAAATGGTAACAATTCCTTGAACACAATCCATCTATAATGGCTATGTATAATTTGCTAATTAATATTCCCAATCACCCTCATCTCCCGATTCTCCGTATGCACAAATTTTATCGGAATTACTTCATGCATCAGCCATCAGTATCCTCCCTCTCTTCCAGCATATGTATCTTAAAGAAAACCCTACTCTCCTTGTCATCCACTATTATCACGGACAAAGAATTCATACCCTTGTCTATATGTTTGTCATCAAAACAGGGTTAAGATCAGTGCAGTTTGTCGGGGAGGGTGGTGGTGTGCTGGAGGTGATTGCCGCATCAATTGATGCTGTGACGGTCGTCGAAAATATACGTGGGAATGCTGGGCTGCGGGGTGCGAAGTTGATCTGCGTTGTGGAGCAAAGCTGAAACATCATCAAAGATATTTGAGCTCGCACGTTGCTCGTGTGGTTTACGTGTGGTCATATGTTATGTGTTGCTTTCTTTCAGTCTTGTACCAGCATTGAATAACCATGTGCTATGTGCGAAGCCTCTCTCTCTCTCTCTCTCTCTCTCTCTCTCTCTCTCTCTCTCTCTCTCTCACAACCCACGAGGGCCGGGACGCCTTCGCCCCTCGCAAGATTTGGTGAGGGGTTGCCTCGCTGGCCTCTAGCAGGGGCTGGGCAAGGCGACCCCTCTTGTCCACCCATGAGGGCCGGGACAATGAAAGGAAAAAAGGAAAGAAAAAAAGAAAAATGAAGAAAAGAAAAGAAAAAATAATAAAAAATTCGAAATATATTATAATATTTTTAAAACGGTTTTGTTAGTATAATAGTTTTTGGACTACTATGAAAACGACGACATGTTGTGAGTTACAAATTCTTGAATGAGTGGATTCCACAACAATTTATAATTATTTGTTTTTTTTTTTTTGTGGTCCAATAGATTGTTATTCTTATAATAGATTAAAGACTCTTACACAATCATTTATCTTTTTAAAAAATGTCTATGTCAACACCAATCGTGCCACGTAAGAAGCTAGCATCCATATCAATAATTTCCGGTCAAAATTGATCGATGGTCTCAATTAACAAAACATGAATATGTTTGAGACATTTAACAAAATTATAAGGTTTAGGACATCATTGGCAGAAATGTAATAGGTTTAGAACTTTTTGGACAATTTCCCTTGGTAATTTTGTATCTCCTATATCAAGAGGGAGTAAGACATCTTTTAATCGTGCTTGAATAAATGAACTCATTTCTCCATGGACAAATCTAAATTAAGCAAGTCACTGTCGTGAATTCTTAATCTGTACCCCTTAATGTCCGATCAATCCAGCTCTTTATGACCCTAAAATAAACAATAATGCATGTTCGATGACTGAGTCGTGCGATTCCTTCGTTCGGTCGGTGTGGCTTGCCTCATAATTAACCTGCTTTCACATGCCGTCCCCTCTTATTTTCTCCCAATGCTTGACCCAATGTAGCCTTTAAAAACGTTTTCATGACGAAAACTTAGTATTTAAGCAACTGGATATTTCACAGTATTCATTTATTCAGGAATTCTGTAATATAGAGTTTAAGTACTAAGTTTGTATGATCTGTTTGGGTTTGATTTATTGATTTTCAATTGAAAAATTGAACGTATAACTCGGTCTAGCTGGATAAGCATGAAAGGAGGGGCAGGCAAGAAGTGGGTAGGGGTGTGCCTTGCTACGCAATCCAACGAATTAAAGAAGACCATTTTTCAGTTTTATAGAAGATGGGGGGCTTGGCCACAATTAACAATAATAGTATTCTTGTATTTTTTTTCTTTCTTCTTTTACTTGTGATTTTGCTATTATCAGTAAGTAATTCCGCCATATTTACGGTATTTTTTTTATGCTTATACGTAAGTTCAAGCCTATTCGAAGTAACTTTTTGACATGGTAATTGGCACATTAATGTCAAAACCTGATTTCCAATATCTCAAATAAAGTAATTTCTTTCGCGCTGGCTAGCATCTTTCTCTATTACAACAACAGGTTTGGTTCTGTCCTCATTTAGGAAGCTTGTCACGTGCTTTGTAATTTTGAAAGGTTAAGGTGAATCTAAAATTATATAAAACTAGTAATCTCTAGCTAATTTTTAACTTTTCAAAGCTTTTAATTATTTTGTCATAATGGTATCCACATTAGCTTATTCCATCATAGGAGTTATCACGTATCACAAATTTCGTTATACTTATTTCTAATGATGGGTACCTTTATTATACTCATTTATTCGTAAAGGGTGTCATGCAACTTATTTCTTTATGTGATTTTTTTTTTATAGATCATTATTTGTCATATATAAGTCAAATGTGACATCTGATTGTCATAACAAGTATCACGACATTGTTGAACTTTTTCATAACCTCGTAGTAATTGTTAATCGAGTCTGCACAAATAGATATCTACTTTCAGACATTTATTATCATGATATGCATAATTCTATTCTTTCTTTTATATGACGAGAGATTTCTTGTCCAAATATGCATGAGGATTTGAGATTTTCCCTAGGATTAGGGAATTCCTGAGGGGACCATCAAAATCAATAACTGCGTACATCTAGCATTTTTCTACATGGAAATAATACATCAAGCATATGGTTTGCATTGTGATCGGTTCATATTCACACGAAATTGCACATTCTCTCAACCAAACTTTTACTTGATTATTGATTATGAAAATGTTAAAACAATGTAAAATTTGTAGATAGAGGGAGATAAAGAGAGTTTCCTAAAGCTCCTCCCATTAAAAAGACACCACTCCTCTTCCCTCACACAACAGGTTAAGTGACAACTCGGCTAAGCATGGACCTAATTTGTAAAAACATCAGCTAAAATATTAAATTGAATAAAGTATTTGAAATACATACATTTGATAAGATGGTAAGCATTGTGCAGAAGAATAAATTACAGGATAATAATATAATATGTTATGTTAAATGCCTATTAGAATTAGTTGAATTTTGATTTATTTCAACGATTTTTTTTTTTTTGGTTTATTACATGTCAAGTAGGTCAAAATTAGAGAATATGAGAAAAAAGGTTATACCATATTCACACAGGAAAGGGTTTATAAATAGGTAATATTTGATATTTTAAAAATTGTCTCTTACCTTGGATGTGTTTCCGAATGACATTTGTTTGAGTATAATTTTTCATGTGAAGACCAATATACTTTGTTTCTTTCATTAAAACGGATTTCTGTGGGTGGATTTTTCTTTATAATGCGGGCACGTTTTTTTATCGGCTCCATTTAGATAATGGGGGTAGGTGTGTCATTCTTCATCCACATGGAACAGAAAGATGAGGTTGTACTTTATATCTCTCCAGAGATAAGATCTGATCTGTACTTTGTGGGCATATGTCAACAATGGCGACTCCATTGAATTGTGGGTCTGTCTTTAACTCTGTAAAGTAAAGCTAGAGTCCAAATTCGTACTGAAAGAGAGAGAATGAGTGTCTAGTCCACTTGCCAGAAGGAGACATAAACGATGAACCGACGGAATCCTATGCTAAAAGAGAATAGTTCTAGCTCTTCCCCTATAAATAAGGTAGATTCTGGAGACTGGGGGGATTGACAGTTCAGATCTAATTGTAGAAGCGCAGGTAGAGAGAGAGAGAGAGGGGGGGGGGGGGGGGGAGGGAGGGGGAGAGATGAAGAAGAAGAGCTTGGTGATTGGATGTTCATGGCTTGCATTGATAGTGATGGCCTCTCTCCTTTGGGCAACTCCGTCTTCTGCTGCTGCTTCATTTCCAAAAGTGGAGCAGACCGTTTTTCCTCAAGCTGGTAATTATGCATCTATTTGATTATACATATATATAAGACTAAAAGCTAGCTTCGACCCACATATTGTTTTTACTTGACTATATTGTATTATGTTTTGTAGAGTAATTCAGAGAAAAAAATGTCCTCTTTTCCTATCTTCATTTTTCTTTATGTAGGAAAAATGAAAATAGTTAAGCTATCGAGAAAAGATCCAATTGGATTAATCCATGGAGTGTTAACTCTTGAAATCATTGCTGATGTGGCTTTTCCCTCTCCAAAGAATACAAGCTCAATAGGCACTTTCGTGAGATTAAATCTTTTGGAACAAATGGTTTGTCCAAACTGCAAATAATAAGATATGGACACCACATATTGTCCTCTTTTTTACCAATTGTGAATTTTTATTTTCCTTTCTAGAATTCATTTATGTGGTCATCTGGATGTGTATATTTGTAGGTTGCAGGTGTTGCTGGTTCAAAAGGACCCCACTTCTCGTATGTGGAAAAGCATGCTGTATTGATGGATGTTGTAGTTTGCCTTAATAAGATGCAGTGCATCCGCAAGACTCCCCTCATACATGTTCACCTCTATATGCACTATCTTTTCCCTTTCTTATTTCTCATGTTTTCTAATGAATCCACAATGTTTGGTCGTTCAAGGTTGTGTGGTCAAATTATGATTGCTCCTTAACATGAAATTTGAGGGGAATTGTTTAACGCATATGTTGTTGACCAGACGCCAATAATTGAAAATAGTCCAATAAATGTATAAAAAGAGTCAAGAACTTTGTCATGAGAGGGTATAAATCAACAACTTTGTTGACTACGTTCTCAGGGGTTCGAGTTACATATTAACATCTTAGATATTGTTATCCATTCATTATTGTAAAAAGAATCAATAAAATTACTACATTTTCAATAGCCTCCTAATGAAACTTAATTAGCTCTCTACCTCCAAAAAGGGAAAAAAGAAAAGAAGACGATAATTTGAATTATGCCTTTTCTTGATGTGAGTATTTCCTTTTTCATGGGTTTTGCTTTGCTTCTCTGAGGCTGATAATCCGAGTCTTACGTGAGTTTTTGTTAAGCTATGGTCGCCAGTAACTTAATGATTTTAATGATAAAGAGTCAAGAACTTTGTTGCTATGCAACTTGACGTGAATCATTGGGAGGATTATTCCGGTGCGGCATGGATTAATTCTGTTTAATTTTTCATGACGATGAATTTCAGCTCCATTGATCCTCATATACATACGCTCGTGCAAATCATCGTGTCCATATTATTAATACCTTAATTTTTGTCTGAGTAGTGCTACAAACACCACACTTTTTTTTTTTTTTTAAACTAATCGTGACAATCTTCAATGACGACAAATTCGTTTGAAGTGTAAAACAATAGCCTGATACCTTTAGCTGGCGAAATAACAAAGAGGGAATCCTAACCTAAGCTCATCAACATATTCAATTGATTCCACTTCACTAAAAAAATTTAAGCTAATTAGCATGAGCCAACTAGAATATCTTAACTAATCTACACTATATCAATCTTTCGATTTTTTTTTTTTAACATAACTCACATGTGCATTATAACAAATTTCCTTTCATGTGTAAGCTCGATGTAAGGTTTGGTTCCCTTAATTCAAGTGTTGCTACCATTGGGAGCACCTTCACTCTAGGTCTCTTCCACTAGATCAAAAAACCTCATTGGTTAAATCCTTTCCTTGAGACATTCACCTAATGCCGATACACTTTGGGAGTAGGTCCCCTTTGCTAGATAGAAAAGGCGTTGGTTAAATTGCTTCCTTGAGATATTTACCAAATACTGATATACATTGGGAGTGAGTTGCCAATAAATCATAAGCTCTTAGACCATTTGTTGGAAGTGGGCAGCGGAAACCTGCTACCTTTGCCCATGGAGATCGCCCAAAAAAAAGCTCAAGTTTGAGCCCGTGCATATAGGAATTTAGACTGATATTCATTCAAAAGCTTAAGTCAATTAATTGTGGATTAATTAGGATATATTAATTTATTCAAGCTACACTAAATTTTCAATGTTGAGCTTATTTTAACACAATTTACACATACATCTCAACACAATAATAGTGCACCGCATGGACTTTGGTACATGAGCCCAAGTGAACTCTATATACATAAGGCGTGACTCTTTTTTTTTTTTTTGGGTGGGGGGGGGGGGGTGTGGTGTAAGGACGTTTTGCAATCCTTAGTAAAAAAAAAAGGAGTTATCCTTTGAATTCAAAGCCTAGTAAATTCAATTTCCTCTGGGCTCTCCGATTGAAATTTCGTGTCTAGAAAAAACGTTATGCAACAACTAGTCAAATAAATTTATGAAATCCCTTAAGTGCTAAGGCAAAACTGCTCTATCTAGAAAATATCGTGTGAAAGTAAAACAGAGTACACCTACTGTTATTTACGACTATTTGAGGATGTGTCGTGTGGGACTACGAGAAGCGTGCACATGACGCGGCTTCGATTGGATATCGGGGGTGTTTGGTTCAGCTTTCCCAAGGGGCTTTGAGCCCCCAAAGCCCCTTGGGAAAAATTAAATGGTGTTTGGTTCGACTTTCGAATGCTCTTTGGCAAAATATTTGCATTTGGAATGCTGAATGCCCAAAGCAGGTGGGGACCTGCTTTGGGCATTTCAGCATTTTCGGAATGCAGATAAGAGGATTAATGAATTTTTGCTTATTACCCATTTTGCCCTCAAAATTTTATCAAAAGTCCAATTTTATCCTATACAAAACAAACCCTAACTTATTCGAAGCTTTTCTCACGCGACGCTCTCTCACGCAACACTCTCTTCCTCGTCGCTCTCTCTCCCTGCAACTCAACGGCTCCCTCTCTCCCTGCAACTCGACAGCTTTCTTCTCTGTCGCTTCTCTCCCTGCAACTCGACGGCTTTCTTCTCCATCTCTCTCTCTCCCTGCAACTCATCGACAGCGGTCCTTCTCGGTTTTGGATCCCTGTAAACTCTCGTTACCTCGACGGAGCTGTTGTGATCTTTGAGGTGCAACGAAGTGCTAAATCAAAAGCTAGAAAGGAGGAAAAACGCAGGGAAGAACTGGAGGTATGTTGTAAGATCCTAGTCATATTTTACCATCTTTTGTTGGTTTTCATTCCCACATTGAACTTTGTCACCCGTATTTCCTAATGTTCTCTTAAACTGAAATTAATCACGGCTTTCAGCTGTAACTAAAAATTCAGTGGTGAGTTTCTGCTAACACTGACGGTTCATAAATTTCCTGTATTGGGGTTGAATGTGCTTCTGAGTTATCATTATTGTTGGGTTAGCAAACATGAAGCAGTCACTTATGATGAATTCTGTCAAACTATTGCACTTTCTTTGAAAAAATCTGCTGAATAGGTTGTGGGAACCGCACCATACTGCTTCTTTGATATTACCGCATTGCATGGTTGCTTTTGCTTGATCAAACAGGCTTCTTAATATGTTCAGATATTCTAATGATCAATTTGTACATAATAGATCCCCTCCCTTCTCTTCTATCTTATTGTCTAATCAAGTCTGAACTAGAATTTACCCTCCTCTCTCTCTCTCTCTCTCTCTCTCTGCAATTTGGGTGATAATCAACCCACCCATGCAGTCTCTTGGCTTGATCACTCAACACTGATGTTGTGGACTATGCTAGGGTTGAATTGCACAAAAAATGGAGATGCGTAACAGTTTGTTCAGTTTCCTTTACTTATAGGAGTTCAATGGGTACTGAAAGTTCAATAGGTACTTCCAGGTACCAAGCTTAATGCATAACTAGGAAAAAAAAATGAAACCAGTATTTTCCTCATGCTAGGGTTGTATATCTTGCCTCATCTTCATAATTTTTCCTGGCAAGATTTCTCTTATACCGAAAAGATCGAAAATCCAATGATTTGGCTTCTTGGATGCCTGAGATGGATTGATTAGGATCCAATAGAATGAGCCCAAATGCCAGATAATTACTGCAAAACCACCTAGTTGCTTTCAGACGAGATGAATTGTCTTTCAGCTTATTCAGCTTGAAGACAGCAGTAGTTCATGGTATTTGTCTAGTACTGTGCCAGGGGAAGTTTGATGTAGCTGTTGTTTTCAGTTAATTTCAAGCAACATGGGGCTTAGGATGCATATATATATACATGTGCATATTGTGAATGACCAAATCCAGTTCATTATGTTTTTCATCATTTTCCTAAAAAGTTGACTAGAATCCTTCTGCAGCAATTACATGTATTTTGCGGTCAAAAAGTTTCAGAAAATTGATTTAGTCAAAACAGGAATATCATCAGTCCAAGAAGTTGATAGTTCTCTGCTTAATTGCTTTTATCAAGATTAGAAAATATAGTTTTTTCAAAGTTCATATCCAGTACTGTTAATGGTTACAAATCATCCACTCGTAGGCAATGAGGCAAAGGGATGAAGCTTTAAAGAAGGAGGTGGAACTTCTTAAGCAAAAACTTGAAGAGCTTGAGCAACTTGCCAAGGGATGAGGCCTTTCCGGCCTTTTCAACTTCAAACAGGCTATTAGTGAAGATGCAAAATAGCGAAACTAGTTTGAGGCTTTGACCAGCAGAGTAGGAGCCTTGACTATAATAAAAACAGGATTCATCCATACCATCCTCTCAACTATGAAAAGCAATTCTTCTGGTCTCTTTTTGTCAATTCTTTGATTTGTATCTTGCTTGGTTTGTTTCTTCATAAATAGAAGGCCACATGGTCAGACATTTTTGGAAGATGAGAGGAAGGTGCTTACTCCTCGAGATTGTAACAATTGTTCCTTGCAATAACATTAGAATTAAGAGTGTCATTCCTGCAGATAACTGTTATATATTGTAATTTAACTTCTGTTGACCCAGAAATCTGATCATGCCAATTTCACAGGCAATTGAATGCAACGGTGGAGGATCCGTGTCACCAGAACAATTAACATTGAAGAGTTTGTTTTCTTATTTCAACTGCATCTTAGCTGAAAATCGGATTCTACAGCAGATTTGATGAACTAATTGCAGAAAGTCACCGACATAATAATCTCGTAGATTTTGCTTTTCATCTAAAACCGGGTCATCATGGTCTATAGAGGACAATTTGAGCAGCAATGCTTGCATATGCAGGATGTGCATCAAAATAAGAACAACCGTCGGTTGGGGTTCCGAGAAAATCTGAAGAAATTTTACCGCTCATCAAGGGCAAAAAATGCTTCTTCTTTTTTTTCTACCAAAAAAATTCAAGGGCAGCAAATGTTCAACCATAGAAATTTCATGATAAATCGTCAAGAAATCATCATTTAAGCATCTCAATGAATGTTTTGGGACATCAATCGGTCTCAATTCTTAACAAGAATAACAGTCTCCAGTTCTTTTCAAGCAATCTAATTTCTTCTGAACTTATGTTCAGACGAAATGGTGAACTGAACTTAGTACGTATTTCTCATGTAAAAACATGTAATTTTATTAATATGTATCTTTTATATTACTCTCAACATGAAAATATAAAATGTTATATATCCATTGTTTCTTTTTTGCAATTTTAAAAAAACTAAAACTAAAACACTTAATTTTAAATGGTTGGCTTTTCAAATGCAAGTTTACCAAACAGTTTTGCATTTCCCCAAAGCACTTTTCAGTTTTAGTTTACCAAACAGTTTAACATTTCAGAAAACCCCTTTCTCTCAAAGGTATTTGCATTCTCACAAGGGCATTTCCCCAAAGCTGAACCAAACGGGCCCATCAAAGATTTTCGTTGACTTGCCAAAACCAACAATAATAAAAATAACAATGAATGACATACAAAACCAAATCTCAATTCAAATAATATGGAAATTGAAATGTCTCCTTAAATATGAACATGTTTATGACATGGCAAAGTTGAAATTTCAACGAAATATGAAAATTGCATGACAAGAAAAGTCAGATGGGACATAACATGACAAATTTGGAATTATTATTGCACATTAAAAATGGCATTATATGGCAATTCGAATACAATATGATATAACAAATTCAAAATTAGAAATATGATGCAATGGCACTGGCAATACAAATTTAAAGGGATATGGTGGATTTGAAACGAAACATATGACCTGACAATTCGGATGTGACATGGCATGGGATTTTACTTCCTGAATAAGTATGCTGCAGACAAGAATCTTGGATTAAGATTTCTCATAGTCTTATTTTAAAGAGCACCCCAATTAAATTTTCGAAGAAGAAATAAGAAAATCTTAAAAAATATAACACGGTCCAGCCACGGATTTGACTCCGGACAACCGATACGAAGCTTCTAATAAGAATTATATTTTTAATTAATATATTGCCTAGAGTCGGTGGCCGCTTTGTTATAAATACGGACCGCCCATCGAGCTCCGTCTTCTTCCTCTTATAGCACTTCGGTTTCTTGAGACAAGGAGCTTAGCTTGACCAGAGAGAGATCAGATCGGCGTCAGAGGCACTATGGAGGTCTGCAAATTACTCCTGTCACTCATCTTGATTTTCTAGCGTTAGGGTTTTGTTCCTCGTTTTGCTTGGTTTATGCTTTCTACATCGATAGTTGTCTCCTCGTATTCTTCTTCTAAGATCTCTTGTCGCTTTGTCAATCATATCCAGAAGAAGGCAGTGATCAATCTCACGACGGAGGACAAGAAACTCAAGAGCAAGGCACGCACCATCGCAGTAGCCGAAGCGAATGGTAACAACCCCTAGAACCCATTTCATACAGATCTACATTGGCTATGTCTAGTTTTGCTGATTAATTCTCCCAATCACGCCCTCATCTCCCAAATTTTCATACACGCAAATTTTCCCAGAATGATTTTGTGCATTAACCATCAATATCCTCCGCCTTTAATAGTTTGAAGAAAACCCTAACCTTTCTTGTCATCGTCTCTTGTGTTTGCATTCGTCATTGAAACAGGGTTGAAATCTGCGAACTTTATGAGAAGAAATCGAATATAGAACAAGATCTGTATATGAAAGAGGTTTAGATCTTGAACAATCAATGAAAAATACCTCAGCTCAAATGTATTTCTTCTTCAGAACTTCAAGTTCATGCTTTACAGGGCTTTACCATTCTTGAAATACAGAGGTAGAAGAGAAAGCTCAAGATGAATTTAGGAAAAACCAGAGATTGAAAAATGAAGGTAAACTCTCGCACCCTTCTCTCATTCCCTTATCCTTTTATACTAGTTCAGCTATTTCTGTTACAGACTTGTTACAACAGAATAACCAATATAGAAACACATGAGAGTTCTTCTAGCTGTGCAGCTCCTTTAATTTGCTTGATCAACTTCTGTGTTTCAGGTTTTGATGTCATGGATCGCCAGCTCATCAATTCACCTGGATCGCCAGCTCACGACCTTCCTCTACTCCAGCTTCCTCTGTTCCAGCCTCCTCCGCCTCAGTCACTTTATTAAGTTTGGCTTTTCTACTATCACCAACTCCTGTGTTTAACTGTTCTTTTAATATCTGTTTAGTTCCTCTAACATCCCCCCTCAAATTGGGAATGGATAGAGTACAGATTCCCAATTTGGTTCGCATATAAGAATGTGCGCTTCGGGTCAGTGGTTTGGTGAAAACATCAGCTAATTGGTAAGAACTTGGAATGTATCTGACTTGTAAAGATCCTGAGGATACTTTTTCCCGAACGAAGTGAAAATCTACTTCAATATGTTTGGATCGAGCGTGTAAAACAGGATTCAAAGTGAGAGAGATTGCTGACTTATTATCACAGTACAAATGAATAGGAGGAGTAAGAGAACAACCTATATCACGCAATACAAAACTGACCCAAGTAAGATCGGCAGTGGCTGATGCAAGAGCACGGTATTCAGCTTCAGTGGAGGATCTGCTCACTGTAGGCTGTTTCTTTGCTGCCCAGGATATAAGGTTGGATCCAAGATATATACAAAAACCAGTTGTTGATCTTCTGGTTTCTGCACACCCTGCCCAATCTGCATCGGAGAAACCATAGAGATGCATGGTACTGTGAGAGTAAAGGAATAAGCCAAGTTTGATAGTACCCTTTATATATCGCAAGACTCTTTTTAATCGGTTGAAGTCTGCAATTGTGGGTTGCTGCATTCTTTGGCAGAGTATATTGGTGGCATAAACAATGTCTGGTCTGGTTAATGTGAGGTATTGCAGACCTCCAACTAGACTCCGGTACTCAGTGGGATTGATCAAAGGTATAGTATCATTGATTAAAACAGGTGGTTTTAATGAAAGAGGAGTTGAAACTGGTTTGGAGTCAAGCATATGAGCTCGGGTGAGGAGGTCTAGAGCATATTTGGTTTGACATAGGAATAGGTAATCCGAGGTTCGTGTAGCTTCAATGCCAAGGAAATAGTGCAAAGACCCTAGATCCTTCATATGAAAATGAATGCTTAGAGAAGTAATAAGAGCAGAAATCATTTGAGGGGAGCTTCCAGTGAGAATGATATCATCTACATACAATAATAAGAGAATAGTTGCTGTTTCAGTATGCAGAATGAATAGGGAAGGATCAGTAGAGCTGCAGAAAAATCCATATTCGAGCAGGAAGCTGCTAAACCTATCAAACTAGGCTCGAGGAGCTTGTCGAAGTCCATAAAGAGATCTTCGAAGGAGACAGACATGGTGAGGCTTCTGTGATTCTTTAAATCCTGGAGGCTGCTCCATATACACTGTTTCACTTAAGGTTCCATGTAAGAAGGCATTTTTGACATCTAATTGATGAATTTTCCATTGTTTTATCATAGCTACTGATAGGATTATTCGGATTGTTGCATGCTTCACTACAGGGCTGAAGGTTTCTTTGAAATCAAGACCTTCTTCTTGATGGAAGCCTTTAGCTACAAGCCTTGCTTTGAGCCTATCCAAGCTCCCATCAGGTGCGAGTTTTGCCTTGAACACCCATTTGCACCCGATAACATGCATGTGATCATCTCTAGGAACTAATTCCCAGGTTTGATTATGATATAAGGCATCCATTTCTTCTTTCATTGCTTGATACCACCCTCGGTCTGCTAAGGCAGACTTTACTGATTTTGGTTCGATAGGAACCTGATACTCAACTAGACATGCATATTTGGGATTTGCTTTAACAATTCCAGATCGAAGTCTAGTTTGCATAGGATGAGTTGAAGAAGTACCTTGTATCTGTTCAGTTTCAGAACTGATTTGTATTTGTACTGTATTAGCATTTGATGTTGGGACAGTCTCTTGATTTGTAGGTATTAGTTCTTCTATAATTGGAGATGACTGATGCAATTCAATACCACCAGAGGCATTATTAAGATCACTCTGCATCTCAGTATCAGGTACCATCTGTATTTGTGATTGACCTGTAGTATTACCTATACTGAGCTCATTGTCCTGCATTGCTGGAGTTGTTTGAGTGAATCTGGTATGCTGCAAATGTCCCCTCGATATATTGTCTTGTGATTGATCCTGCTTAGTAGAGCTGGAAATAGAAGATAGTACTCCTTTTATCCACTATTTGTATAAGTCAGACCCCTGCTGATATTCAGTATGTAGTGTATGAGAAAGGGGAAAGACTTTCTCATCAAATATGACATGTCTGCTGATGTAGACTCTTCCATTTGTAGGTAAGAGACATCTGTACCCTTTATGCTTCTCACTATATCCAAGAAAGATACATGTAAGTGATCTTGGATCAAATTTATGCTTTGTGTAGTGCCTAAGACATGGATAACAGGCTGATCCAAAGGCTCGAAGATAAGAATAGTATGGTGTCTTATTGTAGAGCTTATAATGGGGTGAATGCATATGTAGTTTTGTTGTGGGAAGAAGATTGATAACATAAACTGTTGTCTTGAATGCATCTACCCAGTATTTCAGTGGTACTTTAGCATGATACATCATTGCTAGACCCAATTCAATCACATGCCGATGTTTTCTCTCCGAGACACCATTTTGCTTTGGTGTGTGAGGGCAAGAAATATTCTGCTTAATTCCACATTTTTGTAGATGAGTTTGGAATTTACTACTAGTGAACTCACCTCCTCCATCACTCTGGAAGATCTTGATCTTGTGGTTAAGCTGATTTTCTATAAGTCTTTGAAACATAATGAATATCTCATAGACTTCTGACTTTTGTCTCATTGGATATATCCAACTATACCGAGAAAAGTCATCCACAAAAATGACATAGTAGGAGAATTTCTGAACAGATTGAATTGGTGAAGGTCCCCATACATCACAGTGTATTCTTTCTAATGGAACATTCAAGATATGGTCTGAAAAATGAAAAGATAACGCTGAGCTTTTAGCAAATTGACAGGTGCTACATATATTCTGAGCCTTAGAACTAAACTGAATGAGTTGTTGTTTCTGTAGAATCTTCACTGTTTTAAGACTGGTGTGAGCAAGTCTTTGATGCCAGATATCCTCTCCAACTTCTGGTTGAGTCTATGTGAAGAAGACCTCTGCAACTTTAGGTTCCACCTGGTATAGCCCCTTGACTTTCCTTCCTAGCTTCACTGTCGTATGATTGTGATTGTCCTTCATATATACCCCATGTTTATCAAAAATAAAAGAGCAGGGATAATCATCTGTTAGTTTTGATACAGATAGAAGGTTCTTTTTGATTTCAGGGACTATTAATACATCATTCAGAGGTAATTTGCTATTTTCTATATTCAATATTCCATTACCAATGCATGAGATTGACAAATGAGATCCATCTCCTATCATGACAGTGTCATTACCATTATATGTACCGTAGTTTCGAATCATACCAGGTTCTGAAGTAATGTGTGTTGTAGCCCCTGTATCTGGATACCATTCTGAACCATAAGGCTCTTCAATGTAAACTGCTGCCAATGCAGTTGGTATTTCATCTGCCCGGTACGAGTTATCAAACCTATACCAACATCTGAGTGCTGTATGACCTGATTTCTTACAAATCTGACATTGCAGAGGTCCATTACTCATAGGCTTTGTAATCTGTGTTTGTCTATCACCATTTGAACTTTGTGGTGGATAAGACCTAACACTTTGATATCTCTGTGCAGGATTGGAATATGGTTTAAATCCTTGTCCAAAGTTAGACCAATTATCCTTGTTAACCTGACCTTGCTGAGTTGAATTCAGGTTATTCATTTTAATTTGTTGATTCCTTCCTGCTTCTGTAAAATTATTTCCATACTCCCTTCTAATGAAAGACTGACCTCTGCCATAGTTAGCTTCTCCTCGAAAATTTTCTCTTTGATTTCTGGGATTGACTCTCTGCTGACTTGTTCCAGTTCTTCTTTGCCCATAATAGGCCAGGTTAGTATTATACTCATTCACAGAATATGTCTGTAATCGGGTTTCAAACCTTTCAAGTTGTGAAATAACCTTATCATATTCTGGCTGGGGCTTAAGACAATACATGGTTGTCTTGAAGGTTTCATATTCAGAACCTAGCCCTTCAAGTATGCCAAACATTCTTGTTATATCATCAACAGGCTTTTCAATTGCATTTAACTGATCACAGATGTTTTTTGTCATGCCCCGATCCTCGGGCACGCACACATCCTTCTACCTTGGTCGATTTTAATATGCGATATCCCAGGACTAGTATCGCCGACCCCTTTCATTTATTAAGCACATGCGGAAGCAGTTAAAATCCCCAGACAATAAAACGATGGGATAGAAAAGCAGGGCCATATTTTTCATATTGAAATTTATAACCAAACTTTTATACAAACCATAAACCACTTCGAAACTAATCACATCAAAATGGATTCTCAAAAGAAGACAGGAACTTAGACAAACTAGGCCGTACTCAAGGCCCCTCTCAGGATTGTCTTCTTCCTCCAAAAATCTGTTTCCTTAAGATTCGCCTCCGAGTCTTCCTTCTCGGATTCCTCCTTCTCAGCTCTTCAACGGGGTCCTGAAATGGTTTTCCCCAAACTGGGATGAGACTACGTCTTAGCGAGTTCTACCCCACTAAGCCCGATTAGTAAACTATTATACTACAGGCTGCCTAAACACGCACAGGGCAGAGGACTTACCTTGGCCTCTGATCCCACCTGCAAGTCAGTACAATTCATAATAGGCACCCAAACAATCATATCACCGATCGAAACATCGATCAAATCGACCTAGTCGATTATATTCCAACAAGACCACTCACGGTCATTTCCATTCAGGCAATCAATTCACAACATCAAATCAAAGCATCGACCTAGTCGATTACATGCCAAACAAATCAATCCCCACTGTGGGATATTTAAAAGCTAGGCCACGTGCATTCTCCAGGATGACCTTCCAAGTCTCCGAGTCCACGTGCCTCAAACCTCGGACCCACGTGCATTCTCTAAGGCGACCTCTTCGCCAAGGTGGTACATCAAGCCACCGAGCCACGTGTCCTTTTTACGATGCCCGGGCCCACGTGCATTCTCTAAGGTGCTATCTCACCAAGGTGATGCATCAATTCACCGAGCCACGTGTCCTTTTAGATGCCATTCCGGAATGCTGGACCCACGTGCATTCTCTAAGGTACTCGCTTACCAAAGTGACGCATCAGATCACCGAGCCACGTGTCCTTTTAGATGCCAAATCCTGTCACCGAGCCACGTGCATTCTCCAGGACGACATACCGAGTCTCCGAGCCACGTGCATTCTCTCAGGCGACCTTTTCGCCAAGGTGACATATTCAACCACTGAACTCACGTGCATTTTCCAGGTGACATTCCAATTCACCGAGCCACGTGTCCTCTTTGCAGTGGTTACCAGTTCACTTTCAATATCGACAACCAATGCCCAACGATTTCTCAATCAAATAAATAAATCAACTCAACAAAACATTATAAATGCTGAATAAACATACTTGGCCATTCACCAATCAATACTCAATCAATTAATTAAATTAACTCAACAAAGCATTATAAATGCTGAATAAACATACTTGGCCATTCACCAATCGATAATTCAATCTCAATCGATTCCAATCAATTTAGGGTAAATCCCTAAAATATCACAATTTACTCAATTCCATACAACGTGGAGCTCAAATAAATAAAGGAGCTGCGCCACGACGATCAGCACGAGATTTCGGTCATCGGTCATCAAAATCTTAATTTCCGAAAAATAATTAATTTATTTATTAATTTCGAAAATTAAATAATTATTATTAAAAATTCAATTTAGCTCAAAATAAAGCCCGATTACATAAACGGACTTCACCACGATCATCAGCACAATATTCCGGTTCCATACCATCTCAGTTGAATTTTCGGAAAATAAATAAATAATTAATTAGTTTCGAATATTAAATAATTAATGTTAAAAATCCCATTTAGCTCAAATTAAAGCCTGATTAAATAAACAGACTTCACCACAATCATCCTCATAATATTCCGGTTCCGAACCATCTCCCTTGAATTTTCGGAAAATAAATAATTATTTAATTTAATTCCGAAAATAAATATTTAAATACAAAAAATCCACTTAGGCCCGAAAAGCCTAATTGGAGCCCACTAAGGGTCGGGAAAAATCCCGAGGCACTTCCAATAAATAGTAGACCACGTCTACTTGCTAATTACACAATCAATTTGTCTAAATCACATCACAATTGACTAATAATTGCTAATTTACTCTAATCTAACAACCTAAACATAATTAATTAAATCTAAACCAACCTTAAGCATAATTAGCCAACTAATCCAAGATTAGTGAGATTACTCACCAAATCGCGCGTAAATCGGATCAATCCGACGGCGGCGACGCGAGGAACGATTCTTCCCAAAGCACCGCTCGGGTTCGGGGCCGGGAAACGGCCCAAAACAGCCTTGAACAGTGCTGGAAACCCATTTTTCCAGTCACTGTTCTTGGTTGGACAAAGCTCGTCCAGCGGCTAGGGCGGCGAGGGGAAGCCGGCGGAGGGCAAGGGGAGCTCCGGCGGTCCGAACGGTGGCCGGAGATGGAGCTGGTCGGCGGAACAGGGGCTGGGCGGAGGCTGGGCAGCGGCTAGAGATGCACGGGGAGACGTCTGGGTGCGAGGGACGGGCTGGCGGCGCACGGCGGCGAGCGGCGTGAGCACGGGCGCGGGCGGCGGTGCGGCGGCGGGACGAGCGGCTGCTGTCTTCGTCTGGCGGTGATGCTCGCTGCTTCTGTCTTCTTCAGCTTCTGGTTCGCACAAAGAAGAAGGAAGAAGAAGAAGTCGGTTCACGTGGGGTTGGGGGGAAAGAAAGAGGAGAGAGAAGAAGAGATAAGAAAGAGGAATTTTGACTAGTCAAAAAGGAGAGAAGCCAATTTAAAATTGGAAAGGGGTGTTCGGTGGGTGGGGAGGCTACGCACGAAGGAGAGAGGAGAGGAGAGAGAGAAAGAAAAAGAGAGAAAAGGGAGAGAGAGGAAAAAGAAAAAGGAAACACATAATTCTTTTATGCAAATTCCTTTTCTCTTTTCCTTTTCCTTTTCCATTTTCTTTTTGGTCTTCAATCTTTTTCTTCCGATAATTTCTTTCTTGAAATTTCGGACTCATCAATAAATTGACGAGCGATGAGACAATGTCCTAAAAAAAAGGATTATGACATGCTTAAAATTTGATTCCCGAAATCGAGTTCAATTTCGTGGTTAAAAATCGATCAGACGTGATTTTAGCTCAATCCAACCAATTAGGTAGCTTTTAGGGATTTTACGGCCGATACATCCCTTAACGGCTTCACCCAATAGGTCAGTTAACTCGTGAGTGATCAGCTCAGAGAAAAAGAGCCATAGGCACGTCGACGAAATGCCCATTTCACTTTATCGAAACGGGGTCGAATTTCAGGATGTCACATTTTTGAACTCACGAAGGTATTCGCTTAGTGATCTGTTTCTTTTCTTGCGAGCTTGAAGTTTTCCCCTTAACTCAAACTCCTTTGCAACAGATTTCTGTGTAAACCTATTTACAAGGGCCTGCCATACTTCGAGTGAGGTTTCTAAACCAATTATCAGACTTAGAATATTCTCTGATACTGCACCACTTATCCAGGATGATATGAGCTGATCGGTTTTTATCCAATCCAGATGATCAGGATTCATTATTTCTCCTGTCACCGTCTGCATCATTTGTGTTGGAGGTAATGTTTCACCATTAATAAAGCCAATCAGATCTTGGCTTTTCAGAAATCTATTGAATTGAGCTTGCCATAATAGAAAGTTCTCTTCATTCAACTTGATAGTAACGAAGTTAGCTATATTCACATGGATAGGGAAAGGATACTTCTGCACTCTAGTTGCCATTCTTATATGTCCAGAAACTTTGAAGAATCGAAGAAACAATCCAGTAAACTTTGAAGGTAAACTACCTAAGAAACACCAGAATCTTTATACTATCTTGCAGTAAGAACATATCAGATCTATTATTCCCAGGCTAGATGCTCTGATACCATGAGAAGAAATCGAATATAGAACAAGATCTGTATATGAAAGAGGTTTAGATCTTGAACAATCAATGAAAAATACCTCAGCTCAAATGTATTTCTTCTTCAGAACTTCAAGTTCATGCTTTACAGGGCTTTACCATTCTTGAAATACAGAGGTAGAAGAGAAAGCTTAAGATGAATTCAGGAAAAAACAGAGATTGAAAAATGAAGGTAAACTCTCGCACCCTTCTCTCATTCCCTTATCCTTTTATACTAGTTCAGCTATTTCTGTTACAGACTTGTTACAACAGAATAACCAATATAGAAACACATGAGAGTTCTTCTAGCTGTGCAGCTCCTTTAATTTGCTTGATCAACTTCTGTGTTTCAGGTTTTGATGTCATGGATCGCCAGCTCATCAATTCACCTGGATCGCCAGCTCACGACCTTCCTCTACTCCAGCTTCCTCTGTTCCAGCCTTCTCTGCCTCAGTCACTTCATTAAGTTTGGCTTTTCTACTATCACCAACTCCTGTGTTTAACTATTCTTTTAATATCTGTTTAGTTCCTCTAACACTTTATTGGAGAGCGTGGAGATCTATTGGAGCTGATCGCAGAGAAGATTGATACGGCGACGGTGGTGGACAAAATAAGAAGGAAGGCTGGGCTGCCGAAGGCCTCGTTGGTCAGCTTTGAGGACCATAACTAAAACATTCTCTTCTAGCTTTAGTTCATGGGGGTTAGAGAATCTCCAAGATGATATGTGTTCGCGTTGCTTCGATTCACTATGTTGTATAAACATTACTGTCTGAATGTTTCTTTATCACTCTCTCTCTCTCTCTCTCTCTAACCTACATTAAGAGTAGAAAGAGTCAGAGCGTCGAGTTTGACCGGATGCTAGATACTATATACAATATCCGTGGCTTTCTTCTCTCTCAAGTTTTGTTCCTTAATAATTAGGCGGTCAGCTAGGTGTTTGGTGTGATACTTGTGTTTGGTTGATTGTTAACGGATGATTACTGGGGTGGGTTTAATGTGAATTTTATTTTCCACTCCTTATTTCCTCAAATGCTCAAAACATAACGAATGATCCATTTATTTAAGTGTCATTAGGTGAGGATACGTTGGAAAAATGAAGCAGCATTAGATCCAATTATTTCTTCTTTCTCTACTTAATTCAGGTAGACTCCTTCTTGGACAAATGTCAATCTAGTAATTCATTATTGTCAAGTCTTAATCCGTATCTGCTAATATTCGATTAATGAATCTATTTATGCATTAAACAATGACAATCGTGGCATGTTCAATGGCCGAGTCATGCCAGGCTCGTTCGTCCGATCAGTGAAATTTGCCTTGGAATCAATCTGCTTTCACATGTTGTCGCCTCTTCTTTCCTCCTGATGCGTGCGTAGTGCGCAGTTAGATGAGCTGGTTTCTTCCTGGCACATGAGTTACGTGGCTCTGTAATTTGCCACACAGAGGTCATCCCTTGACCACCGTAGTCTTTAAAAGCGTTTCTTAACCATTTCTTAGTATATAAGCAACTGGGTATTTTAGGTTATTTATTTCCGTATGCTCAGTAATTTAAAGTAAAAGTACTTAGTATAGATGATCGTTTTGCGTTTTAATTTATTAAACTAACAGTTTAGATCATGATAGAAAAGGGGGTTTAATTGGATAAGCCTGATAGAAGGAGGGGCAGGTAAGAACCGAGCAAGACTTGCCTTGCTGCGCAATCCAATGGTTGAGGCTTAGACGCAATTAACAACAATATTGATTTCTTGGAGACGATTGCCGAGAGATCGATACGGTGACGGTGGTCGACAAAATAAGGAGGCGGTTGACAAAATAAGGAGGCCTGCTTGGTCATCTTTGGGGACCGGTTGTCAATAGGTCGGATCGGTTGTTTTCTCTTCTAGCTTTAGTTCATGGGAGATAGCGAATCTTTATTGATATTAATTTATGTTGGGTTGGGGGGGGGGGGGGGGTGGTGAGGATTATTCCAACCGGGCATAATCTTTTTGGTTTTTCATCACATGACGAATTCCAAAATGATTCGATCAATTATACACGCGTGCTCGTGCGAATCACCGTATCCATACTCTTGACACCTCGATTTTTACATATGAGTAATGCTACGTTCACCAAGTATTTTAGAAAGACTAGCATACTAAATTTTTGGTAGCTCATAATCATTGCTCATCTCTATGCTAACTAATCACGCCAATGATAGTGTGCCACATGGACTTTCGTACACGAGCCCAAGTAAACTCTTTGTACGTGAGGCATTACTCTTCGGTCTAAGGAAGCTTCTGCGATCCTTTGAATTTAAAGCCGCGTCATCATCTGTTGAATTCGATGCCGACCAAGTTCAATTTCCTTTGAACTGTCCGATTGATTTTTTCGTTTCTAGAAGAACCGCCATGCAATTACTACGTAAATACTAAATAGACTGATGAAATTGCGTAAGAGCTAAGGAAATAAATACGTTAGTGATCTTTGTCCACCACGTATGACTATGTGCTCCAAAATAACGCGTGTCGTGGGGATTATGAGAGCCGTGGTTATCAACTATTCCGCGTAAAACTGATGAAGAGATGAAGCTGGCAAGAGATGGGAACTGTCACGGCAACTTCACCGCAATGGACCGACCGCGTTCATATGACGCCTATTTTTAATTAGCAATCTGCCCGAAGTCGGTGACGACTCGGTCGTCTCCAAAGATCTCTATAAAAAGGACGACACCAAATGAAAACTTCACCTTCTTCATTTGCCAAACCAAGCACATTGTGTCTAGAGAGAGAGAGAGAGAAGGGCTCAGCTTGACGAGAGAGAGCAGATTGGTCTGAGATCCGATATGGTGGTCTGTACTTATTCCGCTCACTCGTCTTCATTTTCTCGTGTTTGGTTTATTTCCTCGTTTTGTTTGGTTTGCGGTTCCTACATCGATAGTTGTCTCCTCTTCGCCCTCTTCTTTTTAAACTTCCCTTCTTCTTTCGTGGGCTGATATCTCTTTGCCGTTCTGTCATTCATATCCAGAGGACGGTAGTGATTAATCTCATGACGGGTGACCAGGGACGCAAGGCAAAGGCACGCGAGATTGCAACAAGCGCAGCAGATGGTAATGATTCCTAGAACACGTTTTGTGCACATCTATAAAGGCTAAAGATTGTTTTCTTATCAGTACTCCCAATCACCCTCATCTCCAGATCCTTTATATCATATTTTTGATCATTTCATGCCCTGTACTACCAAAAATGAAAAGAAGGATTAGTTGTACACAAATGTTGTCGGAATGATTTCGTGAATTAACCATCAATATCTTCTATATATATATTTTTTTATTGAAACAGGGGTGAAGTTTGCCGCCTTTGTCGGAGAGCGTGGAGATTGGCTGAAGGTGATCGCTGAGGAGATCGACGCAGTAACAGTCGTCGACAGGATACAAAGGAAAGCTGGGCTGCGGGATGCAAAGTTGATCAGCGTTGAGTAGCACATCTGTTGCTCGTGTGGTTTAAGTGTGTATTCTTCTAGCTTTTGTTCATGGGCGTTACGGAATCTCAGTTGATGTGTTTTCTCACTTTTAGTTTCTTATTTTTATATTCGGGGGGTTTGGAGTTGTGTTGGGTTGCTTCGTATCAGTGTCTTGTACAAACATTTCAATGAGAACTACTATGTGAATATTTCCTTTATTATACCTTCTCTCTCTCTCTCTCTCTCTCTCTCTCTCTCTCTCTGTAATTATCTAGATTGAAAAATAAGAGATGATAAGATTCTTAGCCTTGAGTTTGACCTGATGCAAGATAGCTTATACAATATTTGTGTCTCTCTTCTTTCTCCAGCTTGTTCTTTAGAAGGTAGGTGATCTTTCAAAGGTTTGTGACAAGAGAAATCGATTAATCAAGACTTACATCCCTTAATATAGTTTTTAAGTACATGAATCTAGTCACAAACCCACGCCATGCGCGGGCACCATCGTTAGGATGAACAAAATAATTTGAACATGACAATGCTGTTATAGTATTCGAATATCTATTTTCTTTGAAAATGATACTTGTAAATGGACACTTCTTATCTTTTTTTATAAGAAAAATCCAGCAGGATATTGTATATGAGATAATTAATTAAGATGCGTTGAATAAATGAAGCGGGTCATCCACTAAGCATACGTTAAATAAATGAACTCGTTTTTCAACGGACAAGTCTTAATCCAGTAATTAGTTATTGTCAAGTCTTAATCTGTATCCGCTAATGTTCGATTAATGAACCAATATACGAATTAAACAAAAACAATCATGGCATGTTCAATGACCGAGTCGAGCGAAGCTTGTTCGTCGGATCGGTGAAATGTACCTTGGAACCAATCTGCTTTCACATGTTGTCGCCTCCTTTTTTCTCCACAAGCATGCATTGGTGCGCGGTTAGCTGAGCTGGTTTCTTGATGTGGCTCTTTAAGAGCGGTTAAGACAACGTAATATCTTCTTGAATAGGACAACCCTTGACACAACGTAGTCCTCAAAAACGTTTTTTAACGAGTACTTAATGTATAAGCAACTAGATATTTTCGATTAATTATTTATCACGTATACTCAGTAATATAAAGTTTAGGTACCTAGTGCATATGATCGTTTTGTGTTTAATTTATTGATTTGAAATGACAGATTGAACATAGATCATAACAAGCAGGTTTAGCCGCCATGGAAGTGGGGACAGGTAAGAGTTGAGTAGGGCTTGCCTTGCTGCGCAATCCAACGCTTGGCGCTTTGATGCTTAACAACAACATTACTGTCTAATTACATTTTCTATACTCATGTTCTTGTTATCAGCAATAAATAACTCCGCAAATGTTTATGGTAGTTTTCCATGCTTAGATGTAAGTTCAAACCTATCCGAAGTAGCCAACTTAGACATGGTAATTATGTATTTGCTTGATAATTGAGGCATATATCTTTTTTATATAACCAACTAGCTTGTTATCTTATTTCATTTTCAACCCACAAATTGTTTTTACTTGTCTTAACTATATTGTATTATGTTTTGTAGAGGAATTCACCAAAAAAACGATGTTAAAAAGAATAGTATGATAAATGTATAAAGAGTCAAGAACTTTGTCATGAAAGGGTATAAATCAACGACTTTGTCAGATATGTTCTCATATATTCTAGTTACATATTGGATTAATTAACATCTTAGATATTGTTACCCATTCATTATTGTAAAAAGAATCAAGAAAATTAGTACATAAGAATTTCAATAGCCTCCTAATGAAACTCGATTAGCTCTCTTCCTCTAAAAATGGAAAAAGAATAGAAGACGATTTTTTTATTTTTAATTATGTCCTTTTATTGATGTTAGTGTTTTCTTTTTCATGGGTTTTACTTTACTTCTCCAAGGCTAACAGTCGGAGTCTTACATAAGTTTTTCATACGCTACGGTCGCTAATAACTCAATGGTTTTAATTATTAAACTCCGATTGAAATTAATCCATGGCCGATTGAGGTATCAAATTTGAATTCAGATTAAAAGCTAATGGATTTTAATGTGCTTTGAAGTCTCAAGGACTTTGCGGGATTGGAATTACCAGAACAATGCGGAGACATATAATCGAAGACAAGTAAGGAAACCGCAAGGAAAATGCGGTCGATAGTATTTTATAAAACCTTGAAAACAATCAGTTAATATGGTCCCGAAAGCCGATCAACTGAGCCTCGCTGACTAACATTACATTTCGGTGTTCTTTCCAAGATGTTCACTACCGACTATCATTGACTTAGGCAATATAATCTGCTAACAAAACCTTCTTGGTTTAACTCCAACGATTAATGGACCGAGTTAACTCTTTTATTGAATGATATAGAAAGCTTAATTCGACCCTGCTGTGAAATATCCGTGTGCCTAATAACTGTTGGACCTTACGCAGCACTTTATCGCTATGCAACTTGACATGAATCAAGGATTATTCCCGCATGGCATGGGTTAATTCTGTTCAGTTTTCCATGACATGACAAATTCCAGCTCGATTGATCCTCCTACACATTCGCTCGTGCAAATCGTTGTGTCCATGTTGTTGACACGTTAACTTTTGTTTGAGTGATGCTGCAAACACCAACATTTCAGGAAGACTAGCATAGTAAATTCTCGGTCACTCATAATCATTGCTTACCTCTCAATGTCAACCATTCATGACTATTATAATTGATGACCAATTTGTTCCAAATGCGCAAAAGCAGCCTGATACCTTTAGCTGGCGAAATCACTAAAAGAGAATCCAAACATGAACTCGTCAATATATTCAACTGAGTCCACTTTACTCAAAAAAACTAACGAGTTGTGGAAAAATTAGGATATATTAACCAATTTATAGTACATCTGTTTTTCGATGTGAGATTTTCTATAATGCAACTTGCACATACATTTCAATAATCTCCATCTCATTTGTAAACACCTTCACTCTAGGTCTCTTTCGTCAGATTGAAAAACCGCTTTGGTTAAATTCATTCCTGGAGAGATATTCACCAAGCACCGATACACATTGAGATTGGGTCACCGATTAACCATCGGCTCTCATACCATTTGTTGGGAGTAGGCAAAGGGAACCTATTACCTTCACTGGAGGGGATCATCAAAAGAGTGTTCAAGTCTGAGCTGGTTAACATATTCAGTTTGACACTTTTTCACTCAAAACCTTAAGTCAACAAGTTATTGATTAACTAGGATATATTAACTAATTTGCTGCACCAATTCCCTAAAGTGTTATTTATCTTAACACAATTCATATGTACATCTCAACACAATGATAGTGCACCATATGGGCTTTGGTAAATGAGCCCAAGTGAACTCCATACACATGAAGCATTACTTCCTTCCTTCCTTCCTTCCTTCATTTCTTTCTTTCTTCGTGAGCGTGTGTCTAAGGATGATCTAGTAATGAGAAATGATTAAGTGACCGTCTTTAATTTAGTATGAGAATAACAATCCATTATGAATCACAAAAAATTAAATAACAAATAATTATAAATTGTTGTAAACACTTCAAGAATTTGTGGCTCACGATGAGCTGTTGTTCTCATAATGACTCAAAGGCTATTATGCTAGCAAAATCTTTCTAGCAATCCATAGTATTTAAAGCCTAGCAAACCGTAGTCATCCTTTGAATTTAAAGCCTAGGAAGTTCAATCTCGTTTGGACTCTTCGGTCGAAATTTTGCTTCTGGAAGAACCGTTATGCAATAACTAGTCAAATAGATAAGTAAAATTGCTTAAGTGCAAAGGCAAAAAGTCATGCAATAGTCATCTCTATCTAGAAAACATCGTGTGAAAGTACTAGAGCATGACAACATATTTGTGTGACTATTTGACTCCAAATAAGGCGTGTCGTGTAGGCTATGAGAACCGTGCTTATCACATAACCTATTAAATCTTGAACACGCACAAAGCCTCGTCATGTCCATTACATTTTGCATTATTTCCAAGATGTTCGCCACTGATTATATGATCGACTTTGAAAAGATAATTGGCTAATGAACCGTAAGGAGGATTATTCCAGCGGGCATGAATTAATTCTGTTCGGTTTTTCATGTCATGACGAATTCGAAATCCTCCTATACATGCGCCCGTGCAAATCATAATATCTATATCTGAGTAATGCTACGTTCGCCAACATTCTAGGAAGACCAGCATGCTAAATTCTTGGTAGCTCATGATCATTGCTGACCTCTATGTTAACTACTCATGACTATCATCATCGATGACAAAAGATCATGCGCCACATGGACCTTTGTACCCGAGCCAAAGGAAACTCTTTGTACATGAATCATCACTTAATTTTGTCCGAGGAAGCTTCCGCGATCCTTTGATTTCAAAGCCTCGCCATCATCCTCTGACTTTAAAGCCTAGCAAGTTCAATTTCCTTTGAACTTTCTGAAACGATTTATTTTTTATTTTTTATTTTGTTTCTAGAAGAATGGCCATGCAATAGCTACGTAAATAGAATAATGAAATTGCGTAAGTGCTAAGGCAATAACTACATTCGTGATCTCAACGTGGAAAATATCGTGTGAAAATAGAATAGAGTATAACTATATGATATGTATGACTTATGTGCCCCAAAATAATGCGTGTCGGTGGAAATTATGAGAGCCGTGTTTGTCGACCGTTCCGAGTAGAACTAACTGGCAAGAGATCGGAAATGTCGTGGTAACTTCACTGCAATGGACCGACCGTGATTTTAATTAGCAAATTGCTGACGTCGGGTTCAAAAGATCTCTATAAAAGGACGACCCCAGATGAAAACTTCATCTTCTTCATCATCCATCAAGCCAAGCACGTTGTGTCTAGAGATAGAGAGAGAGAGAGAGAGAGAGAGAGAGAGAGAGAGAAGGGCTCAGCTAGACGAGAGAGAGCAGATCGGTCTGAGAAACGACATGGCGGTCTGTGCTTACTCCGCTCTCTTGTCTTAATTTTCTTGTGCTCGGTTTATTTCCTCGTTTTGTTTGGATTAAGGTTCCTGCACCGATGGTCGTCGCTTCTTCGCCCTCTTCTTTAGAAACTTCAATTCTTCGCGGGCTGATATCTCTCTGCCGTTTTGTCCTTCATATCCAGAGGAAGGTAGTGATTGATCTCATGACGGAGGACAACACACGCAAGGCCAAGGCACGTACGATCGCAACTAGCGCAGCAACTGGTAATGATTCCTAGAACACGTTTCGACCCTCATCTCCCGATCCTCCACATACACAACTTTCATCGGAATGATTTCGAGCATTAACTATCGATATCCTTCGCCTTTAGTGTATTAAAGAAAACCCTAGCCTTCTCATCATCCTCTCTCGTGTACGTATTTGTCATTGAAACAGATGTGATATCCACGCGCTATGTTGGGGAGCGTGGAACTATGTTGGAGGTGATTGCCGAGAGGATCGACGCGGCCACGGTGGTTGGCAAAATAAGGAAGGAGGCTAAGCTGCGGGATGCCAAGTTGATCAGCGTGGGGGATCAAAACTGAGACGTATGCGATGATAGTTGAGGGCACGCGTTGCTGCTCTTTGTAATTTACGGGTGTTGTGTATTCTTCTTGCTCTTGTTCATGGGCGTTCTCGAGTTTCAGTTGATGTCTTGTACAAACATTTCCTTGATAAATAATTACGTGAATATTTCCTTTATTATACTCTCTCTCTCTCTCTCTCTCTCTCTGTCTGTGCGTGATTATCTTGATTGAAAAATAAGAGATGATGAGAATCTGAGCCTTGGCCAGCTACGTATCAGGTGTAACTTTTATTTTCCACTCTTTATTTCTTCAGATGTTCAAAAGTTGACTTTTGTTAAGTGTAGAACCGCTAAAAACTTTCCATAGACATCTATTAACTTTCTTCACTATTTTCCAGAAACTGAAAATCTTTTGGTGGATATATAAGCATCTTAATTACTCTTTACGACATGCCTTAAAGGAGAAAAATCATAAAGAGACGAAACAAAGCAAAAAAAGAAAAAAGAAAAAACATAAACGATGTCTTGGTAAGTAAATGCGTTAGCCCTAGCTTCTACTGAGGGAATTATTTTTTAGAATGTTCTTTACATGCGACGACGTCATTTCCCAGATCTAGTTTGATCTTGCAATTCATATTCTTTGAAGTTTTAAGGGAAAGTGATGCAAAATCACACTTGTTATTATTTTCTTTCTTGATCTTTTAAAGGTTTGTAACACGAGAAGAACAACTGATGAAGACTTACATCCCTGAATATAGTTTTCAATTATATGAAACTAGTCACAAACCCACGCCATGTTCCGGCACAAACGTTAGAATGAACATAATAAGCAAAAAACATGGCAATGTTGTTACAATATTATAATTTCTCTTTTCTTTAAAAAACAAAAAACTTGTAAATGGACACTTCTTACGTTTGTTATAAATAAATAAATAAAGCAGGAGGATACTGTATATGAGATAATTACTTAAGATACGTTGAATAAATGACGCATCATTAGATCCGCTTACTTCTTCTCTCTCCACTTATTGAAGCAAGATCAGGTCATCCTTTAAGCATACGTTGAATAAATGAACATGCTTTTCCATGAACGAATTTTGGGTGTATTTGTTTTAGGAAAAACTTCAGATTTGAAAAATCTTTACCAAAAAATGGTTTGTTGTATCGATAAAAAAAAAAAAAAAAAGTCAACGAAAAAAATTCATTATTGGCAAAAATTCATAACTATCTATTTTTGTAGGAGATGAAATATTTTCATTTATTTAATTTTATAAGCAATACAAGCGATTATTTCGAATAAAGTTTTCTTCAAATCTTGAATTTTCCATGAAACAAATGCTTCCTTAGCCTAGTAATTCATTATTGTCAAGCCTTAATCCGCATCCGTCAATGTTCGATTAATGAAGCTATTTACGAATTTTTTTTTGAAGCTAAAGCCATTTACGAATTAAACAACAACAATCATGGCATTTTCAATGACCGAGTCAAGCGAGACTCGTTCGTCCGATCAGTGTAATTTGCCTCACAATCAGTCTGCTTTCATATGTTGTCGCCTCTTATTTTCTCCAGATGCATGCATGGTGCGCGGTTAGCTGAGCTGGTTTCTTCCTGGCACAGGAGTTACGTGGCTCCTTAAGAGCGGTTAAGACAACGTAATCTGTTCCTACAGAGGTCAACGCTTGACACAACGTAAGTCTATAAAAATGTGTTTTTAACGAATTCTTAGTAAATAAGCAACCAGATAATTTCGATTAATTATTTATTATGTATACTCAGTAAAATAGGTTTTAAGTACTAAAATTGTATGATCGGTTTGTGTTAGATTACTGATTATCAATTTAGAAATTGAGCATATAAATGGGTCCAACTGGATAAGCAGGTTTAGCCACCATGGAAGGAGGGGCAGGTAAGAACTGAGCAGGGCTTGCCTTGCTGCGCAATCCAGCGCTTGGGGCTTTGGCGCAATTAACAGCAATACAATTCTTTAAATACATTTTTTATTACTCATGTTCTTGCGATCGATAATAAACAACTCCGCCACTACCTTTGTGGTAGTTTTCCATGCTTACATGTAAGTTAAAACCTGTTCGAAGTAGGCTTAGACATGGCAATTTAATTTGTATATTAATATCGAAACATGAGTTTCCATAGATCAAATGAAGTGAGTTTTCTTACATTGGTAAGCATCTTTTCCTATTACAAATTCTGGGGGATGTTGAACTCTGGAGAAGATAAAAAGAAAAATGAAATTTGCAAGCGTCCAGAGGAAAGAGATAGGGGGAAATGCAAGACAAATAATAGAAGACAAAAAAAGTAGTCCGTCTTTATGTAGCCAACACCTGATGTTGGCGGTGGACCTAGCCCGAGAATGGGGGCCAGTCCTAGTCCTCATTTTGCAGAAAATAAAAACAAATTAAAAAAATCTGAAAATAGAAAAATTATGAAATTTGGTTAGAGAAATAGACCGTGATTAGGTTGTTAGATTTTATTATTAGACTTAGTTTAGTTTCGTTTCAATGGAATTCATATAGTTAGGAAAGTTCTATTCTTTGATTTTTAACGTAACTCATGCCTTTATTTGATTAATCAATTGATAATTTTGTGTGTGTTCATTTTGGATTAAATTGTGGATTCTTGGTTTAGTTTAAAATCACTTAGGATTTGTTTAGCTGATTAGTCTTAACGAATAAATTAGATTTAGTTTGAGAAATATAATCAGATTAATATAGACATAGTAGTTTGGAAATGTCACTTCACAAGAAATAAAAAATCATAGTAAGTAAGTTAAATTTAGGTTTCACTTCAGATAATTGGGTAGGTAATGAGGAAATGGCGTAACCTAGGAGAAACTTGAAAGGGACTAAATGAGCATCTAATATCTAAAAGCTGAATTGTGACCCTGACTTAGGATGATAAAGTGCCAACTTGGGGTTTCTTGTCTCTCCGAAAGTTTCAATAACCCATATTACCCATTTGAAGATAGGATGGTCTCTAAGTAAAATTCATAGGGATTGCTATCATAGGACTTAATAGTAAGGCCATGTTATATTCTTTGTCTGACTTGTATTGGGTTATTTTATCACACTTTACTCTTTACTCGTTCTTTCATTACTACCTTTGATTAATCGTTTGTGATTCTTATGTTACTTTCATATGTCATGATTTGCTTTACTTTAATGGAATGGTTAGGTTAGGCCTTAATAAATATAAAAACATTGCATGAACACTAAACGGACAAAAACCTTAGGATTTATAATTTGATAAAAAGACGACGTGTATACCCAGTTAACAAATAATCAAGTTTAGGTAGCAAAAGGGCACCGGTTAGATAACTAATGTAATCAACCCTCCGACTCTAGATTTTTAGTTCCATAGGAAGTGTGGTATACTTCCTACCACACTTAATTTACCCAATAACCTTGTGGTGACTCCTCATAGAATCCTCATAGGATTCAAATTAAAATGAAAATCTTAACATTTCGTGAGATAAGGGTTTGAGAGAAGTTACAACAATTGACGACCATTAGTCCTCAACTTGACATTACTTTTAAATCCATATTTAAGCTAACCTAGAACTTGGAAATTAAAATTTTAATTGGGTCTAAAATTAATACTAAAGCGTGACTCTTTTTTTTTTTTTCCTTTTTTTTATCACCAGTTACAAGTTAATTGGATGATCGGAGCAGCACATCGACTTTAGTTGGAAAGCCCTCGTCGCAAAGTGAAGTGTGCCGCTTAATTACAGCTATGGCCATTTTTTCAAGTGGGTGAATAGAAACAAGCAATCCTTCATTCCCGTTCTCAATTTTCGTTTAATCTTTGTTTGTAATTTTTACATTCAATCTGTTATGCCACCCTAGATCAAGGATAAGTTATCCACTATGTTGATATATTCGAGTTTATCCCAACCTAGACATGTCATTAGATACTAGATAGGATAACATAATTTGATTTTATTTATTCAATAAAAAATAAATGATTTGAAAATGATTTTCTTAAAAATGATTGTTTATATTGTTCACAAAAATGAATGAACAATTTTTTTTTCATTGTCTACAAGAATTTTCAGACATAAATTGTCATCGATAATGAAATTTTTTTTTCTTGGATAATTATTTTAAGTAATAAGCGATTATTTTGAGAGAAATGTTTTCTAAATCATTAATTTTTCATGAAATGAATAGAGTCTAAGGCTCCATTTGTTTTCCGAAAAATATGACAATTTTGAAAAATGCTTTTCAAAAAGCCATTTTTGTAGAAAATGATAATATTTTTCAATGCTCGACTAAAACACAAAATGAGATATTCCTTTGTGCACTCCTTTTAATATTATTTATCTTATTTTTTTTGTATAAAATCGAAATTTTAATTATTTTTATTTTTATTTTTATTTTATCTTTTTTCTTTTTCTTTGGCCAATTGCCAACCATGGCCATAGCCAGTGACTAGCCTCAGGTAGGCTTGAGCTTAATGGAGGTTAACTGGTTGGAGCCTTACTTGATCGGCAAGGCTCAAGCCTTACTTGATCGACGAGCTTGTCCCTCACTTGGGGTTGGTCGCCAATTGTTGCTTTGGGACCACAATTGGTTGAGAAAGAAGCAAAAAGAAAAAGAAAAAGAAAGAAACCACAAAAATAAAAGTTATTTTTTTAAAATAAAAATAATTAAAATTTTGAGTTAAATAAAAAAATATTAAAAATATAAAGTTTTATAATAAAATAATTGAAAATTCGATTTTTAAAGATGAACGTTTCATTAATCAATGACTTGAGCTCAAGTGTTGACAACTCACGCATGGCCTTTGTGGACTCGAGCCTGAGTGTTGGAGACTAGAGCTTGAGCATCGAGGCCCTAGCTCGACCTTTATGACCCTGGCTTTGTTGCCAAGGCATAGGGTATGGGCACTAGTGATTTGGGCTCAGCTTCGATGGACCTGGGCATAGGCACAAGGGGCCCGAGCTTAGGAACTGAGGTCCTGAGACCTACCACGATGGACTGAGGTCCAATCTTGATGGACTTGTGCTCATGCGTCAGACACTTTGTCCCGGCCTTGATGGACCCAGCCCAAGCATTGGAGACTTGGGAATTAGAGAACAAGATTAACTCGTTTCCACCCGAGTTCCTTTTACTTCCCTTGTAAAAGGCCGAAACCCATCCAAATCAACAAATTGGGCTTATGGGGGGGGGGGGGGTGGGGTTCTGGTTCTGTTCCGTTACTCTAACCCATGTAACCATGTAAGAAGCAAGAAATCAATTTATGGCTTTGAATCTCCATTATCAAATGGGAAACGAAGAGACAATGTACAGCCTACTCCATAAACATTGAAGTGGAACGAATTGCAATCTTTATGAATTTGAATGATTTTATCCATCAACAGATGTTTATTCCAACTATATTAAGGCATGGGAGGACGCATTATTTCTGTTGTATATATTCCTGCTTTGTGCTTGATTGGTTTTTAGTTTTACTTTTATATTAGTGATAAATTAGACACGATGGTTTAGATTTATCCGTTAGATTAAGCTTACAGGCTTGAAGGACAGAGGCAATGCGTAAATTAAACATAAATGAATCGGATTTAACTGTAAAAGCAGCCCAAATTCTCACCTTCATAGAATATGGGCTTGGGGCTCGGGGCTTGGGGGTTGGGGTTGGGCAATTAACTTGTCCAGCTCCCAAGTTCTCGCATCATCTCCGTCCGGATGCAGGTAAGAAAATCTTCTTGACCCTAAACCAAAACAATAATTCAATGGACTGACGTTATCGTGTTGGGTCCGGTTTGATCATGGGTTTACCTGTTTGTTCATATCTAACCAATTAGATGAATTACTCCTAAAGGGTTACATCTGAATGGTGCAAGCTGATGACATAGTTATTTATTTTGATTCTATGATTCTATTTGGAACTTGGCCCATCACTTTTAAATCACCATTTTGATATTTTTGAAGGCTTACATTGCTCGGAATATACGAAAGCATTCAGCTGGGCTTTGGAAACTCTTTGCTAAGTGCAGTCCCATTTACAACTTATCACTTTTTTCAAGAACTGCTAATCTTACCGTGCGATCTACTCCTCAATGATTGGAAATGTAAAAGTTGAATGAGCATGTTTTGATGAAGAAAGCCTAATTCTACAACAAAAACTAGTCTTTCAAGAAGTGTCGATCTTAGCCAAGTGATGACCCCATTAATGATATGTACTTAAGAAGGAATGCGTGTTTTTGAATAAATAAATAATAAATCTAGTTCTAGAATAACTACATTTCTTTTAGGAGCTGTCAATCTTACCTTAGTAATTGGGCCCATTAATGATTTGCTTTAAAAGTCATGCACATGTTTCCAAATGAAAAAAAAATCTAATTCTATAACAACCATCATTCTTTCGGAAACTATCACTCTTACACGGGTGATCAAATGCACGTTCTCGTATTAAAACAAAATCTAATTTTGGAATAACTGCTATTTTTTCAAGAACCATTGGTCCTACCATTAATAATTGCCCCTTAAAAGCAAAATGCGTGCATCAAAAGGGGAAAAATAAAAGACCCAACTCTAACCAATGATTGTTCTTTCAAGAACTGTCAGTCTTATTGAATCATTAGCTACTTAAGAGTCAAATGCACGTGTCAAAGAAAAAAATATATAATCACAAATGCCTACCATTTTTTAAAGAATGGCCGATCTTGCCCAATAGGTGGAATAGGTCGAATGGTGGTCCTAAAACAAATGATAGCTGTGAAAAATAAAAGACCCAACTCTAACCAATGATTGTTCTTTCAAGAATTGTCAGTCTTATTGAATCATTAGCTACTTAAGAGTCAAATGCACGTGTCAAAGAAAAAAAATATCTAATCACAAATGCCTACCATTTTTTAAAGAATGGCCGATCTTGCCCAATATGTGGAATAGGTTGAATGGTGGTCCTAAAACAAATGATAGTCGTGAAAAATGAAAGACCCAACTCTAACCAATGATTGTTTTTTAAAGAACTGTCAGTCTTATTGAATCATTAGCTACTTAAGAGTCAAATGCACGTGTCAAAGAAAAAAATATCTAATCACAAATGCCTACCATTTTTTAAAGAATGGCCGATCTTGCCTAATAGGTGGAATAGGTTAAATGGTGGTCCTAAAACAAATGATAGCCGTGAATCTTTTTTTTTTTTGTATACCTACCATGTGTCATGGCTTGTTCACCCAATAGGTTCAATGATTGTTTTTAAACAAATTGTAGCTGTTCATGATTGGATTTTATTTTATTTTATTTGAACACATGTATTCGACTCTTGAGTAGTTAATAATTTGGTGAGACTTACAGATCTTACTTTTATCACGTGTCAAATAAAAACGTGTATGCTGGCATGGAGCCAACATGTCATATAAAGATCCACACAAAACAAATTTTCCAGTACGAAAAGGGAATCTAATAAATACGGATGCAAAACTGTTCCTCAATTAACCGTTTGCTCCGATCAATAGTCCACTGACAGAAAGAAATTCATGATAGAGATAACACGAATGTCACGTCTTCATCTCTTTGGACAGAAAAAGGAGATCGCATGTACGTGTGTTCAAAGATTTTTCTGCAGGCCATTAATGTTTGCTCCAATCAATGGTCCACCGACAAAAACCAAATAAGAGAGATCGTGTGTCCGTGTGTTGTTCGAAGATTTTTGGCCAGGCCATTAATGTTTGCTACAACCGATGGTCCACTGACAAAAAAAATAAAAAATCATGATAGTGATAACACAAATGTCACGTTTTCATCTCCTGGACAGAAAAAGGACATCGCATGTGCGTGTGTTCAAAGATTTTTGGCTAGCCTACTAATGTTTGCTCCAACCAATATTCATCTGACAAATAAAAAAATTACGAGGGTAGTTGTGTTTTGCAATGCATGCATATCCGTGCAATACTAAATAATAAATTGAAATACTAAATTAAATATATATTCTATATATAGAAAATATATTTTAGAATAGAAAGAAATTAAAATATAGAAGTAAAAAATAGAAAAAAAGTAAAAACGAAAATTTTTGTTATTTTAAATTTTCTTTTTTATTAGAATTTCAATATTATTTATATTTAAATTTAATTTTTTATTATTTTAATTTTCTTAATTTAAATTTAACAAACTGACGAATGGAAAGGGAGGTTAGTGGGCCTGCTGCTTTGTGAAAGTTTTATTGAAAAATATGCAATAATTCATATGAAAGTCAATAAAAAAAATGTAATATCTCGCCCAATCCATGACTAAGTTCGTATTATAATAAATTTCTTCTTTTCTTATCGCCAAACTTCGATTTCTACGCTCATCACCGTCGCCTTAATTGGCTCCTTATTATTATTATTATTATTATTATTATTATTATTATTATTATTATTATTATTATTATTATTATTATTATTATTATTATTATTATTATTTTTCCAGAGGACACTTCAATGTAGTAGTAATATTGATAATAATATAGATAGAACTTAAAAATTAGATGCAGCATAAGATTAGAACTTTGAACTCATTCAAATGCGGAATCTAGTTCAACGTGCCGATCAATTGCTTATCTCCAAATAATTATGGTTGTGCAGTCCATGCAATGTGGTTTTCACATTGATTTCCTAACTCCCAAGGAATCACGATGTTATATTTCAGCTAGCTTTGTACATAATTGATATTTTTTTATTAATTTATGTCCCGAGTTTGAGTCAACATATGAAATCTGACCTGATTGAAGTTTGGTCTGGATTTTGAATGTCTTCATACTTGGGACTTTATGTCTAAGCAAATTCAGCGGGGGCCCACGTGACCATCTTAAAAGCAAGATGTCAATTTACAGCTTTGAATCTCCATTGCCAAATAAGAAACAGCGACATGTATAACCTTCTCTTGAAATGGAACGTATTAAAATCCTTATGAATTTGAATGATTTTATCCATAAAAAAATGTTTCTCCCAACTTTTTCAAGGCACGGGAGGGCACGTTATTTCTGTTGTACATATTCCTGTTTTGTGCTTGATTTGTGTTTTTTTTTTATTAGTTATAAATTAGACACAACGGTTTAGAGTTATCTGTTAGATTAAGCTTACAGGCTTGGAGAACAGAGGTACTGCGTTAATTAAACATAACTGGATCGGATTTGACTGTAAAAGCAGCCCAAATTCTCACTTCTCTGGAATATGGGCTTGGCGCTTGGGCAATTAACTCGTCCAGCTCCCAAGTTCTCTCATTATCTCCATTCGGATGCAGATAAGGATATCTTCTTGATCCATAACCAAAACAATAATTTAATGAACTGACGTTATCGTGTTGGGTCTCGTTTAATTATGGGTTTATATGTTTGTTCAAATCTAACCAATTAGATGAATTACTCCTAAAGGGTTACCTCGGAATGGCGCTAGCGCATGAGATAGTTATTTATTTTGGTTTTATGATTCTATATGGGACTTGGCCCATCACTTTAAGGGTGTGCATGACAAAATTTCTGGAACATAAATTGATTTATGGTCAGAAATTGATCTATTTCAGAAATTAAGAAGTTAAAAGTTTTAGCTTCCGATTTATTTTTCAAATCTATTTCTGGAATAGAAATCTGTTCCAGAAATAGAAAAATTAAATTGTGTTATCAAAAGGATTTATGTTCCAAACATATTCCGAGAAACAGAGAAACAGAGAAATAGAGAAGTAAAATTTTTATCACGCGCGCCCTAAATCACCGTTTTTATTTTTTGAAAGCTTCTACTGCTCAGAATATACGAAAGCATTCAGCTAGGCTTCGGAAACTCCATGCTAAGTGCAGCCCCATTTATGAGTCCTGCCTCGGTTAATGATTTGTGCTTAGACGTCAAATGCGTGATTCCAAATACAAGAATTCTGATTCTATAACTACAATTATTCGTTCAAAATATGTCGGTCTTACCAGAGCAATTAGCTTATTAAGGATTGGTACCTTCTAGATAAAAATATTCTAGCTTTTAGAGCAAGTACTATTTTTTCAACAACCGTCGATATCACGATTAGCCTATGAATAATTTGTACTCACTAATCATTTACGTGTTTCCAAATAATAATAATAAAAAGATCTGATTCTAGAACGACTTATTACTTTTTTCAAGAACTGCCAATTTTACTGAATGATAAGCACATTAATAATTGGAAATTTAAAAGTCGAATGAGCATGTCTTGATAAAGAAAGCCTAATCTAGGAGAAGATCTAGTCTTTCAAGAAGCGTCGATCTTAGCGGAGTGATGACCCCATTAATGATTGGTACTCAGAACGAATGCGTGTTTTTCAATAAATAAATAAATCTAGTTCTAGAACAATTAAATTATTTTAGGAACTGTCAATCTTACCTAAGTAATCGGGCCCATCAATGATTTGTTTCAAAAGTCAAGGAACACGTCTCCAAATAAAAAAATATCAGAACAACTATCATTCTTTACATGAGGGCTATGAATAACGCAAATGTCATAACTTTCGTATAGTGCTCAATTGAATGCTTTAATTATTCTTTTTGCATACTTAAGTGTCACGACTTTGAAAAATCGATCACTTAAGTGTCATCGGTGATTTATCTCGTTAGAAAATCCGACATGGATGCCGATTGTCCTACATAACTTCGTCAACACTGACATGAATAATTTTTTAATATTCATTAATTATTATTTTCTGAATTTTAATTTTCCTTAATTTTTCTTTTTTTTTTTTGGGGTTGGCAAGGGTCACTAGCAACCCTTGCTAGTTGCGAAACTCTCGTTGCGGCCTTGCTCATTTTGGGAGGGTTTCACAACTCCTCCCCAACCCCTAAAAAAAAAAAAAAAAAAACAATATAAAATAAGAATTCTTTACAGGACTTGCAAAATCTACGCCAGAGTACAAGTTTTTATATGATGCATGGAAGGGATAACAGTGAAAAATCTAATCATAAACGACTATAATTCGTTTAATATCGGCCGATCTTACCTAATTGTCTCTTTATAATGACCATTCAAATCTACCACGTGACCAACATCTATGATTCATTTTTTGACTTTTTTGTTAGATGCACTTTTTCGTACCTTGAAGAATTGTTTTGCGTCCATCTTTACATGATGCGCAAAGTTATGCCAGTGTACAGGTTTTTATATGATGTGTGGTAGAGATAATAATGAAAAATCTAAACATGAACTACTATCATTCGTTTAAGAGCAGCGAGTCTTACTGAATAGTCTCTCTATCAGGATCATTCAAACCTATCAGATGAACAACATCCAAGATTATTTTTTAGACTTTTTCGTCACATGCATTTTTTTCATACCTTGAAGAACTGTCTTGCATCGTTCTTTACATGACTTAGATAATGTATACCAACGTGCAAGTTTTTAAATGAAGCATAGCAAAGACAATAGTGAAAAATCTAATCATGAATGACTATCATTCATTTAAGAATGGCTGATCTTATCCAATAATCTCTCTATCATGACCATTTTCCTCCCACATGATCAACATCTACTGTTAATTTTTTGACTTTTTGATTACATGCACTTTTTCGTACCTCAAAGAACTGTTTTGTGTTTGTCTTTACACGACATGTAAAATCTATGCCAGCTTACAAGTTTTTATATGATGTGTGGTAGAGATATAGTGAAAAATCTCATCATGAACTACTATCATTCGTTTAAGAGCAGCAAGTCTTACCCAATAGTCTCTCCATCATGATCATCTAAACCTATCATGCGAACAACATCCAAGGTTACTTTTTGGACTTTTTTGTCACATGCATTTTTTCGTACCTCGAAAAACAGTTTTGCGTCTGTCTTTACATGATTTGCAGAATGTATGCCAACGTACAAGTTTTTAAATGATGCATGACAGAGATAACAGTGAAAAATCTAATCACAAATGACTATCATTCATTTAAGAACGACTGATTTTACTTATTAGTCTCTCCATCAAGACCATTCAAACCTACCACGTGATCAACATCTACATTTAATTATTCGACTTTTTGGTTTTTTTTTTTTGGTCAGGATTCAACTTTTTGGTTAGATGCACTTTTTCGTACCTCAAAAAACTATTTTCCGTTTGTCTTTAAAGGACATGCAGAATCTATGCAAATGTACAAGTTTTTATATAACGCATGGTAGGGATTATAGTGAAAATTCTAAGCACGAACTACCATCATTCGTTTAAGAGCCGCGTGTTTTACCCAATAGTCTTTCCATCATGATCATTCAAACCTATTATGTGAACAACATCCAAGGTTATTTTTTGGACTTTTTCATCACATGTACTTTTTTGTACCTCGAAAAACTGTTTTTGTTTGTGTTTACATGACGTTCAGAGTCTATGCCAACGTACAAGTTTTTATATGACACATGATAGAGATAATGGTGAAAAATCTAATCATGAATTACTATAATTCATTTTAGAGCGGCAAGTATTACTCAATAGTCTATTCATCATGATCATTCAAACTTATCATGTGAACAACATCCAAGGTTATTTTTTGGATTTTTTCGTCACATGCATTTTTTTGTACCTCGAAGAACTGTTTTGCGTCCGTCTTTACACTTGCATAATTCATGCCAACGTACAATTTTTTAAATGATGCATGATAGATAAAACAGTGAAAAATCTAATCACGAACGACTATCATTCATTTAAGAATGACTAGTTTTACCCGTTAGTCTCTCCATCATGATCATTTAAACCTACCACGTGATCAACATCTACATTTAATCATTCGACTTTCTGGTTAGATTTATTTTTTCGTACCTCGAAGAACTATTCTCCGTCTGTCTTTATAGGATGTGCATAATCTATGCCAACGTACAAGTTTTTATATGACGTATGGTAGAGATTACAGTGAAAATTCTAAGCACGAACTACTATCATTCGTTTAAGAGCGGCAGGTTTTACCCAATAGTCTTTCCATCATAATCATTTAAATCTATCATGTGAACAAAATCCAAGGTTATTTTTTGGACATTTTCATCACATGCACTTTTTCGTACCTCGAAAAACGGTTTTGCATTTGTCTTTACATGACGTGCAGAGTCTATGCCAATGCACAAGTTTTATATGACACATTATAGAGATAACGGTAAAAAATCTAATTATGAACTACTATCATTCGTTTAAGAGTGGCAAGTTTTACACAATATTCTCTCCATCATGATCATTCAAACCTATCATATGAACAACATTTAAGGTTATTTTTTGGACATTTTCGTTACATGCATTTTTTCGTACCTTAAAGAACTGTTTTGTGTTTGTCTTTACATGACTTGCAGAATGCACGCCAACGTACAAGTTTTTAAATGATGCATGACAGAGATAACAGTGAAAAATCTAATCACGAACGACTATCATTCATTTAAGAACGACTGGTTTTACCCGTTAGTCTCTCCATCATGACCACTCTAACCTACCACGTGATCAACATCAACATTTAATTATTCGACTTTTTGGTTAGATGCATTTTTTCATATCTTGAAGAACTATTTTCCATCCGTCTTTACTGGATGTGCAAAATCTATCCCAACGTACAAGTTTTTATATGACGCATGGTAGAGATGAGAGTGAAAATTATAAGCACGAACTACTATAATTTGTTTAAGAGTAGCAGGTCTTACCCAATAGTGTTTCCATCACAATCATTCAAACATATCATGTGAACAACATCTAAGGTTATTTTTTAGACTTTTTCGTCACATGCATTTTTTCGTACCTCGAAGAATTGTTTTGCGTCCGTCTTTACATGATTTGCAGATTGTATGCCAACGTACAAGTTTTTAAATGATGCATGACGGGGATAATAGTGAAAAATCTAATCACGAATGACTATCATTCATTTAAAAACGACTGGTCCTACCCAATAGTCTCTCAATCATGATCATTCAAATCTACCATGTGATCAACATCTACAATTAATTATTCAACTTTTTGGTTAGATGCACTTTTTCGTACCTCAAAGAACTATTGTCCGTCCGTCTTTACATGACGTGCAGAATCTATGACAACGTACAAGTTTTTATATGACGCATGGTAGAGATTACAGTGAAAATTCTAAGCATGAACTACTATCATTTATTTAAGAGTGGCAGGTCTTACCCAATAGTCTTTCCATCATGATTCAAATCTATCATGTGAACAACATCCAATGTTATTTTTTGGACTTTTTTTTATCACATGCACTTTTTCGTACTCGAAAAAGTGTTTTGCGTTTGTCTTTACATGACGTTCAGAGTCTATGCTAACGCACAGGTTTTTATATGACACATGATAGAGATTATAGTGAAAATTTTAAGTGCGAACTACTATAATTCATTTAAGAGCGGCAGGTCTTACCTAATAGTCTTTCCATCATGATTCAAATCTATCGTGTGAACAACATCCAAGGTTATTTTTTGGACTTTTTCGTCACATGCATTTTTTCGTACTTTGAAGAACTGTTTTGCGTCCATTTTTGCATGACTTGCAGAATGCATGCCAACGTACAAGTTTTTAAATGATGCATGACAGATAAAACAATGAAAAATCTAATCACGAACGACTATCATTCATTTAAGAACGACTGGTTTTACCCGTTAATCTCTCCATCATGCCCATTCAAACCTACCACGTGATCAACATCTACATTTAATTATTCAACTTTTTTGTTAGATGCATTTTTTCGTACTTCAAAGAACTATTCTCTGTCTGTCTTTATAGGACGTGCATAATTTATGTTAACGTACAAGTTTTTATATGACGTATGGTAGAGATTACAGTGAAAATTCTAAGCACGAACTACTGTCATTCGTTTAAGAGCGGTAGGTTTTACCCAATAGTTTTTCCATCATAATCATTTAAATCTTTCATGTGAACAACATCCAAGGTTATTTTTTGGACTTTTTCATCACATGCACTTTTTCGTACATCGAAAACTGGTTTTGCATTTGTTTTTACATGACGTGCAGAGTCTATGCCAACGCACAAGTTTTTATATGACATATGATAGAAATAATGGTGAAAAATCTAATCATAAACTATTATCATTCGTTTAAGAGTGGGAAGTCTTACCCATTATTCTCTCCATCATGATCATTCAAACCTATCATGTGAACAACATCCAAGGTTGTTTTTTGGACCTTTTCGTCACATGCATTTTTTCGTACCTCGAAGAACTGTTTTGCATCCGTCTTTACATGACTTGCAAAATGTATGGCAACATACAAGTTTCTAAATGATGCATGACAAAGATAACAGTAAAAAATCTAATCACAAATGACTATAATTCATTTAAGAACGACTGGTTTCACCCGTTAGTCTCTCCATCATGACCATTCAAACCTACAATGTGATCAACATCTACATTTAATTATTCGACTTTTTGGTTAGATGCACTTTTTCGTACCTCGAAGAACTATTTTTCGTCCGTCTTTACAGAACGTGTAGAATCTATGCCAACGTACAAATTTTTATATGACGCATGGTAGAGATTACAGTGAAAATTCTAAGCACGAACTACTATCATTCATTTAAGAGCGGCAGGTATTACCCAATAGTCTTTTCATCATGATCATTCAAACCTATCATGTGGACAACATCCAAGGTTATTTTTTGGACTTTTTCATCATATGCATTTTTTCGTACCTCGAAAAACTGTTTTGCATTTGTCTTTACATGACGTGCAGAGTTTATGCCAACGCACAAGTTTTTATATGACACATGATAGAGATAACAGTGAAAAAATTAATCACGAAGTACTATCATTCGTTTAAGAGCGGCAAGTCTTACCCAATAGTTTCTCTATCATGATCATTCAAACCTATCATGTGAACAACATCCAAGGTTATTTTTTGGACTTTTTCGTCACATGCATTTTTTCGTACCTCGAAGAACTGTTTTGCATCTATCTTTACATGACTTGCAGAATACATGCCAATGTACAAGTTTTTAAATGATGCATGACAGAAATAACAGTGAAAAATCTAATCATGAACGATTATCATTTGTTTAAGAACGACTGGTCTTACCCGTTAGTCTCTCCATCATGACCCTTCAAACCTACCACGTGATCAATATCTACAATTAATTATTCGACTTTTTGGTTAAATGCACTTTTTCGTACCTCGAAGAACTATTTTCCATCCATTTTTACAGGACGTGCAAAATTTATGCCAACGTACAAGTTTTTATATGACGCATGGTAGAGATTACAGTGAAAATTCTAAGCACGAACTACTATCATTCATTTAAGATCGGCGGGTTTTACCCAATAGTCTTTCCATCATGATCATTCAAACCTATCATGTGAACAACATCCAAGGTTATTTTTTGGACTTTTTCATCACATGCACTTTTTTGTACCTCGAAAGATTGTTTTGCGTTCATCTTAACATGGCTTGCAAAATGTACACCAATGTGCAAGTTTTTATATGATGCATGGTAGAGATAATAGTGAAAAATCTAATCACGAATGACTATCATTCGTTTAAGAATAGGCAGTCTTACCCGTTAGTCTCTCCATCATGACTATTCAAACCAACCATGTGATCAACATCTATGATTAATTTTTCGACTTTTTGGTTTTATGCACTTTTTCGTACCTCAAAGAACTGTTTTTTGTCCGACTTTACATGACGTGCAGAATCTATGCAAGGGTACCAACTTTTATATGACGAGTGGTAGAGATAACGGTGAAAATTCTAATCACAAACTACTATCATTCGTTTAAGAGCGGCAAGTCTTACCCAATAGTCTCTCAATTATGATCATTTAAATCTATCATGTGAACAATATTGATGGCTATTTTCTGGGCTTTTTCGCTACATGCACTTTTTCGCACCTTGAAGAACTGTTTCGCGTCTATCTTTACATGATGCGCATAATTTATGCCAGCATGCATGTTGTATGATAGAGATAACAGTAGCATTGCGTCTTCATGTCCTGGACAGACAGAGACTTTGGCTTTAAGCATGTACATGTGTTCAGACATTCTTGGCCAGGCCAATAATGTTTGCTCCCGTCAATTGTTCACTGACAGCAGAAAAAATTATGATGATAGTTTTGTTTTACATTGCATGCATATCCATGCAATAATGAGGATTGGAAAGGGATGTAAGGTTGTCTGCTACTTTGTACAAGTTTTGTGGAAAAATATGCAATAATTCCTATGAAATTTGATTAAAAAAAGTAATATCTCGCCCCCTCCTCGACTAAGTTCGTATTATAAATAAACTTCTTCTGTTCTTGTCGCCATACTTCGATTTCTATGCCATCACTGTCGCCTTTATCGGCTCCTTATTTAAATTTTTTCTAATTAAAGGGCACTCCAGCATAGTAATAACATTGATAATAATGTTGATAGAACTTAAAAATCAGATGCAGCATAAGATCAGAACTTTGAACTTATTCAAATGAGGAATGCGGTTCAACGTACCGATCAATTGTTTATCTCCAAATAATTATGGTCGTACAGTCCATACAATCAGGTTTTCACCTAATTTTGCCATTATACATGCTATTGATTCCCTACGAGGATGTTTTGTTTTGATTAACTTGTGCATAATTGATGTTTCCTTTGTTATTTTGTGTCTCGAGTTTGAGCCCGCATACGAAATTCAACGCGGTTGAAAGTCTGACTTGGATTTTGAATGTCTTTTGACTTGGACTTTATGTCCAAGCAAATTCAGTGGAGTCCAAAATTTAGTGGAATCTAATCTTGAATTAAAGATTTTGACCAAAAAAATATATCTTGAATCAAAGATAAAAAATAAAAGAGAGGAAGAAAATGAATTTTTCCTAATTTGAGTTGATATTTCACATTAGAACATATATGAAATATAATTCTATTCGGTCATTACACATTACAGCAAACAAAAGGAGTCTTTAGAGTTTTCTTTCCATGATCTTTTTGAGTGAGTTTTTTTTTTTTTTTTGTGAGAGATTGTGAGATAACACTTGAGAGTTTGCTCTGAGTGTGACCTAGGAGTGGGAAACATTTGAACGATTGAGCAATTATAACTCTGTAATGGATTTATTTATTGTTAGCTCTCCTAGTACAATAAGTAGCAATACTCACAGCAAACCACATAAATCTCTAGTGTTATGTATTATTCTTGCCAGTCTTGTCAAAGATTTCTTTTACTTGCATTAAACTTGAATTGCAAGATCCGTGAGCTATCGAGTTATGTTCACAACAATTGGTAAGATAAATTGAGAGTTTCTAGAGTCGTTTGGAGCTTTTACCATTGTGATCGCTGTCTAGAAACTGCTATTGCATCTGGAGCTAAAGGTGGGATTGAAAAGTTGAATAGGGAAGAAAAATTTTATATTGCAGAGCATTGAGATGCATACCCTAATAACAACCCAAGACTTGGCGAAGGCGTCGCAGTAGATGGAACGGTGTTGCTTGAAGTGGCCGAAGACGAAGAGAAGGATGTCGCAAGTTGTGGGCAAAATTGGAGTCACTTTTGTTAAATGAGGGGTTTGAACAATCGTTCATATATGCTGAAAATGATGTTTTAGTAGGGTGGTTGAAGGCATATCTATTAAATTTCATGTAAACGAGTTTACTAAACTCATGATAGATTCGAAGAACATTGATGAGGCCTTGCCTTATAAGAAACAATGCATGACGTTGGTGTCTGTACCTGATTCTTTTGAGAACTTTACTAATCTATACTACAAGGGCATATTCGGAAGAAGTAAAGTCCATCTTGTTTGTTGAGGAGTGGGAAAAGAAGTTTGGAGCATGCAACTTAGCGAAGGATATGGCATAAGGTTTGGTTATCCGAGGTAGAGACAAATGCAGAAGGTTCAAAGGTAGCAGATGGAGAGCTACTTTAAATCAAGGTCCAACTTTCAAAATTAGCAATGTAATCTTTGCAATGAGGTGGACATTACATGAGAGATTGTTTGAATAACAAGGTAAATGAGTTGAGGTGGAGTCTACCACTGATGATAATGTTATTATTATATTAGATAATAGTTCGGGCAATCCTAATGATGTGCTAGAAGTCACCATGAGTTCATCAGACGATGATTGGGAGTTTGATTTTGAATGTTCTTATCATGCAACTTTTCATGCCATATCCATAAGCATAGCAAGTAGATAAGGACCTTGATCAAGACACAAAAATGCCTGGACTAGGACCTGAACAGACGAGAATTTCGCCGTTTAACTTATCAGAATACTGTCGGTAAAAGTGCACATCATTTTTCATAATGGCCTTTTATTTAATGCTTTTGAAGTTGAGTCTTATTATCATATGGCCTTTATAGCTTACTACTAGGGAGATCTGGACTGTAAAATTGTTACTGGAAAAGACCAGACTTAAAATTGATTCCTCCTATGAAAATCATGATGTTTCACAGCTAAGAATTTAAGACTGGTCTTGAAGCAAATTTGGCTCATGATTAACAGAATCTCATAAGGTGAAAAAAATTGTTTTGGCCACCATTTTGAAGCTCAAAGCTGGAGAAAATATTAATTGTAGGGATCAAAACATTTCAGTTTATGATGCAAGATGTTATATTGAGAAGATTGATTGATGTAAGGTATGTACTAGAGATGAGAAAGAACCTTATCTCATAAGTGCTCTTGACAAATTCGAATACTGCCTTAGTTGAAGGTGGAGTTTTGCAGGTCTCTCGAGAAATGCTAATTGTGATGCAAAAGAAGATAGACCGCAGGTCATATCTCCTATAGGGAACAACACTGATGGCTTGTTTACTAGATTCTCGAAGACTTCAGATCAATACATGACTCAATTGCGGCGCATAACGCTTGTACACATGAGTGAGAGATAGATGAAGGTTCTTAATCAATCTACTAGGAGGCCACCGGACTAAGAAGGTGAACTTCTGTGAACATTGCAACATCAGTAGTAAACGTGGAGAGTGAATTTTAGTACAGTGTTCAATAGACCTCATATATTGTTAGGTTGCATGCACTCAGACTTATGGGGATCTCTCTGTTATGTTCAAGGGTGGTGCCAGGTGTGTATTGTTCTTTGTTGATGATGTTTCGAGGGGGATCTGGATTTGTCTTTTAAGCATAACAACGAAGTGCTTAGTCGGTTCAAGCAGGGAGAAGCAATGATTGAAAAGTAGATATGAAGGAAGATCAACTATTTGAGAAGGAGTTTATAGTAGAGTTTATAGTTGAGATCAACTATACTGTGTTTCAATAAAGGTCCTGGGTATTTATTGTTGAGAGCCTAGAGCCCTTTGAGTGACCTCTAAGCAAAGAAAATATAACTTATCAAAAGTATGAATTTCAAATAGGCAACAACATTATTAAATTTAACTTACCAAAAAAAAACATTATTAAATTCCTAATCTAGATAAAATAATCCTAAGAAAACCAATAAGTATATTGATAATCAGGAAATATATATCATTCCAATATTCCAATAGCATTAGAAAATCTTGATATCTCCAAAAAAGGTTTCGAAATATTACCTATATATTTCCGTCATTTCGAAATAATAGCAAGCGATAATCTTGAGGCCAATCTTCACCAAGCTCTTGGTTTTCATGCTATGGTCGTAGATCAGCAACATTGAATGTACCAGAAACACCATGCTCTCCTGGAAGTTCAATTTTCTAGCCAATATCGTCAATGTACTTCAAAACTTGACAAGGATCATCCCCTCAAGGAGATAATTTCGCACGATAATCCGGTGGAAAATGAAAGCATAAGATCAGCTTCGTCAACGGCAATACTTGTCTATGTGTTTCAAAATTCTTAGTTTGATTTCCTTAGGCCCTTTTTTCAGTGTCTCCACTAAATTGACGCTTTGTAGGTGACGGCTTAAATGATGCTTTCCAAGCACAGCTTCAAATGGGCCTTTTCCTGTAATTTCACTCACCGAATTATAATAGCCGAATTTAGTTTGAGCTAAAAAGACTGAATAATAACCATTCTATTCCTAAAAATAATTTCTGATCAGAAATATATATTTTTATTTTTATTTTCTGGACAAGGTTCTATGTAGAGATACACATTTAATTATTTTCCTCCCATGCTCTTTTCTATTCATTTTGCTCTACTCTTTCGTGAGATAAAACATCTTTAGGGTGCATTTGATAATTATTCTACTATTGGGAACAATTTTTGCTCAGAAATGATTTTTTTTTTTTTTTTTAAGATTCTATTCCCTAGACGAGTTTTTGATCATTTAAAGGCGTTTGGTAACTGAATAAAATTTCTATTCTTGGAATAGATATGCGTTTGGTATGACCGTCAAATTCTTTTGTAACTTAAAATTTATTTTAATTTTTAAATAATTTTATTACTTTTTTTTCTCTTTTTTTTTTTTTTCCATTTCTTCTTCTTCTTGTTCTTCCTTTCGCTGGTTGCTAGCCTTGGCGATGGCCGGTGACTGGCCAAACAAGGGTCGCTGAGCCTCGCCAATGGTTGGGTGAGCTCATCCTTGCTAGATTTGGGCGAGGTCAAGCCTTGCATAGCCAAGGTGAGGTCGAGCCTCGCCCAGCCTCACCTAATCGGCAACAAGACTTGGCTGACGAGGCCGCCGGTCCTTGTTTGGTCGGTCACCAACCATTGCTAAGTCGGTGACTGGCCAGCAACAGGCGAAAGGAAGAAGAAGAAAATGAAAAGAAGAAAAGAAAATAGAAGAAAAAAGAAAATGGGCTTGATTTTGGAATTGTTCCTAGGAACACAGGGACAATTTATTTATTTATTTATTTTTACTTCTTGATTTTGTTCCAGATCTATTCTCAGGAATAAATTTATCCTCGGGAATAAATAGGCTACCTAATAAATTTATGTTCTATTTTTGTTTCGAAGAATAAAAGAATAGAATCAAACATTGTTTGCTTGGTTACTAAAAAGGGCCTTAGTCTATTTAATTGAAAGTGTCGATGTAGAAATCGTACATTAGTGTGTGGATAGCGGCCGAGGGCGACAAGGGCGAACGGTGAGCTATCAAGTTACCAAATAGGGCCTTAGTCACCGACCAAGCTCGGTCGATAAGGCCACCGGTCCTTGTTTGGTCGGTCACCAACCATTGCCAAGGTTGATGATCGGCCGACAACTAGTGAAAGGAAGAAGAAGAAGAAAATGAAAAGAAGAAAAGAAAAGAGGAAAAAGGAAAAAGGAAAATGGGCTTGATTCTGGAATTGTTCTTGGAAATAAAGAGGCAACTTTTTTTTACTTCTTGATTTTTTTCGAGATCTATTCCTGGGAACTAATTTGTTCTCGTAAGTTATCAAATGAATTTCTGTTATATTTTTGTTCTAGGGAATAAAAGAACATATCATACATTGTTTGCTCGGTTACTAAATATGACATTGGTCTATTTAATTGAAAGTGTCGATGTAGAAATTGTGCATCGGCCTGCGGGCGATAGCCACGGGTGGTGAGGGCGAGCGGTGGGAAGAGTTTTTATTTATGTTTTCGTTCCAAAAATAGACTAGTAAAGAAATTTTACTTATTATTTATATTCTAAATCTATTTCTAGGCTAAATTTTTTCCAAAAATAGAAAAATGAAATTACATTAGCAAATAGATTTATGTTTCAAACTTATTATCAAGAATAAAAAAATAGAAAAAACAGAGAAACAAAATGATCACCATGTGTGCCCTAACAAATTCCACTATTTAACATGTCTTCCAATAAATCTGTTTAATAAATTGCCCAAAATTCTGTTAACATCCCTCTGTTCGTCAATCAGTACGAGGATGACTAGCAGAACGAAATTGAAAATTGAGTCCTCATTTTTCGCCATAATGTAGCAATGACTCGTAAAGTTGACATAATTATAAGAAGTAATTGTCCTAGGAACAACATGTGGGCGCCAAATTTAATGAAATTAAAGCTAGCAACATGTATCTCATCAAGAGTCTTACTAAATGGTACAAAATTTGCCATTTTATAAAATCGATCAACCACAACCATGACTAATTGCATTTGTTTCTCCAAAGCCCCTTAGAGAAAATATGGGTTATTTGGCCCATTTTTTGGAGACTTTTTTTGGCCAAATGTTAGCCTTGGCAAAGCTGAAAGCCTTGCGTTGGGCTTTCGGCATTTGTGGAAGGTTATTTCTAAGGTTAAATAATTTTTTCTTCCAAAACTACCCTCACCAATTTTTTCATTTTCTCATTCTACTCTTGTTGTTACTATTCATCTTCTCTGTGTGAGGACAACAGGCAAGGCTAGATCTGGTTGTGAATGGCCGGTGAGAGGCTAGTGAGGAGCCAACAAGAGGTTGACAAGGTTGTGCGACTCAAGTGCCAGCTTTGATGAAGGGCCCAGGCTGGCAGCAGCTGTTGTTGGTGGTAGCATGACTTTAGGCGGCCCCTAGTTGGAATCGTGCGATCTCATGTGGTCCTCACCGAGGGTTGCTTGAGGTTGTGCCGCCTCAAACGATGGTCGCGAATGTTAGATCTGGCTCACCGGTGAAGGGTTTGTGTTTTTTAATGAAAAGGAAAAAAGAAAAAAAATGCAGCTAAAGTCCATTGCAAGATGAGTTTTTCCAAATAGTATTTAGCCCATAATTATTTTACAAAAGACTTGTAAGTTATAATTTACCAAACGCAATTTAAATTTTAGAAAACCCCTTTCAACTCATTCCCCCAAAGCCCATTGAAAGTAGCGAATGAAACTCAACCTAAATCCTTGTTGCGTTGAGTATTTGGCAAACTCATTACAAAGTCCATACTCGTATCTTCCCAAAGGCGCTTGTGTAATAGGTAATGGCAAGTAAAAAACAGTGCTTTAGCCTCCAGCTTTTGCAATGGGGCAAATTTTGCATCATTCAATGAGCCGCTCATATTTCCATTTATGGCCAATGAAAGTTCTCCCTAGCAAGCGCCAAAGTCTTGTCAAGAGCGAAATGACCCCCGCCAGTCCACCATCATGGGTTTAAAAAGGTAATAGCTTGATGCAATGAACGTTGCGAGAACACACCAATGAATGCGAAACCGTGCAATGTGAAATTTTAGGAGTTTAACTTCCAAAATCTAGACTTCATACATATCTTTTACTACTTCAAATCCAATAACCTTGATTTGCATAGTAGAGAGGAACGTATGTTGGTGGCTTAAAGCATCCTTGACTCGATTTTGAGCGCCAGATCGCAAGGTTAATGTTTGAGTAGAAACAAAAAAGGAATGTAGAAATTTACTCCAAGCTCCACGTGAGCAATTAAACTTCTGTCGAAAATTCATGTGCTTATGTTCCTCATGGTCAGAGTCCAAAACACGTTCTTTTGTTAGCAAATACTGGCTCCAATCACTGAGAGCACGCACATATAAATACACACATACTGGCATCATACAATTTTTCACCTAAAAAGGCAATGTGACGGCTTTCTTGACCGAGCGAAACACCATGCCAACATTTGAAGCATCGCAATAGTTAGATATTTAATCAGTTTTGAGAGTTTTGACATTTATTACTTTGTAGCAGTTTTGAATGAAATTGTGATAGCCATGAAAACCATTATCATACAATAAATTTTGTAATGGTTTTGTAAAGGTTTGTTTTTCAAATATTAAAGCCGATTGGTTTAATTTGTTATATACCAACCTTCTCTTACATTTGCCAATAATAGAATCTCCGACTACAATCTAACAGAGACACTTAAATATGAAAATTTTCTCTTCTCCTTTCATTTTCTTTCATTTTTTTTTTTGCTGGGTTTTACATATAATTTTGTTGTTCATGTTTAATCTAATATTCAATGCAGAGTAAAGAGGAAGGTCTATTACATATTGGGAATGGGAAAAGTATCAAAAAAGTCTTAAACCTATTGCATTCAAAGATAAACCATTCAATTAGACTAATTTAGTTCTAAACATTTTTCACATTGGTACCAATTCAATCCATCCGACTAATTTAGGCCTGAAATAGCTTATGTGGATGCTGGAGGTCCTACAAGGCATGGTTAGTGCTGAGGTTGATATTCTTTTATATGATTTTTTTAATAATTTATTAATATTCGTTATTTTCTATAATTCTTTATTTCTATTTTTGTTTCAATCATCTTCTTCCTATACAGTGAGCAACTTACTTTGGCGCCGCTATCCTCCGGTCCTTGAACACCATCAACGTCCCTTTATCACCAAACCAATAATGTTATTCACTCAACACAAGACCATTACTAGATCATTGGCTATCGCGTCATCTATCACAGCAGCTAGTTAGGGTGCGAATGATAATAATTTTGGCCAGAAATTGATTTATGGAAGAGAAATAGCTTCTTCTATTTCTATTTCTAGATAAGTTTTTGAGCAAAAATTCGTATTTGATAAAGACACAAAATTTATGTTCTTCTAATAGAATTTTGCTTGATAACAACACATAATTTTTGCCTCTCGAGGGCGGTGGATGGCGGTGGTAGCGACTGGTGGCTAGCGGCCGATGATTGGCGATTGGTAGTGGCGGACAATGGTGGTGACATCCTGAATTTCAGGTTCTGCTTTCAATTAAATAAGTTGGGCTTTTCATCGACGCGCCTATAGTTCTTTTCTCTGAGTTGGCCACTCACGAGATAACTAGCCTATAAGGTGAAGCCGTTAAGGGATTTCAAAGCAATAAACTTGAGAATTCGACTAGGAATCGACTGCTCGACCGTACTTATCTACAAGAGTCATTACAGCACAGTCAAAAATCGATCAGAGACCGGAGATAGGTCGATTCGATTGAGATATGTGATTAGTGTGTGGGTGATTCCACCTAATTGCAAAATTCTTGTCAAACGACACTAGACCGATTTTTCTGTCATTTCTATACCCTGTGCCCGTATTTGAAATATCGAGATTTTTACAACAACCGAGAGTCGCCAATGTGCCGAAGATGCACAATGTGGCTCGAAAATAATCAACCACAGGTTAATTGCACTAAAAATTCATAAAAGCTACCCAGTAGGTTAGGTTATGCTGAAATTGCGTTAGATTGAAATTAACCGCGAATTTGAACCTAATTCCAGAAATTGAAAGTTCTGTCATGTCACGATTTATTTTAGGAACGTTGACTCATTCTTTGAAGAATTTTCAGCGAGTGCGGGATTTTTACGGAAAATCAATTCGGACAATTCGGAAAAGAACAAAGATTCAGAGGGGCCAAAGTAAGTGGAATTTTGGCCTTAAAAAAGTGACTAGTTTGTGAGGACAAGTGTGGGAATGGTGTAGGCTTCCTTCACAGCAAGATTGGACATCAAATTGGGGAAATTGAGGAATAAATTGAAGTCCCAAAGTTGTGAAATTCGGAGCCTTGGATGAGGGCTACAACATTTGGCACTAAAGTTGATTAATTGGTTATCTTGTTAGAAAGAATTAGGGGACATAAGGGGATTTGCATGAAGACTTTTGAGGCCAAGTATTAATGGAAATAGGACAAGACTTTGGACGAGCACCATCATATCCTTGAACCTGCCCCAGGATTGGTTACCTGGGGATCGGCTTCACGAGGATCAGGTGTGCTGGCCGTGCACCTTCGTAAGAAGGGCATTGTCGCCGGTCCAGCAGTGGGTTGGGAATCTTTTTCAAGGCCCCAACCTGCCTTTACGGGAGACAGCACGGGGTCTCCCACCCCAGGGTGGATCTCCCGCCTATTTCTTCCCTTGAGCAGTTTAAGGACCTGCTCAGGTCCAAGGCCAAGTATTAATGGAAATAGGATATTTTGCTTGACTTTCAAGGCCTTGTCCCCCTCTCACCCTCATCCCTTCCCCCTCTTCTTCCTCGGCATGCCAATTTCCACCGCCCCCGTCTGTTCTTGCTTTTCCTTCATTTCCGTCGAACTTGTAGCTCTTTCATTCGAATTCTGCAGCCCACGTTCTCTGCCATCCCACCGAAGCAACCTCCATCAAATCTTTCTCCCTTGTTGCAATTTTGGTCCACGTTTTCAACGCTAGCTGCCTCCTCCAATCGATCACTGCTTCACGCTGCACACACACCAACTGCTCCACCTTCGCTTGTTCCTCTGCCACTGAAGCCATCTCCACCGAATATTCCTCACGCTGCCACACGTCTGCAACCTAGCTCCACTTAGGCCCACGATTTCTTCCCCCCAGCAGCGACCGAAGCAGTCCTTGCGTCTCCACCAAATTTCCTGCAGCTGCCTTTCACGTCCACTAACGAAGATCACCGCACATCTTAGCCCGTCAGTTGAGCCCACTAGCCCGCATCTTTAGCCCGGTTCTGCAGCCAAGCCAAGCTTGCAACTCAGCCATAGAACCAAGACTGAAGCTCAGCCTTGCTGAGCCGTCTTGGGCTGTTTTCTGCCCGGTCCAAGCCTCCGTCGACGTCGCCGTAGGCCCGAGTTTCGGCCGCTGTCGCGTCGCCGTCGCGGTGAACCGGTTTTCGCGCTAAATTGGTGAGTTTATGCACTAAACTATACTTAGGATGCTAATGACGTTTAAGGGGTGTTTAGCTTAAGTTAATTAGGAATTAGGTGGTTAGTTAGATTATATTAGTGATTTAATTATTCAATTATACATGTTAGGTGGTTAGATTAAATTAATTAAAGCCTAGATAGGATGTGCTATTTATCTAGACAGGTTCGGGAATTTTCCCGGCCCGTTTAGGCAGTTAATTTAGCAATTACGGCCTAAGTTGGCCTTTTTGGAATTTAAATTGAATTATTTAATTGATTTTGGTAATTATTTAATTAATTATTTATTTTTCGGAAATTATACCGGGATAGCTAGTGACCGGAATTTCGTGCTGATTGTAATGGTGTGTTCAGTTCATCAATTGGGTGTTAATTTGTGTAAATTGAGTGCTGATTGAAATTTTGGTCAATTCTTCCAAAATTTGTGAATTTCGTTATTTATTCAGAAAATCCTGGGTGTCGGGTTTTAACACCAAAAATGGTTTTATATACTATATAAAACAGTGGGATTTTAAAAAGGAGGATATTAATTTTTCGGGTTCGATCGGATCGTGTACCCACACACAATATTTTCATAGAGTGTTTTTAATACGAAGGAAACATGCCATGGTCGTTATCTTAATTGAGGCATGTGAGTGTAAAGCACAATGTCCTTGGCTAGAATTGAATGATCGTGTGCTAGTTAAGAGAATCCGTCCCTGGTGTGTGTCGGTGGACGTTAAAGGTTAAGAGAACCCATCCCCGGGGTGTGTCGGTGGATGTCGGTTGCAATAGATTCTGGAATAAAGCTCCTTTGGAAAACACCGTAAGGAATGCTGTCCCTGGTGTGTCGAAGGATGTAGCCGTGCTCAAAGGAGTGAGATGGAACTCGGCTACGCTAAAGGACCGATGTGTGTCGGGTAAAACTGCTTATGCAGGTAGTAATAATCAATTGGAACGCATGATTGATTGAGATAGATGGGTCGGATTATGGGACCAAATTGTGTGGCATGGTATGGAACGTGTCATAATGATTTGGCCCTATAATCAGGATCCCTGTTCTTGTTTGGAAATTGAGTGTGGCGTTCCAGTTGATGAGCTTGATTGCTACTCATGCTTTCATGCTATCTGTGAAATAAATTGTACTGATTTGTAGGGAGGATCTGAGACGAGGTAAGTCTCTATGGTTGTATGATTGTGTGGTTAGGACGCCTCTAGGCGTATTACCCTCATAATCGGGGTTTAGAGCGTGAACTCGCTGAGATTTATATCTCACACCGTTGTGGGCTCAATTTTTCAGGGCTGTAGAGCGGAGGATCTGGAGCCAAACTGAGGGGATCTAAAGTGTAGGTCAGATAGGACAACCTCTTTTTGAGAACTAGTATTTTGAAGTCTTTTGGTTATATATTTTTGTATATGACTCAGCGTGTATATAAAATCATGTTTTGTTTGTGAATCTGTTGTCCCGCTTTTTTATCCCGAGATGGTTACTGTTAGGGGATTTATTGTTTCGCTTCCGCATGTGCTTAAAATGAATGGGTCGGCGATGCATTTTGGGAACGTTACATTTGTATCGACCGTAGAGGGATGTGCACCCACTCGAGGATCAGGGCGTGACAGTGGTGGCGGATGGCAGGTGGATGGTTGACTAGTAGAAAGAACGAGTGATAAGAAGAGTTCTTTTTTCTCATTTCTATTCCAAACTTATTTTTGAAATAAAATTTTGTTTCAAAAATAGAACAATGAAATTACGTCACCAAATAGATTTCTTCTTCATAAACAAGTTTGGAATGAAAAAATTATTTCTGGAACAGAAGTTTTGATTTGTCATGCACCCCTCAACCACATCACATACGCAGCCACATCATTGCAAAATTCATAGAAACAGGAAGAGCAAGGAAGCACAAAGCTAGAACAATGAAAGCATTTATCATGAAGGTCACATGGATAAGGACTTGAATCGGTAACTCCCAAATCATATCCTCGTTGGCAACCAAAACCACCCGTCCCCGGAATGCACCTTTCAACACAGCAGCAGAGAAATGACAAACAAAAGTGGATTCAGATTTTGACCTTGATAACCATGATTTTATATCAAAATCTCAACCATTGACAAAGGATACATTCCTATAACCTAAAATGGATTAGTACGTGCCTCTATCGAACAGTAACAGAAGTTCTTTAAAAAAATCTCATAAACTTTTTGTCAAATAGCTAATGTACATCACAAGTTTAGAGCATGGATTTGGAACTGATGTAACTTTCTTATCTAGAAATCGATAAATCAACAATAACAATCTAAATCGTCAGAAATTAGCTCAGATCCTAAATGATTTTCTCACAAGCATATTCACGGATCAGAGGTTCAGAACAATAAAGATAACTAAATGGCCTAGGCGAGGTAGGCTTTGCAGGCACTCGCCCTTGCTCAGCAGCTCAATGAGGGTGACACTCACCTAGGTGAGGCCAGCCCTCACTGGCAATGGCTTGTGGCCAACCACCAGCCACATGCAACAAGAAAAGGAAAAAAAAAATATTTAAAAAATGTCTACATCAGCGCTAGTTGTAGCACGTAAAACTGTCAACATCCATGTTAGCAATTTTCGATCTAAATTAATTGGATGGACTGATTGATATTAATGTGAAAATATTTAAGATTTATGATTGAATTGGTACCAATGCAATAAGTTTATGACTTTTTAGATACTTTTCCCTACTAGAAGCAATGCCTATTGCACCAAGTTTCATACTCCAAGGTGTGAAATTTATCCTGAAGGATAGTGTTTGTGAAGGCTTTATTAGTATTGGGCTTAAGGCCTGTTCGCCCAAGTTGGGCCCAGAAAGCCCGGCCCACGGGAATAGGGCCCGTGGAAGGAGAGAGGTATAAAAGGGAGGAGAGAGAGAGAAAAATGCACCGTTTTGTTTAAAGAAAAAGACGTACGTTTTCTCTCTACGCACACTCTCTCTCTCTCGTTTTCTTCAAAGCAAAAACAGTGAAGCACTCAAAGAATTTTGCTTCCTCGGATTGAACAGGGCCTAATTTCTCTTCCTCCATTGGCGTTGGTGTCTAATCTGTGGCTAAAAGGTACGCTCGAATCCGTGGTGTGCTTTAGGATCGGTGATACGTGTTTTTCCCGGGCTTCGTCTTCTGCATTGATTTAGGGGTTGGATTTAGTGTCAAATCCGGTTTTCGGGGATTCGTTATTCCCAACATTGGTATCAGAGCCCTAGTTCACGTTTTCCCGACCTGTTTGACGTTTTTTGATTGATTTTTCGCAAAAGCAATTCGGCCGTACGGATCGGGGCGAGAAATCCCGACACCCGAGCGTTGTTTGGCCATTTTTCCGTGTTTTCGTAAGTCGAAATCGAATTCTAATGGCATAAGAAGAAAGTCAACGTCGAGAAGAGTCTGGCGATACGTCGAGCGCCGCCGGGAGACACCGCACGCGCCCACACGCGCGGCCTGAAGCCTCTGCGCGTGGGTGCGACGCGCCCGGAAGCGTTGGCTCGCCCAGCGCGTGCGACACACGCGTCGGTCGGCGAACCGGCACGTGCTCGCCGCCGGCCGACGTCAGCATGACGCCACCCAACGGTCAGTAATTGCTAGGGTGACGTCATCGATGACGTCAGCACAATGACGTTTCACCGGGCGGTCACCGGCCGGCAACCCGACTGGCGACCTGACCCGACCCGAACCGCGGACGCCGGCACGCGCGTGGCACTTGCCGACTGACGTCTGCGTGACGTCAGCCCGCGCACGCGTGCGGCACGTGCCGTCGGTTCGCCCGAACCGCTCCGACCGGTCTGTCCGGTCCGACCGGTCCGACGACCGACGACTGTCGACCGTCGACCGTTGACCGTTGACCATTGACCGTTGACCAAAAAAAAGAGGAAAAGAATGTGTTTCTTTTTCAATTAAGTCTATGTGGATTATAATGTGATCCCTTATTTGTTCTGCATTTGTTGCAGGAACAATGCCTCCTCTGAGATTGCGCACACTTATTTGCGCAATTACCGATGAACAAAAGGATAGGTTGTCTAAGTTGATAGCTGAGCTGACTGATCATCGATGGGAGAGTGGTGACTTAATTGATCACGTCCTTGAAGTCAACGGGAAAATTCAAAAGGTCATATGGAATGGTCGTGCTATGTCACAATCAGAGATGGTGCGATTTTTCATAAATACTCTTCCACCAGAATGGCAAGATGTGTTGAATCGCATATGGGACATCAACGGAGCTGCTTCATATAAGAAAATTGTGATGGATTTTGTAAATGAATATTATTGTATTGTTACAAGGGAAAAGATCAAGAAATTGAACAAAAGAGGATCCTTCCCAGTTCGTGTGCTGACTTGGTGTTAGTTGTATCGGCTGATCTTAGTTAAGTGTGCTTTGTGGACATCTTATGTATCGTTTACTACCTAATTGTGTTAATTGAAAGCATTATTGTTTTATTGGATGTCCATTATATGTTGCTTTCTGTTATTGCTGGTTGCTGTGGGTAATTAGCTGTGGGTAGTTTTAGAAGTTTTTTTGTAACTTCATAGAATTAATTTTGCATAAGACAATCATATTAATGATAGTTTTAAGTTAGGATTTTTTGGAGGATGATTGGAAACATAGTGACATTTTGATTTTGAAGCCTTACTTGAAATTATTCATTAATATGATGGGTCTATGCAAATAGGGATGCATAAATGATAGGCATTAATAATTCGTGCATACATGTCTGATGTGTTCAGATCAATGGCTTCAGCCACAAAGAGCATAGTTGCCGAGCTGAACAAAGGTGAAAAGCTCAATGGTGACAACTATGAGATATGACACATGAAAATCCAATATGTGCTGGAAGAGCAAGAGGCACTTGAGGCTCTTAACCTGACCATGGTAGAATTTGAAGAAGGAAATACTGCACAGCACAAAAGAGATAAGTAAGCTTTTGCTGCATGGAAACGAAAGAACTCTCTTGCTCGCATCACGTTGCTGAGTAGCATGGAAAATGACGTCATGCGAGAGTTTAGGCGTTTTGACAATGCCAAGGAAATGTGGGAGGCATTGGCAGCTAGATTTGGTCATACTTCGGTGACCAGACTGAGACAACTCACTATTAGGTTTGACTCCTATAAGAAGCCTCATGGTTAGACCAAGAAGCAACATCTTAGAAAGATGTCAAACATGATAAATGAGCTGAAAGATGCTGGCCATGTCCTCACAGATGAGCAGTAGGTGCAAGCAGTGATTCGTTCCTTGCCTCAGAGTTGGGAGCATATGAAGGTGCACCTGACTCATAATGAAAATATCAAAACCTTCGAGGATGCAATGCGTCATCTTGAGCTAGAAGAGGACCGTCTCTTGGCGGCTAAGCCGGATGTTGAACTCTATCATGCTAGTTCTAGCTCAAATGGAGCTTCGAGCTCCAAGCGCAAGCGCCCTAACTGGTTTGATAAAGGGAAAGGCAAGGAAGAAAGTCCTTTAGGGAAGAAACCCAAGTTTAACCAACATGAAAGAGGAAAGTGTCCTCGCATGAAGAAGCTTGCAAGGGTGAAATGCTAAAATTGTGACAAGAAGGGTCACTATGCTCGCGACTGTCGTGAGCTAAAGAAGGTATGCACCCCTTGTACTTTTCAGAACTTTGCTTATGTGTTGAGTTATGTGTTCTTAACTGAGTCTAATCCTTTGTGGACTGTGGATTCAGGAGCGACGGACCATGTAGGCGAAGGATAGAGGATCCTTCATGGAATTTCGACGAGTACCAACTGGAACTAAGTGGATCTATGTGGGAAACAACTCTAGAGCTGAAGTGAAAGGAATTGGCACATGCCAACTGAATATGCGTGGTGGACGCATTTTGTTCATTCATGATGTGTTGTATGCTCCGGAGATTCATCGGAATTTAGTGTCTGTATTAGTGTTGGTTAAATTAGGTTTTAATATAAACTTCTATAGTAGAGGTGTGAATTTGTTTTTGGATACAAATTACTATGGTTGTGGTTATTTTCTGGATGGTTTTATTGTATTAGATATTGATTATGTTAATGCTAATGTTTGTTATTCCCTTCTCACGTCTCCTAATAAATATGATAATGATGATGTAAATGTGTGACATGCTAGACTTGGTCACATTGGCCAACAGCGTATGAATAGACTAGCCAAAGAGGGCTTGTTGGGCAATATTGAAAAAGTCGATTTGTCCATATGTAGGCATTGCCTAGAAGGGAAAACGACAAGGAAATCATTTGGAAAAGGAAAAAGAGCTGAATTTCCTCTGCATTTAATCCATTCTGATGTCTGTGGTCCAATGAATGTGAAAGGAAGGCATTGGTCTGTTTATTTCATCACTTTTATTGATGATTATACTCGATTCGGATATGTCTATTTGATTTCTCATAAATTTGAAGCAATAAGTTGTTTCAAAAGGTTTATAAACCTGGTAGAGAATCAATTAGACAAGAAAATAAAAGCATTGAGATCCGATCGAGGTTGAGAATATTTATCTGATGAGTTCAGAAAATTGCGTGATGAAAAAGGAATAGAAAGACAGTTGTCTATTCCATATACTCCTCAACAAAATGGTGTTGCGGAGAGAAGAAACAGAACCCTACTGGAAATGGTTAGGTCCATGATGGCGCATACTAACTTACCTATTACCTTTTAGAGTGATGCGTTGTTAACTGCTGCCTATATACTTAACCGTGTGCCTTCCAAATCAGTTACTTCCACTCCATATGAGTTATGGACAGGTAGAAAACCGGACTTAAGTTTTCTTAAGCCATGGGGTTGTGCTGCCTATACACATGAGTCCTCTCACAAATTTGGGAAATTGGGTCCCAGAGGAAAGGAGAGTATTTTCATAAGATACTCAGAACACTCGAAAGGGTATGTGTTCATAGGTGAGTAGGAAAGTGGGAGTATAACTGAGTTTGAATCACGAGATGTCACATTCTTAGAGGATGAATTTCCTAAGAAGGGCGAAATAGGGGAAGATTGTTCCCTATTTGAAACATTGGATCAAGATAATGATCTTAGTGGAGTTCGTCCAAGTGGGAGTAATATGGGAAGTGATGAATCGAATTCAAATCATTCTCTATTGCAACCACATGATGAGACGACATCATCATTACCTAATCCAAGTGGGAGCATAATGGGGAATGATGTGCAAAGTGTACAATCTCCCATACGGCGAACAAGTCGCCAAAGTATTCCCTGTCGACGTTTTGACATTGAAGGGGAAACTTTTATGGTTGCTCCACAAGATGAGGATGAGCCAAGAAATATTAATGAGGCTCTGAATTGCCCTAGTAAGGAAAAATGGATTCATGCAATGGAAGAGGAAATGGAGTCAATGAAATCAAACCAAGTCTGGGAACTGGTTGATCTTTCAAAAGGACACAGAGCTATTGGGAACAAGTGGGTTCTCAAAATAAAGCGAAAGGCTGATGGCTCAATAGAAAAGCATAAGGCTCGCCTTGTGGCAAAGGGGTATAATCAACAGGAAGGAATTGATTATGAAGATACATTTTCTCCTGTAGTGAGATTTACCTCGATTCACATTATTCTGGTAATAGTGGCTAGTCTGGATCTTGAGTTACATCAAATGGATGTAAAGACTGCTTTCCTCAATGGAGAATTAGAGGAAGAAATATATATGGAACAACCTGCTGGTTTCATAGTGAAAGGCCAAGAAGAAAAAGTATGTCGACTTTTGAGGTCGATATATGGTCTTAAGTAGTCATCAAGACAATGGTATATACGTTTTCATAATGCCATAATGGCATATGATTTTACGATGATTGATGAGGATCATTGTGTATATATCAAAAGATCCAAGGATCAATTTGTGATCATATCATTATATGTTGATGATATACTAATTGCCGGAAGCAATATGGAGTTTGTTAAGACTGTCAAGAGTTGGTTGTCTTCCAACTTTGAGATGAAGGAAATGGGTGATGCTGCATACATTCTTGGAGTTAAGATTTCAAGAGATCGTTCGAAGAGATCGTTGTCTCTTTCACAAGAAACCTATATAAATAAGGTTCTTGAACGATTTTGTATGCACGATTGTAAACCCATAGACACTCCTATTGCAAAAGGTGAAGGATTGAGCCATAGACTGTGTCCAAGGACTCCACAAGAGAAGGAACAAATGAAACATGTTCCTTATGCTAGTGCTGTTGGGAGCTTGATGTACGCTATGATGTGTACAAGACCCGACATATGTTTTGTAGTTGGAATGGTGAGTAGATACAAATCCAATCCAGGTCCAGCACATTGGAAGGTCGTTAAGAGAATACTGAGGTATCTGAAGGGAACTGCTGATTACAAGTTGAATTACCAAGGAAAGGATCTGCAACTTGAAGGCTATTCAGATGCTGATTAGGGAGGAGATTTAGATGAAAGGAAATCTACCTCAGGATTTGCTTTCTTACTGAGCAATGGCGCCATATCATGGAGTAGTAAGAAGCAAACGTGCATAGCCTTATCCACGATGGAAGCTGAGTTCGTGGCGTTATCAGCAGCAGTATAAGAAGGAGTTTGGCTTAAGAGATTTTTGGATCATTTAGGTATTATTGAGAAAGCTGCAAATCCATTGTTGGTTAACTGTGATAGCCAAGTAGCTATAGCGTACACCAAAGATCCAAAGTATCATGGCAAGACCAAACATATAGATACCAAGTATAACTTTGTAAAAGATATGGTTGCACGAAAGGATGTGAACTTACAGTACATATCTACGCATACAATGGTAGCAGATCTTACGACAAAGCCAATACCTAGAGATGTGTTTTGTGGTCATGTAAAATCTCTAGGATTGCATAGAGTCTGATATACTGGATTGTAATTTCCCTAAGTTGTTCACATTTATGAAATTTTGTTTTTCATTGATTAATGCCTATGAATCTTTGTATGATCTTTATACATCTTAATACTCAGTGTATTATTATAAGTTGAGAAAGTATGTCGGACAGATAAAAGATTAACCCACTCACACGGGTAATCGCCTCTATTTACTGTGTGAAAATAGAGATGAGATTGTTTTTAAGCTTATGATCTAGGTGATAATCGAGAGCTCAAGCTTAAAATACGTATGTCGCCTTAACTGAGTGTTAAGATGAGGACATAATACTTACTATGTCCGAAAGTAAAATACCCCACATATTTTACTTTATCTGTCTAAGATGCCAGATGTGAGTTCTGATGAATTTTGTAAAAGAGTAGATACGTGAACTCAAGTTAGACATTGGATATGTCTGAACTATCATCTGTACGGTATTGAAAGGTGTAGACATACGCTCCATGGGAAAGGAGTTAATATCGTAATACGTATTTCATACTACGTATGCATGAGACGACTAATAAGAGTGGCAAAAAGTTTGATCTCAACTTTTATGACGTGTGAGACTCTTGAGGAAAATAGTTCCTCAATTTTAGTGCCCTCATGACTTTTACTTATTCTCAAGGTTTCTATTTAGTGTTTGCTATCTTCGGATGTTGCCAATGGTCATGAGTTGATTCGATCTAATGGGACATTTCTAGAAAAGCAAGCCGAACTGAAATTGAGAGTTTGAAGGAAAGAGGAAGATTGATTTAGGGGAATCACATTATAGTTTTGTATTCACTGGTCGACCAATTATGACTGTCTTTGTGATAATTATAATTGTGAATACAATATATATATATATATATGTATATATCATGTTTAAAAGATATCAAGAGAGATATAAAATGTGATCGATTGATCTAGGGTACTGCATACTAAATCTACTCGGAGTGTGACGCCCATTATGAGCTACTATATATTCCTAACAGATGTATAGCAACGAGCTCTCAAAGTATGCTGGTTGCACGGATTATTCACCGGTATGAATGTTGAAGAGAGGTAAAGAGAATCATGTTCGGCCCACCATGTGCGAGTGGGAGATGAAGGCTTTGTTAGTATTGGGCTTAAGGCCCGTCCGCCCAAGTTGGGCCCAGAAAGCCCGGCCCACGGGAATAGGGCCCGTGGAAGGAGAGAGGTATAAAAGAGAGGAGAGAGAGAGAAAAATGCACTGTTTTGTTTAAAGAAAAAGACGTACGTTTTCTCTCTACGCACTCTCTCTCTCTCTCTCTCTCTCTCTCTCTCTCTCTCTCTCTCTCATTTTCTTCAAAGCAAAAACAGTGAAGCGCTCGAAGAATTTTGCTTCCTCGGATTGAACATGGCCTAATTTCTCTTCTTCCATTGGCGTTGGTGTCTAATCTGTGGCTAAAAGGTACGCTCGAATCCGTGGTGTGCTTTAGGATCGGTGATACGTGTTTTTCCCGAGTTTCGTCTTCCGCATTGATTTAGGGGTTCGATTTAGTGTCGAATCCGGTTTTCGGGGATCCGTTATTCCCAACAGTTTGCACGCCTCATATTTATTGATATTATTTTCATCTTCAAATTTTTCCAAACGTGATGAACCTCAAAAACCATGTCTCGGTTGTGCTGACGCTAGAGCTTTAATGATTACGTTCTTCAGGAGCTTGAAGCTCTTTGTGCCTTTTCTTTTCTCTGAAGTCTTTCTCCTTTAAGCATTTAGTATTTGGTGCCGCAATGGAACTGAAATTTTTTATTTTCTCCTGTAGAAAGAAGATGCAAGGCCATGAAAGCTTCGATTCTCATGGAGCGTTAGCAGCGTTCGCCATGAAGTGATAGCTTCAATCTTACTAGGATCAATCTCTATTCCTAGGCTAGTCATCAACTAGCGAAGGAAAATTACCTTGTCAGTCAAGAAGTGACTCTTGTTGAGATAGCAAACAATTTTCGCTCTCTCAAAGCCTGAAACATTTACAGGAGATGTGTCATGTTTTTCCTTATCCTCACTGTATACAAGCATGTCATTGGAATGTAAAACAACGAATCTGCATTGAAAGGCCTAAATATTTGTTCATTAGCCGCATAAAAGTACTTGGAGCATTTGAAAGGCCAAACAGAACGATGGTAGGTGCATGTAAGACACTTGGGTGCTGTCATCCATCATATGATCGCTCAAGTTTTTGGTCCAGTATACAACGCAATCGCATTCTTAAAAAGTTTTGATGATGCATGCTTGTAGATATTATGTAATTTACTTGGCATATGCATGACAATTGATTGGTTCAATGGCGCTCGATTCCATCTGGGCACTATAAGTCCTTTTGTTAAAATAGTAGGTCGTGGACTCTTTCCTTTGAAGAGTGAAGATAGTAGACTAAATATGGAGCAATTGCTATTATCGTATAATCAATAGCTGTCGTCCTTCTTTTTTTCTCACAAACAAAACAATATGTAAGTTTTTGAAATTTGTTGTTCTTTTTTCACAAATAGAAATAAATACACTAGAAGTGCCAAAAGTTGTGTACATTGCTCTTCGTGTCAAAAGTTTTCATCAGTTCACTTAAGTGCTAAACGATTACTTAAGTGCCAATGATAAGAAATTCTGGCCAAACTGATTACGTGGCATTTATAATTAAAATTATAATATGATTTGACAATTTTTTTTAGAAACTCCAGTCCACATGATATTTTCATGTGGCGTGCTTAGCATTGAAGTGATCGCTTTTTAATAACGACTAACACTTTAGTGATCATTTTAAACAAAATTTGACACTCAATCACTATTTAAAACTTTGAGATGACGTCATTTATAGGTTATCTACTGATTAGGCATGCCAATTCATGGAGGATTGAGAAATTAATAATATATAACCATGTTAGATTTCTGGCGATTGAGATCAGAGTTGACACTTAAATAATCTTTTTTTTTTTTTTAAAGTAGCGTTTAAGTAATCCAAGAAAAAAACTTTTGACACTAAAGTAAGTGTCATACATAACTTTTGACACTTTTAATGTATTTATCCCTTCATAAATAGTTTGGTCATTTGGAAGTAAAAAATAAAAACACTTGAAAGGAGACCGAAAATAATTTTCAAAAACTAATCCGGATACGGATCAGAACCGACCAAAGGAGAAGATCATCAAGTGCCACTGCCACCGACCAGTCAACGGTCGATTTGCTCACCAAAAACCAAACCAACTCTCGCCTATAAGTGGGGGGATGGCCGACTTTAAGTACCTGCACACACTTAGTTACAGAGCTCCTTCGGACGGGTCTCCAGACCTGCTCCACACATCATCAATAATTCCTCTTCAATGTCTAGCGGGCCACTCCACGATGTGTTCCTGAGTTTCAGAGGGAAGGACACGCGCGGCAACTTTGCAAAGCTTTTGTGCTCGTGGTTGACTCAAGCTAGGTTTAACGTCTTCATGGACGAGAAAGACCTAGAGAAAGGCAAAAATACCATCGATGGGCTAATTGAGGCGATCAACCTGTCGGCGATATCAATACCCATCATCTCCGAAAACTACGCGTCCAGCAAAAGCTGCCTCATGGAATTGGTGCAGATGTTGGAGCGCATGGACGAGAAGAAACACATCGTTATCCCCATCTTCTACTATGTTGAACCGTCGGAAGTACTGTCACGCCCCGAACCCCGAGGTCGTGCACATCCCACTGCGGTCGATCAAATATGCGACATCCCAGGATACGTCGCCGACCCATTCATTTTATTACGCATGCGGAAGCGAAACAAATCCCCTGACAACAATTAACTTGGGATAGAAAAGCAGGCAATTAATCACAATACCAAACACTCATTTACAACACATAGGTTTAAATACAACTCTAGACTGTCTACAAAATAGACCAGCTCAACGAATGGGGAACTATCCTAAAGCCAACTAGCAGGACACGTTCACCGATACTTCAATCTCCACATTTCTGAACTTAGGGCTTCGGGTCCTCCACGACCGCCATCTAGGGACCTGAAATTTTAATCCCACAACCGGGATGAGACGATGTCTCAGCAAGTTCAACCCCCTAAACCCCTATTAGAAAGAAAATACACCCCGGGTGGCCTAGCCACATCACACAGAAGACTTACCTCGCCTTAGTTCCTTCCTGCAGGTTAGCACAATTTCAAATCACTCAATCACAGATAGTAATAAGAACTTAAACAACCGGAACGCATTCTTTTTCATATAACCAACAACCACGGGGGTCCTGATTATAAGACTAAATCGTTATGACACGTCCCATTCCATGCCACACAATTCCGTCCCATAATCCGACACATCAATAACACCCAACATGCATTCCAGTTATTATTCACTGCCACACAAGGGCATAGCATACTCGCTGTTCGGCTATCTACTGACACTAATGCCAGGCATCGCCTCCCCCCATGGAGCGCGGCTTCGTCAGTACGTCGACGGCATTCCCGAAGGAGCATGGGCCCAGAATCTACTGCGACCCGCATCCACCGCGTGGGCATCCCATATAGGGGCAAGTCCGGCTCAACAGCCCAGGACGGTTCCTCTTAGTTATCACACAGCCAAAACATACTCGGCCCCAGGACACTTTATACTTAAATCAATGCTTCAACTTAAAATAGTGGTCCCGGCCATTTTTCTTCATATTAAAAATATTCCAGAAATAACTCACGTGTGTGGGGACACACTAATTTCGAATCAACAAGCTAATATCTCACCTTTTTCAAACCCCACTATTTAATATAATCATTAAAATCCAATTTTTGCAACAAAACCCGACACTTGGGTTTTTATGAATGAAATCCATATTTATCACAATCAACACTCAATTTGCCACATCAATTCATCAAATTCAAATTCTAAATGCACAGCAGCGATCAGCACGAAATTCTGAGAGTATAAGGTCCCGACGAAATTTTCGAATTTTAATAAATAATTAAATTTATTCCGAAAATTAATTAAATAATAATATTCACATTTTTCGCAATCCACATTCAATTTATATTATCCGACCATCAATTTCAAAATCCGAACACACAGCAGCGATCGGCACGAAATTCTGAGCAACCGGGGTCAAAAATAATTTTTCCGTTTTTTTTTTTTTTTTTTATAATAATAATATTTTAATAATTTCGGAATTAATATAATATTATAAATTTCCAGAATTTCGAAATCTTTAAATAATTCAAAAATAAAACCCTATTATGTCACATCAAGGATTTATTTTAAAAATAAACACACTTAACTTTAAACTAACCACACTTTAACTTAATTAAACATCCTAATCTAATCATCAATCAAATAAACTAATCTAACCACCTAAACTTGCTTAACTTAGACTAAGCACACTTAGGGCATCATTAACCCTCTAATCAAGATTTAGTGAGTTAAACTCACCGGATTAGCGAGCCGAGTGGACCAAAACGACGAGGACGACGCGAGGATCGACTTTCTCCAAAGCGGGCCAAGCATCCGGGCTCGGGAAGGCGGCCAAAACGGGCCACGAAGGGGCTGCCATACCCATTTTCTGGGTTGCTGTCCATGGCGGTTTGAGGCCGAGGAAGGGTAGATCCGGAGCTTGGATGAGATGGGGAAGGATCGGGGAAGGTCGGGGGGTCAAACCGGACCAAGGCGGGACCCGAACGGCGGCCGGAGGTGGCCGAACGGCTCCGGCACGAGCTGGTACAGCAGCTGTGATGCGAGCTGAGGCGGAGAGGAGACGCGAGCGGATCGGCGAGCCGGCGAGCGCGCGCGGGCGGCGCGGGACGGACGCACGGTGGCGCCGGCGACGACGGCGTGCGAGCGGGAGTGGACGACCATGGCTGCAGCTCCTCCTTCTCTGAAATTTTCTGGTCTTCGCACAATGAAGATGGAGGAGAAGCCAACGGGAGAGAGGAAGAAGAAGAGAGGGAGGAGAGAGAAGGAGTGGGGGGCTTTTCTTTTCTTTTTCCTTTTCTTTAATCCCCAAAAATGGCCCACCACCATGACATCATGGGTGATGTCATACTCCACTCACTCCCACAACCTCTTCCAATGGTTGCATTTTATTTTTCCGCCGGGGTCCAATTCTTGTACGTCCCATTTCTTCAATTCTCATCAATTCTCTTCCAATTGAATTAAATTAAAGCCCATAAAATTAATTCAATGCTACCACGCTTTAATTCACATCTTCACTTGGCCATAGAACCAACTTAAGTCCCAAAAGCGCGACCAAATGCGAGCCTACTAATTTCTCGAGTCAAATTAACCATTCTCTGATTTAATTTCTGAAAAACTCGGATTGCATGAAAAATCTTCCAAAGATGATTCGATGATCCTGAAATGATTTGTGACACACCCAGACTTTCAATTTCTGAATTCGATCTCAATTCCACGGTTAATTTCACTTTGGCACGATACTAGCGCGGCCCAACCTACCGGGTAGCCTTTAGAAACTTTCATGCATTTGACCTGTGGTTGATCATCTCAAGCCACAATGTACATCTTTGAAACATTGGCGACTTTCGGTTGTCGGGGAAATCTCAAGGTTTCAAATACGAACACAGGGTACCCAATCGATAGAAAAGTCGGTCCAGTGTCGATCGACAAGGATTATGTGATCCGGTGGAATCACCCACACCTGATCACATGCCTCTGTCGAGTCGACCTATCTCCGATCTCTAATCAATTTTAAATTGTGCCGTAATGACCCTTGCAGACTAGCTCGGTCGAAAGTCACTTCCTGATCAAATTCTCGAGTCTGATGCATTAGAAACCCTTAACAGCTTCACCCGATAGACTAGTTTTCACATGAGTGGCCGACTCAAGGAAAAGAACTATATGCGTGCCAACGAAATGCCCGTCTCAATTTATTGAAAATAGAATTGGAAAATCGGGATGTCACAAGTACGCCGCTGGAATTTCCCCTTAGCAACGTCCTTGCCTGGGCAGAAGGATGGGCGCAACAACAGCCCCGTCAATGACAAGCACATTTCTTCCGGGGAGCATCCTTTTGAACGGATCGGAAAGATGAACGGATACCATATCTACAAAGAGAATGAAGGGTAATTTTCATGACACACTCTGTTGGAGATTACTTTTCTCATGCATCTTTTGCGTTGAGATTAACTAGGTTTAAATGACATCCATTTATGTAATCCTTATTAGAACTATTGAGAAGGCTGCATCACGCTCAACTAGGCCTTCTTCCTCTTTAAATCCTCTTCTTCTCCGTCCGTTTTATTCCCTTTTTTTTTGGCAGGGTGCTTGCGGGGATCATAGAGCAAATTACCCATGAAGTTTCGCAGAAGCTGAAGAAGGAGGACCTCTTTGTGCCAAAACTAGTCGGAGTCGATTGTCATGTGCAAAGCATAATGGAAAAGCTGAAGGTTTACCACGATGGGCAAAAGTATAAAATTGACGAGACACTCGAAAAGGTGTTAGTAATATCTGGCATCACAGGGGTTGGTAAGACGGTCCTGGCGAAATATTTATAATAAACTTCTTCATCTCTATGATCACTGTAGCTTTTGTGAGAAGATCCAAGCCAAAATTGATAATGACGGGGTTCTGTCTGTGCAAAAAACACTAATTTCCCATCTCGGGAAAGGAAAAGCCCCAGAGTTTGATTGTTCTGACAAAGCTCTGATTCATATTCAGCACGGGTTTTGCACAATGAAGGTCCTCCTTCTCCTTGATGATGTGAAAGATCATGAACAGCTCAGCACGTTAATCGGACAGCTTGGTTGGCTTGGTCCGGGAAGCAGGGTCATTGTGACGTCCCAAAGAAATGACGTCCATAGATACGTCAATGGTGCGGAAAGTTTTGTCCTTGGAACGATGGAAAAAGCCGGAGCTCTGAAATTATTCTGCAGGCATGCTTTTAAAACGGATTCTCCCAGCAAGGAATTCGAGGTGCTGTCAACAAAAATCGTTGATGCTACTGGCCACCTTCCTTTGCTGCTCGAGCTGGTGGGTTCATCTCTTTCTCTTGTCAAAGAAGAGATAGAGTGGAACCAAAACTTGAGAGCATTGGAAGCATCACAAGCAGATCCTCAAGAGAGACTAAAAGCAGCCTTGAACAAGAGCTATACCAACCTAAATAAGAATCAACAGCAGATATTTCTTGATATAGCATGCTTCTTCACTGGGGAGGACATGAGAATCCCCTATTACATGTGGGATGACTGTAATTTTTGTCCTTCTGAATCGATACGAGCTCTTTGTGCCTGGTCTTTTGTAAAAATCGGAGAGCATAAAGAGCTATGCATGCATGAAATACTGAAGAACTTTGGCCGGGAAACTGTCGAGAATGAACACCCACATAAACCTTGGAAGCGCAGTAGGCTGTGTGACCACGAAGAAGCCCTGCATGTACTAACAGAAGGGAAGGTAACTTCTGTGAGCACTGCACCGCATCATTTCTTCTTTAGATTCCAATTGATGCTGTTACTGATTCTTTTCATTTAATTATTCGTCAAGTGTGATGCTAAAAGACAGTTTCATTTTTTCTAGTTAATCTTGTTTTGCTTGATTGACAGGGTACTGGCCAGGTTGAAGCCCTGGGGCTCAAGTTTGGTGATGCATCGGAAGGGCATGAGAGCTTTGAATGCGATCAATTTAAGAATTTAAAGAACTTGAGGTTCCTCAAGCTGGATCGCGCTGGTATTCAGGGAAACTTTCAGAAATGTTTTTCGAGCTTAAGGTGGCTGGATTGGCAAGGGGCCCCTAGCATTTTTGACATTCAACTGCAAAAATTGCAAGGCTTAGTGATTCTTGATTTGTCAGGGAGTCAGGTTCACAAAGATTGGAAAGGTTGGGATCTGCTTAAAGAGGTATGGAATGAAATTACTATCTTCATACATTTTTTTTTCCTTTGAGGACGGATTTGAGGAACTAAACATTTACCACAGTATCCTATTTATCTTGCAGGCAAGCAAACTGAATGTTTTGAAACTAACTGATTGTTTCCAATTGATTGACACCCCAAAATTTCCTCTTTCAATGGAGCTGGAAAGACTTATTCTGGAAGGTTGCTTTAAATTAGCATTTATCAATCCATCATTTGGTAATCTTAAGGAGTTGGTTTCTTTGAATGTGAAGCAGTGCAATCGCCTCTCCAAGTTACCAAATTTGAGTTTCATGAGACATTTGGAAGAGCTGGTGATTGATGGGACTTCCATTTCTCCAATTGATTTCCAAGAAGGGTCCATGGACAAGCTCGAAACTCTCAGTGCTCGCGATTGTAAAAACCTCAGTGAAATTTCGGATTCAATCAAGTACTTAAAGTCTCTCAAATATCTCACTCTAGACGACACTGGAATCAAAACCCTCCCGGAGTCCATTGGATCGATGAAGGAACTGAAGACGTTGTCTCTTAAGAACTGCGGGCGTCTAACTCATCTTCCAAATGAAATAGGGAAGCTCAAGTCCTTGCAATTCCTGGATTTATCTGACACAAAAATTCGGGAGTTACCTCCAATCGAGGATTGGAAAGCTATGAAAGTGCTCCGGATGAAGGGTACTTTCATAGAGGAGTTTCCTCAAGCTATACTGAATTTGGAGAAGTTGGAAGAGATAGATTTCTCTTTATGCCGGAGTTTGAAGGGGAGTATTCAGGATCTCGACATTTGGAAATTGTCGTCTTTGACAATCCTGAAACTATCCTACACTCAGATTCGTTGTCAACGTGAAAGTTTTCGCTGCCTTCCCCGTCTGCAGGAACTCGACGTCGACGGATGCGACATTCTTCAGAGACCACCCCAGTCGCCCTCTAGTTCGATTAATGTTCCCTTGGACCCGGCTCTGTCAACGCTTGATCGCCATGTAATGAGTGAGGGAGAGAGAGAAAGAGAGAGAGTGGGAGAGAGGAAGGGAAACTTGGAGAAAAAGTGGGGGAAAAGACCGCGATTACAGTGACTCCAGCGATGATCTCCGCGCTTACATCCCAGCGGACTTGCACTACATCGACGGATGCGGGGAATATTTGACGTTCACTGGTCTTTTCATCTATTAACGCTGTTAGTGTTATTGTCCGATGTAATCTTTATTAATTTAACTAATTATCATGACTTTAGTATTTTAGACTGTCTTCTTAGAGATTTGGATAATTAAATTCTAGATAATATTTCGGTCATAGATCTTTTGATTTTGTCAATTGTCCTAAGTATTTTTACAATTTGCCAACTAAATTCATTTATCTAATTTTGACCAGAATTCGCTAATGTGAATGTCGATTATCTTACACGGCACCCCCAATGTTGACATGGTCAATTTTTCATTTTTGTTTTGTTTTCTTTTTCTTTCTTTTTTTTTTCCCTTCCCTTCTTACTCCTATACTCAGTCACTGGGGCTCGATAACAGGCTAGAGGCAAAAGCTAGCGAGGTTGACCTCGCCTAACTCGAGTGAAGCTCACCCTCACTAGCCATTATCGAGGCTTGACCTAGCCATTGCTTGGTGAGATTGCTGGATGAGGCTCGCCCTCGCCGGAACTAACATATGAGTTGTTACATTCAATCATCGTTTCATAGATTGTTGAGATACTCTAAAACCAACGTCAAATATCTTACACCTCTCAATCTTAGTTGGTGACATGATTGTCCCCAAAGCCAATAATAACCAGGCATATTGTTCCCACGATCTTCCCACTATGATACCAAATCGACGCAATAGAAACGGGTAAACACAAGTTACAACTCTTGAAACGCGACAGAGAAAAACTATTTTTTTTATTAATCCAAGGCTAGACTCATTAATAAAAGAGGACAATACGAAATATAGCTAGCCCGAAAATCCTAAATTCACAATGGTGATTGAAGTTATCAACTAAGTTCAAATGCTGATCTCGGAGTATCGGATGCATTAAAATGATTGTCTTGTTAACTAAGAAAATTTTCGCTGGCGTCCACTGTCAATGCATATGAAAACATACAATATTGTCTAATATATATACATATAGATACACACACATGACATTTAGTTCAAGTTCTTGAACAAATCCAGTTTGTTTATTATCTTTGTTTTTTTATTATTATAAAGGAAAAAAATCACTAAAAACCCCAAACAATGTCTATTGTGATACATATACCCCAATTTTTTTTTTTTGTGATATTAGAAATTTTTAAACTATGTCTGTTGTAACACATTAAAACCTTAATTTCTTCTTGTGACATAAGAACCCAAAAACTTATACTTATGTGACATATTTACCTTATGTCAAGGTTCCACCAGATAATTTTTCAGTCAAACTAACATCGTTTTAATTTCACTTAAGCCACATGGGTGCCATGTCAATATCGTTTTCTTTCTAGCATCTATGTTGGTAGAGTGCCTGTTGATGGAATATTGACGGTGGGAAAATGTGTCACATAAATACAAATCTAAGATTTTCTATATCCTAAAATTTTTTTATAGTATATATGTCACAATGGGCATAATTTGGGGTAATTGGTGATTTTACCCTATTTTAAAATAACTTTTACATTTATTGATTTTGCAATTTTAGTCTGACTAACAAAAGAAATTAGTCATTGGTTTAAGGATGCAAAACCCTTGCCGGTGATTCCAGCTCCACCCCCTCCCCCCTTTTTAATTTAGCTTTTCTTAATTTAATTTACTATTAGTCAAGTTGGATGGTATTAATGAGAGAATTCAGTTGTACCAATTTAACAAGTTTTATTACTTAATTGCGTTTTTAGTCAGTTTTAAGACTTAATTGCATTTTCGTGACAAATTTTAAAACTTTCGGTACACATATCCCCAAATAAAACAATGAATAGGTTTTTTTGACTTTATTGTTCTTTTTATATAAAAAGTTTCGTCAGTTGGAATGAAAAAGAGTAGACAAAAAAACAACCTAAATAAGAAGAGTGACAAAAATGTTCAAAAACTAATCCGGATACAGAGCAGAACCAACTAAAAGAGAAGATCATCAAGTGCCACCGCCACCGACCAGTCAACTGTCGATTTGCTCACCCGAAAACCAAAGCCACTCTATTCTATAATTGTGAGGATTGTCCATCCAAAGTACCGGCGCGTTCGTAGTGACCGAGCTCCTTCGCGCGTTCTCTCAAGATCTGCTACACAAACAATGGACTTTTCCGACCAAAAAGGAAAAGAAACAATGGACATCAGTCATGTTACGAATCCTTCCTCATCAGTGTCTACACAGCCAGACTACAAAGTGTTCCTGAGCTTCAGAGGGGCGGACATGCCCAGCGGCTTCACGGATTTCCTGTACACCAGCTTGACTGATGTTGGGATTTGCGTCTTTAGGAACGAGGAAGAGCTGGTGAGTGGCAAAGAAATCGACCCCCAGCTGATCCAGGTGATTGAACAGTCCAAGGTATCAATACCCGTCATCTCCAAGGAGTACGTGTTATTTATTTTTGTGATCCCACATTTTCGGACCCACATTTTCTCTTAAAGTGGCGGTTATTCGACATACAGTTTTTCCACATACGTACCTTTTCATGACAACTGCTCATTTAGTAATCCCTTGATGGAAGACGGTTTATAAAGGAACGATCGTTCATTCTAACGGGCGTCTACAAGGTCTAACTCAAACTCTCCCATTAAGAATACACCATCAGTACGAGAGTGAATTGGGTTAGTAGCGTGTGCCCAATTTTCTTGTATTTTCAGGTTTTTCAGACGAACTAGAACAAGAACAATGGCTGGAGGTTTGTCTATAAACGATCTTGGCTTCCGCATTATGAATTATTTTGTTTCACATTTGGTATTAGAGCATGTTTAGTGCCTCTGCCTTGTTTTTCTCGAATTTTTGGTGTATTTTCAGGCTTTTAGAACCTAGGTTGCATGAACACTCTCCGAGACCCTTCGTGTCGTGTCCGACACTCCAACACGTGTCCAACACGCTCCAACACGCTTCGACACACGGTCAACGCGTGTCAGAAAATCTGACACGTGGTCAACTGCCTTCGACACGCTCCGACACGCGAGTCGGAAATTCCGACACGTGACTTCGACACGCACGGGGTTATTTTTACAAATTTCCAAAACTTTTGGGGTTTAAATATAAATATATAAAAAATAATAATAAATAATAATAAAAGCTAAAACAAATTTCTAATGCTCAATAAAAGATGTTGGGTGCTTGAAATTGCAAATTTTTTCACACGATGAGCCGGAGAGTTTTTTTTTTTTTTTTTCAAAAGAAGTAGATAATGTGGATGAATGACTTTTTGTTATATTTGATGATGGAATGTTGATTTTTCTTTCTTATTGTTAAATTTTAAATTTAATAATAAAACGTGGATTACTTGTTTTTTCCTCCAAGTTTTATGGATTATTACAATGAAATGTAGTTGAATTTGTCAAATTAAAACAATGAATGATATCAACAAATGTATGATTAATGTTTTTAGTATAGATTAATTCTAGGTTCTTTTATTATTATTATTTACTTATTTATGCACTTATTAAAACAATGAATGATAAACAATGAATGATATTAACAAATGAATGATATTAAAATATTTATTTAATATATAACATGTCGGAATGTGTCGAAATTCTCTACTTTTGAGAAATAACGTGTCGGCATGTCGTGTCGTGTGTCGCGTGTCTGTGTCAGTGCAACCTAGTTTAGAACATGAACAGTAATTCGGAGTTTTGAGGCCAAGAGAGAAACTCGCAAATTCCGGGCAAATTTCGGCAACCCACCACTTGATTTCGGACCCATACCGTCGCACCGCCATGAGGAACATTAGCCATGAGTTATTTCAGCATATCGATGTTCGCCGGAGGCTAATCGGGCGGTGGAAGTCGCGGTGGTTGAGGATTTGCGCTTTTGGAGTTTTTTGTTTGATTTGAGGCGAATTTCTTGGTCATTTTTGCCGAAACTTGGACCCATGTGGTTGTGCCGGCATGCTCTTCAAAACCCATCATTTATTTCGATCTTAGATGGGCTGCCGGAGAAGAAACGGTGGTGAAATCGGGGTTGAAAATGGCGAAAAACCGGTGGAAATGGCTTTTGTCACACAAGGAAGAAGGCGTGTGGGGTCCATGCGCGCATTGCAATTGCAGGTGCGTGGAACCCATGCACCACGCGCCTCCATGCGCGCACCAACCGCTGGCGTGTGGGCTCACGCACGCGGAATTGCCCGCGGCAGTTGCAGGCGGTGGACAGGGGGCGTGCTCGGCACGCGCTTGTGCGCTGGACGCGCACGTGCTCGGCACGCGCCTGTCGTCTCCCACCCGCAGCTCCTTTTTACGCTTTTGCCCCTCTCTTTTAACGTTTTTACGATTATGCAATTGGCCTATTTATTTACTGTTATGCCCTTAGTAAATTATTTACTATTTTGTAATTTTGTGCATTTTATGAGTATTTTATGCATGAAATTAAATGTCCAATGGTCCATATATTTAATTAACTAGAGAGTGGCCACAGCATCTTTAATTAATTAAATTATATATTTAGAGCCTCCGGATCATACTTAGAAATGGACATTGATTGTAATTAATTATATTAATATGATGAATTTTATCCCACAGGAATTTTTATTATATTAATATGATTAATTAGGATGAAATATCATATTATTTTTCTTAATTTACCCATAGGGATTAAGAAAAAACATATAATATGGTAGTTTCTTCATGTAGTAATTATGAATCTATTTAAATTAAAAACTTAGCCCACAGGCAGTTTTTATGTTTTGTGATTCATATTCATGGCATGTTTACATTGGTAAAACATGATTTATGTATATTTTGCCTCAAATTTTGTGACATAAGCATGATTTTATGATATGCAGCTTTACAACCTGTGAATTTCTCTAAATTTAAGTTTGATGTTCCCATACTGAATGGTGAGAACTATAAAGTTTGGAAGGAGTCAGTTCTTCTTCAATTGGGGTGGATGGACATTGACTATGCTATAAGGAAAGACAAACCACCTGCTCCTACCGATTCGAGCACTGCAACTGAGATAACCCTTTATAACCAATGGGAGCAGTCTAACCGCGTTTATGCTATGTTTATAAGGGCTAAAATATCTCATAGTATTCGTGGTTCAGTTGCTAAGCATAGCAATGCTAAGGCTTTATTGGAGGCCATAGATGCACAATTTGAGAGTTCTGAGAAGGCGCATGCCATACCCTAATTATGAAGTTTTCATCAATGAAGCTCACTAGTGTTAAAGGTGTGCGTGAGCACATCATGCAAATGAGGGATATTGCGGTTCAGCTTAAGAACCTTGAGGTTGAGATATCCGAATCTTTCCTTGTGTATTATATTCTGAACACTCTCCCACAACAGTATGCACCTTTCAAGATCTCTTATAACACACATTAGAATAAATAGTCAATTAATAAACTCATGACCATGTGTGTTCAAGAGGAGGAAAGACTGATTATGGAATTGGGAGAAAGTGCTCATTTGGCAACACAAGGAAAGAATAAGGGCCATGGCAAGCATAAGGGAAAAGGTAAAATACCTCCCTAAGCTGACATTAAGAAAGAATCCAAATGTTTCTTCTGTAAGCAGAAGGGGCATATAAAGAAGGATTGTGTCAGATTTAAGGCATGGCTTGAGAAGAAAAGTAATCCAATCTCTTGTGTTTGTTATGAATCTAATATGACTGATGTAAGTCACAACACTTGGTAGATTGATTCTGGATTTACAATCCACATTTCGAATTCCTTACAGGGTTTTCAAAACCATAGGTAGCCAGTGGGAAGTGAACAAAGCATCTATTCAAGAAAAAGATGCGTTCGCTTGTGGAAGCTATTGGAACATGTAGACTAGTTCTCAATAGTGGTTTTTTTTTTTTTTTTTTTTAAATTTGGAAATGACCTTTTATGTTCTTAGTTTCTCTAGAAACTTAATTTCAGTTTTAAGACTTATACCTTTGGGTTACTCTTTTAACTTTTCAGATTTGACATTCTGTTTATCGTTTAAATCTGAAATTGTTGGGAGTGGTACTTTGTCTTATGGTCTTTTTCGAATTAATTTGCAAGACAATGCCTATTACGATGCGATGCATGTTCATGATAACGCTGGTATGAAACGATGTGTTCTGAAAGAACAATCCTCTATATTGTGGCATCGAAGATTGAGACATATCTCCATAGAAAGAATTAAGCAATTAGTAAATGATGGAGTACTCAATACTTTAGATTTTACTGATTGTGATACTTGTGTGGACTACATAAAGGGAAATCAGACCAACAAGTCGAAGAAAGGTGCCAAGAGAAGTATAGAAATATTAGAAATCATACATACATATATATGTAGTCCGGATATGGACTCGTGTGGTCAGAAATACTTCATCTCTTTCATAGATGATTACTCACGTTATATGTATCTCTACTTGATTCATAATAAATATGAAGCATTAGATGCCTTTAAGGTATTTAAAGTGGAAGTAGAGAAACAATGCGGTAAGCAAATTAAGATCGTAAGATCAGATAGAGGTGGAGAATTTTATGGTAGATACACTGAAGATGGACAAGCACCTGGTCCATTTGCAAAATTTCTTCAAGAGCATGAAATAGTTGCTGAATATACTATGCCTGATTCTCCTGACTAAAACGGTGTAGCAGAAAGAAGAAACCGGACATTATTGGACATGGTGCGAAGTATGCTTAATAGCTCCAAACTTCCTAAGTCCTTGTGGATTGAAGCACTTAAGACGGCAGTGTACATATTAAACCGAGTTCCGACCAAGGCTGTCCCAAAGACACCTTTTGAGTTATTTAAAGGTTAGAAACCGAGTTTACAATATGTACGCGTTTGGGGATGCCCGTCTAAAGTGAGAGTTTACAATCCACAAGAAAAGAAATTGGACCCAAGGACCATAAGTGGGTATTTCATTGGATATGCCGAAAGATCTAAGGGATACAGATTTTATTGTCCATCTCACACCACTAGGATTGTGGAATCAAGAAACGCTAAATTTCTTGAAAATGATTTGATTAGTGGGAGCGCTCGATCGAGGGACTTTGTTCCTAAGAAAGATCATTCACACACTCAACCTTCCACTTCAAGTCTAAGGTTGGTCGTTGATCATAATGCCCCTTTAGTTCAACTGGCTATTGAACAACCAATCGTTGAAGTTTCACAAACTACTGATATTGATCTAGTAGTTCTAGTTGTTCAGCAATTACCAGAAACTGTTGAACAATCAGTTGAACAACACGCTCCTCAAGAGAATGTTGATGCAACATTGAGAAGATCTGCTAGAATAAGGAAATCAGCAATTCCTAATGATTATATTGTGTATTTACAAAAGTCTGACCACAATATTGGAGCCGAGAATGATCCCGAAACGTTTTCACAAGCCATGGATAGTGATAAATCCAATTTGTGGTACAATGCCATGAAGGAAGAGATGAGTTCTATGGCATCTAACGAAGTCTGGGATTTGGTTTAGTTAGCTGATGGTGCGAAGACCATTGGTTGTAAATGGGTCTTCAAAACTAAGAAGGATTCATTGGGTAACATTGAAAGATATAAAGCTAGACTCGTTGCCAAAGGATTCACTCAAAAAGAAGGAATCGATTACACTGAGACATTTTCTCCAGTATCTAAGAAAGATTTTCTTCGTATTGTTTTGGCATTGGTTGCCAATTTTGATATGGAATTACATCAGATGGATGTGAAAACGGCATTCCTTAATGGAGAGCTAGAGGATGAGGTTTACATGAAACAACCTGAAGGATTCTCCTCTAGTAAAGGTGAGCATTTGGTGTGCAAGCTTAAGAAATCTATATATGGATTGAAACAAGCATCCCGCCAATGGTACTTAAGGTTCAATGATGTCATCTCTTCATTTGGTTTTGTAGAGAATGTCATGGATCAATATATATACCAGAAGGTCAGTGAGAGCAAAATTTGTTTCCTTGTGGTGTTGACACCTAAATTTTCCCATTTTTCATTTAGGATTTAATTGTCTACAGAATTAGGAATTAGTCGTTAAAAAAAACGAAAACAAATACACAAAAAAAAAAAAACAAAAACAACAAAAAAAATAGAAAAAAGAAGACATGGAAGGGGCCGGGCCGGATCTCGCCTTGGCCCGGCCCATGTCGCTTTCTCCCGCCTCCATCTTTGGTGAAACCCTAGCAACAACAAAGGGTTGGAGGGAGCTCGGCAAAGAGAAGAATGAGGGACCAAGCACAAAGAGAAAAAAAAAAAACGAGACAAAGAAATAGAGGGGAGGAGGGGTCGTGGTGGCAGCCCTCGCTGCGCCACCGCTACCCCCTGCAACGCCTGCAGCCCGAAGCTGCGACGCCGCCGCTGCCCTTCGAGCGTCGACCCATAGTACCCGTCGCCACAGCTCCCGACGCCAATTGAGCAGAAGAGAACTGGAGGGAGAGGCACAAACAGAGAGCAGAGAGAGGAGAGCGAGCTCGAGGGGAAGAAGACTCGCCGACGCCGTTCGTGCCGTTCTTGCCGTGACCACCCGCTCTACCGCGTCGGAACGCTGACCCCGAGCTACTACTGCTCGCGATCTCGTCCGTGTCGCCGTTGCTGCCCAGGAGCCGTGACGCTGCTGCAGCTTTAGCCTCAACCCGACGCCGTCGAAATTGAGCCGCCGCCCCCCCTGCCTGACGTCATCTGAGCCGGCACCGCTGACCCCTGCCCTCGCTGCCTCCGTCCCAGCCAGATTGCGCCGACCTGTGACCTGCCGCGCTCTGCCTGCAACCACGAGGACCGTCGCGTCTCCGCCCCTACTTCGCCGCACCTCCACCTGTAGAATCCGCGAGCCCTGCAGCAGCTCGCCATCGCTCGCTGCGTCGCCGCCGCCTTCAAGTTCGTTGCTGCCGTCGTCAGCGCCACCAAGGAGCCCTAGGGCTTCGGCCACGAACCTGGTCGCGCGAGTCGGGCGCGGGTCGCCAAACGGGTAGGGTTTTTGAACGATTTGGGCTGAGTTTGGGCTTGGGCTGTTTTTGCTTGCGGGCTTAGGGATTTAAGAGCTTGTGGGCTTAGGGAGTTGTGGGCTTCATTTTTAAATAAAAGAGATTGGACCAAATTGGGCCCGCTGGTTGGGCCCAATCCGAACCGAAGAAAGGCCCGACCAAGGCCGGCCCCCCATTTGGATCGAACCCGGGTCTGGTCGGAGACCGGACCCAATCCGCATTGACCGGGTCGGGTCGAACCGACCCGACCCGGTTCACCTTTTTAAATCAAAAATTAAATTTAAAAATTTTAAAAATATTTTCTTTAAAAAATAAAAAATTTAAAAATTTAAAAAAATTTAAAAAAAATTAAAAAAAATTCGAAAATCCAAAAATGATGGGGTTTAGTTCGGACTTGCCATGTATTGCCATTTTAGTGTAATTAGACCTTTATTTGCTCATATTTTATTTATGTTGCATGTTTAATTTACATATCTATTTATGTTTAATTGCACGTATTTAATTTTACTGGAATTAAGACCTTAATAGCTATGATTATTATTTTAATGATTGCGCGCTTGCATGATCACCTCGCATGTTAGTGGATAAGCATAAAATCAATTCAAACTGCTTGACAAAATTAATTTATTTTAAAATGAACAAGATTAGGTACTGAAAGGGCACTAATTAGTCAATTAGTGTAATCAAGTCCCCGACCCTAGATTCTCTGGTTGCGTAGGAAGTGAGGCACGCTCCCATGCCTTTCTTGGTTTCTAGCCGATCCCAATAGGCTAGTGGCGACTCCTTTTATGCAAAATTCCTAAAATATATCCCAACGTCACACGGGGTATGGGCTTGGGAGAGCTCACGCCTAATCATGGGCTTTCGGCCCCATCCTTAGGCAATACCCCTAAACATGTTCCCTCCCCTCGAGGGTAGGTCACGACAGCTTGGCGACTCCACTAGGGACAGTGGTTTTAAACCTTAGAGGACTTAGGCCAATATTAATCTTGTTCACAAATATTTTTGTTTGGCAGCGAGGATTTCAAGTATGCCCCTAACATTATAGGTGTTAAATGTTTTTGCAGAATGTGAGGTATAAAGGGAAGTGTTTGCTCACATTTGTCTTGCAGGGAGGTGTAGGAATGTATGGTTTATTTTTCATGTATGAAGTGCTGATTGCTTATAAATTGTCATGCTTGCATCCTCTGCATTGCACTACACTTTAGCACACACAACCTGACGCCGGACTTGGGCCGCATCGGATTACTTAGGATGGTGTTGAGGTGGCTACCACTCTGATTACAAGCATGTAGTATGAGTCGCCCATCTCATCCCCGAAACTTCTTTCTTGATGTCAGAGGTCCCCACCCTGGTCTGCGAGCATGCGACACAGGTCGGTCCTTTGATGAAGCCGGAGTCATGGGTAACCCGACCCAGCCACGACCTTATTGGTTCAGTCCGGTGATCCTATGGCTTCATTTTGAGCCATATTGAGAAGAAATCGAACCACATTCCATATGCATGTCTATGTAATTAAAAAAAAAAAAAAAACAGAGACAAAGGTTGGCATCCATTGTAAGTATTATTTTCCTTTTTATTTGCTCACTTTGTATTGCATTTTCATCTTGAAATTCGCGGGAACCAATCAAATGCCCTCAGCGATGTAGGCTTATGATTAAAAAAAATTGGTAGTCACTTTTGATAAGTGAACATTAAAGGCAAGTTCTAAACACTTTGATTTGGCCCTGTTGAACACGTGGTTTTATTTAAATTTCTAGTTATGGGCTCGAAATCATTAAAAAAAAAATTATCAAGTTGTGATTTTATGTTGGGGTACAAAAATTGAAATTGCATTTTTTATCAAATTCTCTCATCCTCACATTTTGGGACTAAAATGCAAATCATTTTGTGTACAAATTTCTCAAAATAGAAGTCACTTCATTTTTTAAGAGTAAAATCACAAATCAATCTTTCAAAAATCAATGTCCTTTTGCATATGAAACTTTTGGAATAGAGTGGATATTCGATTGATAACCGTTGATCGATTTTTTAATGATGCCCCTTCTCTTATGACTAATCTTGGTTAGATATTAAATCCCCATAATAAAGACTATGGGGCACGTACCGTCACCTTGATTTTGTTGTAAGAAAGGACCTCATTGAAATATCATTTTCTCATTCACAAGTTATCTGACATTGTTGCCTTTTTGCAAGCTACAAGTGATGCTCCATGACATTCTTGTGTTTGACTACATAGAGAAGTGAATTCTAGAGCTAGAACGAGAGTTGATTTTTACTCTTATCTATACAAGAGTTTCTCGCATTTTATCATTGTTTTTATTCTTGTTAAGAATCTTATTTTCCATTTTGGGTTTTGATCGCGAATCCAATTGATGCTTTGGTAAATCATGCGACTCATTTTTTTATGATGGAATTCAATTTCGTGAAAATCATCCCCAAAAAAAAAAAAAACAAATTTAGAAATGTTTCAAGCGAACCTTTATGTCTACCTTCCAAAACGAATTTCATGAAAACTTTGCTTAAGGCCCTCTCTTCAAGTAGTCGTTTTCTTAGGCTCATCGAACTCGAGAAGCAAGCATGCGTTGAGGCATCGTCGGTGCCAATTTTCCATAGAGGCGGAGCGAAGTTGAATTCCATTCTAGGAAGTTTTGTTATTTGCAAATGCCTTAGGAACCAAAATAGCCCATCAATTTGATTCACTCTGCATGATGAGACAAATCAAGGGAGTTGCCAAGCATCAAAAAGGGCGAAATTGAAGGAAGAGTAAACTGTATCGATTTCAATCATCAATTTCTAATACCGTTTTTGACATGGTTTTCTTTTCCATTATCAAGGAGACATCAAGAGTGTCAAGTTTTGTAACGTTCCTAACAAACGCGGTGGAGCATTTTTAAGTCTTGTTCATCTTAAACAAGGACAGATTCAAATAGAACAAAGCTTTGTCAAATAAAGAGTGGGAGAGCAACATTTGATTTAGAAAAAAATCTCTCATCTCCCCACCAATGAAACGTGCTGGAACAACATTGTCAGATTCATCAAGAATGATGTATCGTTCCTAAATTGAACCTAATTAAGTATAGAGATAACCCATTTCATCTCATCTTCTTACAGGGTGATGAATGGGAAAAATGTTGCACCTGGACCGTAGAAGCAGCGCCTTCCATCAAGGCAATAAGCGGACAAAGCATTTGAAGAACAATATCCTCAGATGTGGAAACAAGGAGCACCCACTCTCCTTTCAAAGCAAAATCTTGAAAAACACATCTCATGATCCATATATAAAATTTTCAAGCTCATTGTCAACTAAACATCTCTTCAAAAAGAGCATCTAAAAAAACAAAAAACAAAACAGGAATCAAACTTTGTGAATTGTTGTATACAATAAATAAGTGCTTTTTATGGATAAAATCAGGGCCACATAGCCATTTTTCAATCAATTCTAGCAACTTCAAGCAAAGTTCATACCTGAAGAATGAAAACACATGAAGGGTAAATGGTGTCGATTCCAATTGCTCATTTTAGATAGCGTCTCTAACATGATTCTTTCTTTCCTTTGATAGGAAGACATCAAACGCTTAAGGGCAAATGTAAGTGAAAGGTAATGCCAAGTTACCAAATATTCACGAGGGTGAATCCAAGAAATGTTGGCCCTCAAAGGATAAAAGCGAGTGAAGGGTAATAATGTATCGTTTACAATATTTCAATCCCTAAAGATTTTTGCACTAACATATTCTTTTACATTCTTTACAGGGTTGCCGGGTTGCCATGCCGCAGGTAAGTACTCTTATTCTCAAATTTTTTAAGTAAAAAAAAAAAAAAGAAAAAAGAGAGAGGAGAATTTCCATTTAAAAAAAAAAACCTTTTGCGATTTTCTTGAGAAAAGCACAAAAAAGAATAATTGAGAAAAGAAAAAAAATAACTTCGACAAACTTTTTGAGCATCATTTTTATCTCAAAATTGTTTTTTCGTTTTGTGGGTTATTCATTTTGAATCAAATTTCCCTTTGGAGATTGATCTACTCAGATGATCTTGACAAAGTGAGATGGGGACATTAACCATGCCAAACAAGAAGTGCTTAGGATGAAGAAAGGCAAGCCATTTCCAAACACATCCCTCAAACACTTTTGAGAGCTGAGTGAAAGGCAACCTTCTCTTAAGACGAAATATTCATTTGCATTGAGCGCAAAGATCGAAATGACAAAGGCGTTTCATTCATCAATCCCAGGCGTTACATTGATCTCTTGCTAACCTTTGGGACTGAATAAAGATGATCATTCAAAGTACCCCTTTTGAGAAGAACCTTACATTGGGGCAGCATAAGAGGTTATGGTCAAGATAGCGAAAGGTTGAGAAAGATTCTATTACTTTCATTTACATCAATCTTCTGGTGATAGCTTTAAAGGAATTCTCATTAGATCTTGATTCATCCCAATGTAAAGAAGAGCATTTCATTCTCTACCCAAACAGTGATATCCATTGCTTTAACCAACTTGGGCCTGATTATTCATTTCTGAACCCTGAGTGGTGATCGTCTCCCTTTTACTGGGGCAAGGCATAAGAATTGACCAAATATAATTGACATTCACGAGAAAATGTGAAAAGCATCTCGAAAGTCATAAGAGCTCCAAAAGTTCAAAGAGCAAAAAGTTCGACAAATTATGGGGCATGAAAAAGCAGTGTGCCTGGTAAGAGTAAGACCAATGCTCATAAAAAAAAAAAAAAAAGAGAGCCAAAAGGCTACATCTTATGTGAAAAATTATCATAGTCCAAGTGCCTGCAAAAAAAAAAAAAATCATTGCAAGTGCAAAGAAAATTAGAAAAAAAGGGGCAAAGCTCCCATGCAGAAATGATTAGTTAAGGGACTTTCGAGATACGTTATATTTCAAAAGCCAAATGATTTGGAAAGATCGAGTGACCTGGTCACGATGCCATGATGATCACCAACTCTTAAAAACCCTCTTGAAAATTTTAAGCCTTTCGAGCCTCGCCCAAGCCAACATTACAACCCCCTTCCGAAGTCTCTTCTAATTGGGATGGTTTGAGTGAAAATGAGAATGCCACAAAGAAGCTATTGCTTGAAGGAGTGGAAGTAATTCTATCTTGTTTCATCTTCCAAGCTCTCAACTTGTAAAGCCGATGAAGATAGTGACAAATGTTCCTATAGTGCAGTCCTTTCAAAAGATCTCTTTGATCGATCAGATTGTGCTCATTGCGAATGTTTCCGGAAGCCTTTGACATAGGTTATGTGAGATACCTTCAGCAACCAATTATCTCCCACATGAATGGATGGGGTCAAGTAGCCATTTTATTGAGAGTGTGTGAGAAACCCTTTATGACTAAAAAGCTCTAGTTTGGCATGCTTAATGAGCCTTTTTCCCGAGTCATAACCGTTCTGATGAGAACTTGTCTCCTAAGGAATTTGATGATTAATGATACATCCCCAAGCAAGATGACAATTTTGTGCCACATGATGCTAATTGACATCGAGTGTTTTTCTAAAGCAGTTAGACTTAGCTTAATTAGCTTGTTCAATTAATGCTGTAATATTGCCAATTCGTCTCTTGATGATGTCTCTAATGACATTTGCTCAAGTTGAGTTTGACAGGATTCCTCAGTGAAGCCATGCAGTTTTCAAGGGGTTAGCAATTGCTTCCCTAAAAACCAAAGGTTCATGGTCAGCCATAAACCATGTCATTTCCAAGGTTGGTGGGTCAATCCTTAAACCACAAGGTTCGTGGGCCTATCCTTAAATCATAAGGTTTGAGGGTCTATCCTTAAACCACACAGTTGGTGGGTATATCCTTAAACCACAATGGTTCGTGGGTCTATCCTTAAATCACGCTTTTAAAATGTTCATGAGTCTATTTCTAAACTGTGATTTTTTCAAAAGGTGCACGGTCAACCTAAAACCATTTCATCTACAAAGGTTCATTGGTCTCCCTCAAATCATGCATTTTCAACCCGGTCGAGACCCGTTCGTACACGGTGAGACTATTATTCTCGGTCGAAACTCGTTTTTACACGATGAGACCTCAGTCCTTCAATTCCTTTCTTATGACCCGGTGGGCTTTCCGTAGCCCAGAGTCCTTCAACCTTCTTCTTATGACACGGTGTGCTTTGTAGCCCGCAAAGCTTTTGTAGCCCGCAGAGCTTTGTAGCCCAGAGTCCTTCTTCTTATGACACGGTGAGCTTTGTAGCCCGGAGAGCTTTTGTAGCCCGGAGAGCTTTGTAGCCCGGAGTCTTTCTTTCTATGACACGGTGAGCTTTGTAGCCCGAAGTCCTTATTCTTATGACACGGTGTGCTTTGTAGCCCGGAGAGCTTTGTAGCCCGGAGTCCTTCTTCCTATGACACGGTGAGCTTTGTAGCCCGGAGAGCTTTGTAGCCCGAAGTCCTTCTTCCTATGACACAGTGAGCTTTGTAGCCCAGAGAGCTTTTGTAACCCGGAGAGCTTTGTAGCCCGGAGTCCTTCTTCCTATGACACGGTGTGCTTTGTAGCTCGGAGAGCTTTGTAGCCCGGAGTCCTTCTTCCAATGACACGGTGTACTTTGTAGCCCGGAGAGCTTTTGTAGCCCGGAGAGCTTTGTAGCCCGGAGTCTTTCTTCCTCTTATTGACAAGACGCGCTTCCATAGTTATGAGTTCTTTCCATCGACCTAATACGTGTCTATGCACCTAGGTCTATCGTCAAAATAATTTAGGTGTCTTTTGTCTTTGAAAGGAACCTCTTCAAGCTCCCATTCAAGGAGGGGCAGCCGTTGACACCTAAATTTTCCCATTTTTCATTTAGGATTTAATTGTCTATAGAATTAGGAATTAGTCGTTTAAAAAAAACAAAAAAAAGAAAAAACAACAAAAATATAGAAAAAAGAAGACATGGAAGGGGCCGGGCCGGATCTCGCCTTGGCCTGGCCCATGTCGCTTTCTCCCGCCTCCATCTTTGGTGAAACCCTAGCAACAACAGAGGGTTGGAGGGAGCTCGGCAGAGAGAAGAACGGGGGACCAAGCACAAAGAGAAATAAAAAAAAAAAAAACGAGACAAAGAAACAGAGGGGTGGAGGGATCGTGGTGGTAGCCCTCGCCGCGCCACCGCTACCCCCTACGACGCCTGCAGCCCGAAGCTGCGACGCTGCCGCTGCCCTTCGAGCGTCGACCCATAGTACCCGTCACCGCAGCTACCGACGCCAATCGAGCAAAAGAGAACCGGAGGGAGAGGCATAAACAGAGAGTAGAGAGAGGAGAGCGAGCTCGAGGTGAAGAAGACTCGCTGTCGCCGTTTGTGCTGTTCTTGCCGTCACCACCCGCTCTGCCGCATCGGAACGCTGACCCCGAGTTACTACTGCTCGCGATCCCGTCCGTATCGCCGTTGCTGCCCAGGAGCCGCGACGCTGCTGCAGCTTCAGCCTCAACTCGACGCCGTCCAAACTGAGCCGCCGCCCCCCTGCCTGACGTCATCTGAGCCAGCACCGCCGACCCCTACGCTTGCTGCCTCCATCCCAGCCAGACCGCGCCGGCCTGTGACCCGCCACGCTCTGCCTGCAACCGCGAGGACCGCCACGTCTTCGCCCCTACTCCGCCGCACCTCCACTTATAGAATCTGCGAGCCCTGCAGCAACTCGCTATTGCCCGCCGTGTCTCCACTACCACCCGCCGCGTTGCCGCCGCCGTCAAGTCCGTCGCTGCCGTTGTCAGCGCCGCCAAGGAGCCCTAGGGCTTCGACCACGAACCTGGTCGCATGAGTCGGGCGCGGGTTGCGAAACGGGTAGGGTTTTCGAATGATTTGGGTTGAGTTTGGGCTTGGGCTGTTTTTGCTTGCGGGCTTAGGGATCTAAGAGCTTGTGGGCTTTGGGAGTTGTGGGCTTCATTTTTAAAATAAAAGAGATTGGACCAAATTGGACTCTTGGTTGGGCCCAATCCGAACCGAAGGAAGGCTCGACCAAGGCTGGTCGGGCCGGTTCGGCCGGCCCCCCATTTAGACCGAACCCGATTCGTGTTGACCGGGTGGGGTCGAATCGACCCGACCCGGTTCACATTTTTAAATCAAAAATTAATGTTAAAAATTTAAAAATTATTTTCTTTAAAAAATAAAAAAATTTAAAATTTTTTAAAAAAATTTAAAAATTTTTTAAAAAAATTTAAAAATTTAAAAATTATTTTTAAAAAAATTTTAAAAAAATTTCGAAAATCCAAAAATGATGGGGTTTAGTTAGGATTTGCCATGTATTGCCATTTTAGTATAATTAGACCTTTATTTGCTCGTATATTATTTATGTTGCTTGTTTAATTTACATATCTATTTATGTTTAATTGCACGTATTTTATTTTACTGGAATTAGGACCTTAATAGCTATGATTATTATTTTAATGATTGCGCGCTTGCATGATCACCTCGCATGTTAGTGGATAAGCATAAAATCAATTCAAACTGCTTGACAAAAATCATTTCTTTTAAAATGAACAAGATTAGGTACTGAAAGGGCATTAATTAGTCAATTAGTATAATCAAGTCCCCGACCCTAGATTCTCTGGTTGCGTAGGAAGTGAGGCACGCTCCCATGCCTTACTTGGTTTCTAGCCGATCCCAATAGGCTAGTGGCGACTCCTTTTATGCAAAATTCCTAAAATATATCCCAACGTCACGCGGGGTATGTGCTTAGGAGAGCTCATGCCTAATCATGGGCTTTCGGCCCGTCCTTAGGCAATACCCCTAAACCTGTTCCCTCCCCCCCCCCCCCCCCCCCCCCGAGGATAGGTCGCAACATGTGGTATATGTGGATGATATTTTACTTGCAACCAATGATAACGGGTTGCTACATGAGGTGAAGCAATTTCTTTCTAAGAGTTTTGATATGAATGATATGGGTGATGCATCTTATGTCATTGGCATTAAGATTCAAAGAGATAGACCTCGAGGAATTTTAGGACTATCTCAAGAAACCTATATCAATAAGGTCTTAGAGAGATTTCGGATGAAATATTGTTCACCAAGTATAGCACCCATTGTGAAGGGTGACGGGTTCAATTTGAACCAATGCCTGAATAACGATCTAGAAAGGGAACAAATGTATAACATTCCTTATGCTTATGCTGTCGGAAGCTTGATGTATGCTCAGGTTTGCACTCGACCTGACATTGCTTTTGCTGTGGGAATGTTGGGAAGATATCAGAGTAATCCAGGTTTAGACCACTGGAGAGCTGCAAAGAAAGTGATGAGATACCTTCAAGGTACCAAAGATTACATGCTTATGTATAGACGGACTGACAACCGGGAAGTAGTCGGTTATTCGGATGCGGACTTCGTGTGCTGCATTAATTCACGAAAATCAACATATGGATACATTTTTATGTTAGCTGGTGGAGCCGTGTCATGAAGAAGTGCCAAGCAGACTTTAACTGCTACTTCCACTATGGAGGCTGAGTTCGTTTCTTGTTTTGAGGCTACCTCACATGGTGTATGGTTGAAGAGTTTCATTACTGGGCTTAGAATTGTTGATTCTATTTTTAGGCCATTAAGAATGTATTGTGACAATTCAGCTACGGTTTTTATGGTTAAAAATGCCAAAAGTGGCAGTCGAGGTAAACATATCGACATTAAGTATTTAGCCATAAGAGAACGTGTTAAGGAGAATAAAGTGGTCATTGAACACGTTAGCACTGAATTGATGATAGTTGATCCTTTAACTAAAGGCATGCCACCAATGAAGTATAAGGATCATGTGACAAGTATGGGAGTAGGTCCCATAATGCAATTTGTCGTCATATAGACGATTTCTGTTGTATGAAACTCTTATTCAGTTGTAATGTTGATTCTCAATTTTGGTGTACACATTATGTTGTTTATGAGAATAACATTCAACCTTGGTTGTGGAATAAACATAGGATTTATTCATTAAGATATGTTGTCACCTATAGGCTGACATTAAAGAAATAAGATGCATTGTGATACATGGAAGATATTACTCGCTCTTAGAGGACATGTCGCCATGATCCATGTGTTTTGTTTCTTTTCTTTAAGCATAAAGTTTTCGTGGAATTAGTTGGATAATCCGTATGATGAAAATGATTGGATCAAGTGGGAGAATGTTATTTATTTTTGTGATTCCACATTTTCGGACCCACATTTTCTCTTAAAGTGGCGGTTATTCGACATACAGTTTTTCTACATACGTATCTTTTCGTGACAACCGCCTATTTGGTAACCGCCTTGATGGAAGACGGTTTATAAAGGAACGATTGTTCATTCTAACAGGCGTCTACAAGGTCTAACTCAAACTCTCTCATTAAGAATACACCATCAGTACGAGAGTGAATTAAGTTAGTAGTGTGTGCCCAATTTTCTTGTATTTTCAGGTTTTTCAGACGAACGAGAACAAGAACAATGGCTAGAGGTTTGTCTATAAACGATCCTGACTTCCGCATTATGAATTATTTTGTTTTACAGTACGCGTACAGCAAGAGATGTCTTCGGGAATTGGATCAAATGGTGAAGTGCATGATGGGCAAGAAGAATCACATCATCATCCCCATCTTCTATTATGTCGACCCGTCAGATGTACGCGACTGCAGCGGCCCTTTCGCAGGGGCTTCGCAGGGGCTTTGGGTGAGCACAAGAAGCGCGGCAGAGATGGCAATTTCCTTAAGCACGACAGAGATGGCACTCTCCGTCAGATTGGAGAGTTGGAGGGACACCATCTCCACGAAAAGAATGAAGGGTAATTTCCATGACCCGCTCTGGCCTGAGATTACTTTTCTCATCTATCTTGCCTACTTTTGCGCTAAAATTAACTAGTTTTAAATGATATCCAATCACATAATTGCTATCATAACAATGACAATGGCAGCATCATGCACAAATAGGTTTTCTTCCGCTCTCAATCCTCCTCTTTCATGTCCTTTTATTCCATATACATTTGGCAGGTCTCATGGCGAAGTCCTAAAGCGAATTGTCCACGAAGTTCAGTAGAAGCTGAAGGAGAGGGACCTAATTGTGCCAAATCAATTGGTTAGAGTCGATGCTCACGTGCAAGAAATAATGGCAAAGCTGAAGGTTGACTACCGCAATGGGCAAGCGGTTAAAATTGGGGACTCAAGTGTGAAGGTGTTAGGAATATTTGGGATCCCCAAGGTGGGTAAGGGTGCGTTTGGGAACTGCTTTCCAAGGGGCTTTGGGGGGCTAAAGGCCTTTAGGCTAAATTGAAAGTGTTTGGGAATTACTTTCCAAGGGGTATTGAGGCAAAGCTGGCATTTGCAAGGCTGAAAGCCCAAGGCAGGTCCTAGGTTGCCTTGGGATTTCAGCATTCTCGGATTGCCTCGTGTAAGTGTTCATGCTACTGTTCATCTTCCTTCTCCAGCGGCGTGGCTGATCAGAGGCGAGGTCGAGAGGCCGGCGAGGTCACAGCTGAGGTCGGCGAGGTCGCAGTGACTATCATCGGCTCGTCGTGCGACCTCGGTGAGTCGTGGCAACCGTTCGCGAGTCCTAGCGACCGCCCGCGAGTCGCATCGCCGCGACCTAGCTCTAGGTCGCGTGACCTCAGGTGTGACCCAAATCTGGGTCGCCGGAGGTCGCGTGACCTCGCAAAGATTGGCGCGACCCAGATCTGGTCGCCGCGAGTTTGCGCGACCTCAGGCGCGACCCAAGTCTGGGTCGCCGGAGGTCGCGCGACCTCACGGCGACTGGCGCGACCCAGATCTGGTCGCGGCGAGGTTGTGCGACCTCTGACGATTAGATCTAGTCACGGCGAGGTCGCGCGACCTCAGGCACGACCCAAATCTGGTTGCCGTGAGGTCGTGCGATCTCCCGTGACCAAATCTGGGTCACGCCAGTCACCGCGAGGTCGCATGACCTCCGGCAAAGGGCCGCCGAGGGTTGTCCGACCCCAGGCGACCCTTGCCGGAGGTCGCCCGACCCTAGGTGGCCCTCGCCGATCGTCTTCGGGGGCCGCCTGAGGCCGGCGGTGGCGGCCTATCTCGCCGGCGAACTCTTTCATTTTTTTCGATAATTTTTTTCTTTTTTTTATTAATCACCAAAGTCCTTTGTAAATGTAACATTTCCAAACACTATTTTACTCAAGGTACTTCATAATGGACTTTATGGACTTTCAAAGTACAATTTACCAAACACAGTTTGCATTTTGGAAAACCCCTTTAAGTTAAAGGCCTTTGCATTTTCCCAAAGGATTTTGCCCAAAGGCTTTCCCTAAAATCCTTCCCAAACACATCCTAAGACGGTTCTTGCCAAATATGTTTATAATCAACTTTATCATCTGTTCGATGCCTGTAGCTTTGTTGGGGAGATCCAAGCTGAAATTAAACATCATGGCATCTTATCTGTACAAAACAAGCTAATTTCCGACCTTGATAAAGGAAATGCCAAGAAGTTTGATTCTGATGAGAAAGCTCTGCTTCATAATCGGAAGAACTTTTGCACCATGAAGGTCATTGTTCTCCTTGATGATGTATATGACCATGAACAGCTCAGCGCATTAGTCGGAGAGCTTGATTTTCTTGGCTCGGGAAGCAGGGTCATTCTGACATCCCAAAGACAAGACTTCCTTAGAAACATCAATGGTGCAGAAAGTTTTGTCCTTGAACCAATGAAGCAAGATGAAGCTCTGAAATTGTTCTGTAGGCATGCTTTTGGAACGGATTCTCCCCATGAGGAATTCAAGAAACTGTCAAGAGCCATCGTTGATGCTACTGGCCGGCTTCCTTTAGCGCTCAAGGTGACAGGTTCATCTCTGTTTCTTGTAAAATCGAAGAAAGCTTGAAGGGAAACATTGACTGCATTGGAAGTATCTCCTCATAAGAGAGTCCAAGCGACCCTGGAGAAGACCTATGCTGACCTAGATATGAATGCACGGGAGATATTTCTCGATATAGCATGCTTCTTCACTGGAATGGACAAGAGAATCCCCTATTACATGTGGGATGACTGTAAGTATTCTCCTTCTAGAACGATTCCAGATCTTCTTGCCAGGTCCTTGGTAAAAATCAGAGAGGATAAAAAACTACTCATGGATGAAATACTGAAGAAGTTTGGCTGGGAAATTGTCAAGAATGAAAACCGGTATGAACCTTCTGAGCGCAGTAGGCCGTGGAATCACGAAGAAGCACTGAGTGTACTAACTAGAAGGAAGGTAACTTCTGCGAGCACTGCGCCATATCGTTTCTTATTTAGGTGCCAATTGATGCAGTTATTGATCCTTCTCGTTTTGTTAAGTGTGATGCTCAGACAGCTCCAATTTTTTAAAGTTAACTCTGTTTTGCTTGATTCACAGGGGACTGAGAAAGTCGAAGCCCTCAGGCTCGAGTTTGGTGATGGATCCAAAGGGAATATCAGTTTTGAACGTGATCAATTTGATCGTTTACAGAACTTGAGGTTCCTCAAGCTGGATTTGGCTGATATCCGGGGAAACTTTAAGGATTGTCTTTCAAATATAGGGTGGCTTGATTGGCAAGGGTGCCCCAACATTTTTTACGATCAATCGTTAAATCTGAATGTGCAAAACTTGGTGATTCTTGACTTGTCATGGAGTCAGGTTGACAACGACTGGAGAGGTTGGGAGCTGCTTGTGGAGGTAAGGAATGAATTTACTGTCTTCATGCGTTTTCTCTTCTGGCGACATGTGTATCTGGAACTAAACATTTACTAACATATCTTATTTATCATGCAGGCAAGGAAACTGAAAGTTTTGAAACTAACTGGTTGTGTCCAATTGATCGCCACTCCAACATTTCCTCCTTCGATGGAACTGGAAAGACTTATTCTGGAAGGCTGCTCTAATTTAGCGGTTATCCATCCATCAGTTAGTAATCTGGAGAAGTTGGTTTCTTTGAACATGAAGGGATGCAGTCTCCTCTGTGAATTGCCAGATTGGGGTCCCATAAGGGGCTTGAAAGAGCTGGTGATCGACGGAACTTCCATTTCTTGCATTAATGTCCAAGAAGGTTCCATGAGGATGCTCGAAATTCTCAGCGCTCGCAATTGTAAAAGGCTGACTAAAATATCCGATTGAATCGGGAACTTAAAGTCTCTCATGTTTCTTTCCCTCGACGGCTCTGAAATCCATACCCTCCGGGAGTCTATCGGATCACTAGAGAAACTGAAGACATTGTCTCTGAAGAACTGCAAGAGGCTATCCAATCTTCCGTATGAAATAGGGAAGCTCGGGTCACTGGAATGCCTGGATTTATCTAACACTGCGATTCAGGAGTTACCTCCATCAGTCAAGTATTTGATAGCTATGAAAGTGCTTAGGATGAGGCGTTCTTTCATAGAGGAGTTTCCTAAAACTATACTAGATTTGGAGAAGCTGGAAGAGATAGAATTTTCATAGTGCCGGAATTTAGAGGGGCAAATCCCGGGATAAGTACACTAATGGTGCCATAAGTTGTGTACGGCGCTCACTTTGGTGCCAAAAGTTTCCGTCGGATCACTTAAGTGCCAAATCGGAGGAAAAACGATTACTTTGGTGCCACCGGCGAAAGATTCCGGCCAAAATGATTACGTGGCTTATTTAAAAAAAAAAAAATCGACAAGGCCTTCAAACGACGTCGTTTTCGGTCCTCCTTAAGAAAACGACGTCGTTTTGCTGTCCTACTTGGATGGCCTCACAAAAACGACGTCGTTTAACTCATTTGGGGATTTTTCCGACCTAGCTCGCTCGGCCGTCGTCGCTTGGCCTCCGCCGTAGCTGGGCCACCGTCGCTCGCTCAGCCGCCATTGCTCGGTGATGTTCGGATGCCCTTGACAGCACACGAGGGAGCACCAGCCCTAGTCGCCAAAGCCTAGGTACTGGAAGATGTAGGCCAGGCACTCGTCGGGGAGATCGGAGATAGAGAGGGAGACATCAATGGAGGCGCACTCGTCGGTGGCCTCCCCGAGCACCAGTTAGATCACGGCCTTCGACTTGGCCGCCGAGTGGCCGTCGTCGGGGTTGGGGTTGGGGTCGGGGTTGGGGTCGAGGTCGGGGTCGAGGCTGCGGCCACCGAGTGGCCATCGTTGGGGTCGGGATCGGGGTTGGAGCCGCGGCCGCCGAGCGTGGGGGCCGTCGAGATTTAGGGTTTGAATTGGAGGAGACACCGAACGTCGTCGTTTTGGTGTTAGGACGCTAAAACGACGTCGTTTGAAGGCCTAAGTGATCCAAGGAAACTCCGGCGAGCCACATCAGCATAAGAAATTAATAAAAAAAGGCCACGTCGGATTTCCGGCTGATTAGATCGGCGTTGGCACCAAAGTGAGCATTTTTCAAATTTTTTGGCACTTAAGTGATCCGACGGAAACTTTTGGCACCAAAGTGAGCACTGTACACAACTTATGGCACCATTAGTGTACTTATCCCGCAAATCCCCGACGACATATTGAGATTGTCGTGTTTGGAAATCTTGAAACTATCCGACACTCAAATTTCTGGCCTATCTCCAAGTATTTCCCGGCTTTCTCGTCTCCGGGAACTCCACATCTCCGGATGCGACAATCTTCAGAGCCTACCCGAGTTGCCTTATTGTTTGATTAATGTTCTTCAAGATTTGGGTGATTAGGTTCCGGACAATTATGATTTTATTTATTCTTGAAATAGCTTTCCAATTATAATGTATTAATGAATCATCAGGATTTATATTCATGTGATTCTCTTTCGAGCTTAACCTTTGTAAGACGCATGGCGTCGACGGGTGCCTGCCAAATGTCACATTAAAAAACCTAAAACTTTAAATGAAATAAGAAAAATCATAAATAAATTTTAAAAAAATGACATAAAAAAGGATGAGAATAAAAAATTTGAGGAAAAAAACCCACAGCCACCGTATTCCAATGGCCAAGCTCCACGAAGCTCAAGCATGAGAGCTCAGCACCACGACGGAGTCCCTGTTGTCGCTTTTGCTCCGCGGCGACTGGTCGAGTTGCTCTTCCGACAACTGCACGGAAAGGGCGGCGTCTCCTCCACGATTCGCGCTGTCCAGTTGCAATACGTCCACTGCAGCTCGTCCAGCCCGACACCGACGCCTGCTTCCACGAACGTCTTCTTCAGAGGTGGCCAAAGAATCGACGGCAACAGTGAAGGGATCGGCTCAGAGTCCGCAAAGATGAGGTCACGGTTGGAGAGAGTGAAAACCGGGCGAATCTTCATCTTCTTCACTTTCTTCCTCAAGCTGTAACTTTTGCTCTGTAGATTTGATTTGTCTCAGAGCAAACAGGCTTGGCTTCGGAGACGTCGATTGCCAGCTTCTTTTAGAAATCCTCCGCCAACTTGTCGAAAGACTCTAAATTTACGATCGAAATAATGAGGACTGAAGAAGGGAGAGATGGATACAGCTATACACCTCCATTTTCAGGTGGCGGTGATGAATGAATCAGCTTCTCTGAAAATTGGATTGCCTCTGTGAAAACATTTGCGAATTTGGTGGGCGAGAGAGAGAGAGAGAGAGAGAGAGAGAGAGAGAGAGGTGTGAAGAACAAGTTGCCATGGCCGCCCGAGCTTCACTGAGCTCATTGAGCAAAAGGGAATAGAGGTTGCGGCCGTAGCATTTGGAGCTTCTTTGAAGTAGCGGCCATGGCCGCTTAGCCTTACTGCTAGGGGCCTGGTTCGCACCAGCTTCCTCGAACTCGGCCATTCAGCTATGGCGGCTAGAAGTTCTTTTTTTATTCTCACCCTTTGTTTCTTCTATTCTCTCTTTTTCTATATTTTTTTCATCATTTTTTCTTTTTCATTTTTAAATTTTCAAGCCTTTTCTTTTCCAATTTGACGCTTGGTGGGATCATATCAACTTTTTTTTTTTGTCAGTCTTACTCTATGTCTACTCTACACTCACTCGCAGACTTGTGCCCTACCTCTTGCAGGGCGTGGGAGTCGCAACCCACTCTCGAAACTTACGCGTCCCTACCCCACATCTCCCTCTGAGAAGGTGGGGATTTGAACCCCTCACCTCCTCCTTCCAAGTTGGAAGGATGGCCACTGGGGCGAACCCCCAGTGGTTGATCATATCAACTTCACCTGTACTAATAAAATAATAAAAAAGCCAAGTTCACAAATTTGACAAATTTATAATTCAATTGTACCTTTTAAGATTTTTAAAAATTAATTATACTTTCACAATAAATTTTAGTATTTTCAATATATTTATCTCTTAAAAAAATGCCATCTAATTTCACAAGCCAATCAATCACCCCATTAACCAATAAATTGTACTAAGTGAAATTCATCAAATTTATCGCGCCATGTGTAACTGCCACTCCAAAGGCCACCTTCACCGCCACAAGCATTTCTTTCGCTGTACCTGTCACAAACTCCATACATTTCACGAAATTCGTGGCCGTCCTGGCCCCTGCTGCCATCATGTCCACGGTAACCGTCATAATCTTTTTTTTTTTCTTTTTTTCGGTCGAACCATTAACCATCATAATTACCATGAATTTTTTTTCTAATTAATCTGAAAAGAGTGTAGTTGAACCACGACTCCAGTTTCAGATTTCAGGCCATCAAGGTGACTTTTTTTTATTGTTTTGCTCTTCTAGCTCCCTTTATCATTGGCTGCTCAAATTGATAAAATATAATAATAATTCATACCTTCATCTATCAACTTAGATTTGGATTGAGGATTGGTTTGAGTTATTGTTGAATTGATAGCTTTGGCAAGTAGTTGTTTATATATGTATCAGCTTGGACGAGCAAATATTATATACATATACGCTACAACTTCAGTGAGCTACCGTCTATATATTACAGCTTTGGAGAGCATTTGTCGTATTAACAACTAGTTTGATAGACGGTATGGAAAGAGAGATAATATGATTGAATTGAATCATTGTGAATGATCGGATTTGGTTGAATTATGAAATGTACTGATGTGCAGGAAAGGGACTGAGGCGAGGTAAGTCCTCTATTCTATTTGTGTGGCTAAAGCGCCCTAAGGCGTATTTTCTTCCTAATTGAGTTTTAGAGGGTAGGACTCGCTGAGACGTAGTCTCATCCCGGTTGTGGGATAATATTTCAGGTCCTTAGATGACGGTTGTGGAGGACCGGAAGTCCTGGAGTTCGGAAGGTGGAGGCTGAAGAATCTGCGAACGTGTCTGACAAGTTGGTCATAGGATAGTTCCCTTTTTGTTAAGCCGGTCTATTTTGTAGTCAATCCAGTGTTGTATATAAACCTATGTGTTTATAGAAAGCTTGTTTGGTTGTGATTGATTGCTTGCTTTTCTATCCCAAGTTAAATATTGTCAGGAGATTTGTTTCGCTTCCGCATGTGCAATAAGAAAAATGAATGAGTCGACGACATGTCCTAGGAAGTCACATTTCTATCGACCAGAGTGGGATGTTTGCGCACTCGGAGGATCAGGGCGTGACAGTTAGAGTGGATCACTGGAGCACTGTTGCCAAGACAAGTTCTTCAAACTTCAGAAAATACAACAAGATTGAATACACCATGGAGTTTGTGCGAGATTATGTGAAGTAATGATTAACCGTTTAAAAAGCTTAAGTTGATAGATTAAGGATGATAGATGAAAAATAAATTTATAATTAGAAAGGCAACTAGGACCTAGAAAGATTCGAATTCATGTAAGATTTTGTGAAATCCGTTCTAATATCATGTGCGATTTTATGAGTCAATCAATAGATTCAAACCAATCCTACCAACCAATTACGGTGCCAATAATCGACACCGGGTATTTTCAAGTTAAATACCACAACTTCATCAATATCACTCAATTCCACACTTTTGGAATAATCAACCATAATTATCAATCCACTCAATTTATCAATTAAACATATAATTAGTACAAACCGACCGCACTGCTGCGATCAGCATGAAATTCTAACGACCGGCCATCCCAGCAAAATTTTCGAAATTATTAAATAATTAAATTTAATTCCGAAAATTAAATAATTAAATATTATATTATAACAATATAATTTAATAAAATAATATTTAAAAATTCGAAATAATTATTTAATTAAAGATAATTAATTAGGGCTTAAACTAGATTACACTAATTTAAACATACAATTAGCCCTAATTAAACATCCATTAAACTAATCATACAACTAATCTAATTTACATTAAAATAATATAATTTAATCACATAAACCTAATTAGATTAATCTAAACACCCCTTAATCGTCATTAACTCATTAAGCAATGATTAGAGGATAAACTCACTGGTTTTGCGCGCCGGTGAGTTCACGGCGACCACGACGCCAAGGCGGTCGATAAACCTTGAAGCGGTAACACCAACGGAGGCCGGGAAGACATTGAAAATGGGCCTCGAAGTCTGGAACTTCTTGCTGTCTTCTGCTTCTGATCTGGGCTGAACTGTAGAGAAGAAACCAGCAACTTCAACAGCGAAAACAGGCCAATCGGAGCTCCGGTGAACGGGTGGTTGGCAACCGGTGGCTCCCGGGGGTCAAGGAAATCTTATTGGAGGTTGGTATGGGTGGAGGTAGGGTAGAAATGGGGAGAAAATGGCTGAAAACCGCGAAACAGGCGAAATAGGCGGAACCAGGCGAGTCCAGACGGTCCGGAGAGCGGCGGCTTCGAGCTGCCATACGGGACTACTGGAGAATCGTTCCGGCGAGTGGTGAGGTGCTCCGGAACGGGCTGGATGTCGTCTTCGCAGTGATGGGTGGCTCGTTCACTGATTCAACCGGGAAGTTAACTTTTTACTCGGATCTTTGGCGAAAGGTCGGCTGGAGCAGAAACTGGAACGAGGGGAAAAACAGAGGAGGAAATGGGGTCTGATGGGCATGCGACCGTGGAGGGCTGATGCTGCTCGGTTCCTCTAGTTTTTGCTGAGCTTCTCTCCTTCAACAACAATGGAGAAAGCCTTGGATTAAGGGAGAATAAGCTGTTGAAGAGTGGGGGGTCTCCTTGGGCTCTCTAAAGCTCAACACTTGCCATCTTCTCATTGGCTTTGCCCCCACCATGACACCACATGACCTCAGCCACTCTCTCTCCTCCAATCTTCCTCTACAAGCTTGGCAATAGGTGCAAAATGTGGTGTGCCATGGGAGTTACGAATTTTGGACATTCCCCCATTCAATCCATTCAATTCTCTCTTAATTCCAATCAATTGAAGCTCAAATAAATCGGTCCATGTGTCCTCGACCTTCTTATGACTTTTCCCCGTCAAATGATCCAACTTGCATCCCAAAGATTCAATAAAAAACGGCTCTCTGACAATCTCGAACAAAAACGGCCTTACCTTTCTTTTCCGCCAAAATCTCGGTTTGTAGAAAAATCTTCTGAAGATGAGTCGATGTTCCTAAAATGAATTGTGACATGATAGAACTTTCAATTTCTGAATCCGTGTTTAAAATTATGGTTAATTTCAATATGGCGCTATTTGAGCGCATCCTAATCTACCGGGTAGCTTTTAGGAAATTTTCAGTGCAATTGACTTGTGGTTGATTAATTTCAAGCCACGACATAAATCTTCGACACATTAGCGACTCTCAATTGTCATGAAAATCTCGAGATTTCAAATACGAACACAGAGTACCCAAAACGACAGAATAATCAGTTCAGTGCCGGTCGACGAGGATATTGAAATCAGGTGGAATCACCCACACTCTAATTACATATCTCAGTCGAATCGACCTATTACTGATCTCTGTTCAATTCTGACAGTGTCGTAATAATCCTTGCAGATTTATACGGTCGAGCAGTCGATTCATGGTCAGATTCTCAAGCCTATTGCATTTAAATTCCTTAACGGCTTCACCTGATAGACTAGTTATCTCATGAGTGATCAGCTCGGAGAATTGAACTATAAGCGCGTCAATGAAAAATCCGTCTCATTTAATTGAAAACAGAATCAGAAATTTGGGATGTCACACTAACTTTCAGCAACTATTTTCCCAAGTTTTTATCTTGTCTCATCCTTATTGCTCATGTCTTCAATTCAAGTTCTCCCACCAAATTGATGTAGACTTCCTAAACTTGACAGCAACTAATTTGAGTCTTCTGTCATCAGGCACTTCTTTAAGCTCGAAAATACGTTCAACTATGGGGAGCCAATGAATATGTCGATCGGATAGCATTCGCCCTTCAGTATAATGAAACTTCCTTTAACTCCAAGATATTGATTAGTTGGAGTTCTCTTTTCTATGCAGCGTTGTCCTACTTCTTTAGTGGACGAAGAAACCCCATCTTTAATTTGACATATAAGATGGCTGACAATACTAAACACCATGTCAGCAATAAATGGTGGCAATTAATCAGAAAGACTATATTAGAATTTTATGTAAAGATTTAGAATTATATTAGCAAAATTAGAAAGTTTAGTATTGACTTGACATCTGCACAATAAGTTAGAATATATTCCCTTTTTTTCTTCATAAATAGTGTCGTCATTTTGAAGAATAAAAAGAAAAAAAAATAACTTAAATAAAAAGGGAGGACCCGAACAAAAAAAAAAAAAAAAAGAGGGAAAGGAATGCTCAAAAACTAATCCGGAGACACAGACCTCAAGAGAAGATAATCAAGCGCCACCGCCACCCACCAGTCAATGGTCGATTTGCTCCCCCGAAGACCAAACCAACTCAGGTCTATATACAAGTGTGAGAATTGTCCATCCAAAGTACGTGCGCTTCCGTAGTGACCCAGCTCCTTCTTACGTTTCCTTAAGCTCTGCTACACAAACAATGGACCCTAGTCATGTTACCCATCATTCCTCATCAATGTCCAGATCTCCTGACTATGAAGTGTTCCTGAGTTTCAGAGGGCCGGATAGGCGGAACTTTGCAGATTTCCTGTACACCCGTTTGATTGATGTTGGGATTCTCGTTTTTAGGGATGATAAAGAGCTGGAGAGAGGCAAAGAAATCAACCAGGCGATTAAGCAGTCCAGGATATTAATACCCATCATCTCCACGGAGTACGCATCCAGCAAGAGCTGCCTCATGGAATTGGACCAGATGGTGAAGTGCATGGACAATAATAATCACATCATCATCCCCATCTTCTACTATGTCGACCCGTCAGATGTACGTCACTGCAGTGGCCCTTTCGAGAAGGCCTTGTATGAGCACAAGAAGCGTGGCAGGGATGACAGTTTCCTTAATCCCTGGAAGTCTGCTCTTCAACAGATCGGAAATTTGAAGGGATACCATCTCCACGAGAATCATGAAGTGTAATTTCCATGACACGCTCTGTTCTGAGATTACTTTTTCTCATGTATCTTACCTACTTTGGCTTTAAGGTTAACTAGTTTCAAATTATATCCAAATTCGTTATTATCACGATGACAAAGGGTGCATCATGCATATATAGGTTTTCTTCTGCTTTCAATCCTCCTCTTTCATGTCCATCTTATTCCACATACATTTTGGCAGGACACATGGTGAAATCATAAAGCTAATTGTCCGTGAAGTTGAGCAGATGCTGTACAAGAGGGACCTAATTGTGCCGGAACAATTAGTTGGAGTCGATCCTCATGTGCAAGAAATAATGGCAAGGCTGAAGCTTGACTACCACAGTGGGCGAGCGGTTACAACTGGAGACACATGTGAAAAGGTGTTAATACATGGCATCCCCGGTGTTGGAAAGACAGTCCTGGCTAAATGTGTTTGTAATCGACTTAATTATCTGCATGATGCCTGTAGCTTTCTTGCAAATATCCAAAAAGAAATTAGAGATCACGGCATCATGTCTGTGCAAAACAGACTAATTTCCTACCTCCAAAAGAGAAATGCCCCAAACTTCGATCGTCCTGACAATGCTCTGGAATATATTCAGAGCAGGTTTTGCGCCATGAAGGTCCTTCTTCTCCTCGACGATGTGAAGGATCATGAACAGCTCAGCGCATTAGTCGGAGAGCTTGATTGGCTTGGCCCAGGGAGCAGGGTCATTCTAACATCCCAAAGACAAGACGTCCTTAGAAACATCAATGGTGTGGAGAGTTTTTTCCTTGAACCGATGAAACAAGATGAAGCTCTGAAGTTATTCTGTACGCATGCTTTTGGAATAGATTCTCCCCCTCAGGAATTCGAGGAGCTGTCAACAAATATTGTTGCTGCTACTGACGGGCTTCCTTTAGCGCTCGAGAAGGTTGGTGAGTTCCTGTACAAAAAAAGCAAAAATGTGTGGACGGAAAAACTGATTCAGTTGAAAGAAGCTCCTGATGAGAGTGTCCAAGAAGCCTTCCTCCAGAGCTATACCACCCTAAATGAGAACGAAAAATATATATTTCTTGATATAGCATGCTTCTTCAACGGAATGGACAAGAGAATCCCCTATTACATGTGGTATGACCTTCATTGTTCTCCTAAGAAGTCAATTTTTTCATGCCAGGTCTTGGGTAAAAATCGGACAGGATAAAAAACTACTCATGTATGAAATACTGAAGAAGTTTGGCTGGGAAATTGTCAAAAATGAAAACCGGTATGAACCTTCTGAGCGCAGTAGGCTGTGGAAACACGAAGAAGCACTGAGTGTACTAACCAGAAGGAAGGTAACTTCTGCGAGCATTGCGCCACATCGTTTCTTCTTTAGATGCCAATTGATACAGTTATTGATCCTTCTCGTTCAATTATTTGTCAACTCTAATGCTAAAAGACAGCTCCATTTTTTTAAATTTAATTTTGTTTTGCTTGATTCGCAGGGGACTGAGAAAGTCGAAGCCCTTGGGCTCGAGTTTGGTGACGGATCCAAAGGGAATATCGGTTTTAAACGTGATCAATTTGATGGTTTAAAGAACTTGAGGTTCCTCAAGCTGGTTCGGGCTAATATTTCTGGATACATGGGGGATCAATTTTTGAAATTAAGGTGGCTTGATTGGCAAGGGTGCCCCGAGGATTTTGACGTTATATGGCTAAAACTGAATTTGAAAAACTTGGTGATTCTGGATTTGTCGGGGAGTCAAGTTCACGGACATTTGAGAATTTGGGATCTACTGGTGGTGGTAGGCAATGAATTCATTTTCTTCATGCACCTTTTCTTTTGACCACGTATTTCTCAGGAATCCAACATTCACTATCAATCCTATTAATCTTGCAGGCAAGGAAACTGAAAGTTTTGAAACTAACCGGTTGTGTACAATTGACTACCACTCCAATATTTCCGGCTCCAATGGAGCTGGAAAGACTTATCCTGGAAGGTTGCTCTAAATTAGCTTCTATCCATCCATCATTTCAAAATCTGAAGAAGTTGGTTTCTTTGAATATGAAGGGATGCAGTTGCCTCCGTCAATTGCCAGATTTGCGTCCCATGAGAAGCTTGAAAGAGTTGCTGATCGATGGAACTTCCATTTCGAAGATTAATTTCCAAGAAGGTTCCATGATGAAGCTCAAAACTCTCAGTGCTTGCGATTGTAAATACTTGACTGATATATCTGATTCGATCATATACTTAAAGTCTCTCAAATATCTCGCTCTAGATGGCTCTGAAATCCATACCCTCCCAAAGTCCATCGGCTCACTGGAGCGGCTGAAAACACTATCTCTAAAGAACTGCCAGAGGCTAACCGATCTCCCAGATGGAATAAAAAGGCTTAGCTTAGAAACTTTGTGGATATCCCGTGGGACGTGTTCCTACGATGTGTTCCTGATTTTCAGTGGGTCGGATACGCTCAGGAACTTCAGGACTTTCAGAGGGTCGGAAACGCTCAGGTACTTCAGGAGTTTCAGAGAGTCGGACACACTCAGGGACTTCACGGATATCCTGTACACCAAGCTGACCAATGCTGGGATTTGCGTGTATACGGAGGAAAAGCTGGAGAGAGGCGAAGAAATCCACCCCGAGCTTAATGTGGCGATTTTGCAGTCCAAGATATCAATTCCTGTCATCTCCAAGGAATTCGCACTCAGCAAGAGCTGCCTCATGGAATTGGAGCAAATGTTGGAGTGCATGGACAAAAATCAACACAGCACCATCCCCATCTTCTACTATGTCGACCCGTGGAATGAACACAACTACAACGGTTCCTTCGAGAGGTCCTTCGTTGAGCATAAAGAGCATGGCGTCAGTGACAGTGTCATTGATTCCTGGAAGTCTGCTCTCCATCGGATCAGAAAGCTGAAGGGATACCATCTCCACAAAAACAGTAATATGTAATTTTCGTGACACTGGTCTGAGATTACTTCTCTCATATATCCTGCCTACTTTTTGCATTAAGATTAAATGGGTTTTTAATTTGAGAAGATGGCAAGCACTTTGCACTTGTAAATCCTGAGTTCATAGAAGAACCAGTCATTTATTGAATAGAAATAGGCCGTTTGAATGACTACTCAGTCTTTAGAGACGACTAAAACCTTGTAGGATTACTGGGTCCGACATAATAATAGATGACCCAAATCATGATGATAATGTGAAGCATAAAATAATTCCACAAATTCAAAGACTCTCAATTCTTCGTTGTGATTGAACCTATTCGTCATAGTCGTACATGACTTTTCTCACGGTGCCTTGTCCTCGTGGGTCACTAATTGGGTATAACTCAGACTTGTCTATTGAGCTTCATTCTTCTGCCTTTATGTCATTTCTTTCTCTAGTTTCTCATGATTGCACATTGTTTTCATTTACTCAATTTGATTGTCAGGGATGGCTGGCTTACCGACCTCGTCTCCTATGTCACTAGGCAGCTGAAGGAAGCTGAACTAGTTGCTCCTTCCATGTTAGTCGGAATTGATGATCAAGTCTGCGAGATGATGACAAGTCTTGATGTTGATTATTGCCACAGACAAGCTGTTAGCATACACGACAATCAGGTCCGAATGGTCGGAATACATGGCATCCAGGGGGTCGGGAAAACAACTCTTGCAAAGTGCGTTTACAGCCAACTATATCCTCTGTTTGAAGGCTGTAGCTATCTGGGAAACATCCAGGAGATATCGAGAACCAAGTCCCTGGAGCATCTACAAAGCCAACTGGTTTCGGACCTGCTGAAACAAGAACCCATAAGCTTGGGCACATTAGAAGAAGGTATTTACTACATCAAACATAGGTTTCGCAATATGAGAGTTCTCATCGTGCTTGATGATGTCAATGAAGCTTATCATCTCAAAGCATTTACCGGGGCACTTGATGGGAGGATAAGCTGGTTTGGTTCGAGAAGCAGGATAATTGTAACGACAAGAAAAGATAATATTCTTAAGCTCCCTGCAGTGTCTTCGAGATATGAAGTCAAGCCTATGAAGTTTGATCAATCCCTTCGTCTTTTCCGTCAACATGCTTTTCGGGGAAATTCTCCCCATGAGGACTATGATTCTGTGTCCAGGCAAATTGTTTCCGTAATTGGAGGGATTCCTTTAGCAATTGCGCTTGTAGGTTCCAATCTGTATAAACTAAACACAAAAATGTGGAATGACATGTTGCAGCAACTGGAGGAAGGGCCAGCCAATCCAGCCTATCAAGTGCTGAGGACTACCTATGACGCTCTAGATCAAGGGCCGAAAGATATATTTCTCGATATTGCTTGTTTCTTCATAGGAAAGGACAAGAGAATGCCCTTCTATATGTGGGAGGACTGCGGTTTCAATCCCCAGAGTGGAATCATGAGTCTCGTTTGCACGTCCCTGTTGAAAATCAGAGAGAATAACAAGTTATTGATGTATGATTCATTTAGAGACCTCGGTCGAGAAATTGTCAACATGGAAGAACCTACAAACCCTGGAAGACGCAGCAGGCTGTGGAATCACGAAGATGCCCTGAATACATTAACGAGTAAAGTGGTATAAATATCCTTCTTCTGCAATTCTATGTATGCCATACTTCCTTTCCGACTCAAACCACTAGAATTCACTTATTTTTCTTCTTTCAATATACAGGGAACGGAAATGGTTGAAGCCCTCTGTCTCAAGTTCGCCAATGGTTCACACAATTGTTTCAAAAGTAAAGAATTTCAAAGACTGCCCGGTTTGAGGTTCCTCAAATTGGACAATGTGAATCTCCAGGGAGATTTCATGAGTATACTTTCCAATCTAAGGTGGCTTGACTGGCAAGGGTGTCCCAATACCTTCGAAGCCCATAACTTGCATCTGGAGAACTTAGTGATTCTTGAATTACCATCGAGCAAGGTCACTCACAAGTGGGATGGTTGGCATCAGATCAAGGTGACATGGGACATACTTCATTTCGTTCAACTCTGGGAATTTATTTTATCTGAAATATATTCTATTTTGGATGCAGATGCCACGATTGAAAGTTTTGAACCTCACAGGGTGCAATGAAATGCAGATAACTCCTGACTTCTCCTGTTACCTGCAGTTGAGGATGTTGATTCTCGAAGGCTGTTCTCAATTGGTCAAGATCGTTTCGATTGGCTGTCTAATATTCTTGGTTTCCTTGAATTTGAAATCCTGCAGAAATCTTAGTGTGTTGCCGCCGGAAATGGGTAACATGATATATCTGGAAGAGCTTCTCATAGATGGCACTTCCATACAAGAAATCCCCGAATCGATTGCTCAATTGAAGGAACTCAAAACTCTTAGTGCCCCTAATTGCTACTCACTAAGTTGCCTGCCTGAATCCATTTGCTCTACAGAGGCTCTTTCGATGCTCTTGCTGGACAATGTGAAGATCTTCAAACTCCCCAATTCAATCGGAAGTTTGGTGAAACTTCAACGGTTATCATTGAGGGACTGCCGGGGGATACAGGAACTTCCAGAATCTATCGGCGAATTGGGATTCTCATTGGTGGAGTTGGACGTATCAGGAACACTTATTTTAAAACTGCCCGACTCCGTGAGAAACCTGCAGCTACTGAGAGTTCTTAAGATGGAGCGTTGTCATGTGGGAGAGTTTCCTAGTGCCATTGGCGAGCTAAGGGAGCTAGAAGAGATCCATGCCTCCCACTGTAGGAATTTAAAGGGAAGCATTCCTGATGGCATTGGGAAGCTACAATTCCTGAAAATATTGATGCTAGGATATAGTTGTGTCTCTACCCTGCCACAGTCAATTCAGTCGCTAGGCCGTCTCCAGACCCTTGATTTACTTCGTTGCGACAGCCTCAAAACATTGCCCATGCTTCCCTCGAGTTTGACTTGTCTGCGAATAAGTTCAAAGAAGATGAGGATAATCCCAACAATTGAGAACTTGGTTGAATTGGAAGAGTTGAGCTTCGGCGATGAGAATCCCAAGGAGCTAATAGTTCCTACTTCAGCGTTTGACCCCAATTCCACCTTGACGGTACGGTTTCCGAAGCTCAAGAGCTTAGAGTTGTCTCATTCCCAAATCCTCAATTTGGGATTCGAGTACAGCTCTGCATGCATTCCTCAGCTCAAGAAAGTCGTCCTGACGGGAGCGAATCTTCAAGGAGTATCGGAGTTTCCGTTGTCATTGTTGTTCTTGTCGATTCAGGCTTGTTTGTCGCTGAAGAGTTTGCCGCCAGTTCAGAATTTGATTAATTTGTCGGAGCTAGAGCTCTTGAACTCAGCTATTGAAAAAATTGAAGGGCTTGGTGAGCTTCGAAGCCTCGAGGTCCTGGCCGTGTCGGATTGCCCGATAGTACATCTCAAAGGCCTCGAGAAATTGACATCATTGAAGAGATTGTCGCTGAAAAACTGCAATTCCCTCAACGAGTTGAACGTAGCCGACCTCACCTGGTTAAAGGTCCTAAAAATATATCAGTGCCGGGGGATCCGCGATGTCGAAGGCCTCGAGAAATTGTCTTCCTTGGAGGAGCTCCATGTGAGTGGATCTGAGGCTGAAAGATCATCCAGAGTAACAGATGCCCAGGAGAGAATCAGAGAAAGTTGGAGTACATCATCCCCTTGAGTGGGGTGTAAAGTCGGCACATTCACCTACTTCCCACACTTCTACTTATTATTTTATTGCACCTTCTTGACCCATTTGTCAACAATTGCGGCTGAGGCTGAAGAAGTATCTAGAGAGAAAAGTCTGGAGGAGTAGAGAGAAATCTCGAGAGAGAGGCGGTGCTTTTTCTCAACATAAGAAATGTAGATTTAATTTTAAAAAAAGAACTGCGTATATGACATCTCTCTAAAATAATTAACATCAGATATCGTTATTCATACCAAATCATAATTGTAAAACAGCCAATAAAAGTGCAACAAAAAATATTTCGACAGCCTCCTAATGAAACTCAACCACCCTTTTTCCTCTCGCTATCTGAAAAAGGAAAAAAGAACAGAAAAGAAAAATCTGAGTTGTCATTTTCTTCAGGTGAGTATGCGCTTTTCATGGTGTTACTTCACTTCTCCGAGGGTAATGATATAAGTCGGACGGCCCCTCTTTCTTAAACGGCTGACCAGGGGCACTGCATCAACTCCTTCCCCGACCATCACCACCTTGTCTTCTCCTTCAATGGTCACTGAATTTATACCTGCATATGTTGGTAACATAGCATGTCATAGACGTTCATCGTGTAAGGGACACACTAAATCTAAATCCACACAAACTTCGTACGTCCGTCTGCTTAGCATTGTGATTTAGAACAGCCGCAACAGTTGAAGTGAAAATTATTAATTTGTTTCTAAGTAACTGAGGTTGAGCAGAAGTGATTATTCAACACCAGATACCGTTAATCAATAGCGAACGGGGCCAATTAACCAAAGTGTAAACCCGGTTCATTTGAGGTAGAGATTCCTTACCATCAGATTTGCAGACGATCCCAAATGCCTTGGTTATACATTTCTGGCAGTTCATCTGAACCTTCAACACGATTTTTTGAGGTTTAGATCAGACTATTACTATCATAGCAAATTAAGCACAATTGTTCAAATAAAGGACAGTCACTTAATCATTTCCTAATATTTTTCCTTCGAGTTGATGACGTGTAATCCCCGGCTTCTCGCGCAAGGCAACCCAAGCATTTTCAAGAGAAGCTTCTGTCTCAGTGACGTCATTAATCTTACGATGGTTCCCAGCAAATTCCACGCTGTCTACTGTTGTCCTCGTTTAGCATTGAAATGGTAATCTGGCCGCCTACTCATCTCCAGCTGAAAATTCAGAGTCCAGCCAAACTAATTATGTAGGGTCAAGTTCCATCATTACGAAAAATTTAGCATGTGATAATCGATTGGATATATAATGAGGAAGCCAAGCTACTCTTGAATTGTACACTGATGCCATTTATGAAAAAGATTGCTTTAGGATTCGAATTATGAGTTCCTAATAGTTGTTCTTCTTACTCTTCTTGTTTTTCTCCGATTAATCTTGTGTGCTTTTCCTGCATCGTCTTCTACTTGGTATAATCACGTCTATAAATAGTCTTTTATATACAAGGCTCGACTTACGCATGACGAGTATTGTCACGCATACATACATAAATATATACATATCTACATACATATATATATTTTTGTTTATTATATTTTCAAATTTTTCTGGACAAATTAAACATTCGATAAGAATTGTTGTATTATAGAAAACTATTACAGTTTGCTTATATTTCGCTACATGTAAATTTATGGCAGTTTGCTCATTTTCAATATCTGGAATTATTCATAAAGTAAGCAAGCATGTTCGATTTTGACTTTTAGCCAATGAAAAGCCTTCATGAACTTTCCTAAATCAAAATGTCCTGGTTTAACTTTTTAAACCCTCTTAAATATAGGAGACAACTTTAATTAATTTCAGCGTTTAAATTTTTGGACCTTGTTAATAGGTACCCCGAACTGTGTTAAGCATATTTAATGGGAAATGTTCTTATTTCCCAAATGTCGATTGCGCGTAACTCTATAAAGACAATATATGGGGAATTATTCATGAATCTTGTTCTCGGATGCCTCCCAAGATATCCTGGAGCACTTTTTAGCAAAATCCTAACATAAATTCCCAAATAATAAGAACATTGACCTTATCTCTAGAGCACATTGTAGATGAAAAATTTATGACTTCAATGAACTTTTGTCAAGAATAATGTCAGATACGCCAATCAAATTTACAAAAAGAGAAAATTACGAAATGATGAGACGTAATTGGGCATTGAATATGTCTACTTGCCTAATACTAGGTTTTCTAGTTTATGAATTATTTTTGATATCACTAGCGTTACTAATTTTGCGAAAAAAAAAAAAAAAGCCACTAAAGTCAGTCGTGCATGTTAAACATGTTAGATATGCGTATTGTGCACGATATTTGATCAAGCCATTGTTTTATTGGAAAAAGTAAGAAGTAGTGAGAAAATAAAGGATTGGCTTTCTTATGAACTTTTCGTATTGAGTCAACTCAGCCTTTGGTAACATAGTTATCATGGAATTAATAATAAATAATTTTCGAGTGTGAACCCGCATGAAGGACACGACCTGATTCGAAGAATGTGGCCCAGCCGGTAGCATGCGAGTGATTTCGAATTTGGCGTTTACCAAGTAAAGTTTGAATGGTGATTACAGAGTAGTGTTTGGATTTTCTCTTCGTCAGTTTTTAAAGGTAAGTACTCTATAATTGTGAGATAATACTTCTAACTTTATCTACAATTAAAAAAAAAAAAAAACAAAGCGAATGAACATTATAACTTTATAATTCTACAGATTAATCTCTTTTCATAGAGTAGGCATTAACATTCGAAGTGAACTACGTAAATGTCTAGATCCTTATTGTTCATTATTAATTTTCTCAAGTAATTTCTTTCTCTCGCGTCTGATATTGGATTGCAAGTTCTGTTATTTTCCGCATAAGCCTACAACCATTATATGTAAAAAAAGAAATGATTATAAAAACTTTGCTGATGTACTAATATGTTAGAAACGGATGAAAAAGAATAGATTATATAGAGGATAGACTAAAGAAACTATTTCATAGATATAAGTGCCATCTAGAGTGCGGGTACGAAGAGAAATCCACGCGACCATAGAACATCGACTAAGAACTTTTACACCTTCTCGAGTAATAAAATAGTTCACGAAGAACAAAGCGATAAAGTACATGTGCTAGAAAAGTAAGGTTTGAATCTAGGACAATGTCTTCCATGTTTTTTTTTTTTTGGTCATAAACAGCGGTATTATAGATTAAGAGGTAAAGATACAACCACTAGTTACAGCTTCAGCATACAATAGATGTAAAAGCTGGGAAGGGGGAAAAGCGGGCCAATTGTTGGGAAGCAAAGAAAGCCCATGGGACTTAGCAACCCAATCAGCTATGAAGTTTGCAGCCCGTCGACAGTGCCGAATGTGAAGAAAAGGAAAAGAGGGCAAAAGTGCCCTAGCTTCAGCGATCAAAGAACGATGCTGCCATGGACACAAAAGGGGGTTGAGCACAGCATCCACCAACACCGAGCAGTCCGATTCCAGCAGCAAATGATGTTTATCCAGTCCTTTCTGCAGCAGAAAATTTAAGGTATGCACCAGCGCCTGAATCTCTGTTTGTAGAGCAGAGGAGACGGTAATCGTTGCTGTAAAACCAGTAAGAAGGCGTCCCGCAGAGTCTCGACAAACACATGCGATCGCACCTTCCTGTGGGGAGGTAGGGTAGGCGCCATCAATATTGATCTTAAGAGCACCTGGATCTGGGGGATGCCACCGGTGATCAGAATCGGGAAGGACCCGTCTGCGATACGTAGTCGACTGCTGACAGATAGGAGATGAGCGAGCGTCGGCCAGAGCGACCTGCACCACCTGTTCAACTGATAAACTTCTTTGACGGAAGATAAAGTCATTCCTATTCTTCCACAGATGCCAGAGAATAGAAGCCACCATCTCCAAACCAGGTACGTCAGAGTTGTTCTCCAGTAGGTCTACAAGACATTTATCAATTCGAGTAGCTGTAGCCATTATTGTTGCAAGGTTTACCTGAGGATGAGACCAAATAGCCTTTGTGGTAGGACATGAAAGGAAAATGTGTTCTGTTGTTTCGGGTAATTGAGTTGAGCACATAGTACAGATGGGGTCAGGGATGATATGCCGGTGGAACAAATTTTCTTTTGTAGGCAGGGCATTTTGACATAGAGACCACATGAAAATGCGAACTTTCGGGGGGCTTTTTAAATGCCAAATAGATGACCATAGCTTCCTAGGTGGGTGGTAGGAAGAGGAAGGCAGCTCAGAGATAGCACTGGATGTATGATCTTTGATGTAATTGTAGGCACTCTTAACCGTATACTTACCATTTAGCTGGCCTTTCCATATAAGCAAATCAGAAAGATAGGAAGGTCTAATTGGCAAGGACAGAATTTCACTTACTAGCTGAGGATCAAAACTTTGTTGAAGGAGGGATTCATTCCATGCAGCCTGAGTTGGTAGAATAAAATCAGCTACCTTTGTCGCTTCTCCTCTAGGTGCAGGGCCTCCTATAACACCACTAGATAGCCATTTGTCCTCTCTAATATTAATCTTCTGACCATTACCAACAGACCATTGAACATTATCTGAGATAGAATCTCTCCCAATTAAAAGACTCCTCCATCCCCAAGAAGATCTTACTCCTTTTTCAGCCCTCATGAACTCCGATGTATGAAAATATAAGCCTTTAAAAAGACGACCCCATAAAGTAAGCGGTTCATGTATTAGTCTCCAAGCCTGTTTGCCTAAGAGAGCATGATTAAACGCCACAAGATCTCGGAAACCCATACCACCATTGTCTTTTCTAGTTTTAAGAATATCCCAATTTTTCCAATGAACCCCAGATGTTCGACCACTCTGTTTCCACCAAAATCTTGCAACTTGCTGCTCAATGGTCTTGCAGATAGATAGCGGAATCTTAAATATGGACATGGCGTATTGTGGTATTGCTTGGACAACCGATTTAAGCAAGATTTCCTTTCCTCCCTTTGAGAGTAGTTTTTCTGTCCAGCTCTGCAGCTTCGATTCAACTTTTCCCAGTAGCCATGAGAACATTTCCCTCTTAGATTTACCCCAATCAGATGGAAGACCAAGGTATTTACCAGATTTGTCCAATATTGGCACACGGAGTTCACTAGCCAGATTTACCTTAAGACTGTATGGGCAAGATTTGTTAAAGAAAATTCCTGATTTGTTTCTGTTAACTTCCTGACCTGTGGCTCTACAATATTGGTGAATAATATTGGCTAAATTCTGACATTCCACTAATGTTCCATCGAGGAAAAAAATAGCATCATCAGCAAAGAAAAGATGAGACAATGTAGGACACCACCTGTTTAGCTTGATCCCTCGAAGAGAACCCATCTCCATTGCATTTGAAATGAGAGTGGATAAGACATTGGCAACGAGGATAAAGAGATATGGCGAGAGGGGATCACCTTGTCTCAAGCCTCTAGATGGGTAGAAATAGGGAAGAGGATCACCATTAAATTTCACACTGAGAGAGACTGTAGTAACACATTGCATTACCCAGCCAACCCATTTTGCATGAAAACCAATCTAAATAAGGTAGTCTTGTAGGAAGTCCCATTCAACCCTATCATATGCCTTAAGCATATCCAATTTTAAGATAGCTTGAAATCGTTTCTTCCTTCTGCGAATCTTAAGTTGATGCAGAATTTCCTGAACAATCAGCACATTATCCTGGATTTGACGTCCACTAATAAAGGCACATTGTTCTTTCGCAATCACATTTGGGAGACAGGGCTTTAATCTATTGGCTAAAACCTTTGAAATGATTTTATATATGAAGTTACAAAGGCTAATAGGTCTGTACTGTTCTAGCCTTTCTGGATTTGGAATTTTGGGAATTAAAGATAGGAGGGTTCAGTTAAATTCAGGCCTCAAAACTCCAGTAGTAAAAAATTCCTGAACCGAAAGGAAGATATCATCCTTTAAGATCTCCCAATGAGAATGAAAAAACTGACCATTTAAACCGTCGGGTCCAGGAGCCTTGGAAGGTCCCATTTGAAAGACAGCAAGTTGAACTTCCTCTTGAGTGAGTTCCTTTGTTAATTTTCCATTCATTTCCTCTGTAATTATAGTTGGACATTGAGCAAGAACAGGCCAATAATCTCGATTGCCCACCGACTGATACAAACGTTGGAAGAAACTAGAAGTGATGTCCTTCAAAATGTTAGGATCACGAACCCACTGATGATGCTCGTTTTGCAGCATACTGATACGATTTTTCTGTCTTCGGTTCACCGTCATTGCATGGAAATACTTAGTGTTCTTATCTCCCCATCTTAGCCAATTTATCCTAGATCTCATAGACCAATATTGTTCCTCCTGTTGCCATAATCTCTGAATTTGCTCTTTAATCTGAGAAACCTCCTCTTGGTGGGACTGATCATACGACTTGTTGAGCAGGTATTGGAGCTGATCCTTGAGGGAAATGATGTGTTGATAGCCATGGGAAAATTTAGATCTGCTCCAACGAGAGAGGGCCATTGAAACAGCCTTTAATTTCTGAGGTAAGTGCTTACCTTTTATTTGGGATTCCCGCCATGAGGCAGCAACAGTAGTACTACACTCCGGATCTTGCAACCAAAACGATTCAAAATAAAAAGTCTTTCTGCGTTTGACTGGATCTGCTGCAGTAGTTAGAAGAATAGGGCAATGATCGGACCCAAGCGGAGGCAGAGCAAAGGCTTCAGCAGCAGGAAAGGTAAGACGCCATTCCATAGTACAAAACACCCTATCCAATTTTTCCTTTACACAGTCATTTGTAGACCGATTGTTAGTCCAAGTAAAGGAGCATCCTTTAGTGGGAACCTCCATCAAAGAACAGTCATTAACCATCTGACAAAATGTTTGCATACGTTTTTTATCAGCTGGTCGCTTACTTGATTTCTCCCAGGGGTAGAGGATGTCGTTGAAGTCACCGATACACAGCCATGGGAGCATATTAGACCTACTGATCTGTCGTAATTCATCCCAAAAGTGTTGTCTGAGATGGAAAACAGCTGGTGCATATAAACAGGTAAGGTGCATAATAACTCCATTCGATTTATCAGTACACAGCATATGTAATAAAGAAGAAGTCTGCCATTCAACTGTTAAATCAACCCCGGTGTTCCAAAAAATGGCTAAACCGCCGGCAAAACCAGTAGGATTAACTATCATACTCATTGAGAAACGTACCCTTGTCTGGATCCGTTGAAGAAACGAATCCTGATTTTTTGTTTCCATTAAAAAAAGAACATCTGGTTGTTCCTGGGCCACCATTGCCCTCAAGGCACGAACTGTCAGGGGATTGCCCAACCCCTGACAGTTCCAACTAATAATCTTCATTTGTAACTCCCAACTTTCTTCCTTAATTCGCTCACAATCTTCACTGCATCAACTCCTTTTCCTTTCACAACCATCTCGTCTTCACGCTATTCATCAAAATCCACACATTCCTCCTCCTACAATGACATAGAAGCATTTTAAATTAGTTCTAGGCAGATCTATTATTTAAAAATTGTTAAGACAAAAGCAGTTTTATATTGTGACCAGGACATATGGACAAAATAGAAGCCATCTTTCCGATTTCAATTTGTGTAAATAGTACTTCTCGTGAAGTAATGTTAAATATTAATAACATGATAGAAATATTTTTTTTGGGTTAGATTGTGTAATGGGATAGGTTGCCTATGATATATGATTTCTAAGGTTTATCACCATCGGCTGTGGCTGCATTCTGAAGTGTTCTGGTCTTGTATCTCGGGCCCTGCAAACCAAACTTAATCACAATCTTCCTTTACAAAATGATGGATAAAGCTCCTATTGATTAGCAAATAACGAATGTGTATACATACAGGAAATAAATAAATAAAAACTGCCCACTTATGCTAGTAGAATAAGTTAGTGCATGTACTAACCTTGGGAAAATTGTCCAAAAAGTCTTCAATTTATTGCATTTTTGCCAATTTAATTCTAAACATTTTAATTTTGCCAATTGAGTTCTAAATATTTTTACATTTTGTCAATTGAGTCAATCCAATTGATTTTGGCAAAAAAAATTACTAATATAAACGTCAGTCATGCTATGTGGCATGACAAGTGCCAACGTTGACAAGTTTTAATGATATTTTAATATTTTTCCTAATTTTTATTAATTTTTAATTTTTCTTCCTGCTGGCCACCGAGAAAGCTAGCCTCACTTGGGCAAGGTTGCCGACCCTCACTTGCCATAGGAGAGACTTGGTGAGGGTGGACCTTGCCTAAGTCAAGTCTGGTGAAAGTGCCCTTGCTTGGATGCGAGCTAGCCTTGCCAAATCTAGCGATGGGAGCCCTCATCTGGGCGGGCCTCCCTTGTGGCAAGCGAGGGCAACCCTTGCTCGAGAAAGGCTAGCCCGCCTAGCCATGGCCAGAAAGGAAAAACAAAAAAAAGATAAAAGAAGAAGAAGAAGAAGAAGAAGAAATAAATTAGAAAAACATTAAAATATAATTAAGAATTGTCTATGTTAACACCAGTCATATCACGGAAGATGACTATTAACACCTAACTTTTTACAATCCATTTAGACATTTGCTTCACAGAAAATTAGGGATCAATTCTAAATCCTTAATAAAAATACTAGTTAAATTATATATAGATTAGGAGTATTTGCATTTGTAGATAACTAGGCCCATATATTTACATATTAGTTGGACCCACAATGGATGGTTTTTAAATGAAAAGTATTGAACTTAATTAGATTCATTGGATTAAGTCTGCGGTGGGAGGAAATTCGGCCAAGCTCAGGAACATTACTAGGAGCCAAAAACTTGCCTATGGAAGGTACTAATTTGAAAAATTGGAGAGACGTGGCAAATATTTTCTTGAAAATATGGGCCGAAAATATAAGGGGATTGTGGGCACATGATTAATTTGAGATTCACAATCAATAAAATATTCATGGCAAATAGGGAAGAAGTAATCGGCATAGTATTCCTACGTGCTCAGCTACATTGGAAAGTGAGATAAGATTGAGAGATTGTTAAATTATATACTATGGGCCCATATATTCATGTTCCAATTCGGCAATAGACTAGAGAGTTTTACACATGTAAAAAAGAGGAGGGATCCTTCAAGGGGAGGAGAACATCCTGTCTTCCGGCGCATAACGTCGGCTTCCTCCTTTGCACAGTTGCCGCGCTTGCTGCCAGCACTGAGTCCAGCAATTTCCCGGCGAGTGATAAAACTAGAGATGTCTTGTTCCAAAGATCTGAATTTGCATATAGACTAATTTTGACACTAATCGACAATTATTATTATTATTATTAATTTGTATTCAAATTCGGAATTATAATAATAAAAATTAATCATAATGTCCTAGTGAAACAATGGGCTATTTTGTATACATTTAATTCCAGATTTTATTTCTTCGATTGCGGTTATTTTAGAGATCGTATCTATTTGGACATATCTTATTACTTTTTGAACAAATACTAAAATTGCTATGTAATATTTTCATTTAAGACTTTATTATATCTTGAAATATTTTTGTCAATAACCATTAGTAACACTGTGGGGTAAATAATTCATTAAATAGGGTATTATTATGTCTCAAAATCTGATTTCATTTTTCCCGATCAATTATTTCCCAACAATTTTGAGGAATTTTTTCTGCAAAAATGGAATCAAAGTCAATCAAAGTCATAAATCTAGACATATGCCCGCGCCACCAGCAACAAATCGTCTGCCGAGCATGCCCAGCGAGCGGCCAAGACGCACAAAAAGATGAGAACGCGCGAGAGTGAAAACGAGAGACCTCATATTCTAGAACGCTGAGTCAGGCAAATTCGCAGTGGATTCTGTCCTTCCTTTGACGTGGGTACGCATGGATAAAGGGAAGATTCGTTCGTTGGAGGGAGAGAGAGAGAGAGGGAGAGAGGGGACTCCAGAGGTGATGCTGAGAGTTTTTCTCTCGGTGATTCCCGCCAAACTCCCTCCTTCCTCTTCATCGCCAATCGTTGCCTTCCCTGGAGTGCATGTCGTCCGTGTTCACTCGTCCGTCACAAGGAATGCCCTGTTCGGTCCTGTCGTTGGTCTTGGAGACTCAAAGCGAGTCGTTCGAATCCGAAGCCTCATAGCCGTTTCTCACTTTCACAAGCAATGTTTCCCGGAGTTTCCTTGCGCTAACCAAACTATTGATCGTAGCCGAGAATATCTCCTCGATGAGGTAATACCATCTTCCATGCTTGGCCCTGTTTTCGGTAAGACTCAAGGCTGAGCGCTATTCGGGATGCTTTTGTGAAAATCTCTGAGAAATCTAAGATGTTAGTTGATGATTGGTAACTTCGCTGTTTTTCTAAAGGCTGATTTCAGACAAGAAATTACTTCGATCTCTTGACTAAATTCAAACTTTTCAGTGAGTATGAACAGTTTGTCGAAATGCTCTTTATACATCCCTGCAAAGTAATTTGCGATTTTTGTTTAAATCTAAGGATGATGCGATGTGGATTAATAATCTCATTATCATGTTTGCTTACGTTGTCATTGTTGTTAAGAAGGAAAATCTAAGCATATTTTTTTTTCTTTTGTCATTCTTTGTTGCTCTGTATCTTGGTGTGTTCCCATGTCCGTCCATGGTGATCATCGGAGAGAGACGTCTGAGGGGACGTGGATGTGCATATAGAGAAGGTATCATTGTAAGAGTTTTCCTGATGTGGGCTATATTAATTGATCTTATAATTTACCGTTTTACGGGGTTGGTCAAAAGTGAGATATAAGGTTTCTTAATTAGTCTAATATGGGGTTGGCTAGTGTGGGCCAAGTTAAACTTGGCCTGTAATGAGAGGGCCTAGTTGGAAATTCTATAAATAGTACTCAAGTCACTCCTCTAACTTTAATTCTCACATGTATCCTCACAAAAGGAGCGTTAACCTAGCGCTAAAGGGTGAGGGCCTCATTGAGCCAGTGATACAAAGGGCAATAGAGGAGAAGCACTTGCGCATGGATCATCGTTTTTCTGTGACGATGGATTCCAAAATAGGTGTATTAATCTTTCTATATAATTATCTATGTTTTTGTTCTGGTTATGGAGATGTTGGGATTGCACGTTTTGCATCCAACAATCCTCCTCTTTGTGAAGTTCTGTCGATTTCAATCGAACGGACAACCGGTGTCTTACTACCTCAAGCTACTTGTTGCTATAACTACAGGTACAATTCATGAATATGCTGCCTTGAGTCGTGCACATTTATTCGGCGGCCAATGGTGGATTTCTTTTAAGTCTTTTTTCATCGAAATATCCGAAAATAAGCGTGGATATCATGTGATATTGATCCTCTTTCAAATGTTACACATTTCGTTATACTTAGAGTGTGTTTGGTAACCATTTTGTTTTTAGAAACTATTTTTGTAACGACCCAGGTCTCATTGTATAATATTGTCCGCTTTGGATACTAAGTCCTCAGGGCTTTAAAATGCGTTATACAGGTTAAAGAGACCTAAGCTTTATAAACTAGCCCCAAGACTCCCCCCTAAGCGATGTGGGACGGGAGACATGCCCTCAACCTCACCCGTGTACTGCCAAGGCGATCTTAGTCCATCCCTCCATATTGCCCCGGGTTTGGGTCGTCACAATTTTTAGTCGGAAATGATTTTTTTCTTTTTTGTTCCTAGTGTTGGAGAAAACTTCCTTATATGTTTTGAAGTTGACAAAAGGTTTCCATCAGTCTAGTTTGAAGACTTGCAGACTCTATCGTCAAAGTCTGAAGATCTCCAAACTCAAGATTTAAAGTCTACCCTCACTGATAGTTTCCAGACCGACGAAGAAATGATTTATCTGATGAAGAAGACTTATCCAGATGCAAGTTTATCTTTAAGGATTTGCTTCGTATGGTTGAAGAAGATCTCACAACTGGAGATAGCATCGCATGATCAATTATTCTTATTGAAATCAATATAAATAATTAACTCTGTTGATTGGCAAAATATACTTGGAAGGTTCTACTTATGAAAACCTATATCCTAATTGTATGGGCGAGTAGGGTTGGTGGGCTATCATCACATTTCTTAAATAACTCGAGATCTTCCTAATTGATTCTGTCCAACAGGTAAATTGGGAGAACTTATTTGGAAGGTGCCAACGGTTATAATGGCATGGGGGAGTATATAAGGAGGAAGCTCAAGTTATTCAAGTGTGTGCTTGAAAGAAAAATTCCAAACTATAAAGCTCTTAGTTCTTTGCTGTTTCAATTTGTCGAGCTTAAACTGTACTCAAAAGAGAGATTAAATACTTGTGAAATCTTGAAAAAGTATAGTAGAGTCTCTACACTGTGGAATCAAGGATGTGAGACTGTAAAATTTCTTTTGGTTCTTAGTGGAATTCAGCCAGTGGGCTGTCAGTGCGAGAGAGTGGACATAAGATTGGTTTAAGCCGAAAACTATAAACCTTATGTTTCAATTCTTTTTCCCTAAACTCTTTACTTTAATTCACAACCTTATATAACTGTTTACAATCTTTTACATCTTCAGTCTACTGTTTTCATAAAAGTTGAATCAAGTTGTTAAGTCTTGCAAAAACTTCTTTAACATCTATTCACCCCCCACTAGGTGTTCATACTAGCTTTATCAATTGGTATTAGAACCTTTGTACTCATTTAATTGAAGTATTTTTACTTTTGAGTTAAAGATCTATGGCTAGTATGTTGGCTCTAGGTTTGGTTGAAGGCCAAAGCAACACCAAATCACATTATTTCGATGGAAAGGAATACAGCATATGGAAAAACAAGATGAAGACATTCTTAAGATCGAAAGATCCTCTGGAATGAGATGTGGTAGAACAAGGAATTATTCCTAAAGTTACATCAGTTTCGGAAAGAGGAAAAGAAGTTGCAGATGCTGGCGAGATGACTCAAGAAGAAATAACCAAGAGACAAGCTATTGATGCTAAAACAATTTACTCATTATATTGTGCATTATCTCCTACTGAATATAACAGAATATCTTCTTGTGAAACAGCCAAAAAAGTCTGGGACAGGCTACACATTACCTATAAAGGAACTGATCGAGTGAAGGAAACAAGGATCAATATTCTACTCTGATAGTATGAAGCCTTCGAGATGAAGTTAGGAGAATCTATCATTGACATGTTTAGTCGTTTTACAGAAATTGTAAATGGTCTAGAGTGTTACAGACAACCAATCTCAGGACCCATGAAGGTTAATAAATTGTTGCGTGGACTCTCAAAAAACTAGAAACACATAAAGATTTCAATAAGGGAAACACAGAGGATCATGCCACATTCTGTAGACGAATTGGTTGGCACACTTCAGTCCTATGAAGTGAAGCAAATCAACGAGGAAGAAGATCCCAAAGGTAAGAATTCAATTGCTTTGAGATCTAATGATGATTCTGATGTTACAAATTCTAAAGATGAAATGGATGATGAAGAGTTAGCTCTTATGATAAAGAGGTTTAGGAAAATGAACAAAAATGGAAGAAGATTCAATTGGCAGAAACAAAGCACTCAAAAGTTTCAAAACAAATCAACTGAGGATGATGAAGCCAATAAAGATGTAATCTGTTTTGAATGCAAGAAAAAGGGACACATCAAACCCAACTGTCCCATGTTGAAGAAAAAAAAAAAGGAAAGCTAAGAAATACATAAAAGCTCTCAAGGTAGAGACATGGAGTGATACTGAATGTGAAGAAAGTGATGAAGATTATGTCAATATTTATCTAATGGCAAAATCAAAATCAGACTTAGACTTCGAAATAGATACAGACTCAGACTCAGATAGTGAAATCGAGGTAAGTAATTTAAAAATCCCTACTAAATTCTCAAAATACATTGATGAACTTTGTCTTAATCTCAAAACCTCTCTCAAGAGGATTTCCGAGCTAAAAAGAGAGAATTCTACATTGAAGCAACATGAAATTTTTTGGAAATAAAAATTTGAAAAGTTAGATAAAAGTTTTGTTACTTTAAAAGAAAATGCAAACTCTCTTTCAAAAGAAAATACATTTTTGAAAAATGACATTTCAAATATTTCAAAAAGGTTTTCAATAGGACTTGAGAATTTGGAAAAGATTCTTTCAGTACAATGACCCTACTTTAACAAATCAGGCTTGGAAATGACTTCTAAAACTATTCCTCTAATTGATTTTCCAAAAGTGAATGAAAGAATCAAATAAAGGCCTACAAAAACTTTTTATAGAAATCATTTTCGAAATGTCTTTGTAAAACCTGTTGGGCGAAGTGCTCTCAAATGTTCTAAATGCAACAGCTCAGAACACTTTGAGAAAGAATGTCCTATGGTTTGGAGACCTGTTAAGAAGGAATGGGCAAAGATTACTTATTGCACTAACTCCTCTAGACCCAAGAAAATGTGGGTATCAAAGAAAGTTTGAGTTTCTTTTTAAAATTGCGAGTCACTATCAAGAAAAAAAAGTTAAATGGTTTTTGGATAGCGGCTGTTCAAGGTATATGAATGGAGATTCAAGTTGTTTTATAAAACTTATCCAAGTAAATAAAGTCTCTTTTGGTGAAAATAGCAAAGGAAGAATTGTTGGATGTGGAACTATAAAAATTGGGAGTCTCACAATTAACAATGTTTCCTTGGTGGAAGGACTCAATTACAATTTGCTCAGCATTAGCCAATTGTGCGACACTGGATTTAAAATCAATTTTCAAGAAGCAATATATTCGGGAACTAGTAAAGATCTGTCACAATCTTTTACTGGACGAAGACATGGGAACATCTATCTTCTAGATAGAAAACAAGAAAAATCTTAATGTCTAATTTGAATTCAAGGTGAAGCAAATTTTTGGCATCGAAAGCTTGGCCATGTCAACATGAAGCACATTGCCAATATCTCTTCTAAGAATCTTGTTCGAGGGCTGCCCAACCTGAAGTTTAAAAAACCTGACCTATGCACACTGTGTATTGGGAAAACCGGTTAGAAGTTCTTTTAAATCAATAAATCAGGTTTCTACTAATCGTGTTTTATAGCTTCTGCATATGGATCTCTTTGGGCCAACCAGAACTAAAAGCATATGCGGAAAGAGATATTGTCTAGTAATCGTGGATGATTATTCATGATTCACTTGGGTTTACTTTCTGGCAAGTCTGAAACATTTTCTTACTTTTCAAAATTTGCTAAGAAAGTTCAGAATGAGAAAGGATATGCTATTCCAAGCATATAGATAGACCATGGAGGTGAGTTTGAAAATCAAGATTTTGCAAAATTTTGTGATGAATCAGGTTTTCAACATGTTTTCTCCTTTCCATACACACTAGAACAGAATGGTGTTGTGGAAAGAAAGAATAGATCTTTGCAGGAGATGGCAAGAACTCTTATAATATAAAGTAGTATTTCCTCTCATTTTTGGGCTAAAGCAGGTTCTACAACATATTATATTATTAACAGTCTTTTTAAGGCATATTCTAGAGAAAACTTCTTATGAGTTATTCAAAAGAAAAAAAAAAGCCAATTGTTTCTTACTTTCATGTATTTGGTTGCAGATGTTTTGTTTTGAAAAATGCAAATGATCGAATTAGTAAGTTTGAAGAGAAATCAGACGAATGAATCTCCCTTAGATATTCAACCACCAGCAAAGCTTACAGAATATTCAACAAAAAGACTCAATTCGTGGAAGAATCTACGAATGTCAAATTCCAAGACTCTTTGCAAAATCAACTGATTCAGACTCATCATGAAGAATCTGAACCTGCTCCAAACTCTACAAAGTCTACCTCCCCTAAAGCAGCTCAAACCTCTGAAAATCAACAACAAATGGAAGCTGAAAAATCAATTGAAGAAGAAGATCAGCAACTGTCATACCGACAAGTAACTGGAAGCACAAGTCTAGTCATCCCAAGGAACTCATCATTGGTGATATTGATAAAGGGATTCGCACTAGATCCAAAAAGCAAGAAGAGTCTAGCGCCGTAGTACTTATTTCTAAAATAGAACCCAAAAGTACAGAAGAAGCTTTAGTTGAGGAAAGCTAGATTGAAGCAATGCAAGAAGAACTCAAATAGTTCAGCATTAATGATGTATAGGAATTAACTCATAAACCAAAAGGTAAATCCATTATTGGAGCTAAATAGGTTTTCAGGAACAAGTTGAACAAAAAAGGAAAAGTGATCAAAAATAAAGTAAGACTCGTGGCCAAAGGATATACGCAAGAAGAATGGATAGATTATGATGAAACCTATGCACCAGTAGCCAGGTTAGAACCTATTAGATTATTACTTATTTTTGCCTGTTATTAAAATTTTAGGTTATTCCAAACGGACATCAAGAGTGTATTCCTAAATGGATTTATCCAAGAAGAAGTCTATGTGGAACAACCTCCTAGTTTTGAAGATCCAAAGAGACCCAGACTCAGTATTCAGATTGAAAAAGGCTCTATATGGATTAAAGCAAGCACCTCGAGCTTGGTATGACAGGTTAAATAATCTTTTAATCTAAAATTATTTTGTCAAAGGAAAAGTGGATACTACCTTGTTTATTAAAGGGGAAGGTGAAAACTTTCTACTTGTTCAAATTTATGTTGATGATATTATATTTGGATCACCTAACGAAAACCTGTGCAAGAAGTTTTCTAAGCCTATGCAAGATGAATTTGAGATGAGTTTAATGGGTGAATTATCCTTCTTTCTCGGATTACAAGTAAAACAATTGAAGGAATGAATTTTCATTCAATAAGAAAAATATGCGAAAGAACTTGTTAAAAAGTTCATATTGGAGAATTGCAAAAAGACTGAGATACCAATGTCTAGTTCTTCGAAGCTAGATAAAGATGAAGAAGGAAAGAAAGTTGACCAGAAACTTTACAATAGTATTATTGGTTCACTTCTTTATCTTACTACTTCTAGACCTAACATTTTATTTAGTGTTTGCATCTGTGCTAGATTTCAATCTGATTCAAAAGAGTCTCATCTAAGTGCCGCAAAACGCATCATCAAATACATTACAACTACTTCAAATTTAGGTTTGTGGTATCCCAAAGAAGGAGACCTTACCCTCCTTAGATATTCAAATGCAGATTTAGCAGGTTGCAGAGTTGATAGAAAGAGTACATCCGGTACATGCCAATTGCTGGGAAACAGGACAGTATCTTGGTTCTCAATGAAGCAAAGCACTATAGCTTTTTCAATAGCTAAAGCAGAGTATGTGGCTCTTGAAAGTTGCTGTGTTAAATTTTATGAATAAAATAACAACCAAGAGACTTTGGAATCGAAGACTCATGCACTGAGATCAAATGTAATAACACCAGCACAATCAATCTAACAAAGAATCCAATTCTTCATTCAAAAGCAAAGTATATAGAGATTCGACATCACTTTATTAGAGATCATGTTCAAAGTGGAGAAGTTATGATTCAATTCATTGATTCAAAGAATCAACTGGCGGACATATTTACAAAGCCACTGGAGAAAAGCCTATTTAAGTCTATTAGCACCAGACTGAACATTGCATCTATTATCCATTAAAGTCTGAAGGAGCTCAGACTTAGAAGTAAAGTCTGAAAGTGTTTAAACTCAGAAGACCAAGAGTTATGACTGTAAGTTATTTCTTTTTCAGTATTTTAAAAAGGTATGATTGCTAATTGATTGAAATTTTCTTTTCAAGTTTTTATTTTTCCTTTTATGTCATTTCGTTTACCTCGCCTCACTCGCTTTATATACTACCGAGATTCGTCTTCTTTGTTTTTACACTAAAGCCCTAGAATACAAAATTCCCACTTGCTTTCACTTTCACTCTCAATTTTTCCAAAAGTTTTCACCTTTTTCAAGCAAGTTAATGAATTTCTCCATTGAAGCGACAATGTCTTCAAGAAAGTCTTCAAAGATTGCAAGCAAGGGACCACGACTTGTGCCTAAGGGTCCTACGCATTTCAACTTGACCAAGGAAGAAGATTCTTCTCCACCACTGCGTCCGAGTCAACAACAACATTCTCAGCAATGTCAGTCTTCTCCATCGACTCAACCAGATGAAAAAGTTATAGAAGAGGCCGAACCTATAAGAACGCTAACTCCCAATGTTGCTTTCAAACTTTACTCTAATTTGAAGAAATGAGGAACACCGATGTCTTTGATCGATGAATTTTTAAGAGATAGAGGATACAAGAATGAAACCTTGTTCTTGCGGGAGTTGGAAATGTTAGGAGTTGTAGAGAGAGGGATAGTTGAAAGGACTTTCGCAAATTTCCTGAGTGACCCATTCTATGGCACTGCAAATCAACCACAAGGACTAGACGACGATGAACGAATGTTTACCCACTTTCAACCTAGAACATGTGTTGCTGCAAATGTTATTAGTGATGGTTCAAGTCTTTTCAGATCGAAGAATCACAAGAGGGTTTATTCGAACTTAATGAAGAGAGAGGTTATGAACCCTAGGAGTGTTAACTTCGATTTTCTTGATTCGGTAAAAATCAATTTGCAAGAGAAGCTTGCTCTACTGCAATTGGAGCGTTTTTGTTCTGAATCCATTGCTGCTTATCCAGAACTCACTGCATACTTTTACTCGAACTTATCTTTCTTGGATGCGAATAATATTTCTTTCACAGTGAAGGACAAGGAATTTTTTGTGGATATGGACACGTTGGCTGACATAATTGGGGTGGAAAGAGTGAGTTTCCAACCAATTAACGTGTCTATTGCTCATGCTACTTTGTCGTTGGTGAAAGATAGGAATGTAGAAGGCAATATTTTCTACTCAAGGATGAATGCCTCTAACATCTTGCTACACAAGATCGTAATCAATTGCATTTGTCCCAAGTCGACATCCAAGATTGATGTCTCTCGATCTGAAGCGAAACTAATGTATTCCATCAATGCTGGATTTAAATTATCTTTGTCTCACACCATCTTATTTCATATGTACCGAACATCGGTGAAGGATAAGAGACAACTCTCTTATTATGCTCTTATCATAAGTCTCTTTAGACACTTTAAAATTCACTTTTTTGCACCATTATGTTTGACAACCATCTCTCCAATGGTGATTCGTTTTAAAATGGTCACAAAGATGTGTTTGAAAGAGTTGAACAAGGTGTTGGAGCGTATGAAGAAGAAGTCTCCCGTCAAAGCAAAACAAGACTCTGCTGCAGCAAAGAGGAAAGACATGGAGCCCATGGTTGCTCCAGTAAAGAAGAAAAGAACTCTTATCTTGCAAGATGAAGAAGATGAGAATGAAATGACTCTTTCAACCTTAAGAAACTTAAAGAGTTTCGTTAGCTTTCATGAGACAAGAGTAGAGCCAGAAAAAGGAGAAAGAGAGAGAGAAGAGACAGAGAAGGAAGATGAAGAACAGAGGAGGACAGAGGAGGACAGAGGAAGAAAGAAGAGAAGAGGAAGAAAAAGAGAGAGAAAGAGAAAAAGATCAGGGTCAAGAAAATTCTTTTGAGCCAACTTTGGTTGTCTCCCTGTCTAGTAATTCTGAGATAGCAGGAACTGGAATTGCTGACGTACATCACTCTGAAGGTGAAGTTGATCAAAAAGAAATCTTACCTACTCCACCTGAGGCAACCAAACAGGGAGAGCTGTTGGAACAAAAAGTATTTCTTCACCTATATTTACTAGTGATGTAAGTCGTTCTGCAGCAGACCCAGAGGATGTGTATGCCTCTCATTCTCCAGAAGCTTCTAGTCATAGTCATGGTAGACAATCTGCTGAAGTTCCATCCATTCTCAAAATCCCAAGAATCGACTCGGTTGGTCCTAGTACTGCAACAGCTCAAACAGTAGACTTTTGGAGACTGTTAGAGATTCTATTGGAAGTCAGGAAACAGCAATATGCTATAGGATATGAGATGTAGGATCTCAAGAATGCTTTCATGGCCACTTCAGTGTCTTTGCACGATCAATTAAACGCCTTGAAGAATCAAGTGCAGACTTCTGTGTAGGGTGAAGATTTTCAGTCACTAAAGTAGAGTTTTAAAAGGCTTGAGAAGACAGTGCATTCTATGGGAGAATTAGAGCTTTTTCACCTTCCCAAAAAACTTTGATTCTCTCTATTTTCAATCAGCTTGTTCTCCACTTTTTGCTATTGACAAAAATGGGGAGAGGTTTGATGCAGATTTGATGACTTTTTGTTTTGACTATTGGACTTATCTTTTGTTTGGTTTGGTTGTGATTTGGACTGGTTTGGATTGATGATGCTTGCAAGTAACTTAAGCTATGTTATTGATTATGGTAAAGAAAGTTGCTTTTATAGGATTAACACGTTTTCTGTGGTTGCAGAATCACTACTATCCTTATCCTAATCTCTAATTATCTTTTATAAGAAATCTTGTTTTGCTTAAGTGTTGTTTTGCATAGGAAAGTGTTCAAATCTACGGGAAAGTTTTGTCACCATCAAAAAGGGGGAGATTGTTGGAGAAAACTTCCTTATCTGTTTTGAAGTTGACAAAACGTTTCTATTAGGTAATCCTAATTTATGGCATTTTAAATCTGCTTGCTACAATCATATGACACCAAATTCTAATTTATTTTGGTAAAAATCCCTTCCTTCACATGCACCTACCATTGATACAGCTAATAATTCTCTATTGCAAGTTAGCCATACAAGACACAGTTCCACATCTACCTTGTCCTTACCTAACACCTTCATGGTTCCTAAACTATCTCTTAATTTAATTTTAGTTGGACAATTATGTGAACTTAGCTTTGAAGTTCACTTTTCTCCCCCATGGTTGTCATGTGCGGGATCCATATATGGGACTGACTATTGCAACTGGCCGTAGAGTGGGACGCTTATTTGAGCTCGTTTCCTTAAATATTCCAACTCTTTTGTCGGTTGTGCTGCCACAATGTTATTAGAAACTTGACATTCTTGGTTAGTTCATCCTTCTTCTTGATTAAAATTTTTTATTTCAAGTGGTCATTTGAGATCTGTTGATGACAAACATTTTGATTGCTTGCCTTTGCAATTAGGAAAACATCACGTATTGCTATTTGATCTTAGTGAATCTATCTCTCCTACTCCATTTGATTTAATTCATTCTAACATTTGGGAACCTTCTTCAACACCCACCATGGGAGGCTCTCGTTATTTTGTCAGTTTTGTTGATAATTATTCTTAATATACCTAACTTTATCTTATGAAAAATCAATATGAGCTCTTTATCATGATTTTTTTGTTATGATAAGAACATAATTTTCTAAAGACATCAAGGTTTTTCTTACTAATAATGCCATGAAATATTGAGACACAAAATTTCTTAAACTTCTCTCCCAACAAGGCACTATTATTCATCGTTCATGTCTAGGCACTTCACAACAAAATGGTTGTCCCAAACGTAAACATAGGCATATTGTAGATGTTACACGAACTCTTTTAATCTCTACCTCCTAAAAAAGTTTTGGGGGGAAGCTTGTCTTACTATTGCTTATACTATCAATTGTACCCTATCCCTTTTCATAGACAACATTTCTGCTTGTGAGCGCTTATGTGGCAAGGTTCCCTTTTATAATCGTCTTAGAGTTTTTGGTAGTGCTTGTTTAGTTGCCCAAGATCATTCATTTCTTAAGCCGGCTTACTGATCACAAGATTGCTTCGACTCCTATTGAGTCAAATACAAAATTCAATGACAAGGATGGAACTTTACTTCCAAATCCTACACCCTATTACTCCCGACATCACTTATGATGTTCTTATTGTTAATCAATACATGACCATACCTTGTACTACTCATTTTGTTGTAGTTCTTTGAATTCTTCGCTACATCAAGGGTATGTTGTTTCATGGCCTTCATTTTTCTGCTCATTCTACCTTGGAGTTGACAGCTCAATTTGATGCAAATTGTGCTAGTGACCCTCATGATCATCGCTCCACTATGGCTACCGTTTCTTTTTGCACAACTCATTTATCTCATGGCATAGCAAGAAATAGACCATTGTTGCTTGCTCTAGTATAGAAGCAGAATATCGAACTCTTGCTTATACAATATCGGAGTTATTATTGTCATGGTGGCTACTAAAAGATATGGAAGTGCGTCATCATAGCAGAACAATTATTCATTGCGACAACCGAAGTGCTATCCAAATTACACATAATGATGTTTTTCATGAATGCACTAAGTATATTGATATAGATTGCCATTTCATCCACTTTCATGTTCTTCATGGTACTGTTCGACTTATCTCTACTTCCTCTGCTGAACAAATTGTCGATGTCTTTCATCAAGATACATTCACCTAGGCATTTTCTGGATCTATTTTTCCAAACTCAAGTTGACATCTTTCAGATCACCTTGAGCTTTAGGGGGCATGCTAGAGATATATTTAGGGTATTCTATGATTTTGTATATTATTATATTATATTGTATATTCCGCTTGATCGATTTTGATTTGTTACTTTAGATAATTGTTATGTAAAGCTTATACATAGGCACCCGTAATGAATAGAATCATTACATTATTCTCAACTCTGGTAATTGACATGTGTATGTACCCATAATATTCTTATTTCACTTGCTTTGACTATATTATGTTATGTGTAGTAGGGTAATTAAAATAAAACGTTCTCTTTTTGCATCTTCATTATATCTTTGTTTAGAGAAAAAAAAATCGCGAAGAATAGTTAAGCTATTGAGAAAAGATTCAGTTGATTAGTCGAGCTTCATCCATGAAATTTAACTTTTGAAATCATTACTTATGTCGTCTTTTCGCCTCCAAATATTTTGCTCCACCTACATCGGGCATTTTTGTGAGATTTAACTTCTTCTTCTTCTTTTTGGAATAAACGGTTTGTCTAGAATCCAAATAATCAACTATAGAATACACATATTGACATTTTTTTTTAAGGAATTGTGACCTATTCTTTTTCATTTTAGAGTTCACTTCATCAAAGTGGTCATTTTGTGTGTGTTTATTTGTAGGTTGCCCGTGTTGCTAGTTGTAATGGACCCCAATAATCCAATGTGGAAAGGTTTGCTGTTTTGATGGATGTTGCAGCTTGCCTTAATTATATGCGATGCATCCTTAACAATCCTCTTATACATGGTTCTCCTCCACATGAATTATGTTTTTCCTCATTTATTTTTTGTGTTTTTAATGATCAATTACTTTTCATCCTCCATTTTCATGCTGCCAAATTAAGGTTGAGGTAAATCATTCTGCACAAATGTTATTGACCAGGCACCGTTATATGAAAATAGTCTGACAAATGTATAGAACTTAAAGTCCATAGTAAAACAAGATAGATCATGAAAAGGCATACATCAACAACTTTAGTAAGTTATGTTCTCAAAGATTCTGGTTACTTTATGTCTGAAGGGAGGAAACCAGACAAATAGATTTAAGGGCGCGCATGATAAAATTTCTACTTCTCTGTTTTTCTGTTTCTCTATTCCCCGAAACAGGTTTAAGACATAAATATGTTTGGTAACGCAATTTGATTTTCTATTTCTAGAATAGATTTCTATTCTATAAATAGATTTGAAGAAGAAATCAGAAGCTAAAATTTTTAATTTCTCAATTTCTTGCCAAAAATCAATTTCTGTTCTAGAAATTTTGTCATGCGTACCCTAAAAGACCACAATAGTGACATCTTATTGGATAAATTAACATCTTAAGTATCGTTCTTTATAACAGATCATTATTGTAAATGGAGCTAAGAAAAGTAGTACATGAAAATTTCAACAGCCTCTTAATGAAAACTTGATTACCTCTCTCTATATTGAATTATGTCATTGTCTTGATGCGAGTATTTTCTTTTCATGGGTTTCACTTCTCCGAAGCTAATAATCTAAGTATGTTGAGTGTGTTTTGTAAGAGTTTTCCTTATATGAGCTACATTAATTTAAATTGTAATTACCGTTTTACGGGATTGGTCTAATAAGGTAAGGCATAAGATTTTCTTAATTATCGAATTTGGGTCTGGCATTGTGTGGGCCGAGTTGGGCCCAGCCCTTGATAAGAGGGCCTATCCAAAACTCTATAAATAGCACTAAGGTCCCTTCTCTAGCCATCATTCTTCCAAAAACTCTCTCACCTCACATAAGGTAAACTGTGAGTGGCGGTCTCATCGAGCCAGGAGCCGAGGGTCATAAAGAAGAAGAACCTGAGCGTCGGCTCGTCATTTGAGCGTTGGATAGTCGTCATTCTGCATAAAGAACGATGGATTCCACATAAGGTACACAAATCTTCGTATTCTCCTCCTACATGTTTGGTTTTCTAGTTACGCCAATCCTGGTAAGCCGCCTTGGTAGCCAACATTTAGTATCAAAGCCTCGTAGCCTAGAACCCGACCTATAGCTTCTAGCCCGTTTTTGGAAATTTTTCCTATTGAAACTTGACTTTGAAAACATATTTGTATTCATCTCATCGAGCCGAGCATTTGGGTGGGTGGCATGCCACTAGCGGAGGCCAAATGTGCCGACGATGAGAAGTTTGGATTTTACCTACCCTTAGAATGTTTCGCCTGTTTTCATGAATTTTGGTCCGGTGAAAGTGAATTTTGATCACATATATAATTCTAAGAGCCAAGACGAGCATTTTGATGGCTCGTACACGTCAAGATGAGGTCGAAAATGGCCGCACGTGCCTCCATGCGCTAAGACAGAGCTCGGTCCCAAGCGCACGCATGCGCGCCAGCGCGTGAACCGCCTTAGCAGTGATGATGTCATAGTGACGTCATCCCGCCGACTCGCCGTGGACAGCTGTGCAATGATGACGTCATCCATGAGGTCATCCCACCGACAAGTGTCCGAAGATGACGTCATCCGTGATGTCGCGTAAGTCGCCTTACGTGCGATTGCCACGTGGCATGTGACGTCATCAATGATATCACCAACAACCCAACCCGATGTCGACCGGGTCGACTTGACCCAAGTTCACCAGTTTGACCCGATCCGTGTTGACCATTGACCGGTCGAACCCTTGGCCAATCAAACTGTTGACCGATTCGACCGTTGGCTGGTCAAATCGTTGACTAGTTCGATCCATTGATTGGTCGGACCGACTTCGAACTGGTTTAGTCTAGATAAAGAGCACAATCGTGTGGGCCTCACGCACTGCACATTCCAGCGGCGTGTGAGGGCGCGTACAGCGTCGGATCAGCACGTGGCTTGAACCGTTGTCCTCGTATGGATGTTCTCTACACTATTATGTGTTTATTTTATATATTTGATGATTTTATGAATGTGAAAATGCATGTGAAATCCTAAGGTATATGTTTTTAAGGGTATTTCTTGCGTACTTTCATATATTTCTCTATGGTTTTGGAAATTCATTACGAGCTCACATGTATATTATCGCATAAGAAATGTGTAGAGCGTTGATTCATTGATAACATGTATAAGGTTCACTATGTATTAACAAATGGATTAATGTGATTGGCATAACGTGTGATTTTAGTGACAAATCGCCCCTGTCATTAAGCCTAAAATCACATGTGAAAGGTGAATGTGAGTCATAAAGTTATATCACTGATATAAGAGAATTTCAATAATTTAGTTAGGTTGTGACCGCCAAAGTGGCACATTTGATTGGATTTGAGAAACATTGGTTTTATATCATAATGGGATGTCTCATATTCTGATGTATGTTTATACTCCCAAATGAGGTAATTGTGTGTTAGTTTATGGAGGAATGCATGTACAACATATGGTTGAGAAGTGACTGACCCTAGTGGTTCATACACCTAAAGGTGGTGAATTTGCGAAAGGTCAGAATATATTCTCACGACCGCTGTCATGTAGAGAGTATGCAATTGTATGTCATGTATTCTGCCCAAAGGTGTTTATATGATGATCTGAGAAACATTGGTTTTATATCATAATGGGATGTCTCATGTTCTGATGTATGTTTATACTCCCAAATGAGGTAATTGTGTGTTAGTTTATGGAGGAATGCATGTACAACATATGGTTGAGAAGTGACTGACCCTAGTGGTTCATACACCCAAAGGTGGTGAATTTGCAAAAGGTCAGAATATATTCTCACGACCGCTGTCATGTAGAGAGTATGCAATTGTATGTCATGTATTCTGCCCAAAGGTGTTTATATGATGATCTGTGTAACTCTCATGACATGTACTGCTTATTATTAAGGTTTTCAAGTTACACAATACTCACATAGTGCCAATTACATATGTTACTTGTTATTAAATTACCTTATTTGTAATGACAATTCCATTGCGATTGAGGTTGAGTATGCAATTGCATGTCATGTATTTTACCCAAAAGTGTTTATATGATGATGCGTGTAACTCTCAAGATATGTACTTATAAGGTTTTCAAGTTATACAACACTGACATGGTGTCAATTACATATGCTTCTTGTTATTAAGTTATATTATCATATTGGTATAAATGCAAGGATTCTTCAACATAAGGTGTGATGGTCCTGATGAGGTTAAGGATTACGTCCTAATGATGGTAGATTTGAAGTCCAAAATCATACTCATAAGGGTATTCATAAAACTACCGGTCATTCTAACAATTTGATCTTAAGATAACATATTTTGAAAGAAATTGTGTCATTTACTACTCATGTAGGAAGAAATGACACATAAAGATATTGTAATGATATAAGGCTTGGTTTTCCAAGCGTGAGTCTAAAGTTGATGATTCATTGGCATTCATTTATGAATTCAATTCCTATCAAAAGTCTCATCTGGTTCTTGGTGACTAGATAGCGGTACAGTAAATTATGTTGTTTACCATAAAGGGATTCATAAATCTAAGGAAGCCAAATCATAATGAATCATAACGCATCACTGGAAACAACTTTTAACGACATTTAGTGGGAGATGTTTTGACTTTGGATACTGGTTAGCATTTGATGTTGAAAAACACCTTTTATGTACATTCCTTTAGACAGAACCTAGTTTCCGTATCACGTCTGGAAGTGTACGGTTATTTTTTTTAGATAAAGAAAAATGTTGTTTCAATGTTTTATAAATCAAATGAAGTTGGATGTTGTAATGGGTCAAATAAATTATACTAGTTGTGTTCACCTCCCAACAATATGTACGTCGTTTTTACAATTGAAAATGTTGTCTCCAATACAGATTTACCTAAAGAACAGTCTTAAACATTGTGGCATAAACGTCTTGATCATATATAGTAAATTTTTATAAAAATATTGATGACTATTTCCTCTTGATTAAAGAAAAATCTGAATATTTGGATTTATTCAAATTCTTTCATATTAAGGTCAATGAACAGTTGGGATGAATCTTAAAGATTGTTAGATATGACGTGGTGGTGAGTGTTTTGACTATGGCAATGCTAGATAGCTTAAATGGTCAATTGTCAAATATTTAAAAAGATTCTAGGATGGTGACTTAGTTTACCATATCTGAAAATCTTGGAATAAATTGGTATGGCCAAAAGGTGTAATTCCACCATGATGAACATGACAGTGAGTATGATTGCTAGGACTAATTTATCAAGTTTTCTATGGGGCGAAACAACCAAATATGCATTGAACCGTGTTACTACCAAAGGTGTTCTATTGGCTCCTTTTTGAATTGTGGATCGGACGTAAACTTCACTCGAATCATCTTAAGGTTTGGAGCATCCTGCAGAAGTTTGGTTATACAATCCAACATTAAATAAGTTGAAATCCAGAAGTACTCGATATCATACCCAGATCATTTGAAGGGACATCATGTTTTATTATCCCAATAGAGACACAAGAAATGTGGAATCACAGACAGTAAAGTCTCTAGAGTTCGACGAAAATGCAGAGGATACTTGCTCTTAGACTATTAAAGATAATGGTATGGTGGGGACTATTGTGTCTTTGTCTTTTCCTATACAGACCATTGTGGAGTCTTTTACGCCACATATTAAGCTTGTGAGGTTTAGGATAGTGTTATTGATATGATTCATAATGAAGTTTTTCAAGCCTCTCAAGTGTAAGATAAAATTATAGTAGCTCCACTCAAGAGATCTGTTACGAAAAGATGTTCAGTTATACCACCGTACTATATAGTCTATCTGTAAGAGTATGGTTACGATATCTACTACGTGGTCGATCTAGTGACTTGTATATGTAAATGTTGTTTCTTGTGCTTAGTCTGATCTGTGGTTGGATATGATGAAAGATGAGATGCAATTTAAGATGTAATAGTGTTTGTGAGCCTATTGAATTGGTTGAGGGTCACAAGCTCATCCGCTGCAAATGGGTGTATGAGACTAAGAAAAATTTCAAGGGAAACATTAAGAAGTTTAAACTCAAATTACTTATGAAATATTTCACTCAGAAAGAAATTTAGTCTTTTCTAAAGACTATTTTAGAGTGAATATGGTATTACTAGCTCATTTTTATATGGAGTTACATTAGATTATATGATTGTTATTGTGTTTCTCAATGAATACCTTGATAAATAAGTCTATGTGGAATAACTCAAAGGTTTTGCAGCGGATGATTCAGGTAAGCTTGTGTGTAAACTAAAAACCCTTATTTATGGCCTTAAGAGAGTCTGTAGATCAAACGATGCTTAAAGTTTTATAATGTTATCACTTCATTCAGTTTTGCTGAAAATAAAGGAAATCAGTGTATATACTACAAGGTCAGTAGGAGAAAATTTAGTTTTCTCAAATTCCATGTAAGTGATAACTTACTTGCAATAGCAATAATGGATTACTACATAAGATAAAATAAATATTGTCGATGATTTTTGACTTGAAAGACCCTAGTCAAGTACCTTTTGTCCTTGGCATTGAGATCTATAGAGATTGTTCTTGGCATATGTTAGATTTATCTCAGATTGCATATGTTGATTGTATTTTGGAAATATTCAATAAGCCTAGAGTTGCTGCTATTGTTAGGGCTGATAGATTGAATATTTGGTATTGTCCTTATTCAAATTTTTGGAAAATCCAAATAAATGATACACTTTATACTAGTGTATTAGCAAAAGGTGTAATGTTATGACAAAACGATAAACAGAAATCTATATTATCATTTATCATAAAATCGGAGTTTATAACATGCCTTTTGGCTGTTACTTAGAATTTTTGACTTCGGAACCTCATTAAAGAGTTGATCATATTTGATATTATGAATAGACTCATACAGTTGTATCGAGAGAATAACTCTTCAGTATTATTTGTCAACAATAATAAGGGTCTCGAGGGGTTTAGATTTATGACAGTCAGGTTTATGACCATAAAGAAACAATACAGAATTGTGACACTAAGTAGAGCATATTTCCACAAATGATGTGGTTGTAGACCCACTAAATTAAAGATTTTCACCCTTGTGTACTTGAACGACATGTCGTGAACATAGGCTAAGGAGCATCATTGGATGTTGTCGTTTTAGTGGAGCTGTTTTGATTTGCTCTAATAAAGCTTATATATGTTGCACATTCAATAAAGTGTTTATGAATGTGTGATCACCATATTGAATTGATTATATGTAATGAAAATCTCAAGTTATTGTGTAAGCCTTGAGTGAAGGCTAGAGGCATCTAGTTATCAGCCTTGAACATATGTCTTGATTACACATAAAGAAAGGTTAACCACAAAGCTAAGACATATGTGGGTTCATTAGAACCATAAAGATATTCTCTGGTGGCACATCCAATTTTCTGTACCACTTAAGGTAAGAGAATAGTAACCAACAAGGGAGATAACACATAAGGTATTACTCTTTATGAGGTGTTATCCGTTTGCCACACAACCATATTGAATCCATATCAATAAAGTTGAAAGCATTCGTAATCATGGAAGGCTCTGTATGAATACATGCAGTTACCGCCATGATTCGGTGTTTGAGACTTTATGGGATAGGATTGACTATTAAGAATTGCCACTAGACCAACATAAAGGTGCACACATAAAGTACAATCTTAATTAATATAGCCCAAGTGGGAGAATGTAAGAGTTTTCCTTATGTGGGCTACATTAATTTAAATTGTAATTATCATTTTACGGGATTTGTCTAATAAGGTAAGACATAAGGTTTTCTTAACGATCGAATATAGGCCTGGCATTGTGTGGGCCGAGTTGGGCCCTGCCCGTGATGAGAGGGCCCGTTCAAAACTCTATAAATAGCGCTAAGATCCCTCCTCTAGCCCTCATTCTTCCAAAAACTCTCTCACCTCACATAAGGTAAACTGTGAGTGGCGGTCTCATCGAGCCAGAAGCCGAGGGTCATAGAGGAGAAGAACTTGAGTGTCAACTCGTCATTTGAGTATTGGATCGTCACCATTCCGCATAAAGAACGATGGATTCCACATAAGGCACACAAATCTTCGTATTTTCCTCCTACATGTTCGGTTTTCTAGCTACGCCAATCCTAGTAAGCTGCCTCGGTGGCCAACATGTTTTTGTCAATGATTAAAGTCCAATCGAAATGGATCGTGGGCCAACTGAAGTACTAAATCTGACTTCAAATCGAAAGTTAATGGATTCTAATATACTTTGAAACCTCAGTACTTTTGTAAGATTTGCGCAGACAGATAATTGAAGACAAGTAAGGAAATTGTAAGGAACTTTTATTGAATTAGAAAATGGCTTGCACTCTTAGATGCCATGCTTGCTCGATAAATGACTTTGAACACAAACTTCTCAACAAAAATTTGGAATATGTGCACCGAAAGTTTTAAAACTTACCATGAAAGTGCAATTTGAACAAAAAACTTTAAAAGTACAATTAAGTCCTAAAACTTATCAAATTTGTGCAATTGAGTTCTTCTATTAACTCTATCCAACTTGGTTGATGGAAAATGCTGATGTGGCTATTTTAATTTTTTTTTTCTCTCATATGTGATGATGACACTACTAAAATGAGCTATTTTGGTCAAAATATGATTAGAATAATTGAGACTAGGGCCGGTGAGGGTGAGGGATGGCTGGCGAGCCTTGCCTTACCCAGATCTGGCCAAGGGTTGCAACCGGCGAGCGACCCTTGCCAACAATGGCCCTTGGCCAACTGGGCAAGGGCTTGCAAGTCCTCTCTTGCGACTAACGAGAGTCGCCAACCACTAGCCAGGGCCCAACAACCCCTACCAACCATCCCCCACCGTTGTTGGCTCTTGCCGACAATAGTGGGGTGGTGGTAACAACAGCTGTGCAAGCCCTTGCCACCTAGTCCCAACATTTTTCTTTTCTTTTTTTGATTAGCTTATTTATAATTTTTATATAAAATTTATATTAAAAATTATATTTGGATCAAAACAATATTATTTAAGCCTTATATTTCATGTTTTAACTACGTTATTGTCTCGAAAGAGAGAATAAATAATAGAAAAAGTCACATCAGCTTTTTTTGTAAACCAAGTAGGACAGTGATATTGGAAGAACATGATTGCACTAATTTGACAAATTTTAATATTTGATTGCATTTTTTGCAAGTTTTATAACTTAATGGTACTTTTTATAACAAGTGTTAAGATTTTTTAGTGCACAAATTCCTAAAAATTAATAAAGTGTGAAAGGAAGCTAAAATGCTTAAAAGAAGGGCGGGAAGCTTTCATTGGGAAACGTAATCTAATTTGAGTTTGAAATTCAAAGCTCAAATAGAATCTGATCCGAATGATTTTCTTCAGATTCCATCTGTGCTCCTTGATTGATACCGTAGAATTCTTCTTTGAAGCATTTTGTCTGTGTTGCATGTCTTGAGGTATATCCAAATTCTGTGTACATATGCAGATGGGGGCATCTTTGATTCCTTTTAGTTCCTTTCAGGGCATGTTTGTTTTCACTCCCGAGAACAAATTATTTTGTTATTTTGTTTCCAGGAACAAGAAAAAAAAATCCGTTTGATAAATTTTTTGTTCCCAGAAACAAAAATCTATTTTTTTATTCCCGGAAAAAGATTTGGAACAGAATCAAAAAGCAGAAAAAAAAGTAGTTTTTTGTTCTCAGGAACAATTTCTAGAATCTTTTTTTTTCTTCTCTTTCCTTCTTCTCTTTCATTTTCCTCTTCTTCCTTTTGGCTGATCAACAGCCTTGACTATGGCCGGTACCAGCAACTGACCAAACGAGGACCAGCGACCTCACCTTGGTTGGGCGAGGTCGACCTCGCCCAAATCTGGCGAGGCCAAGCTCACCCAGCCATTCGCAAGGTGAGGCCAAGCCTTGTGTAGCCACGATGAGGCTTGGCCTCACTAGCCGGCGCGAGGCTAGGCCTCACCAAGCGAGCTCGTCAGACCTCGCCCAGCCGATCCGTGACCAATGACCAGACAAAGAAAAAAAGAAAAAATATATATAATAAAAATATTAAAAAAATTAAAATTAAATAAAAATTAAGAATCCTACCAAACACATTTTTATCCCGAGAATAAAAATTTTATGGAGTTACTAAACGCGTTCTTTTGCTTCGAAATAATTTCCAAGAATAGAATCAGAAAAAACCATTTCTGATAAAAAATTATTCCCAGAAACATAATCATTACCAAACACGCCTTAATGAACCATATAGCACATCTTGAATGTAGATGTGTTCGGCACGGCAGAGGCACCTCAACCCCGTCATCGATATCCTGTACATGATGGTGGCCAAAGTAGGACGTGGTATTAGCCGCGGTGGAATAGGGTCTAAAACTAATATTTGAGTGTCACTTTCTTTCAATCAGCAATTACAAATTTCTCCATTTTGGTTAGAGAAAGAACCATAGTTCTCTTTGGCAGTACACAAATATGTGCATTACTCAGAATCACATTCTGAATTAATTAAATTTATATGGGGTGATATTCATAATTTACAGACATGATTGCAAAAGACATGGAGTGGTAAGTGATTGGGGGAATAATTGCTTCGTTAGTCAAGCTGCGTTTTATTTTTCACCGATGACTGGAGGAACAATAGGAGGTTATATCCCATGTGTTATTCCGAGAAGCAATCTACCGCCGATATGCCGACCTCGATGGCGACACCGCAAGAAACAACGGAGAACCCGCGAATGAATGAGAGGCCGAGGGAGAAAGTAACTTGAGCGAGTCGAAGGAACGCGACCACTGCTGGCAATGGCCGTCATGTCAGGTTTGCGATCACTATCGGGTTGTCGCAAATATAAGCTGAACAGGTCTAGTTTGGATCTAGTTCTCCTCAACAAAAGATAAGCTCGACTAACTTGTGAATCGGGCTCAACTCACTTATTGGCTAGGTTCACTCGTTTGCAATGTGAGTTTAGCCCCCCTTTCATGGCCTATAGGCCATTTTCTCCACTGGGCCATGTGCGCCCCAGCAATTGCGACTTTGATCCTTTAACGATGTCTCTTGCACCTTAAACCAGTGACCTCTGAAAGACGAAAACCCATTCAAATCATCAAATTGGGCCCGTACATTCAGTTCTATTACTTAATTCTAAACCCCATCACCATATTAAAAGCATGCCGGCATTTACGACTTTGAATGGCCATTATTAAATGGCAGACAATGAAAATATGTATAACCTTCTCCGTATATTTTGAAATGGGATGAATTACAATTTCAATGATTTCAAATGATTTTTATTTTTTTTATCAATACACCCATATATCCTTCCTATCTTTTTTAAGGCATGGGATGACGCATTATTTCTTTTGCACATAATATTGTTTGTAATTGGTTTTTTTTTTTTTTTCCTTCTAAGTGATAAACTAGGCACAAAGGCTAGAATTATCGGTGAGATTAAGCTCACAAGCTTGAATGACAGAGATAATCTTCACGGAATTTTTAATACCTTTCCATGAATAAGAACTAAAAACTCAAGATCTCTAGTACAATAACTTTTTTGTTAACCCAGATATGATTATAGGAAGATTCATTACATTTGTTTTGTAGTTAATGAGCTTGGCAAAGCAGTTCTAAAGAAACCTTGCTAATTGTAACTAAACTATATCATTTGTCTCATAAATATTTCTAAGCATATGAAATATCAGATCATTTCAGTGGAAATTTTCCATTGTTTGTCAGATCAAGGAAATCGAAAACTTAATTTTGGTGAATATCTTTATTTTTCAATATTTCAATTTATGCGTTATACAGCATTGCTGGATTCACTCGCCTGGTAATAATATCAACTGTAAACATCGGTTAATTTCAATGAAATATATCTCGCCACATTGACGAGATCTGTAGCTCCATCGCTACAGATAAGAAAATCTTCTCGACCCTAATTCCAAATGAACCGACGTTATTGTGTTCGGTCTGGTTTGCGAATTTTCGTGTTTGTTTTATTTATATGTATATTTATTTGTTTGTTTTGATTCTATGATTTTATTTTGAACTTAGACCAATTTTTTCAATCGCCATTTTGATTTTTTGATGGCCCTACCGCTGGAATTTACAAATAACATTCAGTTGGGCTTCAGAAACTCTTCGCTACGTGCAGCCCATTTAAGTCTCTTGTCTTTAGGAGTGATAAGCCCATCAATGATCGGTACTTAAATGCGAGTTTCTAATTAAATTAAATATAGTTTTAGAATAAGTATCATGCTTTCAAGAATTGTCGTTCTTACCTAAGTGATTAGCCCATCGATGATTGGTACTTAAAGGTCAGAACCGCGTTTCCTAATAAAAAAATATTCTAGTTCTAGAACAACAACCATTTTTTAAGAACTATCGGTCTTGTCGGAGTGATTAGCCCATTGATAATTTGTACTTAAAGGTTAGATACATGTCAGCATTCACATGACGTGTAGGATCTACACTAATATAAATATATATTTTCAAGGAAACAAATATATATTGCGTGTTGGTAGTCACTAGTGTGGGTATATATTTTGCATATCGGTATTCACATGACATGCATGATATATTTATATTAATGTAGGTCCTGCACGTCATGTGAAGGAAACAAATATATATCGCATGTTGGTATTCACATGACATATAGGATTTACACTAGGATATATATATATATATATATATATATATATATATATTGTGTGTTGGTAGTCGCTAGTGTGTGGGTATATTTTGCATATCGGTATTCAAATGACATGCATGATATATTTATATTAGTGTAGGTCCTGCACGTCATGTGAAGGAAACAAATATATATCGCATGTTGGTATTCACATGACATGTAGGATCTACACTAGGATATATATATTGCATGTTGGTAGTCACTAGTGTGTGTATACTTTGCATATCGGTATTCACATGACATGCATGATATATTTATATTAGTGTAGGTCATGCACGTCATGTGAAGGAAACAAATATATATCGCATGTTGGTATTCACATGACATATAGGATTTACACTAGGATATATATATATATATATATATATATATATATATTGCGTGTTGGTAGTCACACACTGTATATATTTCGCATATCGGTATTCACATGACATGCATAATATATTTATATTAGTGTAGGTCCTGCACATCATATGAAGGAAACAAATATATATCGCATGTTGGTATTTACATGACGTGTAGGATCTACATTAGGATATATATATATATATATATATATATATATAATGCATGCCTTACACTAAAGTCTTCTTTGTCTGTTCAAGGCGTGAGATTCTTAGTTTTCTCCCATTGGTGACATAGGACGTTTATATTAGTGTAGATCCTACACATCATCTGGTCACATGGGACATTTGTTTCCTAGAAGACTTGTCGCCACATTTGTTTCCTTGAAGACTTGTCTTGCATGTCGGTATTCACATGACGTGTAGGATCTACACTAATATAAATGTCCTATGTGACCAATACTAAGAATATCACGCCTTGAACAGACAAAGAAGACTTTAGTGTAAGGCATGCATTATATATATATTTTTTGTTTCCGTGAAGACTTGTCTTGCATGTCAGTATTCACATGACGTGTAGGATCTATACTAGTATAAATGTCCTATGTGACCAATGGGAGAAAAATAAGAATCTCATGCCTTGAACAGACAAAGAAGACTTTAGTCTAAGGCATGCATGTGTGTTCAAAGACTCTTAGCTAGGCTATTGAAAATTGAGGTATAGTAATCAGAAGGTTAATTTAATCTGGAAGATTGGTTTAACTTAATGGGACTGGTTCGCTATTCGTCCTTGTAATGTTTGCTTTGAGCAATTCCTTTTTCCAACATAAATAAAATAAAATAAAAATGACTCCCATATCCTTAGAGTGCTAAAACTTGGCACAGAAGAATACCGAAATGCTAAAAATTAGGAAAGTGATGCTTAAGTGTCAAAATTGAAATAAAATGAATCGGTTAAGTGCCGACAACAAGAAAATCCGGCCAAATTGCATACATGGCATTTTTCCGGCGAGACAAGTACAAAACAACATTGTTTTGCATGCTGACATGGTTAGAGAGACCAACAACGAGATCGTTTTACTGATGCGGCTAGATAATTAATATAAATATTAATTAAATTAAATTAATTTTAAATTAATTTTTTTATTTAAAAAAAGGAAGGAGATGAAGATTGCATGCGGCCGAGGGCTATTTTTATTATAAATAATTTGGTTTTAAATGTAATTTAATTAATATTTATATTAAAATTCAAATTCAAGACAAAACGGCATCATTTTGACCTTTTTTTGCTGAGTCAGTTCTTTGGCGAGCCACGTAGACAAGCAATATTAATAAAAAAAAATTACCACATAGGATTTCTGGCAGGGTTCGCCGAACTTGATACTCAAATGTCCCATTTTTTTTTTTTAGAAAAAAAAGTTGTACTTAAGTGTAACATTCATAACTTTTAACACTTAATATCCCTGGGTAACCACTGGGATTCGCCCCAGTGGGTCACCCTTCCAACATGGAAGGGGGAGGTGAGGGGTTCAAATCCCCACCTTCTTAAGGGCGATGGGGTGGGGACGCGTAAGTTTCAGGAGTAGATTTCGACTCCCATGCCCTGCAAGAAGCAGAACAAAAGTCTGAGAGTGAGTGTAGAGTAGGAATAGAGTATGACTGACCAAAAAGAAAAAAAAAAAAAAACACTTAATATCCCTGGGTCAAGTTTTGACATTATAAGTGTTCTTTTACCATGAAAAAAATCATAATGACGAGTAGAAAGGGAGGTTAGGGAGCCTGTTGCCCCTGCCACCTAGCGCTTAGTGCAAGTTTTATGAAAAAATATGCAATAGTTCACATGAAAGATTGTATAGAAAAGGTAATATCTCGCCCTCTCCAAGACTAAGTTCGATATTATAAATAAATTTGTTCTTTCGATATCGCCAAAGTTCGATTTCTACATCCATCACTGCCGCCTTGATTGGCTCCTAATTTTGTTTTATGTTATCAGAGGACAATTAAGCGTAGTAGTAATAATGATGATAATGTTGATAATACTGAAAATTCAAATGCAACGTAAGATCAGAACTTTGAATTTATTCAAATGTGGAATTCAGTTCAAGGTATTGATCGATTGTTTATCTCCAAATAATTTTGGCTGTACAGTCCATGCAATCTGGTGTTCACCTAATTTTGCCATTTTACTTGCTATTGATTCCCTACTCCCAGGGAATTAGGACCTTTTATCTCAGTTAACTTCCGCATAATTGATATTTTTTTTGTTAATTTGTATCTTGAGTTGAGCCGGTATACGAAATTCAATCTAGTTGAAATCTTGGCCGAATTTTGAATGTCCTCGGACTTGGACTTTATGTCCAAGCAAATTCAGTGGAGTCCAAAATTTTGTGGAACCTAATCTTGAATTAAAGATGAAAAGGAAGAAAATGAAGTTTTCCTCGATTGAGTTGGTAATTCGCGTAAGAACATATTAAAAAAAAAAACGAAATAGTACTCAGTTAGGACACATTAGAGCAAACAAAAGAAGTGTTTAAAGTTTTCCCTCTATGAGTTGTCTAAGTGAGTTATTAGTAAGAGATTGCTAGATAACACTTGAGACTTTGCTTTAAATGTAATTTAGGATTGGAAAACATTTTTGTGGTTGAGTAATTGTTACTCTGTAATTCTGTGGATTAATAATAGATTTCTTTGATGTTGGCTCTCCCAATAGAGAGTATGTATTGACACTAAGACCGAACCATGTAAATAGTTAATTTTTTTCATTATCATTCTAGATAACTTCTTTGGTAATTTATCTGTTGGCATTAAACTTGAATCGTAAGATCCGTGTGCTATTGAGTTATTTTCACAATAATCGGTAAGCTACATCTAGAATTTTCGGAGTTGATTTGGAGCTTCTGCCAATTTGATTACTGTCTGAAAACTTATTTACAATTATGTATAGAGTTAGAGTTGGGATTGAGAAGTTGAGGAGGAGGAATAATTTTGGATTGCCAAACATTGAGATGCATATGCTGTTTTTTTTTTTATCAAAACAGAAGCATGACATTTAAGAGCAAACCAGGTTACAACCCTTAAAGAGGGCATCAGTACAAAGCAAATTGAAGAGAGAAATGGGCGGATCAAGAGCCCAATTCAGAAGCAGAGACCCTCGGCCTTGGGCCTTGGTGATCCAGTTGGCAGCCAAATTAGCTTCACGGCGACAGTGCTGAAGAAGAAAATTAGGGCACTCACGAAGAAGGGTTGAGGCGTGCTCGAGCGAAGATTGACAAACCTGTGACGGCCGCCTGCAGTGATTCACAGTTTCCACCAACTCCAGACAATCTGATTCGAGGATCAGGTGAGTATTTCCAAAACCCTATCGCAATAGAAATTGGAGGATGGATAATAAGGCTAGGGTTTCTGTTTGAAGGGGTGAGGAGGCCTGAACGTTCTGGGCATAGCCGTCGAGTAAGGTGCCGTTATGATCACGACACAAGCACGCAATCGACCCTACTTCAGAGGCATCAGGGAGGGCTCCATCCAGATTCACTTTAATGGAGCCAGGTTCAGGGGGGATCCATCCACTCAAAGGATTCGGAGAGGCCATTGATGAAGCCGGATTCGACTTGGAGCAAGAGAGATACAGCCGAGCTGAAGTGAGAGCTGAATCAATGATCTGTTGAGGGCTGGAGAACTGTCGCTGGAAGATAAATAGGTTGCGGGCCTTCCAAAGCTGCTAGAGAAGGGAAGCAATGACTTCTAAACCAGGTAAGAGAGATCTATGCCCAATTAAATCAGTCAACCATGCATCCATTCGATGAGTGCAAAATGCTGAGACTGTAATATGTATGTGAGGATGGGACCAAACCTGTTGTGATCTAGGGCAGAGCAGTAGAAGATGTTCCAGAGTTTCTGGGACTTGAGATAGGCAACAGGGCATGTTGGATCATCTGTGATATGGCGCTTGTGAAGATTTTCCTTAGTTGGAAGCGCATTGTGACAGATAGACCATAGGAATATTCGGATTTTGGGTGCCGTCTGAATTTTCCAAATCTGTTGCCAAAGGCGCCGCGGTGTGGTATAGGATGATGAGGACCGAGTATTTCTGATAAAGTGACGTGACTGATGAATATGATGGTAGCCACTTTTAACTGAATTAACAACCCAAGAATTAACAAAGGTGTTGGAGGGTAAGTACAAATTGCTAGAAATGATGAAAGTGGACAATAAGGTAGAGTTGGTGGAGTAGACAAAAAGCATAATGCTATTGAACTGGAAAATTATCAAAAATGTCATAAACATATTACAATTGTATCAATTCAACTTTTTTTGGCTGATTTAGTGATAAACTTTTTGCATTTGTGCTAGTTTAGTCCATTTGGTATATTTTGGTCGGTCAACATTGATGTGGCACTACTAGGAATGACATGACATTTTAAAGATAATATTTTAATATTTTATGAAATTTTTTATAATTTTCTATTTTCTTTAATTTTTTTTTCTCCCTTCCCTTAGGGCTAGTAAGGGTTGGGACACCCTCTTCGGCTTTGGGCAAGGGCCACAATGCCGTCACCAAATCTAGCCAAGTGAGAGCATGGTGGCCCTCGCCCAAACTAGGCAAGGAGCCCAACATCCTCACCCAGTGTTGGCAAGGGCATCTCGGCCCTCACCTATGGTCATGAGGATTGGTCAATGACCCTCACCAACCTTAAGGGAATGGGGGAAAATTAAAGAAAGGAAAAGAAAAAATAATCAAAAAAATAAAAATAAAAATATTACAATATTATTTTAAAAATTCCACGTTAATGTCGACAATGTTATGTTAGCACTGGCCAACTCAAATTAGTAGAATGGACTGAATTAGCACAAATGCAAAAGGTTTATGACTAAATTAACAAAAAAAAAAAGTTTTAAATTGAAATTGGTACAATTGTAATATGTTTAAGACTTTTTTTTTTTTTTTTGGTAATTCTCCCTTATTGGATATATTGGATGAGGTGTTGCCAAAGTAGCCGAAGAGAGATTTGCCCCCGCAGTAAAGATAGAATCAATTCGAATAAGAAAGGGGTGGCAAAATAGGAAAGATGAATGAAACTGCATTCAATAACTCTATTTATAGTGGACAACCTAGAGCCCTTTGAGTAACCTCTAAGTAAAGAAAATATAATTTATCAAAAGGGCGGTGCTATTTTTACCTCATTTTTGTCTTAGATTAATACTAGGAAAAATCTCAAATTGATACACTTGTAACAAATTTACCCCCAAACTAATTTTTAGACTATCATAAAACTTAAGCTAATTCATTTGTGACAAATTTATTCTCCATTAATTTCCGTTAAATTAATTTAATACAACAAAAAATCACAAACCATACACCTATGACAAACAGAAAGTAAAAACCCAAATTGATATACCCATCAATTGCTACATGTCATCCAATTCAGCTATTTGACGATGAAGTTTAACGAAAATTAATATATGGTAAATTTGTTATGGATGTATTAGTTTGGGATTTTTCGTGGTTAAAAAATTAGGTTGAATTAAATTTGTCACACGTATATTGGTTTGAGGTTTTTTTATGGAATAACTCTTTTATCTAAAACACTTTTGTTTTTTACAATTAACTGATCGAAATACACTTCTCTCTCTTCAGTTTATTTTCTTTTTTTATCAACCTAATTAACAAAATTGTCTTTATTTCTATTAAGAAAAATTCCAAATAATGGCCTAAAGTGAAGGTGATTTTTCAAAAGAGGATCCAGAATAGACATTGTCTTAAATAAAGATCTACCTTTATGGTTGGCCAAATATTTGACAACCAGTGAGTACATGCATTCCTTTTCAAGTCATTTTTAAGGGTATTTTTGTCCAAACACTCTTTTATTGTCACACCCCGAATCTCGAGCGCACGCACATCCCTCGGTAGTTGACTAAATTGCGACATTCCCAGGACACGTCGCCAACCCAAACGATTCATGCACATGCGGAAGCGAAATAAACATTCACCAAACAACAATCAAACATGGGATAGAAAAGCAGGACAAGAAATTTCACAAACACACTTTTATAAACAAATTGAGTTTATATACATAAGTCTAAATCAAAATAGGCTACTAGGCTACCTTACCCCGAACCCTATCTACTTGGGATCCGGGTCCATCACTACACCATCAAGGATGTTGGTGTCTAGAGGCTCGGCTCCCTCTACTGTAGGCTCTTCACCCTTGGGCAAATGATTCACCTCGATATCAGCTATGATATCGGCATCTATGATAGGGTCAAGATCCACTAGTTACTCGTCCTCGACGGCAAGTTCGTCGAAGCCATCCAAGGGGCCCTCTTGAACACCATAGGGCCCATGATGAAACCACGCCTTGAATCTATGAGGGACCAACTCAAGTAGGCCCTCATTGATCCAAATGGTAGTAACCATGAGCTCACGGGTCCAGTCGGAGTTCCCGTGAATAAGGAGTATAGTGCACTGTTCCTCGGTCTCTTGAGGCCACCCAAAACGTATAGGGTGCACCTCCATCTACGAACCTGAAAAATTAAACCCACGATGAGGTGAGACAATGTCTCAGCGAGTCTATATCCTAAACCCTGATTAGGAAGATAATACGCCTACATGCAGCCTAAACACCCATCAAATGAGACTTACCTCGCCCCAGCACCTCTCTACACATTAGTACAGTTCGTATAACATAAGCATACAGTCAATATATTCGGAAATTGTAACGCTTCACTTTCCACATATCAATCAATCATAGGGGTCCCGATTATAAAGCCAAATCGTTATTGTATGTCACATTCCGTGCCACACAATTTTGTCCCATAATCAGGCGCGGTCAAATCACTCATTCAAGCGTTCCAATTAATTACAGCCCCACGAGCACGGCCAACTCAACAGTCAGTGGTCATCCGGCATAGTTCGACGTCATCCCGCTTTGTCACACATGACAAAGTTTACCTCTAGACGACATTCCACATAGGAGTATCAATCCAGCTTTCATTGTGACCGGCATTCGTTATCAGAGGCATTTCACATAGGAGCATCGCCCACTCGACGCATATCGGGCGACGGGTTCTCATAGCGATCACACGCACAACCAACCTTGGCTAAGGACATCATGCCTTGCACTCAAATGCCTCAATTTAAATAATGTATTTGGCCTATTTTCTTCATATTAAAAAAACCCGATAAATAGGTGTTTGTGGACACACAGTCATATCGAACGATAAAGCATGATATCCCATCATTTTAAAATTTGATGACTTTATATAGTACTAAAAACATTTTCGGTATAAAAAACGACACCCGGTATTTTACTAATTAAAAACCGAAATTCCAAATTTTCAAAATAATAATTCAAAATCAACACTCAGCATCAAATTGTACAAATTAGCACTCAATTGCACAAACTAATTGCACCACGACAATCAGCACAAAATTCTAACAACCGACTATCCCGATGTAATTTCCGAAAATAAATAAATAATTAAATAAATTACAAAATAATTAAATAAATGCAAAATAATTAAGTAAATCACTAATTAAGCTATATACACTAATCTAACCACCTAATTGGACTTAATTAAATAATCTACTAAGCTAAGTAAATCACATAATCTAATTAACCTCTAACTAAACTAATCTAACCACCTAATTGGCCTAACTAATTAATCTAATTACTAAACAAGCTAAATAAATACACTAACCTCACTTAGACTAGTCTAAACCCCCCTAAACATAATTAACCTCCTAATTAAGGTTTAGAAAGTAAACTCACCGGTTTAACGAGTCAATGAGTTCACAGTGACGGTGACACGGAGGCGAGTGAGACTTGGGCCTTGGGCGACGCCAAGGGAGGCCGGGAAAGGGCCAGAAAAGGCCCACGAAGCTCACAACTCAAGCTATGAGTTTTAGTTCTGCCTTAGGCTAGACCGAACGCTACGACGACTGAAACGGGGTGGGCGGGTGGCGAATGGCAATGGAGACGAGCTAGAATGAAGCTGGGACGGGCTGAGGTGGCCGGCTGGCTGCTTGACAGAATGGCAGGGATGGCAAACTAGTGCTGGACATGGTGGACGCACAGGATAGCGCTCGAGGCTGGTAGACGGCTCGTAGGCAACTAGTGGACTCAGCTTGAATAGCAACGAGGGGCTTGGCGATGTAGCAGTTGTGATGCAGCCCGCATTAAAGACCAGCTCTCTCGACCAAAAAGATCGGCCTGCATTCAAGCTCGACGAAACTGAGAAGCTGTATCGACATCTTGAGTCCATCCCGAAAGCTTGAAAGACACCTTGGGAGCTCGCGTGACGCTTTTACTAGTTTATAGTTTCCATGCCCTTTACTATATCTCCTAGTTTCAATGCTCCTTTATTTCTCCTAGTTTCAATGGTCTATCTTTATTTCTTTGATGATATAAGCCCAATTTCTTGTAGAAGACAGACGACTTTTGATGAATGATAAAAAAACTTTGCTTTGAAGCAAGTATTGTGAACCTTGTAGAGTTCATCCCTTTGAAAATCTAGAAGAGTTTTCACTCCGTCCTTGAAGAGTCGGAGCTTTCGAAATCTGAACCTTGTAGAGTTCATCCCTTTGAAAACCTAAAAGAGTTTTCACTCCGTCCTTGAAGAGTCGGAGCTTTCGAAATCTGCATCCTTGAAGAGTTGCAGTCATCAATCTAGAAGAATTGGTGCCCCTCAACTTCCTTGGAGGCCTAGAAGAGCAACCAACGGAGTTTCTATCTTTTCCTATTTTGTTCGTTATTTCCAACCCAATTTCGACCATCCTACAGTGCTTATTTCAGAAAACCCAAAACAGAGAAATTGTAGATCCAGAAGTCTTTGTTCATTTGCCTTTGAAATCAGGTCGATCCGATCTGTATTGACAAAGATACGACTGTTCTCCTGAGCTTGTGCAGTGCTGAAATTTTTGTTCGTCCTGTTTCTTGTGCGCAAGTTACTCTCCCGATCCTGCTGTTTGAGAAAGCCTACCCTAGGCTTGCATCATTTGGTATCAGAGCTTTGGACGAGAGGACAATGCCTCCCAGACAAGTTAGGCGTCGTGGCAGTAGAAACGTTCCCCTCAATGAATTGCACACACTTGCTAAGAATATGCAACAACAAATTGATGAAATGACGCAAGAAGTTCAGTGTTGGAGGGCTGAAGCAAATAATTCTCCACCCCGTTCCAGGACTGAAGATTCCCATGGTGACTCTTCCTCTTCGGAGAGTGTTCAATCTATTCACGGTCGGAGGCATGTTTGACATCGTTTACAACATATTCGTGAGCCAGATTGGGAAAAGGAAGTTAAGAAAGATGTTCCAAAATTTACAGGTAATGAGTCTCCTGATGAAATTGTTGATTGGCTAACACTTGTAAATGAGGTGTTTGAGCATCGAAATGTTCCGGAGAATTGTCGCGTTGGGATCATTGCTATGCGATTCCGAGGCAAGGCAATTGCTTGGTGGAGACGTGAAAAACAAACTCGCCAAGCCGTTGGCAAAGCACAAGTCACTTCGTGGAGAAAGATGGAGGGCAAGATTCAAAAATATTTTCTTCACAAAGGATATAAGAGAGAGCTCTACCAACGGTACCAAAATCTAAAACAAGGTACGCGAATGGTGGACCAATACACCAATGAATTCAATGAGTTGGTGATTCGTAACAATATTCAGGACCCAGAGGATGTGCTTGTGAACAAATACTTGAACAGTCTTCAATTTTACATTCAAGACGCCTTGGAAGTACTTGACATTTGGGACTTAGGAGATGCACACCAATGGGCACTCAAAATGGAGCGCTCTCATTCTCGGAGATAGCAATCTGCTAGTAAGCCTTCTACTCAAACCCATGTTTCGAAGCAACTTGCTACATCAGAAATACGTTGCTATTCTTGTGGGGAGTTGGGTCATCATGCTAGCAATTGTTGAATCAATAAGAATTGACCAGCCGGTAAAGCCTTTTTTGTGGATGATGATTTTGATGAGAATGCTGAGAATCCACTTGAAGAGGAGTTGAAAAATGATGAAGAAGCTGCGGATGATGAACAAATAGTGCATGCTGACACTAGCGAACTTCTTATGGTGAGGAAAATTTTTCTTACTCCTCAAGACGACACTGGGGATAGGTGGCTGCGTACCAATATTTTTCATTCTGCTTGCACAATCATGGGAAAGGTGTGTCGATTAATTATTGACTCTGGTTGTTGTGAGAATATAATTTCTGAAGTAGCGGCAAACAAGCTGAAGTTGGAATTAAAAACGCACCCTACGCCTTATAATTGTTGTGGTTGAAGATAGGTGCTGAGGTAACTATTTCAAAACGATGCCTTGTTAATTTGTCCATTGGTTCTGTTTATAATGACAAGATATGGTGTGATGTTCTACCAATGGATGCTAGTCACATTATTCTTGGTCGACCATGGCAATTCGATAAGAGGATTATGCATGATGGTTATCAAAATACATATTCTTTTGAATTTTGAGGCAAGAAGATTACGTTGGCACCTAGTAGAGTGGGAGATTCTTTTGATGATGATGGCAAGAATTCGAGGACGAATTCTTTTAAAGATGGGAGAATGATGCAGCCCGCATCAAAGACCAGCTCTCTCGACCAAAAAGATCGGCCCGCATTCAAGCTCGACGAAACCGAGAAGCTGTATCAACATCTTGAGTCCATCCCGGAAGCTTGAAAAACACCTTGGGAGCTCGCGTGACACTTTTACTAGTTTATAGTTTCCATGCCCTTTACTATATCTCCTAGTTTCAATGCTCCTTTATTTCTCCTAGTTTCAATGGTCTATCTTTATTTCTTTGATGATATAAGCCCAATTTTTTGTAGAAGACAGATGACTTTTGATGAATGATAAAAAAAACTTTGCTTTGAAGCAAGTATCGTGAACCTTGTAGAGTTCATCCCTTTGAAAACCTAGAAGAGTTTTCACTCCATCCTTGAAGAGTTGCAGTCATCGATCTAGAAGAATCGGTGCCCCTCAACTTCCTTGGAGGCCTAGAAGAGCAACCAACGGAGTTTCTATCTTTTCCTATTCTGCTCGTTATTTCCAACCCAATTTCGACCATCCTACAGTGCTTATTTCAGAAAACCCAAAAGAGAGAAATTGTAGATCCAGAAGTCTTCGTTCATTTGGCTTTGGAATCAGGTCGATCCGATCTGTATCGACAAAGATACGACTGTTCTCCTGAGCTTGTGCAGTGCTGAAATTTTTGTTCGTCCTGTTTCTTGTGCGCAAGTTACTCTCCCGATCCTGCTGTTTGAGAAAGCCTACCCTAGGCTTGCATCAAGTTGGCTCAGTGAGGGCTGGCTAGCCTTCTCTGCTGGTTCTCTGGTTCTACAACAACAACAATGGAGGAGAAATGCTGAGGAAGAAGAGGAAGAAGCTGCTGCAGCTAGAAGGGGGGAACAAGAAGCCACAAAAGTCCACCAAAAACACTCAAGTGTAGCCCCCACCAGCCTTCAGCCATATCCAATAGCTGTTTTCCCTCCTAAAGCTTCCCCAACAAGCCACAAATGAGGTCCAAAAGTTGCAGCCTCCCATGGCCTACAAATTTCAAGCATTTCACCTTCAATTCAATTCAATTTCACTCCAAATGACTTCAATTAAATGGCCATAATGCCAAGGTAGGAGCCCACACCAAATTCTTGCATTCCCATCACCATTTGATCCAACTTAGAGGCCAAAATTGTGCACAAAAATGACCCTCCGAATTTCCCGGTTTTAAATTGCCTAATTTTGATTTTTTGCCGAAAATCCGAGCTTGCCGAAAATTTCTTCGAATGGTGAGTTGACATCTCTAAAATAAATCATGACATATTAGAACTTTCGATTCCTAAAACTGGGTTCAATTTCATGGTTAATTTCAACCGAACGCGATTTTAGCATAACCTAACTTACCGAATAGCTTTTAGGAAATTTTAGTGCAATTGACCCGTGGTCGATTATTTTTTATCCACATTGTGCATCTTCGACTCATAGGCGACTCTCAGTTGTCGTAAAAATCTCAATGTTTCAATTACGGACATAGGGTACGGAAACGACAGAAAAATCAGTTTAGTGTCGTTCGATAAGAATTTTGCAATTAGGTGATTAATTACATACGTCTATCGAATCGACATATCTCCGGTCTCTAATCGATTTTAATAGTGCCATACTGACCCTTGTAGATTAGCACGGTTGTGTTGTCGATTTCTGATCAAATTCTCAAATCAGTTGCGTTTGTATTCCTTAACGGCTTCACCTGATAAATTAGTTATCTCGTGAGTGATCAGCTCAGAGAAAAAGACTAAAAGCGCATCGATGAAAAGCCCATTTCATTTCATCGAAACAGGGTCTAAAATCAGGATGTCACATTTATTTTCTTCCTTTTTCTTTATCTTTCCTTTCTTGACTGTTCATCTTCTTCTTCAATGGTAAAATATACGGTATTGGCAGCTGTGAACTAATGTTCATTCTAGCCGAATTGTCTTCATTAACAAAGTTAAATCACTTCCATATTATCCCATTTATTAATCTCGAGTCCAATTCAACAACTTTAAGAAAATTTAAAGAAGCGCAATGCAGCCAGCCGACCACCATCCTCCACTTCACCACCGCCCCATCCCCATACTTCCAAAAACCACCGTCTCTCTCCGCACACTTGCACTTGCAATACACAGAACTCACAACGGGAAGAGTTTCCTGACGTCTGTTGTTTCATCAATGACGACAAATTCACCGGAAACTAGCCCGGCAACTGTAATCGCTCGAAACAACCGCGAATTGCACCATTTGCACGCCAAAACATAGCCATTCCATTCCTTGACTTGCCTCAGTTTTGACCACCGCCACCGTGAATCGAAGCAAACATCACAACTCCACATCATGGTCGTAAATCACTGTCCCAACAAGTCCCAAAAAGCAGATATCAAATCGAAACCTCACAATTGACGCACCTAAGCCTAAAATCGCCCCAAAATCACCACAAATAAGTTATGTCCTTATCAACGAGTCGCACTTATCAGAATTCGCCAGGATGCCGTGAGGATATCAGCACCAGAATCAAGCCCTAAGACACGATTTGAGCTGCACACTTTGCGGTTGTGGAAGCCACTCAGGTCATTATCGTTGGTCGCTGATCATCACCACCGCCGTTGGAGGGCTTGTCACCTCCCTAGTTTTCAATCACCCTGAAATCAAGCCCAAGGACTTGGTTTTGGGGTTGCCAGTGTCGCCACGTCCTCTAGTCCAAACCAAGCCGTTGTTGTTGTCGATTGCTGTCAAGCTTGTGCAGTTGATGAGAGTCAGCCGCGTTCCGAAAAGAAGAAGATGAACAGGAGGCTTGGATGAAGAATGATGAAGAAGATGAAGGAAGAAGAAGAAAGAAAAATAAAAGATTTTTTTATTAAAGATGACTTAAAAAATGGCATGTGCTCACCGGTTAGCAAATATTTGGCCGACCGAAAAGTTAGGCTCTTATTTGAAACTAAATTGATCACTTCAAGCCTTTATTTAAAATAAAGTCTACTCTAGGACATCTTTGGAGAAAATGCCCTCACTTTAGATCATTATTTGGAATTTTCTATTTATATTATCTCTTTTATCTTATTAGTTTCGTAATATAAATGTAAATTTACACTTAACAAGATATTATCTTCTTTTGCATCATGTTATCGCTTTGCCTAGAGAATGTTGTTAATTTTAATTTATCTTCTCATACTTTAATTACCCATGTTGCATAGAAGTTAGAAGTTTCCAACTATGACGACTTGTGAACACACGATTAATTACCTATTTTTTTTATGAAATAGTTCAAGGGAAACTTTATTTGAAAGTAGAAAATTAGACTTCAATCTAATTATCTAGCCAATTTTGTCGTAGGTGATTTTCTGGATTAACTTTGTAGATCTCTAAAGTTAAACACTGTTGATTTGTGCTTTCTTTTGAGCTTTTCTCATTTTAATATGAATGAAAATTTTATTTATACCTTATTCACTTTCAAACTTACATCATATTTTTTTTAAAGGAAAGTTTTTATCATATTTTAAAGTTTTGATCAACTTACTATGAGATTGAATCTACAATTGATGTTAATTACTTTCTTCATAGTAGGAATAGAACAGCAAGAAGTTTCCTTTTTATTTTCCTTTATGTGCTTACTTTTCGCTAATGATCTAGATAGAAATATGTTTTAACGTTAAGTCATGCTTCTAACAAATTAACATTTTCCATATTTTGATCAATTTTTTGATCAAGATGGTGAGATAATTAAATTGAAGTTTAATTTTCAACTTAGAAATATGGTTTCGCTCACACTATGTGATAAAAAAAAAAAGACAATTAATTGTGTATTTATAAGCCATCATATATGAATGTTCCTTGTGATTGAAAATATGAGAAAATGAAAGGGAAAAAACCACAAAAAACTCTAAACTTTGCCCAATATGACAAATTTACCCCAATTTTTTTATGACACAAAAAACCTCAAACTTTATTAACTGTGACATATTTATACCAAACTATTTAGCTAAATGGCATTTTTGTCTTTTATTTTCTTCTCTGCTTCCCTCCGCTTGAGTTTGGCGAAGGGAAGTCGAACTCAAGCAAAGGTCACCCTCGCGTAGGTCAAGTGGGGACAACCTTCGCCAAATTCGGCTAGGGCAACCTTTGCCCGACACAGGCGAGAGCGGCTCTCACTTGGGCCAACAAGGGCGGCCCTCGTCGGATCTAGCGAGGAATGCCCTTGCCTGAGTCTAGCTTCCATTCGCCATGGCCAGCGAAGGGAAGAGAGAAGAAGGAAAAAAAAAAAAAAGAGAAAGAAAACATTTTTTTTTAAAAGTAAAAGATGAAAATGCCCTATAGTTTGGGATAAATGTGTCACACGGGTATAAGTTTGAGATTTTTTGTTTCATAAGAAAAAGTTTGGGATAGTTTTGTGGGTTTGCTTAATAAAAAACGAAACAATAAATTGAAGAGAGAGAGAGAGAGAGAGAGAGAGAGAGAGAGAGAGGGGTTATATTGGAGGTTATATTGGTAAGTTAATTAGAAAAGAGGAGCGCTTTAGTCAAAATTGGGGTGGAAATAGCACCGCCTTTATAAAAAAAAAATATGAATTTCAAATAGGCAACAAAATGATTGAATTCTTAATCTAGAGAAAAATAATCCTAAGAAATCCAAAAAAATAAATTGACAATTAGGAAAATATATATTATTCTTAATATTCTAATAGAGTGAGATAATTTTGAATCTCCAAAAATGGTTTTGAAATATTACCCGTACCATTTTTCCCTTGTTGGAATATACTATCTTTGAGGCCAATATTCATCAATCATCGTCAACGGCTAGTGAGAGCCTGGCGACCCTTGCCAACCACACTTAAAAAGAAGAAAATAAGCAAAAGAGAAAAAAATAAAATAAAATAAAAAGGGAAGAGAAAAGAAAAAAACTAATAAAAAAATTCGAAAAATTATTGAAAAATTAAAAAGTTTGTCCATATCAGCATTGGTCGTACCACATTGGATGATTAGCATCCACATTAACAATTTCCGATCAAAATTGATCAAATAAGCTCAATTGACAAAACGTCAAAAAATTTAGAACTCAATTGACTCAATTAATAAATTTAAAACTGAATGACAAAATTATAATAGATTTAGTATTTTTTTAGTAATTTTCCCCAAAGTTCTGCTAACAGCATCTGTTTGTCCGTCAGTCCAAGGACGACGACCACAACGAAATGGAAGTTGAGTTGCCATTTTTCACCATAATGTAAAAAAGTAACTCATTAAGTTGACATCGTGATAAGAACTTGTTGTCTTTGGAATATCATGTAGGTGCTGAATTTTATAAAAATATAGCTCAGTGACTTGACGCATCAAGAGTCCTACCATATGGTACATAATCCGCCATTTTAGAAAAATGATCAACCTCAATTATGACTATTCTTGTTGTGTTGAGTCTTTGGCAAACTCATTACAAAGTCCATATTCGTATCTTCCCAAAGGCGCTTGTGGAACAGGTAACAGCAAGTTAAGAACAGTGCTTTGGCCCCCACCTTTTGCAATGGGACAAATTCTGCATCATTCAATGAGCCACTTTATATTTCCATTTGTGGCCAATGAAAGTCCTCTCTAGCAAGCGCCAAAGTTTTGTCACGACCGAAATGACCCCCGCCAGTCCACCATCATGGGCTTAAAAAGTAACAGCTTGATGCAAGGAACGTTGCGAAAACACGCCACTGACGCTGAAACTGTGCAACGTGAAATTTTAGGAGTTTAACTTCCGAAATTTGGACTTCATACATATCTTTTACTACTTCAAATCCAATAACGTTGATTTCCAAAGTAGAGAGGAACGTATGTTGCGGCTTAAAGCATCCTTGACTCGATTTTGAGCGCCAGATCCCAAGATTAATGTTTGAGAAGAAACAAAAAAAAAATGTAGAAATTCACTCCAAGCTGTATGTCAGCGATTAAGGTTCTTTTGAGAGTTCATGTGCTTATGTTCCTCATGGTCAGAATGCAAAACACATTCTTTTGTTAGCAAGCAGCGGCTCCAATGACTGAGAGCACAGATATACATATGTACACACCATACAATTTTTCACCCAAAAAGATGTGACGGATTTCTTGACCGATCGAAACACCATGCCAACATTTGAAGCATCGCCATTGTTAGATGTTTCAAACAGTTTTGAGAGTTTGAAAATTATTATTTTGTAACGACTTTGACAGAAGTTATGACAGCCAGGGAAGCCATTATTATGCAATAATTTTTTAAAAGGCTTTGTAACAGTTTTATAATGGCTTGATTTTTAAATATGCCGGTTGGTTTAATTTGCTTTCCAACTACCCTCTCACATTTGCCAAAGATAGAACCTCCAACTACAATCTTACAAAGACACCTCAATAAGAAATTCCCTCTTCTTCTTCCATTTCTTTCTTTGCTGGGTTTTACATATAATTTTGATGTTCATGTTGCCACCGCAGTCTATTGCACGAGTTTCATATTCTAAGGAGTAAAATTATCCTTGAGGACAATATTTGCATGCCTCAGACTTTTGATATTATTTTTATCCCTTTCCAAATTTTTCCAACACAATGAACCTCAAAAGCCAAATCAAAGTTTGGTGGCGCTGACACTGGATCTTCAATGATCATGTTCTTTAAGGGCTCAAAGCTCCTTTTGCGCCTTTTCTTTCCTCTGAAGCCTTTCTCCTTTAAGCATTTAGTATTTGATGTAGCAATGGAATTGAATTTTTTTCCTATCTCCTGTAGAAAAAATAAGCGAGGCTATGAAAACTTCGAATCTCATGAAGCGTTAGCAGCGTTTGCAGAAGTGATAGCTTCAATCTTACTAGGATCCAGCTCTGTTCCTGAGCTGGTCATCAGACAGCTGAGGAAAGTTACCTTGTTAGTCAAGACGTGACATTTGTTGAGATAGCAATTAATTTTTGCTCTCTCAAAGTTTGGAATACTTACCGGAGATGTGTCATGTATTGTTCCTTATCTTTACTGTGGAATAACCATGTCATCGAAATGTACGATAATAAATTACCCAATGAAAGGCCGAACGGCACGATGGGCGCATATAAGACACTTGTGTGCTGTCAGCCATCAATTTATCACTTAAGCTTTTGGTTGAGAAAATGGCACAATCACATGTATCGGTAACTTTTTATCATGCACGCTTGCAGACATTATGGAATTCAATTGGCCTATACATGACAATTTATTGGTTCAAATGGTGCTGGATTCCATTGGTGTACTATAAGTCCTTTGTTAAAATTATTCGGTCATGGACATCTTCTTTTCAAGAATGAAGATAGTAGATAGGGTTGTGCAAAATGGACCAACCAAACGGGGAATTGCTCGGACCAGACCAAACTAGCTAGTCTGGTCCGATTTCCGGGAGTGTTAGTCCAATTTCCAATTCCTAAAAATAGAACTAGTGTCCGAGCAATCCGGTTCCCGGTTCTAAGGGGGAACTAGACTAGACCGATTATACATACTTTTTTTTCTCCTTTTAATTTCTTGAAAGAGAAACCAGCTTTTCTTGTTTTTTTTTTGGTTATCTTCATAACATATGACATCAAGTAGTAGAAAAGAAAAAGTGACTAGTTAGATTGGACGGGACCAATGGTCCGGTCCGGGGACTAATCACCCCTAATAGCATAGAGTAATTGTTAATGTTGTATCATCAATACGTGCTGTCTTTTTTTTTTTCCTCACAAATAAAACAATGAATAGGTTTTTGGACTTTATCGTTCTTTTTTTCATAAATAGTTTCGTCATTTGGGGAAAAAAATGAAACAAAGTAAAAAAACAACTGAGATAAGAATAGCGAAAAAAATCTTCAAAAAAATCTTAAAAAACAACCGAGCAGAACCATTGAACCAGCCAAAAGAGAAGATCGTGCCACTGCTACCGACCAGTCGACTGTCGATTTGCTCACCGGAAAACCAAAGCAACTCTGTTCTATAATTGTGAGAATTGTCCATCCGAAGTACGGTCGCGTTCGTAGTGACCGAGCTCCTTCGCACGTTTTCTCAATATCTGCTACACAAACAATGGACATTAGTCATGACTACGAAGTGTTCCTGAGCTTCAGAGGGCCGGACATGCACAGTGGCTTCGCAGATTTCCTGTACACCAGCTTGACTGATGTTGGGATTTGCGTGTTTAGGAGCAAGGGAGAGCTGGAGAGTGGCAAAGAAATCGACCCCCAGCTGATCCAGGCGATTGAGCAGTCCAAGGTATCAATACCCGTCATCTCCAAGGAGTGCGCGTCCAGCAAGAGCTGCCTCCGGGAATTGGATCAAATGGTGAAGTGCATGATGGACAACAAGAATCGCATCATCATCCCCATCTTCTATTATGTCGACCCGTCGGATGTACACGACTGCAGCGGCCCTTTCGCGGGGGCCTTGGGTGAGCAGGAGAAGCACGACAGAGATGACACTCTCCGTCGGATCGGAAAGTTGGAAGGACACCACCTCCATGAAAAAAATGAAGGGTAATTTTCATGACCCGCTCTGGCCCGAGATTACTTTTCTCATATATCTTTGCGTTAAAATTAACTAGTTTTAAGCGATATCCAGTCACACGTTCGCTGTTATAACAGTGAAAACGGCAGCATCATGCAAAAATAGGTTTTCTTCCGCTCTCAATCGTCCTCTTTTATGTCCCTTTTATTCCATATACATTTGGCAGATCTCATGGTGAAGTCGTAAAGCAAATTGTCCACCAAGTTCAGCAGAAGCTGAAGAAGCAAGAACTTATCGTGACGAAACAGTTTGTCAGAGTCGACTGTCACGTGCACAGCATAATGGCAAAGCTGAAGGTTGACTACTGCAAAGGGCGAGCGGTTAAAATTGGGGACACGAGTGTGACGGTATTAGGAATGTATGGGATCCCCGGGGTGGGTAAGACGGTTCTGGCCAAGTATGTTTATAATCAACTTTATCATCTGTTCGATGCCTGTAGCTTTCTTGGGGAGATCCAAGCCGAAATTAAACATCACGACAGCATCTTGTCTTTACAAAACAAGCTAATTTCCGACCTTGATAAAGGAAATGCTGGAAAGTTTGATTCTTCTGAGGAAGCTCTGCGTTATATTCAGAACAACTTTTGCACCATGAAGGTCCTCCTTCTCCTTGATGATGTATCTGACCACGAACAGGTCAGCACATTAGTCGGGGAGTTTGATTGGCTTGGCTCGGGGAGCAGGGTCATTCTGACATCCCAAACACAAGATGTCCTTAGAAACATCAATGGTGCGGAAAGTTTTGTCCTTGAACCGATGAAGCAAGATGAAGCTCTGAAATTGTTCTGTAGGCATGCTTTTGGAACGGATTCTCCCCCAGAAAAATTCATGGATCTGTCAACAGAAATTGTCACTGCTACTGAAAGGCTTCCTTTAGCACTCGAGGTGATAGGTTCATCTCTGTTTCTTGTAAAATCAAAGAAAGCGTGGAGGGAAACATTGATTGCCTTGGAAGTAGCTCCCCATAAGAGAGTCCAAGCAGCCTTGGAGAAGAGCTATAACAACCTACTTGAGGAAGAACGGCAGATATTTCTTGATATAGCGTGCTTCTTCAATGAAATGGACAAGAGAATCCCCTATTATATGTGGGATGACTGTAAGTATTCTCCTTCTAGATCGTTTCAAGCCCTTATTGCCAGGTCTTTGATAAAAATCGGACAGGATAAAAAACTACTCATGTTTAAAACACTGGAGAAGTTTGGCCGGGAAATTGTCAAGAATGAAAACTGGAACGAACCTTGCAGACCCAGTAGGCTATGGAACCACGGAGAAGCACTGGATGTACTAGGACGAAATGAGGTAAGTTCTGTGAGAACTGCGCCACATCTTTTCTTCTTTAGATGCCAATTGATACAGTTATTGATCCTTCTCGTTCAATTATTTGTCAAGTGTGATACTAAAGACAGCTCCATTTTTCTAAGTTAATTTTGCTTTGCTTGATTGACAGGGTACAAAGAATGTCAAAGCCTCCAAGCTCAAGTTTGATGACACATCCAAATGGTATACCAGTTCTAAATGTGATCAATTTGATGGTTTACGGAACTTGATGTTCGTCAGGCTTGATCGGGCTAATATTCAGGGAAACTTAGGGGATTGTCTTCCGAGCTTAAGATGGCTTCATTGGCCAGGGGACCCTACGATTTTTGACTTTAAATCGCTAACTCTGAAATTCCCAAACTTGGTGATTCTTGAATTTTCGAGCGGTCAGGTTCGAGGAGCCCGGAGAGCTTGGGAGTTACCTGTGGAGGTACGGAATGAATTCACTATCTTCATGCATTTTCACTTTTGACTATGTATTTCTCGGGAACTCAACATTTACTAATACATCCTATTTATCTTGCAGGCAAGCCAACTGAAAGTTTTGAATCTAACTAGTTGTTCCAATTTGAATTTTACTCCAAAATTTCATGCTTCAATGGAGCTGGAAAGACTTATTCTGGAAGATTGCTCTGCCTTAGCAGTTATCGAACCATCAATTGGTAATCTGGAGAAGTTGGTTTCTTTGAATGTGAAGCGGTGCAGGGTCCTTCGTGAATTGCCAGATTTGGGTCGCGTGAGAGGCTTGAAGGAGCTGCTGATCGATGAAACTTCCGTTTCACGGATTCATTTCCAAAAAGGTTCCATGACGATGCTCAAAACTCTCAGTGCTTGCAAGTGTAAAAACCTGACTGACCTATCCGATCAGTTCCCGTACTTGAAGTCTCTCAAATATCTCGCTCTAGATGGCGCTGGAATTGTCACCCTCGGGGAGTCCATCGGATCGCTCGAGAAACTGAAGACACTGTCTCTCAAGAAGTGCAGGGGGCTATCCAATCTTCCAGATGATATAGGGAAGCTCAGGTCACTGCAATTCTTGGATTTATCTGACACTCTGATTCGAGAGTTACCACCTTCAGTCAAGTATTTGAAAGATATGAAAGTGCTCAGGATGGGAGGTACTTCCATACAGGAGTTTCCTGAAGATATACTAAATCTGGAGAAGCTGGAAGAGATAGATTTCACGTCATGCCGGAGCTTAGCGGGGAAAATCCCCGACGACATTTGGAGATTGTCGTCTTTGGCAATCCTGAAACTGTCCGACACTTCGATTTCTGTCCAACTACCTCCAAGTATTTCCCGCCTCTCTCGTCTCCGAGAAATCCACATCTCCAGATATTTATAGGGATGATAGAGTTCCAGACAGCAGAAATAGATTTTATGTTTCACCAATAGCTTTCTAATTATATCTTATTACTGAATCATCAGGGTTTATGTTTGTGTGGTACTCTTTTGTAATGGGCTTAACCTGTGAATTAATAGAAAATTGGGAGTTTTTCTCAGTGGTGCTTCATGCGTGTTACGAGTTGCGACTCGAGTGCTGCATTTTCTTATCATAAAACAAATGTCTTGTAATACTCTCAAAATTTGGAATCGGATCTACCTAATCAATCAACAGTTCTTGCTTTGAGAAAAGATTCCAATCAAATTTGACGGCAAAATTGTTCAAAAAGTAGCAAACTTATTGCACTCTTGTCAATTCAGTCTTCAACTTTTTAATTTAATCAATTGAGTTCATTTAATCAATTTTTGGCCGAAATTTGATGACGTAAATATTGACCATCCTAGATGTCATGACTGACATTAATAATAGACAACTTTTAATTATATTTTAGTAATTTTTGAATTTTGAATATTCCTCTTTTCTTTGCTTTTTTCCTTCGCTAACGAGGGTCATTGGCGGTGGAGCTGCGTAGGTTTGGGTGAGGCCATCATGGCCTTGCCAACCATGGTCAAGGGCCTTTGCTTCCATCGAGGCCTGCGTGGTCGATAGCAATCGGTGACCCTTGCCAACAAAGGAAAAAAAGAAAAACAGAGGAATAAAAAGTATTGAAATATTGTTAAATATTTTGGCCAAGCACGCCCAATGTCTATGATAGCAAATTTTGGCCAAAATTAGCCGGTTGAACCCTATTGACAAAATGAAAAGATTTAGTATTGAATTGATAAAAGTGTAATAAATTTATAACTTTTTGAACAATTTTCTCAAATAAAGAGATGGATACATCAATTCCAGGCATCACAAAGTCAACTTCCAATTTAAAAAAAAAAAAAAAAAAAAACCTAGCATTCCTTCTTCAACAACCTCTATTTTATAGCGGTAACATCATTTCATGATTATTTTTTGATCAATTTCAACTCTCTGCTATCGCATAAATCATCAGTAAATTGAAATGAATGTTTAAGTTCAAAATCATCTACCATTTCAAATGAAAATTGTAAGATCTCAATATCTTGTAAATCACGACCATCAGCTTTTGACGGGTTGACTTTGGAAATTCTGTAAAACGAGCCTCGTGTAACCAACGATGCTCTTTTCCAAGCGTACATACCATTGATTTTGCCGATCGAACATATATTCCTCGTTATCCCTAGGCAAAAATCGACATTTTAACAACCTACATATCTTCGATCTGTTAAAGATAGTGAATTGAAGACAGCATCTGTGGCAATGCATAAGGAAAAAGAAGCTGAAAAAGAAGTTCATGACTGCTGATGCTGTGGTCGTGATGACTGATGCTATGCTCGTGGCTACAAGGAAGAAGCATGGAAGATAGTGAATCCAAGACCGAGATGAAGAGAGAGTTTGTTCTTTTTTCATCACACGTGTTTGTAGAGCTTGAAGGCTTCAAAAGTAAACACGTGTTCTAATACATTAGGGCGGTTATTCTATTAGATATAAAACCGAAGTTGTTAAGCTGGTGTTGAGTCTGTTCATTTTTGGATCGTCTTCTTCCTCAAGTCTCTTGTAAGGTACTCTGTTTTTTCAGTGTGTGTAGATCGGATACAGAGTATAGCACAGAAATAGAGAGATGAAGAGAGTAATCAAAGAGTAGAAGTAAAAGCTCTCAATTGAATCTATGCTTTGCTCTTTGATTCAAGAAATACAGAAATCTTTCTTCTACATCTTGTGTTTTTTGTTCTTCGTTTCTTCACACGATCAATTTTCCTTCTCTCAAACGTTGCTCCTCTGATTTACCCCACCGTAACAAAGCTGTGCCTTCAATTTGTTCTTCACCAATTTCACTCTTCCAGTTTCTAAGTTATCGATGTCATAAAAAATAGGCATAAATACACCAAGCGTCCTAAAAGTTGTCGCAAAAATACATTTGAGTCTTAAAACTTATAAAATGTGCAATTAAGTTATAAAACCTGTCAAATTCATGCAATCAAGTCCCTTTTTTACTTTGTCCAATATAGCCAATAGAATTCAATACCGTTTTAAAACACGTGGCAGTGATGTGGAGTTTGGCGGGTGCCTTAGAAGGAACTTAAAGTTTAAAACAAAACGAAAAATTATAAAAAAAATTAAAAAAAAAAGAAAAGAGAAAAAAAGAAAAAAAAGGTAAGAATATATATATATATATATTTATAAAAAAAAGCTAAAAGAAATTGCTCCAGCAGCCATAGTCGATTGGCCGAGCTCGACAAAGCTCAGTAAGGAGGGTTTAGCATGAGGGAGTCCCCGCTATTGCTTTGCTGGCGGCAAGAAGTCTCGAAACAGCCACAATTTCGAGGATCCGATCAAGTTGCCCTTCCGACTACTCCCTAGCGAGGGTAGCATCTCTTCTAAGAATTATTGTGGCCCATACGATATTATTAATTAATAATTTAATAATTATTTACATGCTATGAAAGAAATATTAGTTATGACAAGCTGCAATGCTCGTTAAGAGGTGCAATTTTTGTGAGGAATTTATAATTCTTCCGAAAAGGTGTGACTCTTATGAAGATAAAATGCACCTTGATGAAAGGTATATATTGATTGTCTATATAAATGGAGTCTGGTCATCTTTTCACCCATAGAAGGTACATTTTATTCTATCCTTGTTAAATAAAACACGTTATAGACAAGTGGGTCTCTAAACAAAAAGAAAAGTGAGTCAAGGGAGGGAAATCGGATTTCTTCGTCTCTTTGGTTTCTGCAACAATTATTTTTATTTTTAGTAGTATTGTTATGGAAAATAATGAACACCAAAGATTCCCTGTTTTTAAATTTCCACGATAAAGAATTACATTATCTATAACATCTCCTCCATGATTCGGGCCCTTTAGTTGCAATAAGTCCCCTATGACTCATCTAGCCCGCTAACGACCCTTGCTTCCATTAACGGCTCGGATTTTGGGAAAGATGAGGTCTCGTTTGAAGAGAGGGAAAAACCGGGTAGATCTAGCCGTTGTTGAAGACACCGTCCCGAGACTGGCAAACCACCCATGTTGAGGCAAGTGAATTCGAAGTCAGAATCTTCATCTTCTTCGTTTTCTTCCTCAGGCAGTAAGTTCTGTCCGCAGATTTGATTTGGTATAAAAGCAATCAGGCTTGGCTTCAGAGATGTCGATAACGGGCTTCTCTTTGGAATCCTGCCCCAACTTGTCGATTGATTAACGAGGATGAAGGAGGGAGAAATGGATACAGCCTGATACACCTCTATTTTTGGGGTTGGTAGCGATCGAATCAGCTTTGAAAGAAAACTGGATTACCTCTGCCACAGCGTTTGTGAATTTGGGGAGATACAGAGGAGCGAAGTAACAGAGGGATGGAGACAGAACTGCCATGGCCGCCGCTCCAGCTTCACTAAGCTCGTGTAGCAAAAGAGATTTAGAGATTGTGACCATGGCTTCTCGAGCTTGGTCAAGCTCAGAACGAGGGTCCCTCGAGCTTCATTGAACTCGCCCATTCAGCCTTGGTGGTGGGAGTGTTTTTTTTTTTTTTTTTTTATAATTAAATTTAAATGTTAGCTTTTTTATTTTTATTTCTTTTCTAATTCTCTTTTTCTTTTTAAAATTTTAATCCTTCTTTTCTTTGATATATTTTCCAGTTTTTTTTCCCAATGTGGATGGGTACTATTATGTCAGCTTCATGCGTTTCAAGAAAGTTATAAGAAAAAGCGAAGTCATTTGGTTACACAAATTTTACTTATTTTACAATTTGATTGCAATTTTTGAAAACTTTAGAATTCAATTGTATTTTCATGATAGATCTTAGTATTTTAGGTGCACTTATCCATAACTATCTAGTTTTGCAAGCCAACCAAAAACTCCCATGCAACAAAACATGCATCAAACTAAGAATTCGTGCATCAAATTTATTAGCGTAACGCGTAAGACCACTAGTAATGACTGGACACCACGTTAGAATTTTCTATTAGCAATTAGTCGAAATGATTACATTGAAATTTCAAGTAAATGTTTAGGATTATATTGATAAAATTAAAAAGTATATGATTGAATTGGTATCTGTAAAATACATTCAAAATTGATTTGGTAATTATCTCTTTTTTTCTCACAAATTAAAAAAAAATGAATAGGTTTATGGACTTTATTGTTCTTTTTTCATAAATCGTTTCCTCATTTGGAAGAAAAAAAATCCAAACAAAATAAAAACATGGGTAACAAGAAGAGGGAAAGGCGTGTTCAGAAACTAATCCTAAAGCGCCACTGCCACCGACCAGTCAACAGTCGATTTTCTCTCCCAAAACCGAGTCGACTCTGGTCTATAAAGTGTGAGGATGGTCCAATCCAAAGTACGTGCGCGTCTATGACCCCCAGAAAAAAAAAAAGAGAAGAGTTCCTGAGTTTCGGAGGGCCATTATACGTTTTTGTTGAGATCTGCTACACAAACAATAAACATCAGTCACGTTAGCAATCCTTCCTCGTCAATGTCTCCACGGCCAGACTACCAAGTATTCCTGAGTTTCAGAGGGCCAGACACACGCAGGAACTTTGCGGATTTCCTGTACACCAGATTGACTGATGTTGGGATTCGTGTCTTTAGGGATGAGGAAGAGCTGGAGAAAGGCAAAAAAATCAACCCCCAGCTGATCCGGGCTGTTGAGCAGTCCAAGATATCAATACCCATCATCTCTAAGGATTACGCATCCAGCGAGAGCTGCCTCAAGGAATTGAGGCAAATGGCGAAGTGCATGAGGGACAACAAGAATTACATCATCATCCCCATCTTCTACTATGTCGAACCAAAGGATGTACGCCACTGCACGGGCTCTTTCAAGATGGATGAGCACAAGAAGAACGGCATAAATAACAGAACCCTTCATTCCTGGAAGTCTGCCCTCCAACAGATTGGAGACTTGAAGGGATACCATCTCCAGGAAAATCAAGAAAAGTAATTTCCATGACGTGCTCTGTTCTGAGATTACGTTTTCTCTTGTATCTTACCTACTTTGGCTTTAAGATTAACTAGTTTCAAATCATATCCAATAATATATTCGTTATTATATTGATGACAAAGGCTGCATCATGCATAAATAGGTTTTCTTCCGCTTTCAATCCTCCTCTTTCATGTCCTTTTTATTCCACATTCATTTGGCAGGAAACATGGCGAAGTCATAAAGCAAATTGTCCGCGAAGTTGAGCAGAAGCTGAAGATGAGGGACCTAATTTTACCGGAACGATTAGTTGGAGTCGATCCTCATGTGCAAGAAATAATGGCAAAGCTGAAGGTTGTCTACCGCAATGGGCAAGCTGAAATTGGGGAACCACGTAAAACGGTTTTAGGAATATACGGCATCCCTGGGGTCGGTAAGACAGTTCTGGCCAAATATGTTTATAATCAACTTCATCATCTGTTCGATGCCTGTAGCTTTCTTGAAAAGATCCAAGAAGAAATTAGAGGTCACGGCATCTTGTTTGTGCAAAACAGACTAATTTCCCAACTCCACAAGGGAAATGCCCAAATGTTCGATTCTTATGACCAAGCTCTGCAACATATTCAGGGCAGGTTTCACCCCATGAAGGTCCTTCTTCTGCTTGACGATGTGAAGGATGATGAACAGCTCAGAGCATTAGTCGGAGAGCTTAATTGGTTGCACCCGGGGAGCAGGGTCATTCTGACTTCCCGAAGTTGTGATGTCCTTCAAAAAGTTAACGGTGCAGAAAATTACGTCCTTGGATCGATGAAAGAAGAAAAAGCTCTTACATTATTCTGTAAGCACGCTTTCAATACGGATTCTCCCCCCAAGGGTTTTGAGAGACTGGCAACAGATATCGTTGCTGCCACTGACAGGCTTCCTTTGGCGCTTGAGAAGATAGGTGAGTTTCTGTTCGAAAAAAGCAAAAAGGTGTGGAGGGAAAAACTGACTCAGTTGAAAGACGCTCCTGACGAGTGGGTCCGAGACGCCTTCCTCAAGAGCTATACCGCCCTAGATGAGAATGCCCGGCAGATATTTCTTGATATAGCATGTTTCTTCAACGGAATGGATGAGAGAATTCCCCATTACATGTGGGAACACTGTAAGTATTATCCTTGTATGTCAATTCTATCTCTTCGTAACAAGTGTTTGGTGGAAATAGGAGAGGATAAAGAACTATCCATGCGGGGAATACTGAAGGCCTTTGGCAGGGAAATTGTCAAAGACAAGAATGAACCTTGCCAGCGCAGTAGGCTGTGGAACCACGAAGAGGCACTGGATGTTATAATAGAAAGGAAGGTAACTTCTGTGAGCACTGCGCCACGTCTGTTCTTTTCTAGATGCCAATTGATTCTGTTATTGATCGTTTTCGTTCAATTATTCATCAAGTGCGATGCTGAGAGACAGCTCCATTTTTTTTAAGGTAATTTTGTTTTGCTTGATTGACAGGGTACCAAGAAAGTTGAAGCCCTCGGGCTCAAGTTTGCTGACAGATCTGAAGAAAATATCATCAGTTTCCAGCGTGATAAATTTGATGGCTTACAGAACTTGAGGTTCCTCGAGCTGGATCGAGCTGATATTAAAGGAGACTTTCAGGATCATTTTTTGAGATTAAGGTGGCTTGGTTGGCAAGGGACACCTGCGAAGTTTGACATTAAATCACTAAATCTGAATTTGCATGACTTGGTGATTCTTGATTTGTCGGGTAGTCGGGTGTACAAAGAGTGGAAAGGTTGGGCGTTGCTTTGGACGGTACGGAATGAATTCACTATCTACATGCATTTTTCCTTTTGACTATGTATTTCTCAGGAACTCAACATTTACTAACACGTCCTATTTATCTTGCAGGCAACAAAACTGAAAGTTTTGAAACTAACTGGTTGTGTCTATTTGAGTTCCACTCCAAGATTTCCTGCTTCATTGGGGCTAGAAAGACTCATTCTGGAAGGTTGCTTTAACTTAGCAGTTATTGATCAATCAATTCGTAATCTGGAGAAGTTGGTTTCTTTGAACGTGAAGGGATGCAGTCTCCTCTCTGTATTGCCAGATTTGGGTCTCATGAGTGACTTGAAAGAGCTGATGATCGATGGAACTTTCATTTCTCGGATTAATGTCCGAAATGCTTCCATGAGGAAGCTCAAATTTCTCAGTGCTCGCAATTGTGAAAAGCTGACTGAAATATCCGATTTGATCAGGCGCTTAAAGTCTCTCAAATATCTTTCTATCGAAGGCCATAAAGTTGGTGCCCTACCGGAGTCCATTCAATTGCTTGAGGAACGGAGGCCCAGCTCACCGCAATCCCTGCATTTATCTGACACTGCGACTACGCAGTTACCAACTATCTCGGATTGGAACTTTGAAAGATTTTGTCAGGGAAAACTATGTCGGATATTCTTTCTCATCGTCGTTGTCGTCGTCGTCGTCGTAATCATCCCTGGAACTTCAAAAGATTCTTGACGTCTTTGACAATTAGAAACCGAAGATAGATTTCTCCAAGTATCTCCTGTGTTTCTCGTCTCCGGAACTTCACATCTTCAGATGCGACAATCTTCAAAGCAAGCCCAAGTTGCCCTGTATGGTTAATGTTTTTTCGTGATCTGGGTAATTAAATTCCAGACAATATTTTAACAGATTTGTTTACTTCTTTTAATAGCTTTCCGATAACCTTTTGTTAGTGAATCATTAGGAAATTCAAACTATTTATATTCATATGACTCTTTTGTAATCAGTTTATCCTTTGAATTAATAGAAAATTGTGAGTTTTCTCTGTTACGCTTCATGTGTATATTCAAGTTCCAACTCGTGTTTACTCATTTGTACTGTGTTCAGTTTTCAAAATCCCGGTTTATATGATCATAAAGCAAATCTCTCGGAATCACATCAACGAAATCGATTGCTTTGAGCAAAGACTCCAGCCAAATTTGTTAGATAGATCCGTCCATTTCAGGGATCACAAAATCAACTTCCTGTAAAAATCCCAGCTGTCCTTCTTCGATAACTTCTATTTGATCACGAGAAACCTGATTTCATGATTTGGATCAGTTTCAATCTCTCCACTATTGCAAAAATATCACTAACTTGAAACAAATGTTCAAAGTTCAAAATCATCTACAATTTCAAATGAAAATCGGAAGAACATCTGAAACACGCACAGATATGCATGATCTTGGAAATTCTGCAACACGAGCCTCATACAACCACCGATGCTCCTTTCCCGCTGTACATACCTTTGATCTTGCCGACGGAACAAATATTCCTCCTTATACCTAGGCAAACATCGACATTATAACAACCCACGCATCTTCTACCAAGTCATGACAGGTGAGTTTCCTTCTCTAAAACATCGCTCCTTCAATTTATCCCACCGCAAGAAACCTCTGCCCTTCAATTTCTAGGATATCCTTGCAATAATTTTTTTTTAATCTGGTTTCCAAGCCAACCAATAACTTCCCAAGCACTAATATATCCATCAAAACTAAGAACCTGTACCTCAGTGAAATTCATCAAATTTATCGGGCCCTTTGCAATTCCCAAGACGCTCTTGACGGCAACAATCACCAACTTCGTTGTCTCTATCACAACCCCCACATATTTCACATATCTCATAGCCGTCACACCCTCCATAATATCCACCATCGCTGTAGCCAATGTCCCACCCCAACTCTAACAAAAATAGGGGATCATATGGTTGTATTCTTACCCGAGGGCCGCAGCCTAAAACAAAACCAACTTAAAACTACCATCAAAATATATACACATTAATATATTTGATAAAATGGGGAGTTGGCTACGGGATTAGAGTTTCTAAAACCTATCAAAGATGATATATATACATCTCCAAATTCAATTAAACCCAATACATATCATTAGACATACATAATTCATACCCAATGGTATCCCTAATCCAACTACCAAAGTTCTCATCGACATTGCTCTCGTTCTACTCGCTACTAGCTGAATAACCTGAAAACATAGAAATGAATGAGGTGCGCAACTTGTCGCAGCCCTCCCAACGTGATCCAGGGAAGATGATTTTCTAGGTAATCTCGAGCTCAGGACCAACAATCCTCAACTGGTGGAGATTCTCCCAAATCCCTACCTCACACAACTGAGAAATTATAATTGATATTGACCTATCTATGAAGTTCAACCTAAATAGGAGTTGCCACTAACCTATTATGGTTGGCTAAGAGCCAAATGAGGCATGGGAAGATATTGCACTTCCTACGCAACCTGGAATCTAGGCACAAGGACGCCAATTTAGGTTGTAGATCAATTTCAATCATGACAATGTGAGGTGGGGATTTAGGAGAATCTACATCGGTTGGGACCATTGGTCCACAGTCCTCACTCAGCATTACTTGTAAACTCATCTTCCCTAGATTGCGCCAAGAAGGTCGCGATAGCTTGACAACTCTGGAGTGCTTCTTTGTGATAAAAAAAAAAATCTCTAGATTTGACTTTCATTTGCTTTAAGGGAAAAAGGTATTTACTAGTGGCATGACGACTTACTAACCTGTAAAGGAAGGAAAGTATTAGTGCATTAATCCTAGGTGATTGAAAAATTGAAAACGACAAGACAATTACCCTTCATTTGAATTCGCCTTCTTGGGAGTTTGACATTTCCTATCAGGAACAACAACAACACATGTTAGAAAATGGCTTACGATGAATAAATTGGAATCTATACAACGTCACTCTCCATCAATATCGCCATTTGGTAACAAAATGTCCGAATGAACCTGTCGAGAACACGTGGCCCATGCTAGAGAGTATCAATGGGTAAATTGGAACAGATACCATGTTATCCTTCATTTGAATTTCTTCTCATGTCCACGTACACTCGTAGCCCTAAAGCTTGGAAGTGCCAAAGATATTTCACATAGGATCTAGAATGCCTGCTACGATCCATCTAGAAATTAAAATGCCTATGGTGACTCACCTAGGACTTAACATGCCTAAAGCTCCACCCTTAGGATGTAAGATGCCTATAATTCCACACTTACGACTTAAGATGCCTATGGTTTCACACGGGACTTGAAATGCCTAAGTTTCTAAACATAGGGCATGAGACACCTAACTTACTCACCTAGGTCTTTAGATACCCAGTGTGGCATCCCGGAAATTCAAAGCCAAGCCTTAAGGTGTGTTAAATGTCTTTAATTAGGTAATAGAATTTTATGGCTTATGCTTTAGCCAATTTGTCCTTTAATTTGATGAATTTTGCTTGTATTGTGGGAATTTAAATTTAATTAGTTAATGCTTGGCCATACGATTTAAATTTCAATAATTAAAAATATTCCAAGACTTTGGCCAAGATGGAAATTGGAATTCAAGAATATTTATAAAAAGAATTCCAAAAAAAAAAAGGGATAAAATTCGAAATGGGCCTTGGGCCCATTAGCCTAAAGCTTGGTGGGCCAAGCTAGTCGGCCCATTGGGCCCAAGAGGTGGCTGTCAACCAGCCCAAGAAGGAGTGGCCGGTTGGGCCTAAGCCCAAGCCCAAGCCCAAATCAAATTTCAAAAATAGAAATGACAAGTGGCCAAGGGAAGAGCATGCATTGGTGAGGCATTAGGCAAGTAATCATGAGCTTTAGGGGAGTATAAGAGGGATGAGGAGAGAGAGATGGCCGGTTCTTTGCCTCATTTTGGCCGAGAAAGGTGAGAGAGAGAGAGAGAGAGAGAGAGAGAGAGAGTGTTCGAGAAAGGGGAGAGACCGAGAGAGAGGAGGTGGAGCCGAGAGTTGCCGCCGCCCGTCCGCCGTACGTCCGCCTTGTCCGACCGTCCTACGCCGCCGTACGCCGTTGTTTGTTGCTGTTCGTTCATCTTGGAGGCAAGTGGGGGTCCTTAACTTCTCTTGCATGTTGTTTTGATGGTTGCATGTTCGGTTTTAGGGGTGATTTGGGCGAAATATCGAAGTAAGGGTTGAATGTGTTCATGTTATGTGGCTGTTTCCGTTCGGTTGCATGTGTATTTGGAGTGTGATTTTGGCTTCGGTGTCTTCATGAAAGTTGAAGCTAACATCTTGAGGTATGACATACTCGAATTTCATGGAAAACGAAGGTGATATGGGGGGTAAAAAGCTCTGTTATACGGAGACTTCAGATCTGCGAATTTCCTACTGACCTCTTGACGATTTCTTGGTTGCATGTTGATTTCTGTTGGAGATCTCACTTTGTTGTCTTCATGAAAGTTGTAGGTAACATCCTAAAATACAACATACTCAAATTTGAAGAGAGATAAACAAGTATAGCCTAGTTAATCGGCTAGATCTTTGAGACGTTTGGTTCTGTTGAAGTATACCGAGACACCCAAGACTTCAAGGACTTAAAAGAGGATCATACCTTGGTTATTTAACCTAGATCTCTTCATGAAACTTGTAAAGGACACATTGATACATAACATACTCGAATTTCAGAAGAAACTAAAGAGATTTGATTGGTCAAACCTAAGTTTTTCGGTGATGTACGTTCTGGACGAAACGGTAGAGGTTCCAGAAGCTTCATGGAGTTTTATAAATTAATCTAAAAAGAATTTGGCTTAGTGTTATTCATGAAAAATACACGAAAATGTGTTGGATATCACCCTGTAAAATTTGGGAATTTTCGGAGGTCATATGAGTATTTTAATTGAATTAATTCGAAAACTGTGTAATCTGGCCATTATCCGAATATTGTGTGTATTTTGTGGAAATTTGGGAAATTATGTAAAATGCAAATTGGCCGTGAATTTTGCATAAAATTGTGATTCTAATTGTTTAGTGATTGTTTAATATTATGATTTTGGGAAAATCATAAATATTAAATGAAATGTTTATTTATAAAAAAATAATAAATTAATAAAATAATAAAATAATAATAATATAATAAAAATAATAAAAAAAATAATAATGGATTATTTTATTAGCCATGTATTCCATTGAATTTATGATGCATTTTTATATGACATAGAGGCATGTATGATCATGAATTGTGATGCATGTGCGTGATTCATATGCCATGTAATAATAATAAGATTAAAAGGAAGGTGAATGTGGAAGTGGTATGTGAGTAAGGGGTTGTGGCGGAGGATGTTGTCTGGTGGCCTGGTGGCGTAATTCCAGAGATTCCCTGGGAGTTTCAGGATGCCCGGAATGTGGGGGGCCGGAAGCCCTGTCGGAGGTTTCTGCCCGAAGGGAGTGACTCGCGATGCTAGGATTGGGGTGCGAGATCCCCGGCTAGAAGGGTAAAGGCCGGAAGCCCTGTCAGAGGTTTCTGCCCGAAGGGAATGCCTCGTGATGCTAGTTGAGATGTGAGATGCCCAGAATGTGGGGGGCCGGAAGCCCAGTGGCCATGGGATGGCTGGAATGCTGGGATCCCTGTCGGAGGTTTCTGCCCGAAGGGATGGTGATGATGGTGAATTTGATGATTTGAGAAAAGATAATGTGGGGATCAATTGATAAGTAAAAGTGGAAATTGATCTATGATATGATATGCATGGTGATGCATGGCTAATGATGATATGATATGCATGGTGATGCATGGCTAATGATGATATGATGTGATATGCATGGTGATGCATGGCTAATGATGATATGATATGCATGGTGATGCATGGCTAATGATGGTATGATGTGATATGCATGGTGATGCGTGGCTAGTGATGATGTGATATGCATGGTGATGCATGGCTAATGATGATATGATATGCATGGTGATGCATGGTTAATGATAATGTGGTATGCCATGATGATGATGATATATATGATGTGATGATGCATGATACGCATGATTACAAGGTAGGTGATGCTTGCAACGTGTGATGATATGCATGATGCATTGGAATGTTATTGGATTTCCCTATCTGCTGAGTGGTTGTACTCACCCCTTTTGGGGATAACATTTCAGATTAGCACTATGCCGCTACCTGCTGTTTCGCGTGGGGTATTTTACGGTCTACCGTCTGATGTTGAGGTGGAGTGTACGGAGATAGATTGTCCCTCTGTGCCTGGATTGACGTTTATCTGAGTGCGATGCTTAGTTATGTATGATATCGGCCTGGCTGGGGGCCCTGTCATACAAGAGTTCCTGTCTGTGCACGTTCGACGGGATGGAGCAATGCGAGAGATGCTGCCGCCGCCACCACCTGATGCACCGGGTTGGGTGTGAGACCTGCACGCAAGGAGTAGGAGCTAGATCACTTTTTGATGTAGAAAATCGACACTTTCGATGGGGGGTTTTTGTGCTCGCATGATATTGAGGGTCGAGGTCTCTTTTTGAGGTTTTAGGCTGGACATGGCTGAGTCCTAACTTTTCCTTGTTATGTACCGACCCGAGAGTAGTCCCATCTTGAAAATATATGTAAATAATGTGTCGATGTTCGTTTATAAAATCATGATGTTTAGCTGGTGTGTATTTGTATCATGGGTTAGAAGGGAGATAGATGACGATGTGAATTTTGCTTCCACTATGAGTCGCGCATGGGACCGCTTTTAAAAAGAAAAAAAAAATGCCTGAAATCTGGCAAGGCTTAATTTAGCCAAGAGATAGAGATGGTAAAAGATGTAACACCGGCGCTAGTGACGACCTGCGAAGGGTTCGGGGTGTCACACCTAGGGCTTCCACACCCAAGACTTAAAATGCCTAAGGGTTACTCATCTAGGACTTTGAAGCTTGTGGTTCCACACTTAGGACGTAAGAACGAAGGCAACGGCTTACAAATTTTTATGGATGGAAGAGAGTGAAAAGTCTGCAAACTCTTGCCATTCGAAAGAAACAAGTAGGGTTCCTCAAACTACATCATGGGTGAGAGTTGATGCCCGCTGGGCCACTTGCCCCGTTTTATCACCTGCAACCAAGGAACTAGGACATCTTATTTCCATATTCTAAATGGATTCAATTTGGAATGACATACACAATTTTGCGCCGAAGTAGGTGATATAGCCTCATCGTGTTTCCTTGGTAAGAGGTGTTGTCACTATGGTCAAACACACTCCTTTATCTGCAAAATGAGAGATGGAAATAGTCCTTTCCATTCTTTGTTGAACTAATTTAGGAATGACACACCCCTATATGTTAAATCAGATGATTAGGTCTCATCAAGGCTCATTGGCAACCTCAGAATCTCTTTTAATACGGCGAGTTTATATCATGGTTTCCACAAGTGATTGCGGGTTGTATTCTCGAAGCCTCGCCTTCCACAAGTGATCGCAACCTATAGCCTTGGAGTACTTTCTGAGCGGTGAGAGACCAAAAGCTCGTGATGTCTTCTGTTTTTCGTTATGTGCGCGAATGCAACCTTGAAATTTTATTTGCACGGTGAACTTTTATAGCCCAAAGTATGGCATCATTTAGCGAGCCTTTGTAGCCCAAGGTCGAATAAACAAAAAAATTGCTAGAGAGGGAAGAGGAGAGGGGCCTACAAACGCCTCAAGCAAAGCTGAGATCCAAGGCTCGCAATTACAGGTATGTCCCTAGCTAGCTTTCATAGCATTTGCATTTGAATTTCACTGCATAACCCATTGGCAAAATTCAAGTGTCTTTCGTTCTTGAAAGGAACCTCTGCAAGCTCCCTCTCAAAAAGGAGTAGCTGTTGATACTTGAATTTCACCTATGAGTCCAACATACTTATATTGAAAAGAAAAGAAAAAACAGTCTTGCATAGTCTAGCATTATCATTCTCTACCGCATTTCTCTTTTTGATAGCATGTCTACATCGAGCATCGACCTAGATGAGACCACAATTTTTGTGAACTGGCCCGTTATGCGATCCAACCCGGAACTTTTTGCTGAGAACTAAGACAGTAATCTGAAAAAGGTAATGGACACGACCCCAACATCGATGCAAAGCCCAAGCCCAAGCCCATTCCGTCACTCAAGGCGATGTAGCTCTACTCACAAATGATTGTCTGTGCTTGCAAATGGCGGTCACGCTTGAGAATGAAGGCATGAGGTTATCTTCATCAAAGGTCCATGTTCCGCTTATTATAGAAATTGCTTGCTCACGTGGATCAGCCGTGTTACCAGTGGCTTGAAGACCCTTCACCCGAAGGAATATATGCTTGTCCATTCATTTCTATTCATAAGATCAATACCAAGACTCTGATGATTAAGGAAAACCCCCAAGAAAATAGAGCCAAACCTTCCCGCTCCAATGCCTTCCACTGCCTCCTTAAGTCATTGACCGTGACAGCTCAAATAAGTCAAACTCACATATGGACCATTAGTCCATAAAGGTGGACCATGCAGAAGAGAAAGAACCGGCAGAAACTCCAAGAGACCGATGGCCGAGCTTCAAGGGACCAAGAGGTAAATGCAAATTTTACGCTAAGTAGATTTAACACGGAGGATGGGAAAGAACCGGCAAACATGTAAGAGACCAAAAGGTGGAGGATCTTCAGTTGAGTTGATAAGGCAAATGTCAGAGTTTGAGGTTTCGATTTTGTAGTCAAAGGAGGGAGGTTCGGTTCAGTATTCAAAGGCCACTCTCCATGGATAAAAAGGGGGCAGCCTCATCCTAGAAAAGAGAGACCAAGTCCTCCTGTTCGTGAGAGCTCAGAAGAAAGAAAAGAGAAAGGGCAAAAAGGGCAAGTTCTGTGTGCTGTGTGCGCACATGGACAGTTCACAAGTTCTCAAATGTGTGTTCGTGTGCATTGAAAGTGCTATTTGTCTTGTTCGTGTATCGAGTGCCAAGTTCGTACACTAATACATAGTTGACAGTTGAATAGCCATCCAGCTTCGCTCACTGAAGGAATGATCAGCAATCAAGATGAGCTTGGCAAACTATGTAAGACATAGAGAAGAGATTCCAGTTCAGTTATTGTCGAATAATCAATCAAAAAGTGGGGTCACACGGGGTAGTTTCAACTTTCCTTGGGCACACAAGTATTAGAAAAGTCCTTTGGTAGTAATTATGACCAAAGAAGATCTCCAATTCGAACTCGCTTAAGAGCACGTATGACGAACTAAGATTCAAACATTCGACTGACCAATGTGGAGAACCAGCTGGCTCAAATTACGACAATGCTGGCGGAAATTTCCAAGCAAATCAAGACTTTCGCTGTCCTACCTACTGCTGGGGATCCAAAACCCCCTCCATTTATGCCCGTTCCGTCTGTTGGAAATTATATCCACAGAAAGCACACTGTTTGTTGTAGTCAGAACATTAATATAAAGAAGATGGTAACAACTTTATAATATTCTTCCTTTTACAAATCTTGGAGGAGAAGAAAATAATATATCATTGAAAAATAACATAAAATTGGAGGTGAGGTACGGATATCCGAATCTCCTTAAGGCGATTAGTTCTTGCCAAAGGTGCTCACGAACTATGCCCCCCAAGATACAACACCTCGAACCTGTTTAGATTAGCACTATGCAAACAGGACTCTGTCGAACCGTTCAATTGAACCAACACACTCAAGAAAAATAGAAGAGTAGAAAAGGACATCAAAGCTCTTTTTGGAATCGAATCGAGAAAACCAAAAACCAAAACCAAAAAACCCCTTATGAAGCTCTATGCTTATATCTATTTATAGAGCTTTTTAGTTCATGTACTACAAAGATACATGAATTAAATAGACGCGTGTATCCACGATATTCATGAATAAAGAGATACGTGAATTCAAGAGATTTATGAACTCAATAAATACATGAACTAAACGATACATGAATCTAGGAAATTCATGAATTCAATAGATACGTGAACATAAAAGTATAGGAAATTCATGAATCCAAAAAGATATACGTGAACAGAAAAAACGTATCTTAATTTATTGGCTTCCGTTGATCCATTAACCATAATTATAACCATAATTACAACAATCCCCCACATTAATGGATCAACAAAATATTTTTGACTCGAAGGAATCTGAGCATGCCTGTTGAAATAAACCGCATCAAGATAGGTAGCTTTCGCTTTGAACCTTCTTTAGTGAAAGCCTATCAGACTTACTTAACTAGTCGATGGATTAAGCCTTGAATCGTCAGTTGTTTGTGTAAGCCTAGACAATAAACCTCACACGGAGTATTTCCAATTCAAGATTGGTTCTCGGTTGTGTTCGTTCTTTTGGCCCTGAACCTCTTGGGATTCGTGCGTGCTTTAGAAAATCTAGCCTTTAAAAATTTTCATAAAGTCAGCCAGCTCCACGCATATAGGTGCATTCCTATTAAAGATATCCTACCATATCTTACTTGGATGTTACATCCCAAGTTATAGGAATCATTAAACGCATAGCGTACCCTTAATAACGTTGTAGGAAAGCACTGTTGCATCATAGGAATGGGAGACAGTGCTTACACTAGAGTTTCCAAAATTTGCGTTGTCCTATTGAACCTAGTCCATGGGATCTCCAATCGCATAGGTTAGGTTTCCACCCTGGAATCTCTTTATTGGGTTAAGGCTCTTAAATCCATTCCTCTCGATGTGCAGTTTATTTGCTCTTTCGACAAACCTTTTGTCAGCGGATCCGCAATATTTTCTTTTGACTTTACAAAGTCTAAATAAATGATCCAATTTGAGAGCAACTGCTTACGGTCTTGTCTACGACAAATGTGTCTAGACTTACCGTTATAAATCACATTATGCACCCCCACACTTTTAGAAAATTGTAGGATGGTAACTTTTCATTCCATAACTCGTATGAAGTTTTACCTAGCCTTTTGTGAGGTATTTCATTAAGAATATAATTTGCAGTTAAAACTGCCTCCCCCCACAAGTTATGAGGTAAACCTAAACTCAAAAGCATGGCGTTAGCCATCTCCTTTAGTGTCCTGTTCAATCGTTCAGCAACTCCATTTTGTTGTGGAATATAAGGTGCAGTTGTTTGGAGAATTATTCCAAAACTAGGACAAAACTCTTTCAAATTGATTGAACTGTATTCTCCTCCTCTATCAGACCTAAGCACTTTGATTCGTTTATCAAGTTGGTTTTCAACTTCATTTTTATACTTGACAAACATGCTCATAGTCTCATCTTTACTAGTTAGTAAATAAACATAGCAAAATCTAGTACAATCATCCACAAATGTGATGAAGTACTTCTTTCCACCTCTACTTTCTACAAACTTTAAATCACATAGATCACTATGGATTAATTGTAGAGGTTCACTCGTTCTTTCAATGGATTTGAAAGGTTTCTTAACAAACTTGGCCTCAACACAAGTCTCACACTTGTAACGGGCATCCAACTCAAATCTTAGAATTAACCCCAAGTTTGCTATTATCTTCATTGTACCATAGTTTACATGTCATAATCTACCATGCCATAGAAAGGGAGACACAACAGTGTAAACTGAAGACTTTTCTTTATTAATAGTCTTTGGGTACACATGCTTTGAGTTTACATCAATGACAGCCACATTGGCCTTAAACAGGTCATTACACAAGTACCATTTTCCCCACATTAATTCATCCTTTTGAAAGTACAAACTTGTTAGATTCAACTTTGAAACCCTTCTTGACAAGTATAGGGCTATAAATTAGATTTTTCCGAATCTCCGGTACATGCAGCACATTCAGCAGGGCGACCTCCTTGCCAGATGTAAACTTCAGGATCACTTTTCCTCTTCCGGCAATCTTTGCTGATGCAGAGTTAGCCATATAAAGCTTCTCATCATCTTCAGCCTTCTCATAAGATGAGAACATGTGTTTATCTGCACAGATGTGATTTGTGGCACCCGTGTCTAGCCACCAGCCATTAGTGTTCGACACTAGAGATGCTTCGGACATCACCATGGCAGACAATCTCTCATTAGCTGTAACTGGAGGCGTTGACATCACAGTAGGCAAAGTTCGTTGAACCATCCCTCCAGAAATGGAGCCAAAAGTCATTTGGCTTGCACTGTTCTGAAAATAGTCCCGGGCATACCAGTCGTATAACTTGTACCCGCACCACCAAAATTGGTGTTAGCGCAAGGGCCCGTAGCATTGGCTACTACAAATTCAAACCCTGAGGGTTGAACATCTTCCATAGCAACGGTCAAATCGATCATAGGAACACCTCCTGAAACATTATGGACATTGAATGGCACTTGATTATTTTTAACCATCTCAATAATCTGACAAGAACAACAAACAGTGAGTGATATAATCGCCTTAAGATTGTTGGAAATTATATCCACAGAAAGCACACTGTTTGTTGTAGTCAGAACATCAATATAAAGAAGATGGTAACAACTTTATAATATTCTTCCTTTTACAAATCTTGGAGAAGAAGAAAATAGTATATCATTGAAAAATAACATAAAATTGGAGGTGAGGTACGGATATCCGAATCTCCTTAAGGCGATTAGTTCCTGCCAAAGGTGCTCCACAGATTCATGAACTATGCCTCCCAAGATACAACACCTCTAACCTGTTTGGATTAGCACTATGCAAACAGGACTTTGTCAAACCATTCAATTAAACTAGCACACTCGAGAAAAACAGAAGAGTAGAAAAGGACATCAAAGCTCTTTTTGGAATCGAATCGGGAAAACCAAAAACCAAAACCAAAAAACCCCTTATGAAGCTCTATGCTCATATCTATTTATAGAGCTTTTTAGTTCATGTACTACAGAGATACATGAATTAAATAGACGCGTGTATCCACGATATTCATGAATAAAGAGATACGTGAATCCAAGAGATTCAGGTATCAAAGATACGTGAATTCAAGAGATTCATGAACTCAATAAATACATGAACTAAACGATACATGAATCTAGGAAATTCATGAATTCAATAGATACGTGAACATAAAAGTATAGGAAATTCATGAATCCAAAAAGAGATACGTGAACAAAAAAAAGCGTATCTTAATTTATTGGCTTCCGTTGATCCATTAACCATAATTATAACCATAATTACAACACCGTATGCACTCTTGAGTCATCAACTAGACCTTATTGGAAAGGGAATAGTTGGAGAGGTCCCTTTGGTCACACCTCTCATAGTGGACCTTCATCCTTCGCTGAAGGAAAAACTTGTCTTCCTTTTAGAGGAAAAGAGTGCCACACGCCTTGCCAAAATGGAAGAGCGGTAGTGTTTGTTGTAAGGGCATGAGATGCAAGGGCTCGACAACTTGTCTCCATATTCAAGAGTGAGAAAATTTCTTAAACCTTCAAGGTGCCTGTTGACACCTAATTTTGGAAAAATAAAGTTGCATTTTGAAAGGAAAAAATAAAAAAGGGGAAAATTGATTTGATTGATTATGCATGGGAGTTTGAAATTCTGATGAGTATTCATATTTTAATAAATGTAGAAACAATTGAAAAATCAAGCGAATTAAGGGCAATGATTTCGATTCAATGGAAGGAATCAAGCAAAATCGAGCTGATTACGAAATCACGCTCCAATTTGCAAAATCACGCTCCAATTTGCAAGCTTGATTTAATGCGACGGAAGATGGAAACTCGGAAAATACCATACAAAGTGGCCATCTGGAATCACTATAAAAGAGAGCTACATTTTTCGTGACTTTAGTGGAATTCGAAAGAAATTGAGAGAAAAATTCGTGCAAGAAAGAAAAAAGGTACAGAAAGAAAAAGCGTGAGAAAGAGCGAAAGAAAAAAGGAGACAAGCCTTTTCCGTCCATCTTCAAGAGGTCATCTTTCTCTTATCCTTCTGACATGCTGCAGAAGGAAAAGAAAGAAGATTGTCGCAAAGAGGAAAAGTCAATAGAGAGAGAGAGAGAGAAAGTAAAAAAAAAAAGAGAGAAAAAGGGAGGGTCTTCTTCTTCAACAGTCCTTCGACCAGTGCTCCAGCTTTCTGCAACTCTCGTTCGTCACCGCCTGCACATCCCCGCGAGCACTACCGCGCCTCCACCACCGCCGCTCCGCCGGTCTCGCCCGACGCCCCGCATCGATGACCCGCGACTACTCGAGCTCCGCGCACCTCCTCCACTGTCTTCCCGCCGGATTCGGCCCCCGACGTGCAGCACCGCGCCTTACCCTCCCCGCGCCTAGATGCGCGTCGTCTGCGACTCGGAGCCGCCACAGCGAGACCACTGCGACGCCGCAGCCCCGACTCGCACAGCCGCTGCTCTGACGCTCGCCGATCTGCCTCCGCTCGCACCAGACCGCGATCACCCTCGCTCGCCGCTGCAGATCACGACTCCAGCACCATCAGAGCCTGTGCACCACCTCGCCGCCGACGACCAATAGTCCCGGTGCTGTTCAGCCCTCGCTGGAGTCCCAACACCAACAGCCAACCGGCTGTTTCCCCCCGGTGTCACCCCCCTTGTCTCTGTTACTCACCTTAGGTAACTTTTCATTATTTTTTTTACTTTTTACCTTTTACTTTCACCTTTTTTATAAGTTAGTTTATTTTATTCAGTTCATTTGTTCTATCATTTTTTAGTTCATTTAACAGCATTTTTAGTTTAGGTATTTAATTTGTAATGGTGGATGTTAATATTTGTGAATTTAGTATGCATTATCCGTAAGGATTTCGTCCGAAATTAATATAATTATTAATTTGATCCAAGAGACATCGGATCATTTTTCTAATTATTTTTAATTTTTGGGCTTTTTGGTAGAATCTTAATTGTTAAATCATAATAATTATTTAATTTGGTCCGTAAGACTTCAGACCAGATTTTTTAATTATTTTAAGTTGTTGTGATGATTAGGGTTATAATAATTGTTAATTTAACGTGTGAGACGTCAGGTTATTTTTTCAATTATTTTGATCCTTTATTTAGTGATTATATTAACTGTTTAGATTTAACCCTCGTTTAACATTTATTCAACTAAAAAAAATAAAAAGAAACTAAAAAATAAAAAAATAAAAATATTCAAAAATTGCATGAGCATATAGGACATTAGGGTTTAATATAATAGACACGTAGGTTTAATTAATCAAATTTTTAGGATTATATTTCTAGTATTGCATTTTTAGATAATATTTTTAGGACTGCATTTTTAGATTTTTTAAAAAATAAGTTAGGATTAGACTTAAATGGCCGTTTTAAGGTTTTAGATATAATTGGCACATTTTCATATTCTCATCCTCTTTCTTTAAAATAAAAAATAGTTTTCTAAGATAGGATAGGGTTTAAGTCAAATTAATCCCTAGAATAAATTAGAAAATTATCCCTTTTTAGATAGATTAATTAGGGTTTTCATAAATTCTGAACTCCAATAAAAAATTGCAAAAGTACTAGGCGCATGTTAACTAGTTCGCATAATAGAGGCATTTAATCAGAATTTGTTCATTAGTAAAATTAGGTCATGAGGTGCATGTTAATTAATTTGCATAATAGACCCATTTAATTAGAATTTGCATATTAATAAGATTAAGTCATTTAGTTTAAAAATGCATTTTTATAAAAGAACTCCAATTTTTAAGAAAATCAAAAAAATGATTGTTTGCTTGTGATGCAATTTATTTATTTGAATGTTTTAAATAATGGATGAGCACACGTGTGGTCACCACATTTGCATGATAGTAATTTAGGTTAAAATAAATCAGCTGCTTGCAAAAACATTTTGAAAAATTAAAAAGAAATGGTACCAAAAGGGCATTAGAAAATTCTAGTGTAACCAAGTCCCTGTACCCTCAGTCTCTGGTTCGTAGGAGTAAAATAAATCTCAATTTATTTTACTTAGGTGTTTAATCGACCTACCTTAAACCGATTAGTGGCGACTCCTAGTTAATAACCTCTTGTATGTTAAATATTTGAATCTTAAGTCGTGATTTGGTATGGGCTTGGGAGAGCCCGAGCTAAGTGTAAAAACTTAGCAGTCCATCAACCTAATTTTAGGTGGTGCACCGAAAAAATAGGTCGCAACAGCTTGGCGACTCCACTGGGGACTTGTGTTAAAACACTTAGTGGACTTAAGCCAATTTTCTTTTAAAAATGTTTTTGTTTGGCAGCGAGGATCCCAGGTACGTCCCTAACATTCTTAAAGTGTTAAATGTTTTTGCAGATGGGAGGTATAAAGGGAGTAGTCTATGCTAACCTTTGTCTTGCAAGTTGAAGTGTGGGATTAATTTTTCCATGATTAGAAGTATTGTTTGCATTTAAACTGTTGTGCATGTTGTATTGTCTTTAGCACTACACTATTGCACACACAACCTGTGGCCGGACCTGGGCCGCGATAAGATTTCTAGGATGGTGTTGAGAAGGATACTTCCTCCAAAGCGAGACTGCAATGTAGAGGTTGACCTTCTCTTCCCCGAAAGTCTTTTCATGGTGTCGAATGTGTTTGTCCATATCCGGGAGACTGCGTGACTATTGGACATTCCATTCGACTAAGCCGGAGTTAGAGGGACCTGACACGTTAATGCGAGACTGCAACGGTCAGATCATCCTCTTAGCTCCACTTTGTTAAGCCATTTAGATAGAAATCGAGCCTCACATTTCATGCGTGTGTCTATGTGCTTGTCATACCTTCCAGTGAAAGTAAGTTGTCTAAATTCTTACTTCGCAATTTACTTACTTTATTGCAATTTTGTCGGTCCATGACATTAGGTTTCGTCGCCGGTCTTCTTTTATATGCTATGGGGAGGACCGACATACAATTCACTTCCACTCTCAAAAAAGAGCTTAAGATGTGGCTGGATCAGTTAGATCAAAAGGGTCAGAGGTATGTGAAGACTAGGATTGCCCGACTTCTCCCACTATTGGAGATCAACATCCACTCTAATGTGATACAAGCACTCCCTCACTTCTGGTGTCCACAAACTTCTACCTTCATATTTGGTGAGTACGAATTGACTCCAACTCTTGAGGAATATAGTGTTGCCATTGGAATGCCCCTGGAAAAAGAACTTGTTAGACCACCTATCGGTATAGATTCTATTTCTGAATTATCACAATTTTTAGAAATCGAAGCCGAAAGAGTAAGAAAAATTGTCAAGGCCAACTGTTTTGCATGCCCATTTTCGTTTTTGAAAGGTTGTTTTGCAAGTCAATCAATGGTGTCAAAAGCTAGAATCTTCATGTTAGCATTTTTCGGGCTAATTGTTTTTCCTTATCGAAGAAATGCCATTGATCCGTCAATTTCATGGGTGGTTAATCGTGTTTGTTATGGGTTAAATTATGTCAATATGGTTTTAGCTGAAACATTTTTGTCATTAAACCGTTTCAAACAAAATGAAGAAAAGACCATGCGTGCACTCCCTGAACTTTTGCAAATATGGTTTTTCTCCCACATAAGAGCATTTGGGCATCTCATAAAACAATTTAAGATTGATGATTTTAGACACCCCATACAAAAATTTGCGGTCTTAGAGCGTTTTTCTCCAAATAAACAGTACGCTCGTTGGATTAATTTTTTGAAAAATCCTAATCTTAAGGCATTCCTATGGCATACTAAATGGTTCCGAGTTGAGGAGGCTCGTTTCTCACACAAGCATGACGAGCCAATCCCGTTGCTGGGTCTTTCTGGTGCGACTTCTTATTACTCGTATAGGGTGGCCCGTCAGTACCAAACTCTTCAAGAAGTTCCTCCACCACTAAAGACAAAGATGTTCCAAGTTTGTTTCATTCGAACAGATTATAACTACTTCGACGAGATCCAGATGATCATTGCCGCATGGAATGAATGCCACCTAGAGAAGATTTTGGTGCCCAAAAGACTGAAAGGCGAAGAGGAGGTCCACCATGTGTCAGCATTCTACATTCAATAGCATCGGATTCCTACGGCCTTATGTCCAGTGGTCCCTGATGTGATTGAGAAGCCCACTCAGTGAACACAAATTGAGCATCTTAAGCGGAAAGTGGAAATGATTGAAGCTGAAAATAAGAAGCTTCACAAGGCGTTGAAATCTCGAAAGCATATAAAATGAGATCTTTTGAATTTTGATTCTTAGTCCAATGTCTAGGGACCTTGATTTCGATTTTCAATTCAATTTTTAGTTCAATGTTTAGGGACTTGAATTTCAATTCTTAGTTCATTGTTTGGTTTACTGTTTCTAGTGAATTTTGAATAAAAATCAGGCGACTAGACCGTTGTCATGGGCCATTTTCTATCTTGTCATTAGTTCTTACATTACCTCTTTGTTTTAGGTAACAATGGATCCTCCGCGATCTCCTATTATTACGCGATCAAAGGCTAAAATGTCTGACCAAAGCGAGGTGCGCGATCGCATGTTCTCCGTGGAAGATCAACTCAAACAGTTAGTCACTTCCATGCAGCTTGTAACAGCTCAACTTCAATCCTTCCAAGTGAACCCGATTCCTCCACCCGCTCTCCCCGAGATAGTAGTCCCAAGGCAAGCAAATAGGGCCCAAATGAGTGATGACGAAATGCCCGAGCTAGAAGATGACATGGTTCCCAAGACAGATCAGGATGAGCGCGTTGCAAAGCTGGAAGAGAAAGTGAGACAGGTGCAGGAGTCTCAAAGCTCACTCCCGTTTGACCTCTTAGTCTATGAGAAGGTTAAAATGCCGAGCAAGTTCAAAATGCCGGAGTCCGAGAAGTATGACGAGACATCTTGTCCAAAGTCTCATTTGCAGATGTACCACGTGCACATGGCCCAGCACATAAAAAATGAGCCCCTTATGATCCAGTCGTTTCATGCAAGTTTGACCAGGCCCGCACTAAACTAGTACGTGATGAAGAACATAAACCTCCCCGAAACCTGGAACGAAGTGGCGGACGCATTCCTCAAATAGTACAAGTTCAACATGGACATCGCGCCTTCCCGAGAAGACCTGGAGCGGATGGAAAAGAAAAGGAGTGAGTCATTTAAAAAATATGCTATGAGATGGAGAAACTTGGTGGCTCAAATTACTCCTGAGCCTACCCACAAGGAGTTGATGAAGTTGTTCGTGAAGACCCTTCCATCTGAGTTCCGTAATCGAATGGCCAGTACGTATGTTGAGAGCTTCAATTAGCTTATTCCTGTAGGAAAACAGATCGAGATGGGGATAAGGGAAGGATGGTTTTCTGAGCCATCTACTAAAAGGTTCTCTGCCAAGAAGGAGAAGGAAGCAACCGTGGATGTAAACGTGGCTTATAGCCAAGAAAGTGCCAAACGTGCCCTGGCTATACAGGTGAACCAAAGACAACAACAACCCACTGGCCGTCAATCATTCGCCCAAGCGAATAATAGAAGGCAGTTCTCCCCTCTCCCTGGGTCTCCATCCCAAGTGCTGACAGTCCTCCGAAAGAAGGATTTGCTTACTAGTGAACCAAAGCGCCCTAACCGTGAAGGCATTCGTGGTTACGACCCGACGAAGAAGTGTGACTACCATAACAGTGAACTGGGGCATTCAACTGATGAATGTTTCACCCTCAAACACAAGATCCAGAATCTTCTGGATACAAAGGCCTTTTCATTTCAGACTACTCTGCCGAATGTTCAAAAAAATCTGCTACCAGAGCATTAGGGTACAGTGAATGCTATCCTAGAACCTGAAGTCGGACGGATCAGGAACTCAAAGGTGCACGTGGCAGATGCTTATAACGGGCTAGTGAGAGCTGGGTCTTACCGAGGTCAAGAAGATGTCCCTCTATCGGTGATGAGAGAAAGAGTTGCCAAAATGGTAGATGATGGCATCATTGTGTATGCTGATCGTAACTGCATAGTTTCTACTATCTTCCACCTCATCATCGATTGGGAGGAGGAGCAGGCTACACTTGATGCTAACAAGAAAGAGGTTGATCCTTCACTTGTAGACATGCCCCCATTAGAGGATGCATCTGACGAAGAGATAGTGATAGAGGTGCCTCAGCCATATGAGTATGTCAATAATAAGGCAGTGCCTTGGTCTTATGACCTGGATGTGGACCTTGTTACATGGTCTGGACGGACCTATGGTCAAGCCAGTACTCAACCTGTAAAGCCGATCACCGATGAAGAGGCTAAGGAGTTTCTGGCCGTAATCAAAGCAAGCGAGTATAATGTGGTTGACCAATTACGAAAGATGCCCGCTCAGATCTCCCTACTCGAGCTCTTGATGACATCCCCCGTGCATCAAAAGTCACTAATGAAGGTGTTGAGTGAAATCCGTGTGCCAGAGATCGTGGAAGCTGACAAGCTGGAAGAATTCGTGGGATCGGTCCTTCTCAAGGATTTGATTGCCTTCTCTGATGAGGAATTCCCTCTCGAAGGCAGGGGACATAACAAAGCACTCTATATATCTATTAAGCACAAGTCTTCTCATATGTCCCGAGTGCTCATCGATAATGGGTCCGCTTTGAACATTTGTCCGTTGGCCACTCTTCACCGCCTTAAGGTAGACTCGTCAAGGATACATGCTGCAAAGACTTCGGTGTGAGCTTTTGATGGAACAAAAAAGGAGGTGATCAGGGAAATCCATCTCAATGTCCAAATAGGGCCGGTCGTCTTCAACATGCCCTTCCAAGTGCTGGACATCCCTACTGCATTCAATTTCTTGTTAGGTCGTCCTTGGATACACACTGCTAGAGCAGTACCTTCAAGTCTACATCAAGTTGTGAAATTTGTGATCGAAAAGAAGTTGGTCATTGTGTATGGTAAGGAAGACCACCCGATCTATCATGAGACGGCTATCCCCTATGTAAAACCGGATTCCCAGTTTGAATCAAGTTACCACTCATTCGAATTGGTGTCCACCATACATGCTTCTCGAGGTTCATCACCACCTACCCCTAAAGTATCAGATGCTACTCTCATGGTGGGAAGAGTAATGGTTGGGAACGGCTTCGTCCCTAGCAATGGTCTTGGGAGAAATGGTCGGGGCATTCGAAGCCCCATTGAAGCCCCTCAGAGGTCCCGTTCTGCTGGTTTAGGGTACCATGGACGAGGTGGGGGAAGTTCTGAAGGACGAAGACAAGAAAGGCGGAGCTCGCCACCTGACCAAAGGCGAGGGAGGCAAAACCCACTACCCCCGAGCATTCACGAGACATTCCCCGGTCCTCCAAGAATGATGCATGAAGAAGCGGAAGTGATAGACACTTTGGGGCAGCCTAGTGGCAAGTTTGATTATCTGGTGAAGTATTCAACCCCTCCTAGCTACTACATTGATTCCAGTGAGATAGTCCTAGATGGATGGGGTGGCATGGATGATCCGACACCCCCGAAAGCAGAGAACCCTAATGATGAGCTGGAAGGAGTTGCAAGCTTATTCGACAACCTCATCATAGGAGCCATTAATGAAGGACCCCCTGAAGAGATGGGCCTTGGCCCTCGAGAGTAACTCTTTTACTACTTTTGCACATTCCCTTGCGTGGGAATTTCTATTATTTTCTGAATGATGTTTTCAGTTTCTTATTTTATTGATTGAGTGTTGCGTTTTTTTTTTCATTCAATAAATGTAATCGATTGATGAATTTCAATGAAATTACAAATTTTATTTTGAGGGCATGATGAGGTACACCAAACCAGCCCGGTGATGATATCCAATCAATAAAAGAAAAGAAAAATCCAAGGAGAGCTTTGAGGCCTGGGCTTCATCATGCTTCCTCATGTCAAAATGTTCCAAAAAAATGTTTTTGCCAAAGATTTAAAAAAAAAAAAAAAAAGCAAAGATGTTGATTACTCTATTTGTCTTTCTAATTTATCTACCTCATGTTTCAGGAACAATCCTATGGCATGCAAAGATGTAGAAATGGTCCAATTCACTGCAACAAGTGCTAATGATGATGATCCTGAAGACTCGATCAAAGACTCCATTGAAGTGCAATATAGCTGGGAACAACATGAAAAAGCTAAGGCTCTCACATCTGAGCAAACCGTCACTATTAATTTGAGTGACATTGAAGAAGCCAAAGAAGTAAAAATTGGGGCGAGTCTCCCCAAGAATGAGGCTGAGCGCCTAATTCAATTACTAAAGGAACATCAAGACATTTTTGCATGGACCTACGCCGACATGCCTAGACTAGACCCGTCAATCGTGGAGCATTGCCTACCTACTAATCCAGATGTGCCACCTAAGAAGCAAAGGCTGCGGAGGACTAAGCCCGAACTCTCAAAGAAGATAGAGGAGGAGGTGATGAAGCTTTTGAATGTGGGCTTTATTGAAGTCTCATAGTACCCTGAATGGGTGGCTAATATCGTGCCAGTGATGAAGAAGGACGATCGAGTTCGAGTTTGTGTTGACTATCGGGATCTGAATAAGGCTAGTCCAAAAGATGATTTCCCATTACCACATATAGATGTCCTTGTGGATAGTACTGCTGGCTTTGAACTATTCTCATTTATGGATGGTTTCTCTGGGTACAATCAGATAAGGATGAATGAAGAAGACAAGGAAAAGACTGCATTTATTACCCCGTGGGGAACCTTTCGGTATAAAGTCATGCCTTTCGGACTCAAGAATGCAAGGGCAACCTACCAGCGAGCCATGGTTGCATTATTTCATGATATGATGCATAAGGAGATTGAAGTCTATGTCGATGATATGATTGCAAAGACTCAACCAGGAAGAAGCCACATCGAAACATTGAAAAAGTTGTTCGATCGACTTTGTGAGTTCAAGCTTTGCCTAAATCCCGCTAAATGCGTGTTCAGAGTAACATCCGGTAAATTACTCGGATTTATTGTGAGCAGTAAAGGGATTGAGATCGACCCTTCCAAAGCTAAGGCCATATGTGAATTGAAACCTCCATCGACGGTGAAAGAAGTCTAGAGCCTTTTAGGGAGATTGATTTACATAGCAAGGTTCATTCTCAACTCTCTGAAATTGCCAAGCCATTTTTCAAGCCTCTAAAGAAGAATGCACAAGTCAACTGGGATGATGAGTGTCAAGAAGCATTCAACAAGCTGAAGCAGTATTTGATGAATCCACCAGTTCTTGTCCCACCCTCACCGGGGCATCCTTTGATTCTCTACCTCACTATTCATAGTGAGTCATTGGGCGCAATGTTGGCTTAAGAAAGTCCTGTTGATGGAAAAGAACGGGCCGTTTATTACCTCAGTAAGAAGTTCACCGTATCAGAGTTGAAGTATTCTGAGGTTGAAAAGACTTGTGTGGCATTGGTGTGGGTGTTGCATAGGTTGCGAAAATACACACTACATTATCAGACATTCCTCGTGACTGAGAACGACCCTATCAAGTACTTACTTGATCGGCCAGCTTTGGTGGGTAAGTTAGCCAAAAGGCAAATCTTGATTTCCGAATTTGATGGGCAATTCATGCCACAAAAGTCGGTTAAGGGCCAAGCGATCGCTGATCTATTGGCCGAGAATTCAGGAGTCCCTAATGATGATGACAGTTTCCTTGATGACCATGTCTTGAGTGTAAATGAAGACTCATGGAAGATGTTCTTTGATGGAGCTGTAAACCTATCTAGTTCGGGTACTAGAGCAGTTCTGATATCTCCAGATGGACAACACCATCCAGTAGCTGCAAAATTGATATTTCCGTGCACTAACAATGTGGCCGAGTATGAAGCTTGCATCCTCGGGCTTCAAGTAGCAATTGAGATGGGTGTGGCTAAGTTAAAAGTGTTCGAAGATTCCGCACTAATCATACTGCAGACTGTGGGAGAATGGAAGACCAAGGATGCCAAGTTACTTCCATACCACAAGTATTTAGAAAATCTAGTGAAAGAATTCGAGGAAGTTTCGTTTCAATACTTGCCGAGGTCTCATAATCAATTTGCATATGCACTTACGACGTTGTCCTCTATGCTGCAAGTCACTGATGGGTTGGAGTTTGAACCCCTGAAAATAGAAGTTTTGCCGAAGCTAGCTTATTGTATGATTGTGACTGAAGAACCTGATGGAAAACCATGGTATTACGATATCATGAATTACATTAAAAAACAAGAATTTCTCGAAGGAAGCACTCAGGCTGATAAGAAGTACATCATGAAGATGGCCTCGGATTTTTTCGTCAGTGGTGAGAATTTGTACAAGAGGTCTTACGATTATGTCTTGTTGCGATGTATAGATGCAGTCGAAGCCACTCAAATCATGCAAGAAGTGCACGAAGGAGTATCTGGCCCCCATATGAATGGACACATGTTAGCTAAGAAGATTATGAGATTAGGCTACTACTGGCTCACACTGGAAAGTGACTGCATCCGGCATGTTCGAATTTGTCACCGCTGCCAGATTCATGGAAATAAGATAAATGTTCCTCCAACTGAGCTGCATCAGTTTTCAGAGCCATGGCCTTTCTTGATGTGGGGTATTGATGTGATTGGCCCAATCAATCCCAAGGCTTCAAATGGACATCGATTCATTTTGGTGGCAATAGACTATTTCTCCAAATGGATCGAAGCTACATCCTTTGCAAGTGTCACTGCTCGTAATGTCGTGAAGTTTGTCAAACGTGACATAATTGCTCGCTATGGTGTCCCTAAAGCAATCATCACTGATAATGGGACCAATTTGAACAACAAACTTGTTGATGAGTTGTTCAGAGAGTTCAAAATCAAGCATCTGAATTCGTCTCCTTACCGCCCTCAAATGAATGGGGCTGTTGAAGCGGCCAATAAGAACATTAAGAAGATTTTGGCTAAGACAGCCGTGAACTATCGAGATTGGCATGACAAGCTACCCTTCGCACTAATGGCGTACCGGACATCGATCCGCACTTCTACTGGGGCAACCCTGTTTGCTTTGGTGTACGGCATGGAGGCAGTTCTACCTGTAGAAGTGGAGATTTCTTCTCTGAAGATTTTATCCCAAGTGGAGTTGTCTGAGGCGGAATGGTCACAACAAAGATTCGAGCAGTTGAACTTGATCGACGAGAAAAGATTGAAAGCTCTCTGCCATGGCCAAGTGTATCAACAGAGAGTAGCCAAATCTTTCAATCGGAAGGTGCGGCCAAGGCATTTTGAGGTAAATGACCTAGTCCTAAGAAAGCTATTGCCGATCTTTCCGGATCCTAGAGGCAAGTTTGCTCCAAACTATAGCGGCCCATATGTGGTAAAGAAGATACTTCCTGGCGGTGCCTTGATATTGGCAGAAATGGACGGTCGTAAGTTTTCCACCCCTGTTAATTCAGATGCTGTCAAGAAGTATTACCCATGATAGAAATTGCCATGTCATGTTTTGAACTGCAAGCATTTCAATGATGAATAAATTGCTTCAATGAGTTCAATTGTTCAAATTTATTGCAAATCTTGCATTTTTTTCTCCCTTGATGAATTGTGTGAGATAAATTGAATGTGTCAAATGGGATACTTTGGAATGATGAAAGGCAAACCTTGTTCCATACACTGTTTCATACATTAACCCCTAGTGAGTTGTGTGAAAAATTCCATGCCCACATGGAAGAGGGCTATCTCGCAAAGGGTACGTCAACCAAAGTGATGAGAGACATTCGTTTCTTTATCCCAAACACTACAGGTGATCCATTGCTCGACCCCTTTGAGCCCCATACACTTATGGAGATTTTTTTTTAAAAATTATCCATGTCAAGAATCATCCCACATTGGGACAAATTTGAAATGAATGGTAGGAATCTTCTTGCTCCCACTTGCATCAATCTTCGAATATTGCTTTTGCAGTGTAACTCGTACGGTAATTTGAAGTGCCTTAGGATGATGAAGAGCAGTTCTTTCTTTATCCTATACACTTTTATCCATTGCATAGCCCACTTGAGCCTATGAATTTATTTCATATTAAGCCCATTTGGTGATCATCCCCCACACTGGGGCAAGGCAAAAGAACCATTCAAGTAACATGGTTTAGAATGCTGCAAAGGATGGTTGTGCAAGTTCAAAAAATAAGTGCAAAATAATGGGGCATGAAAAAGCAGTGTGCCTGGTAAAAGCAAGGCCAATGCCAAGAAAAGAAAAAAAAATCAAACTCTTGATATAGTAAGTTGTATCCCCAACAATGCGGTATAAAATTTAAAAAAAAAAAAAAAACCTCTCAAATGTTGTTGCAATCAATTGAGTAGTGATAAAAAAAATCTTCGACGGTGGAGAAAGAAAGTGGTGGAAATGTCAAGATGATCACCAACTTTAACCCCCCCTAAACACTTTTTGAGCCTAATGATCCTTTCATTTCTCAACCCATGAACCAAGCCTATGTTACGTCCCTTGCAAAGTCTCTTCTGATTATGGCACTTGGATTAACCTAGGGGTTCACATGTTTTAAGTATCGCTCAAAGAAGTGTGAGCAAGATTATTCCTTTCTCATTTTGCAGGGTTCTTGACTTGTAAACCCAGAGATGATTACAGAATATCACTCATTCTTTCAAAAGCCTTGACTCAAAGAGTCCCTTTTGTTAAGCCGTTGATTAGGCCCACATTACGGTCCTTGTTAAAGACCTCTCAGATTGGTAAGATCGTACCACTTGCGAGATTGCTCAGACCCTTGTTTGGGCATGACGATGGTGAGATAGAGTGATTGACAAAATCCTGCATCAAAGGTCAATATGAAATTGCCATTTTAATGAGGATGAGTGTAAAGTCCTTTCAGACCAAAAGATCTCTCATTTGACACATCCATGACACTCATGTGTTCAGATTGGAATTTTCTTTTGAGATACTTCCCAATGGAAATTAGGTGATGCAAGATTAATATGAACCTCCATTATATTGATGCATGTTTATGATTACAAATGCATGTTGCTTCTCCTATGACCATGTTTTGCAGGAGACATATCTTCGAAGATCGGAGATGTTACCAGGTAAGTATGTCTCTATCCATACCTTGAATATTTGTCATTGCACAGGTATTCCCTTTTAAGCATACCGACACTCAATTGAGTTGTCCCCCAAAGATTTTTCCTCCAGATTCAATCTGATTAAGGCGACCGAAGAATAGTTCGGGTCCTGGTCGGATGATTTCTGTTGCAAGGCTGGGCGACCGAAGAATGGTTCGAGTCCTAGCCAAGCAAAACCTTAGTCCAGGCAACCGTAGAATGGTACGGGTCCTAGACAACATTTATTGCTCTAACAGGCGACCGTAGAATGGTACAGGTCCAAGAAAAGCAATTTCCTCATTCAGGCGACCGTAGAATGGTACGGGTCCTAGACAACCTCAGTTCAGGCCACCATAGAATGGTACGGGTCCTGGAAAATCATTTTTTCGTCAAGGCGACCATAGAATGGTACGATTCCTAGACACAACCAAACTCTATCATACTGGACGACCGTAGAATGGTACGAGTCCTAGGTAAGCAGTCTCTTTGCGAAGTCATGTTACTATTATGGGCGATCGTAGAATGGTACGGGTCCCGAACATGTAACACCAATCTATCTTGAGTTACTCTACTCTCCCAGAAGGTAAGTAGTTCCAGGTAAGTTCCTTTATCATTTGCATTAGCATTTCCATGCATCATATAAATTGCAGTAAAAAAAAAAGGAATTTATTTTCCAACAAAAAGTCATTTAGTGCATGTGCATAATTAAAAATTAAGTCTCAATTTATCTTTGAAGGTAACCTCTACGAGCTCACCTTCAAAGATGGGCAGCTGTTGACACCTAATTTTGGAAAAATAAAGATGCATTTTGAAAGGGAAAAAAAATGGGCAAATTGATTTGATTGATTATGCATAGAAGTTTGAAATTCTGATGAGTATTCATATTTTAATAAATGTAGAAACAATTGAAAAATCAAGCGAATTAAGGGCAATGATTTCGATTCAATGGAAGGAATCAAGCAAAATCGAACTGATTACGAAATCACGCTCCAATTTGCAAGCTTGATTTAATGCGACGGAAGATGGAAACTCGGAAAATACCATACAAAGTGGCCGTCTGGAATCACTATAAAAGAGAGCTACATTTTTCGTGACTTTAGTGGAATTCGAAAGAAATCGAGAGAAAAATTCGTGCAAGAAAGAAAAAAGGTGCAAAAAGAAAAAGCGTGAGAAAGAGCGAAAGAAAAAAGGAGACAAGCCTTTTCCGTCCATCTTCAAGAGGTCATCTTTCTCTTATCCTTCTGACATGCTGCAGAAGGAAAAGAAAGGAGATTGTCGCAAAGAGGAAAAGTCAATAGAGAGAGAGAGAGAGAAAGTAAAAAAAAAAAAGAGGGAAAAAGGGAGGGTCTTCTTCTTCAACAGTCCTTCGACCGGTGCTCCAGCTTTCTGCAACTCTCGTCTATCGCCACCTGCACATCCCTGCGAGCACTACCGCGCCTCCACCGCCACCGCTCCGCCGGTCTCGCCCGATGCCCCGCATCGGTGACCCGCGACTACCCTAGCTCCGCGCACCTCCTCCACCGTCTTCCCGCCGGATCTGCCCCCCAACGTGCAGCACCGTGCCTTACCCTCCCTGCGCCTGGACCAGCGCCATCTGCGACCCGGAGCCGCCACAGCGAGACCACTGCGACGCCGCAGCCTTGACTCGCACGGCCGCCGCTCCGACGCTCGCCGATCTGCCTTCGCCCGCACCAGACCGCGATCACCCTCGCCCGCTGCTGCAGATCGCGACTCCAGCACCATCGGAGCCCGTGCACCACCTCACCGCCGATGACCAGCAGTCCCGGTGCTGTTCAGCCCTCGCCGGAGTCCCAGCGCCGCCAACCGACCGGCTGTTTCCCTCCGGTGTCACCCCCTTGTCTCTGTTACTCACCTTAGGTAGCTTTTCATTATTTTTTTTACTTTTTACCTTTTACTTTCACCTTTTTTTAAGTTAGTTTATTTTATTCAGTTCATTTGTTCTATCATTTTTTAGTTCATTTGATAGCATTTTTAGTTTAGGTATTTAATATGTAATGGTGGATGTTAATATTTGTGAATTTAGTATGCATTATCCGTAGGGATTTCGTCCGAAATTAATATAATTATTAATTTGATCCGAGAGACATCGGATCATTTTGCTAATTATTTTTAATTTTTGGGCTTTTTGGTAGAATCTTAATTGTTAAATTATAATAATTATTTAATTTGGTCCGTAAGACTTCAGACCAGATTTTTTAATTATTTTAAGTTGTTGTGATGATTAGGGTTATAATAATTGTTAATTTAACGTGTGAGACGTCAGGTTATTTTTTCAATTATTTTGATCCTTTATTTAGTGATTATATTAACTGTTTAGATTTAACCCCCGTTTAACAATTATTCAACTAAAAGAAACTAAAAAATCAAAAAATAAAAATATTCAAAAATTGCATGAGCATATAGGACATTAGGGTTTAATATAATAGACACGTAGGTTTAATTAATCAAATTTTTAGGATTATATTTCTAGTATTGCATTTTTAGATAATATTTTTAGGACTGCATTTTTAGATTTTTTAAAAAATAAGTTAGGATTAGACTTAAATGGCCGTTTTAAGGTTTCAGATATAATTGGCACATTTTCATATTCTCATCCTCTTTCTTTAAAATAAAAAATAGTTTTCTAAGATAGGATAGGGTTTAAGTCAAATTAATCCCTAGAATAAATTAGAAAATTATCCCTTTTTAGATAGATTAATTAGGGTTTTCATAAATTCTGAACTCCAATAAAAAATTGCAAAAATACTAGGCGCATGTTAACTAGTTCGCATAATAGAGGCATTTAATCAGAATTTGTTCATTAGTAAAACTAGGTCATGAGGTGCATGTTAATTAATTTGCATAATAGACCCATTTAATTAGAATTTGCATATTAATAAGATTAAGTCATTTAGTTTTAAAATGCATTTTTATAAAAGAACTCCAATTTTTAAGAAAATCAAAAAAATGATTGTTTGCTTGTGATGCAATTTATTTATTTGAATGTTTTAAATAATGGATAAGCACGCATGTGGTCACCACATTTGCATGATAGTAATTTAGGTTAAAATAAATCAGCTGCTTGCAAAAACATTTTGAAAAATTAAAAAGAAATGGTACCGAAAGGGCATTAGAAAATTCTAGTGTAACCAAGTCCCCGTACCCTTAGTCTCTGGTTCGTAGGAGTAAAATAAATCTCCCTTTATTTTACTTAGGTGTTTAATCGACCTACCTTAAACCGATTAGTGGCGACTCCTAGTTAATAACCTCTTGTATGTTAAATATTTGAATCTTAAGTCGCGATTTGGTATGGGCTTGGGAGAGCCCGAACTAAGTGTAAAAACTTAGCAATCCATCAACCTAGTTTTAGGTGGTGCACCGAAAAAATAGGTCGCGACAGTGCCATAGTTCAACAAGAAGTATGATGGTACTGGGTGTCCTAAAATACACCTCAAGTACTATCTAATGAAGATGACCCATAAAGCAATGTTCTTCATTACTGCCAATATTCTTAGAAGGGTGCATACCTTCGTGGGGAAAAAAAGGTCAGTTCCTCATTCTATGATAGTGTCATGAAAGGTCCATTTCTTTGAAGAAAAATTGTTTTGAGAAAATCATTTTCCAACTTTTTGGTGTTTGGATTATGAAAAACGAGTCAATTTATGGAAAATGTTTTTCCTGGATATGAAAATAATGAGCTTAAATTGGGAGTAAATGACTTCGTCTTCTGACAAGAAGGAAATCATTTTCTCTTAACCATCAAATAAATAAAAACTAAATGTTTTTTTTTTTTTATATATATCATGAAGTTTCAATGAAACAATCAGACCTCCTTCTTGCCAGAACGGGAAGTTGTTTTCCCACAATCTAAGTTTGTTGTTCCGTATATCCATTGGTTTTCTGTCATCCAAACCTCGAAAAATCTGATAACAATTACGAGGGGACGAATTTCGATTAAACAAACGAACCTTTATTGTCTACTGATAGAATAATGTGATGCACTATGCTTTTTATACAATTATTGTTCACTGTACCAATATCATAGGATAGGGCTTAAGAGTAATCAGTTAGCCAATATGGAGCTTAATTCCAATATGTCACTCTTAAATACTCTGTACGGAAGAGAGTGGGATTTACACAACAGCAAATAAACAGCGAGCTGAGCAAATTAAGACTACAACACCAATTAGCTGACCAAGACAATACACAACCAGCAAGCATAATCTCAATCCAGCGAATATAATTCATTAGATGCCAAAACGAATTCATGGCCCCTTGGAGTATACGTTACTTGTGGTGTAAGTCGACATGCTTTGCTCATCTAGATAATTGATTAAATGAATCTATATGCATGGCAGAATATCAGGATCAGAGACAACATACATGGATGGATTTGAACAACAAAGCAAGTAGCCATGGCATGTGGACATCTCGGCCATAGTCTAAAATCACTCGAAACAGAGACGCTGTAAATGAGTCGGACAGGTTATATTACACAACAATCATTCCAAACACTATAGCATAAGAATGCTTCTCGAAATTGTATTCCGAATTTCGTTCAGGCATTTTAACAAACACTTGGCGATCAGTTAAAAAACAGAACACGGAGTCATTATTGAAGCGTCACTTCCGATCCAGACAATTGCAATGACATCGGAACGCATTTAAACTCCTACCAACAGATCCACCATTACCGTTTCTACGCTCACTCGAAACCTTAAATCACAAACCTCGGATTCAGCTCAATAAACAAAGAAATGATGTACATCCCTCGGAGCCTGTCTTTGGCCGCGAACGGCGACGTCTTGGCGGCGGCAGCGTCGCAGGAGATCGGCGTCCGCGTAGAAGAAGCTCCGAACGAATCTCTCGATTCTGTGTTTTTTAGCTTTCGGCTGTGACATCTCTTTCGACTTCGGTGATCGGCGACACGGGCGAAAAGAGAGAGAGAGGCCTGTGCTTTCTTACTTGGGCCACACATCGGGCTTAAATTTTGTGAAAAATAAATGATTTTAAATCAATTATTTATATCATTTGTACAGTTGAATGAAATAAAAAAAATACACTGGTCACAAAAATGTGGATGCATAATTATTATTGATAGTAAAAATATTTTCTATTAACTAATTAATTCAAGCTATACAAGCAATCACTTTTAAAAAAATATTTTCTAAATTGTTATCTTTTTCATTTTTAGAATATTAATGACACAAAATTCGGATGATAGCCTGGTTGCTAGGCTTATTTACATGATGGGTTCATTTTCTATTGGTGGATTTGGGCCGCAAATGGTCTGAGGATAGCTTTTGTGGACTGCGCAAACTAGACTAAGACCCAATTAAGCCCTCTTACCATTTATTTTATTTATTTATGTTTTATTAGATATGTCTTTCATTATTTTCACATAAAGATTACCTAAATTAATGACAAAAAATTCAGGCTTCAACACTGACCTCTAAACATTATCATTGGAGTTCCACATTCACCATAAATTATTCGTGTTGCATTTGAAAGAATTTATCGCTACTGTTATGCCACTGTGCTAGTAGGACTAGAGTTGTGGTAATCCTATACCATAGCGTGATCAAACTTACGTTACAAAGGAACCAACCAAAACATCATGATGATGATGAATGATCGAGGGGCGACATACTCGTGACTTGTGGGACTCCATATCACTTAAGAGTAAGCTTATATTACTAATCCAACCTCTAGGATGATAATAAGCTTAAAAACTTTGTTACTCAGAAAATGGATCATCTTTTTTCACTCCTAAATCAGTCAAATTTTTTTGACAAAAGAAAAAAAAAAATCAAACTTTAAACAGTAAACGACCGGAGCTAACTGCAAGTCAACGGCACTTAATGTGGCCTGGTCCACTAAAATCAAGAGTGAACTGTTTTTCTGTCTTTATCTGGTTCTCGTACTTGGAGGAGTTACCCCAACTTCCCCCCGCACTCAAGTTAAAGAAGAAAAGAGATGTTAGACTTATATATATTGCGATTAGGTTAATTGTAATTTACATTAATTAGTATTGAACTTAATTGCCTTCTCACCCTCCATATAAGGGAATGCTTGTAGTCTTCATTTTGTAACGTGAACATACCATACTTTCCTCTTGTTTACCCCAAATTATAAGTCTCAACTTGGTATTAGAGCCATTATTGTCTAAAGAGCATCCATCGAGTCTATTACATGATGGCTGCCACCTAAGTAGAACCGACACGCGACACGCGATACCTAACACATCATTCCTATAAAAACAAAGAATTTTAACATGATGGTTGTTACATTGGATTTCATGCACAAAAAAAAAAAGGATTTCGATGTCTTTTAAAGTGATAAAAAAAATTAAGTAAAATGATAATATTAAGGTAATTGAATTGCTATAAAATTTAATATTGCATTTTATTTATTTTCACGTGATAGCATTCACAAAATTGTTTTTATTTGGAAAAGTCATAGCCGTATATTGAATTTATTTTTTCACCTAATTAAAAAAATGAAATTTTTATTAAAACTAATGAAGTTTTTATCTTGTTGGATGAAAGACAATTTGATTGGAAAATTAATCTTAAAATATATAACGGCAAAAAAAAAAAGGATGTAAAAATCGGAAAATCGAATCGAACCGAACCAAATCAAACTAAGATTTCAGTTCGGATCTGATCATATTTTGGTTTGGTTTAGTGAATTTCCTTATCAATTCAATCTGGTTTGGTTTTCCAAAACAATCGAACCAAACCGAACCACTTTCACCTCTACATAATAATCAAATAAACACGAGAGCTAAAACAGAAAGACATCGTGAAACCCTTGAAGGATATTTTGGCATACTTTCGACGTGATTGGCTTCTTCCTCCCTCGATGATAGGATCAATCGATGAAATATTGTGGCGAACAGTTATTTCCCTGATCTAAAATGAACGGCAAATCTTAAAGTGATTATTAATCTATTTCCGCAGTAATAGTTTGCTCCACAGCAGGATTAACCTTAAAGGCGGGTGAAGGCATGGCCATCTACACGGCCGAGTGCGGCCATGGATTCCACTTCGCATGGGTAGGCTTGGAAAGACGTCCCGTTGCTCGCTATTCATAAGAGCACCAACAAGGAGGACGACGTTGTCGTAGAAGACAAGAAGGTGATGATGCAATCGTTCTCACTGAGGATGCTGAACTCAGCCGGTTTGAGAAGCCAATATGACGATCACGTCAGCCGGTTTGAGAAGCCAATATGACGATCACGAGCCACTGTCGTCTCGAGATTCATTCCCATACTAGAATCAGAAGAAGGCGAATAATTTCAAGGTTTCTTCGCAAACTCAAAGGCAACCCAAATCGAGGTCACGCTTTTGTCAGAATCCGCCGTCACATCGGCCACCGAATCACGTGAGACGTGCGTGGTGTCTCTGTGGGTGAATGCCCGGCCGGCCCCAAAGCTGCAGGATCGAAGTGCAGCCGCACGCCAATGGTTTTGGTCCCCGTGCTCGACGTCGACGGGAGCATGAACAGGGCCAAGCTGCAGATGGGGCTCACCCTCGCCCAGTTGGACCTCACCTGTGGTGGGCAAGGGCAACTTTTGCCCAGGCGAGGCTGGCCCACCTAGCCATTGCATGTGGCCGATGGCTAGTCATTGGTAAAAGGAAAAGAAAAGGAAAAAAGAAAATTAAAATAGTATTAGTAATTGTTCACATTAGTGTTAATAATATCACGTAGGCTGGCCTGCATTCACATAAGAAATATTTGGCCGAAATTAGTTGAAATGACTAAAGTGGTACTACGTCAAAATATTTAGAATAAAATTGATACAATTAAAAGGTTTTTGATTAAATTGCAATCAGTATAATAGATTTAGGACTTTTCTCGACACTTTTATCGGTTGACTTGGGATTTATTATTGAACTTTTCTTCTTTTAGTTTGTTTTCTTAGAAACTCCAAAAAAAAAAAAGTTTAAAGCAATTCTTAGAATAACGTTAGAACTTTCATCATTGCTATACAAGTAGAAAAAGGTAAATAAGTACACTTTCAAGCCACATTTTCATCGAAATGATGCAATTGAATCGTGGAAGAGGCCCCCGCGATGCAGTAAAATCTTGTACGATGGCTCCCTGTCAAGAGGTAAAGCCCAGTGGCAGGAAGCTTCCACCTTCAACAATGGCGGCCACCAGAACGAGGAACGTCAAAAATTAACACCGATGGAGTTTACCTGGAGGGAACAAACGAAGGCGCCGTGGCTGGCTGGAGTTTGCTGACACAATTCTGGGAGATTGACTGATGGCTTCGCCCGATCGATGAAGCTGTCTTCGGTAGCACAAGCAGAGGCGCAAGCCATGGTGGGAGCCTTAAAGCACTTCAAGTCACGAACGGAAGACTTTCTTTAAGTGGAATCAGATCACTTGGAACGGCTAAGTGGTCTCACTTGCAAAGCACAGATCAGTTGGGAGCTACATGGCCTTGTCAATGAAGCCCGGCTGCTCTTCAGGCCTTACATGAATCTAGAGTTAGCCCATATAAACAGAGAGTCAAAGAGATTAGCTAATTGGGTTGTTAAGGCCCTACATGAGCTGAGGGACGAGTTTGCCACCCTCTAACGATCCTCAAGTGTCGCCGATCTGCGAGGCTCCAATCTCGCTGTTATAATATGTCTTGAGTTTGAATCTGTGAACGAAACCGAACCCAAGATAAATTAAAGGAAAGTGGATATTTGGATTTCAAGTTGCTAATTTGTAGAGACCAAGGCATGAATTTATAGATTATGGAAATTGAATTCCGTATGTATTACCCGTTCAAGATAACAGGAAAAAAAAGGAAAGGCCAAGTTGGACTTGTTGACCAAAGTGTCCAACTTTCCTGTTCTGATTTGAAGTTGGCTGCCATGCATATTATATCATATATATATGTTCTCTTTTTGTCGTAAGAGTGCGTGTGGTTGCCAGAGGGTTGTTGAAGCGAGCAAAGCATCGTGGTTTTCACACCATGGCAAACGTGAAGATCTCTTGAAGCATTGTTTTCTAAGCGAGTGCTTGACGTGGGTTTCATTGTTATTTTTTCGTCCGTGCAATTACATTCAAGAAGTTTATTGTTTGTAGTCGATTAAATCTTGAGGTAAGATTTGCATGTAATTCCTTCGTGAGATTAAGAAATTATTTTCGAGAAATTTCGGGGCTAAACACTGCATGCGTTATTAGGTGTAATTGAAGTTTGGGAAATACCGAGAGAGTAGTTGAGTGACTCGAGTGTGTAATCTCCTTGTATCGCTTGATCTATAGTGAAATTCGCTGCTGCTCTCTCCGTGAACATAGGTCTTTACGACTGATTTACGTAAATCTGGTGTCCGATTTATTTTTCTTCTTCCGTCTATATTTTGTTCGATCGCTCACCCTATCGCAACACTCGCCGCCTGGTGACACTAGATCGTTGCTAGCATCGAGGCTCGGATGTCACTAATCTACAAGGCTCGAGCTTTGCCACCATTTAGCGAGCTCAAGCCTCGCTGCCCTCTGATGAGCTTGAGCTCACTGGTGACTAGCCATATAAGAAGAAAAAAGAAATAGGAAAAAAGAAAAGAGTAATATAATTTAAAATTTGAATTTAAAAAAGGAAAAGAGGAAATAAAAATAATAAATAATCATAAAGAAAAAATTATTTTCCCTACTTTTAAAGATATTTTTTCTTGATGAAAATGGTTTTCCTTAACTTCTTTATTTTCTATGAACCCAAAGTCGAAAACTCTGAAAAACATTTTTCTAGAAATTATTTTTCGCGAAAAGAATGGAGCCATACTTAGACATACATCCCCATGTCCAACTTTTCCTATTACTTTTTAACTTTCTACAAACTCTAAAAAAATGTATTTAAAGAATCTTTAGAAGAAAAATACCATTGGAAAGCTTCGTCATTGCTATCCTTTAGTAGGAAAAAAGATGAATACTATAACTTTCTATCCTTCTAGCCACCAGAATTATACAATCGAAAGTAGTTACATGCTCCAAGACAAAAGAGCATGGTACAAAGTTCAAACTCAAATATTAGAATCATGACTAAACTACGTCTAACTAACAAAATTAAAAGCTCTTAATAAATTAGAAACACAGCACTAATAGACTTTGACACTAAATGAGGTTCAACCCGATTTTTTTTTTTTTAAATAACCTAAAAAATGTTAAACAAAGATTAATTTTGAAATTCAAAGAAGGACCGCATTTAAATTTGAAATTGTATTGACCAGAATAATCAATAAAAAAAAAAAATCGAAGATTGGCATTGAAACATGCGATTTTGTGGCAACATATTTCTTTCTCATGTGGAAGAGTAAGAATACGGTAAAGATAGGAATTAGGATCTCATTGACATGTTATGGTTAACTAACATTATATATCACCCTCTCAATAAGGGTCACGAGAGATGACCGAAATGAGCAACAAAGTCAAATAAGAAAAAACATTTCTAGATGGAGTCCTGAAACAAGGGAAGAAATAGATGCAACTTCTTCGACATTAGTTAGGAATAAGTGGTAGGCGAGTAATTTTTTCTTCTTCTTTTTTCCAATGGCAACAATTGAGTGAATGATCGGCGCGGGATTAAAATAATACATTCCTATAAATAAATAAATAAAAACGTAAACAAACATTTATTGGATATTACATATTTTAAATATAGCTTTCTGTTATGATGTTTATTTGAAGAAAATTAAGAAAGTTTGAGATAATAATATATATAAGTTCTATGTAAGGCATGGTTGATTGTCACATAATTAGTATATTCATTTATGTTGCTACTCATTTGCAACAACTTAATTTTAACACTTATATTTACATAGAAGCTCAAAAGGAATTTGGTTTTAACTGGGTTATATTACATGGAAATATTACTAAATCTAACCCGTGCATCTCACGGGTCAAATGCCAATGATAAGTAATTACAGCATTCAAGGAGGCCCTCTACATTATTTGAACACGTGATCAACGGATCCTCACTCAACACTCGACCACTTAACGTACGTCTTAGAATGTTGGGATGCTACATTTAGGAGCTACCAAACAATGATTATAGTAGTTCCAGTACAGGATGACGAAACCTGATTTCTTTGCCAATACGTCTATTTCAAACCGGTATGCAGATGCAGCATTTCATGGCATTGGAGACTCGGAACGACATTTGGTCATCCTTGTGCAATTTTTGCTAATCAAGAAATGACTTTATTGGAATATTCACGAAAAAGGTCGTGGATGTTCAAGATTGATCCGATTGTAAGAAATCACGAGTCCCCTAATTGAAGTAAGAAAACCGAAGCCTAAACATTGGTGCGCTAGTTCTTTTCTATTCATATTGCTTTGAGCCAACTACAAATCAGGTGGATTCTCTGTTTACGAAAGGAACAAATACCTTATTTTGGATTTATCAAAAGAGGACCAAGACTTCCCCAAACGACTTTGCCCATTGAGTCCGTTGGTAATAAAAATTCTAGTGTGCCTTTTTGGCTAGAATTCTTAGACTTCACGACTTTTTACATGATTATCTCTCTCTCTCTCCCCCTCACCGAATGAATTTGTAAAAGGTTTAGACGCAAATAGATTTATAGGAGAAAGAAGAAGAAGATAAACAATGACGTAATTACTTTAACTGACTTGGTTTCAGGATCATGTGTAGACCCTCGACCTACTCACTAACAAAAACAAGGTATAAGAAATGTAGATTTAATTAAAAAAAAAAAGGGACTGCGCATATGACATCTCTCTAAAATAATTAACATATTTCATATCGTTATTCATACCGAATCATAATTGTAAAACAGCCAATAAAAGTACTACAAAAAAAATGTTTCGACAGCCTCCTAATGAAACTCAACAACCCTTTTTCCTCTCGCTTTCTGAAAAAGGAAAAAGAACAGAAAAGAAAAATCTGAGTTCTGTCATTTTCTTCAGGTGAGTATGCGCTTTTCATGGGTGTTACTTCACTTCTCCGAGGGTAATGATACAAGTCGGACGGACCTTCTTTCTTAAACGGCTGACCAGGGGCACTGCATCAACTCCTTCCCCGACCATCACCACCTTGTCTTCTCCTTCAATGGCCACTGAATTTACACCTGCATATGTCTGTAACATAGCATGTCATGGATGTTCATCGTGTAAGGGACACGCTAAATATAATTGCACACAAACTTCGTACGTGCCATCTGCTTAACATTGTAATTTAGAACAGCCGCAACAATTGAAGTGAAAATTATTAATTTGTTTCTAAGTAACTGAGGTTGAGCAGAAGTGATTATTCAACACCAGATACCGTTAATCAATAGCGAACGGGGCCAATTAACCAAAGTGTAAACCCGGTTCATTTGAGGTAGAGATTCCTTACCATCAGATTTGCAGACGATCCCAAATGCCTTGGTTATACATTTCTGGCAGTTCATCTGAACCTTCAACACGATTTTTTGAGGTTTAGATCAGACTATTACTATCATAGCAAATTAAGCACAATTGTTCAAATAAAGGACAGTCATTTAATCATTTCCTAATATTTTTCCTTCGAGTTGATGACATGTAATCCCCGGCTTCTCGCGCAAGGCAACCCAAGCATTTTCAAGAGAAGCTTCTGTCTCAGTGACGTCATTAATCTTACGATGGTTCCCAGCAAATTCCACGCTGTCTACTGTTGTCCTCGTTTTGCATTGAAATGGTTATCTGGCCGCCTACTCATCTCCAGCTGAAAATTCAGAGTCCAGCCAAACTAATTATGTAGGGTCAAGTTCCATCATTACGAAAAATTTGGCATGTGATAATCGATTGGATATATAATGAGGAAGCCAAGCTACTCTTGAATTGTACACTGATGCCATTTATGAAAAAGATTGCTTTAGGATTCGAATTATGAGTTCCTAATAGTTGTTCTTCTTACTCTTCTTGTTTTTCTCCGATTAATCTTGTGTGCTTTTCCTGCATCGTCTTCTACTTGGTATAATCACGTCTATAAATAGTCTTTTATATACAAGGCTCGACTTACGCATGACGAGTATTGTCACGCATACATACATAAATATATACATATCTACATACATATATATATTTTTGTTTATTATATTTTCAAATTTTTCTGGACAAATTAAACATTCGATAAGAATTGTTGTATTATAGAAAACTATTACAGTTTGCTTATATTTCGCTACATGTAAATTTATGGCAGTTTGTTCATTTTCAATATCTGGAATTATTCATAAAGTAAGCAAGCATGTTCGATTTTGACTTTTAGCCAATGAAAAGCCTTCATGAACTTTCCTAAATCAAAATGTCCTGGTTTAACTTTTTAAACCCTCTTAAATATAGGAGACAACTTTAATTAATTTCAGCGTTTAAATTTTTGGACCTTGTTAATAGGTACCCCGAACTGTGTTAAGCATATTTAATGGGAAATGTTCTTATTTCCCAAATGTCGATTGCGCGTAACTCTATAAAGACAATATATGGGGAATTATTCATGAATCTTGTTCTCGGATGCCTCCCAAGATATCCTGGAGCACTTTTTAGCAAAATCCTAACATAAATTCCCAAATAATAAGAACATTGACCTTATCTCTAGAGCACATTGTAGATGAAAAATTTATGACTTCAATGAACTTTTGTCAAGAATAATGTCAGATACGCCAATCAAATTTACAAAAAGAGAAAATTACGAAATGATGAGACGTAATTGGGCATTGAATATGTCTACTTGCCTAATACTAGGTTTTCTAGTTTATGAATTATTTTTGATATCACTAGCGTTACTAATTTTGCGAAAAAAAAAAAGCCACTAAAGTCAGTCGTGCATGTTAAACATGTTAGATATGCGTATTGTGCACGATATTTGATCAAGCCATTGTTTTATTGGAAAAAGTAAGAAGTAGTGAGAAAATAAAGGATTGGCTTTCTTATGAACTTTTCGTATTGAGTCAACTCAGCCTTTGGTAACATAGTTATCATGGAATTAATAATAAATAATTTTCGAGTGTGAACCCGCATGAAGGACACGACCTGATTCGAAGAATGTGGCCCAGCCGGTAGCATGCGAGTGATTTCGAATTTGGCGTTTACCAAGTAAAGTTTGAATGGTGATTACAGAGTAGTGTTTGGATTTTCTCTTCGTCAGTTTTTAAAGGTAAGTACTCTATAATTGTGAGATAATACTTCTAACTTTATCTACAATTAAAAAAAAAAAAAAACAAAGCGAATGAACATTATAACTTTATAATTCTACAGATTAATCTCTTTTCATAGAGTAGGCATTAACATTCGAAGTGAACTACGTAAATGTCTAGATCCTTATTGTTCATTATTAATTTTCTCAAGTAATTTCTTTCTCTCGCGTCTGATATTGGATTGCAAGTTCTGTTATTTTCCGCATAAGCCTACAACCATTATATGTAAAAAAAAAAAATGATTATAAAAACTTTGCTGATGTACTAATATGTTAGAAACGGATGAAAAAGAATAGATTATATGGAGGATAGACTAAAGAAACTATTTCATAGATATAAGTGCCATCTAGAGTGCGGGTACGAAGAGAAATCCACGCGACCATAGAACATCGACTAAGAACTTTTACACCTTCTCGAGTAATAAAATAGTTCACGAAGAACAAAGCGATAAAGTACATGTGCTAGAAAAGTAAGGTTTGAATCTAGGACAATGTCTTCCATGTTGGTTTTATCTTATGGTTTCATTTGTTTAATCCACAAGAACTCCCAACTTTCTTCCTTAATTCGCTCACAATCTTCACTGCATCAACTCCTTTTCCTTTCACAACCATCTCGTCTTCACGCTATTCATCAAAATCCACACATTCCTCCTCCTACAATGACATAGAAGCATTTTAAATTAGTTCTAGGCAGATCTATTATTTAAAAATTGTTAAGACAAAAGCAGTTTTATATTGTGACCAGGACATATGGACAAAATAGAAGCCATCTTTCCGATATCAATTTGTGTAAATAGTAATGTTAAATATTAATAACATGATAGAAATATTTTTTTGGGTTAGATTGCGTAATGGGATAGGTTGCCTATGATATATGATTTCTAAGGTTTATCACCATCGGCTGTGGCTGCATTCTGAAGTGTCCTGGTCTTGTATCTCGGGCCCTGCAAACCAAACTTAATCACAATCTTCCTTTACAAAATGATGGATAAAGCTCCTATTGATTAGCAAATAACGAATGTGTATACATACAGGAAATAAATAAATAAAAACTGCCCACTTATGCTAGTAGAATAAGTTAGTGCATGTACTAACCTTGGGAAAATTGTCCAAAAAGTCTTCAATTTATTGCGTTTTTGCCAATTTAATTCTAAACATTTTAATTTTGCCAATTGAGTTCTAAATATTTTTACATTTTGTCAATTGAGTCAATCCAATTGATTTTGGCAAAAAAAATTACTAATATAAACGTCAATCATGCTATGTGGCATGACAAGTGCCAACGTTGACAAGTTTTAATGATATTTTAATATTTTTCCTAATTTTTATTAATTTTTAATTTTTCTTCCTGCTGGCCACCGAGAAAGCTAGCCTCACTTGGGCAAGGTTGCCGACCCTCACTTGCCATAGGAGAGACTTGGTGAGGGTGGACCTTGCCTAAGTCAAGTCTGGTGAAAGTGCCCTTGCTTGGATGCGAGCTAGCCTTGCCAAATCTAGCGATGGGAGCCCTCATCTGGGCGGGCCTCCCTTGTGGCAAGCGAGGGCAACCCTTGCTCGAGAAAGGCTAGCCCACCTAGCCATGGCCAGAAAGGAAAAACAAAAAAAAGATAAAAGAAGAAGAAGAAGAAGAAATAAATTAGAAAAATATTAAAATATAATTAAGAATTGTCTATGTTAACACCGGTCATATCACGGAAGATGACTATTAACACCTAACTTTTTACAATCCATTTAGACATTTGCTTCACAGAAAATTAGGGATCAATTCTAAATCCTTAATAAAAATACTAGTTAAATTATATATAGATTAGGAGTATTTGCATTTGTAGATAACTAGGCCCATATGTTTACATATTAGTTGGACCCACAATGGATGGTTTTTAAATGAAAAGTATTGAACTTAATTAGATTCATTGGATTAAGTCTGCGGTGGGAGGAAATTCGGCCAAGCTCAGGAACATTACTAGGAGCCAAAAACTTGCCTATGGAAGGTACTAATTTGAAAAATTGGAGAGACGTGGCAAATATTTTCTTGAAAATATGGGCCGAAAATATAAGGGGATTGTGGGCACATGATTAATTTGAGATTCACAATCAATAAAATATTCATGGCAAATAGGGAAGAAGTAATCGGCATAGTATTCCTACGTGCTCAGCTACATTGGAAAGTGAGATAAGATTGAGAGATTGTTAAATTATATACTATGGGCCCATATATTCATGTTCCAATTCGGCAATAGACTAGAGAGTTTTACACATGTAAAAAAGAGGAGGGATCCTTCAAGGGGAGGAGAACATCCTGTCTTCCGGCGCATAACGTCGGCTTCCTCCTTTGCACAGTTGCCGCGCTTGCTGCCAGCACTGAGTCCAGCAATTTCCCGGCGAGTGATAAAACTAGAGATGTCTTGTTCCAAAGATCTGAATTTGCATATAGACTAATTTTGACACTAATCGACAATTATTATTATTATTAATTTGTATTCAAATTCGGAATTATAATAATAAAAATTAATCATAATGTCCTAGTGAAACAATGGGCTATTTTGTATACATTTAATTCCAGATTTTATTTCTTCGATTGCGGTTATTTTAGAGATCGTATCTATTTGGACATATCTTATTACTTTTTGAACAAATACTAAAATTGCTATGTAATATTTTCATTTAAGACTTTATTATATCTTGAAATATTTTTGTCAATAACCATTAGTAACACTGTGGGGCAAATAATTCATTAAATAGGGTATTATTATGTCTCAAAATCTGATTTCATTTTTCCCGATCAATTATTTCCCAACAATTTTGAGGAATTGTTTCTGCAAAAATGGAATCAAAGTCAATCAAAGTCATAAATCTAGACATATGCCCGCGCCACCAGCAACAAATCGTCTGCCGAGCATGCCCAGCGAGCGGCCAAGACGCACAAAAAGATGAGAACGCGCGAGAGTGAAAACGAGAGACCTCATATTCTAGAACGCTGAGTCAGGCAAATTCGCAGTGGATTCTGTCCTTCCTTTGACGTGGGTACGCATGGATAAAGGGAAGATTCGTTCGTTGGAGGGAGAGAGAGAGAGAGAGGGAGAGAGGGGACTCCAGAGGTGATGCTGAGAGTTTTTCTCTCGGTGATTCCCGCCAAACTCCCTCCTTCCTCTTCATCGCCAATCGTTGCCTTCCCTGGAGTGCATGTCGTCCGTGTTCACTCGTCCGTCACAAGGAATGCCCTGTTCGGTCCTGTCGTTGGTCTTGGAGACTCAAAGCGAGTCGTTCGAATCCGAAGCCTCATAGCCGTTTCTCACTTTCACAAGCAATGTTTCCCGGAGTTTCCTTGCGCTAACCAAACTATTGATCGTAGCCGAGAATATCTCCTCGATGAGGTAATACCATCTTCCATGCTTGGCCCTGTTTTCGGTAAGACTCAAGGCTGAGCGCTATTCGGGATGCTTTTGTGAAAATCTCTGAGAAATCTAAGATGTTAGTTGATGATTGGTAACTTCGCTGTTTTTCTAAAGGCTGATTTCAGACAAGAAATTACTTCGATCTCTTGACTAAATTCAAACTTTTCAGTGAGTATGAACAGTTTGTCGAAATGCTCTTTATACATCCCTGCAAAGTAATTTGCGATTTTTGTTTAAATCTAAGGATGATGCGATGTGGATTAATAATCTCATTATCATGTTTGCTTACGTTGTCATTGTTGTTAAGACGGAAAATCTAAGCATATTTTTTTTTTCTTTTGTCATTCTTTGTTGCTCTGTATCTTGGTGTGTTCCCATGTCCGTCCATGGTGATCATCGGAGAGAGACGTCTGAGGGGACGTGGATGTGCATATAGAGAAGGTATCATTGTAAGAGTTTTCCTGATGTGGGCTATATTAATTGATCTTATAATTTACCGTTTTACGGGGTTGGTCAAAAGTGAGATATAAGGTTTCTTAATTAGTCTAATATGGGGTTGGCTAGTGTGGGCCAAGTTAAACTTGGCCTGTAATGAGAGGGCCTAGTTGGAAATTCTATAAATAGTACTCAAGTCACTCCTCTAACTTTAATTCTCACATGTATCCTCACAAAAGGAGCGTTAACCTAGCGCTAAAGGGTGAGGGCCTCATTGAGCCAGTGATACAAAGGGCAATAGAGGAGAAGCACTTGCGCATGGATCATTGTTTTTCTGCGACGATGGATTCCAAAATAGGTGTATTAATCTTTCTATATAATTATCTGTGTTTTTGTTCTGGTTATGGAGATGTTTGGATTGCACGTTTTGCATCCAACAATCCTCCTCTTTGTGAAGTTCTGTCGATTTCAATCGAACGGACAACCGGTGTCTTACTACCTCAAGCTACTTGTTGCTATAACTACAGGTACAATTCATGAATATGCTGCCTTGAGTCATGCACATTTATTCGACGGCCAATGGTGGATTTCTTTTAAGTCTTTTTTCATCGAAATATCCGAAAATAAGCGTGGATATCATGTGATATTGATCCTCTTTCAAATGTTACACATTTCGTTATACTTAGAGTGTGTGTGGTAACCATTTTGTTTTTAGAAACTATTTTTGTAACGACCCAGGTCTCATTGTATAATATTGTCCACTTTGGATACTAAGTCCTCAGGGCTTTAAAACGTGTTATACAGGTTAAAGAGACCCAAGCCTTTATAAACTAGCCCCAAGACTCCCCCCCCCCTAAGCGATGTGGGACGGGAGACATGCCCTCAACCTCACCCGTGTACTGCCAAGGCGATCTCAGTCCATCCCTCCATATTGCCCCGGGTTTGGGTCGTCACAATTTTTAGTCGGAAATGATTTTTTTCTTTTTTGTTCCTAGTGTTGGAGAAAACTTCCTTATATGTTTTGAAGTTGACAAAAGGTTTCCATCAGTCTAGTTTGAAGACTTGTAGACTTTATCGTCAAAGTTTGAAGACCTCCAGACTCAAGATTTAAAGTCTACCCTCACTGATAGTTTCCAAACCGACGAAGAAATGATTTATCTGATGAAGAAGACTTATCCATATGCAAGTATATCTTTAAGGGTTTGCTTCGTATGGTTGAAGAAGATCTCACAACTGGAGATAGCATCTCGTGATCAATTATTCTTATTGAAATCAATATAAATAATTAAATTTGTTGATTGGCAAAATATACTTGGAAGGTTCTATTTATGAAAACCTATATCCTAATTGTATGGGCGAGTAGGGTTGGTGGGCTATCATCACATTCCTTAAATAACTCGAGATCTTCCTAATTGATTCTGTCCAACAGGTAAATTGGGAGAACTCATTTGGAAGGTGCCAACGGTTATAATGGCATGATATAAGGAGGACGCTCAAGTTATTCAAGTGTGTGCTTGAAAGAAAAATTCCAAAATCTAAAGCTCTTAGTTCTTTGCTGTTTCAATTTGTCGAGCTTAAACTGTACTCAAAAGAGAGATTAAATACTTGTGAAATCTTGAAAAAGTATAGTAGAGTCTCTACACTGTGGAATCAAGGATGTGAGACTGTAAATTTTCTTTTGGTTCTTAGTGGAATTCAGCCAGTGGGCTGTCAATGCGAGAGAGTTGACATAAGATTGGTTTAAGCCGAAAACTATAAACCTTATGTTTCAATTCTTTTTCCCTAAACTCTTTACTTTAATTCACAACCTTATATAACTGTTTACAGTCTTTTACATCTTCAGTCTACTGTTTTCATAAAAGTTGAATCAAGTTGTTAAGTCTTGCAAAAACTTCTTTAACATCTATTCACCCCCCACTAGGTGTTCATACTAGCTTTATCAATTGGTATCAGAACCTGTGTACTCATTTAATTGAAGTATTTTTACTTCTGAGTTAAAGATCTATGGCTAGTATGTTGGCTCCAGGTTTGGTTGAAGGCCAAAGCAACACCAAACCACATTATTTCGATGGAAAGGAATACAGCATATGGAAAAACAAGATGAAGACATTCTTAAGATCGAAAGATCCTCTGGAATGAGATGTGGTAGAAAAAGGAATTATTCCTAAAGTTACATCAGTTTCAGAAAGAGGAAAAGAAGTTGCAGATGCTGGCGAGATGACTCAAGAAGAAATAACCAAGAGACAAGCTATTGATGCTAAAACAATTTACTCATTATATTGTGCATTATCTCCTACTGAATATAACAGAATATCTTCTTGTGAAACAGCCAAAAAAGTCTGGGACAGGCTACACATTACCTATAAAGGAACTGATCGAGTGAAGGAAACAAGGATCAATATTCTACTCTGATAGTATGAAGCCTTCGAGATGAAGTTAGGAGAATCTATCATTGACATGTTTAGTCGTTTTACAGAAATTGTAAATGGTCTAGAGTGTTACAGACAACCAATCTCAGGACCCATGAAGGTTAACAAATTGCTGCGTGGACTCTCAAAAAACTAGAATCACATAAAGATTTCAATAAGGAAAACACAGAGGATCATGCCACATTCTGTAGACGAATTGGTTGGCACACTTCGGTCCTATGAAGTGGAGCAAATCAACGAGGAAGAAGATCCCAAAGGTAAGAATTCAATTGCTTTGAGATCTAATGATGATTCTGATGTTACAAATTCTAAAGATGAAATGGATGATGAAGAGTTAGCTCTTATGATAAAGAGGTTTAGGAAAATGAACAAAAATGGAAGAAGATTCAATTGGCAGAAACAAAGCACTCAAAAGTTTCAAAACAAATCAACTGAGGATGATGAAGCCAATAAAGATGTAATCTGTTTTGAATGCAAGAAAAAGGGACATATCAAACCCAACTGTCCCATGTTGAAGAAAAAAAAAAGGAAAGCTAAGAAATACATAAAAGCTCTCAAGGTAGAGACATGGAGTGATACTGAATGTGAAGAAAGTGATGAAGATTATGTCAATATTTATCTAATGGCAAAATCAAAATCAGACTTAGACTTCGAAATAGATACAGACTCAGACTCAGATAGTGAAATCGAGGTAAGTAATTTAAAAATCCCTACTAAATTCTCAAAATACATTGATGAACTTTGTCTTAATCTCAAAACCTCTCTCAAGAGGATTTCCGAGCTAAAAAGAGAGAATTCTACATTGAAGCAACATGAAATTTTTTGGAAATAAAAATTTGAAAAGTTAGATAAAAGTTTTGTTACTTTAAAAGAAAATGCAAACTCTCTTTCAAAAGAAAATACATTTTTGAAAAATGACATTTCAAATATTTCAAAAAGGTTTTCAATAGGACTTGAGAATTTGCAAAAGATTCTTTCAGTACAATGACCCTACTTTAACAAATCAGGCTTGGAAATGACTTCTAAAACTATTCCTCTAATTGATTTTCCAAAAGTGAATGAAAGAATCAAATAAAGGCCTACAAAAATTTTTTATAGAAATCATTTTCGAAATGTCTTTGTAAAACCTGTTGGGCGAAGTGCTCTCAAATGTTCTAAATGCAACAGCTCAGAACACTTTGAGAAAGAATGTCCTATGGTTTGGAGACCTGTTAAGAAGGAATGGGCAAAGATTACTTATTGCACTAACTCCTCTAGACCCAAGAAAATGTGGGTATCAAAGAAAGTTTGAGTTTCTTTTTAAAATTGCGGGTCACTATCAAGAAAAAAAAGTTAAATGGTTTTTGGATAGCGGCTGTTCAAGGTATATGAATGGAGATTCAAGTTGTTTTATAAAACTTATGCAAGTAAATAAAGTCTCTTTTGGTGAAAATAGCAAAGGAAGAATTGTTGGATGTGGAACTATAAAAATTGGGAGTCTCACAATTAACAATGTTTCCTTGGTGGAAGGACTCAATTACAATTTGCTCAGCATTAGCCAATTGTGCGACACTGGATTTAAAATCAATTTTCAAGAAGCAATATATTCGGGAACTAGTAAAGATCTGTCACAATCTTTTACTGGACGAAGACATGGGAACATCTATCTTCTAGATAGAAAACAAGAAAAATCTTAATGTCTAATTTGAATTCAAGGTGAAGCAAATTTTTGGCATCGAAAGCTTGGCCATGTCAACATGAAGCACATTGCCAATATCTCTTCTAAGAATCTTGTTCGAGGGCTGCCCAACCTGAAGTTTAAAAAACCTGACCTATGCACACTATGTGTATTGGGAAAACCGGTTAGAAGTTCTTTTAAATCAATAAATCAGGTTTCTACTAATCGTGTTTTATAGCTTCTGCATATGGATCTCTTTGGGCCAACCAGAACTAAAAGCATATGCGGAAAGAGATATTGTCTAGTAATCGTGGATGATTATTCATGATTCACTTGGGTTTACTTTCTGGCAAGTCTGAAACATTTTCTTACTTTTCAAAATTTGCTAAGAAAGTTCAGAATGAGAAAGGATATGCTATTCCAAGCATATAGATAGACCATGGAGGTGAGTTTGAAAATCAAGATTTTGCAAAATTTTGTGATGAATCAGGTTTTCAACATGTTTTCTCCTTTCCATACACACTAGAACAGAATGGTGTTGTGGAAAGAAAGAATAGATCTTTGCAGGAGATGGCAAGAACTCTTATAATATAAAGTAGTATTTCCTCTCATTTTTGGGCTAAAGCAGGTTCTACAACATATTATATTATTAACAGTCTTTTTAAGGCATATTCTAGAGAAAACTTCTTATGAGTTATTCAAAAGAAAAAAAAAAAAAAGCCAATTGTTTCTTACTTTCATGTATTTGGTTGCAGATGTTTTGTTTTGAAAAATGCAAATGATCGAATTAGTAAGTTTGAAGAGAAATCAGACGAATGAATCTCCCTTAGATATTCAACCACCAGCAAAGCTTACAGAATATTCAACAAAAAGACTCAATTCGTGGAAGAATCTACGAATGTCAAATTCCAAGACTCTTTGCAAAATCAACTGATTCAGACTCATCATGAAGAATCTGAACCTGCTCCAAACTCTACAAAGTCTACCTCCCCTGAAGCAGCTCAAACCTCTGAAAATCAACAACAAATGGAAGCTGAAAAATCAATTGAAGAAGAAGATCAGCAACTGTCATACCGACAAGTAACTGGAAGCACAAGTCTAGTCATCCCAAGGAACTCATCATTGGTGATATTGATAAAGGGATTCGCACTAGATCCAAAAAGCAAGAAGAGTCTAACGCCGTAGTACTTATTTCTGAAATAGAACCCAAAAGTACAGAAGAAGCTTTAGTTGAGGAAAGCTAGATTGAAGTAATGCAAGAAGAACTCAAATAGTTCAGCATTAACGATGTATGGGAATTAACTCATAAACCAAAAGGTAAATCCATTATTGGAGCTAAATAGGTTTTCAGGAACAAGTTGAACGAAAAAGGAAAAGTGATCAAAAATAAAGTAAGACTCGTGGCCAAAGGATATACGCAAGAAGAATGGATAGATTATGATGAAACCTATGCACCAGTAGCCAGGTTAGAACCTATTAGATTATTACTTATTTTTGCCTGTTATTAAAATTTTAGGTTATTCCAAACAGACGTCAAGAGTGTATTCCTAAATGGATTTATCCAAGAAGAAGTCTATGTGGAACAACCTCCTGGTTTTGAAGATCCAAAGAGACCCAGACTCAGTATTTAGACTGAAAAATGCTCTATATGGATTAAAGCAAGCACCTCGAGCTTGGTATGACAGGTTAAATAATTTTTTAATCTAAAATGATTTTGTCAAAGGAAAAGTGAATACTACCTTGTTTATTAAAGGGGAAGGTGAAAACTTTCTACTTGTTCAAATTTATGTTGATGATATTATATTTGGATCACCTAACGAAAACCTGTGCAAGAAGTTTTCTAAGCCTATGCAAGATGAATTTGAGATGAGTTTAATGGGTGAATTATCCTTCTTTCTCGGATTACAAGTAAAACAATTGAAGGAATGAATTTTCATTCATCAAGAAAAATATGCGAAAGAACTCGTTAAAAAGTTCATATTGGAGAATTGCAAAAAGACTAAGATACCAATGTCTAGTTCTTCGAAGCTAGATAAAGATGAAGAAGGAAAGAAAGTTGACCAGAAACTTTACAATAGTATTATTGGTTCACTTCTTTATCTTACTACTTCTAGACCTAACATTTTATTTAGTGTTTGTATCTGTGCTAGATTTCAATTTGATTCAAAAGAGTCTCATCTAAGTGCTACAAAACGCATCATCAAATACATTACAACTACTTCAAATTTAGGTTTGTGGTATCCCAAAGAAGGAGACCTTACCCTCCTTAGATATTCAAATGTAGATTTAGCAGGTTGCAGAGTTGATAGAAAGAGTACATCTGATACATGCCAATTGCTGGGAAACAGGACAGTATCTTGGTTCTCAATGAAGCAAAGCACCGTAGCTCTTTCAATAGCTAAAGCAGAGTATGTGGCTCTTGAAAGTTGCTGTGTTAAATCTTATGAATAAAATAACAACCAAGAGACTTTGGAATCGAAGACTCATGCACTGAGATCAAATGTGATAACACCAGCACAATCAATCTAACAAAGAATCCAATTCTTCATTCAAAAGCAAAGCATATAGAGATTCGACATCACTTTATTAGAGATCATGTTCAAAGTGGAGAAGTTTATGATTCAATTCATTGATTCAAAGAATCAACTGGCGGACATATTTACAAAACCACTGGAGAAAAGCCTATTTAAGTCTATTAGCACCAGACTGAACATTGCATCTATTATCCATTAAAGTCTGAAGGAGCTCAGACTTAGAAGTAAAGTCTGAAAGTGTTTAGACTCAGAAGACCAAGAGTTATGACTGTAAGTTATTTCTTTTCCAGTATTTTAAAAAGGTATGATTGCTAATTGATTGAAATTTTCTTTTCAAGTTTTTATTTTTCCTTTTATGTCATTTCGTTTACCTCGCCTCACTCGCTTTATATACTACCGAGATTCGTCTTCTTTGTTTTTACACTAAAACCCTAGAATACAAAATTCCCACTTGCTTTCACTTTCACTCTCAATTTTTCCAAAAGTTTTCACCTTTTTCAAGCAAGTTTATGAATTCTCCATTGAAGCGACAATGTCTTCAAGAAAGTCTTCAAAGATTGCAAGCAAGGGACCACGACTTGTGCCTAAGGGTCCTACGCATTTCAACTTGACCAAGGAAGAAGATTCTTCTCCACCACTGCGTCCGAGTCAACAATAACATTCTTAGCAATGTCAGTCTTCTCCATCGACTCAACCAGATGAAAAAGTTATAGAAGAGGCCGAACCTATAAGAACACTAACTCCCAAGGTTGCTTTCAAACTTTACTCTAATTTGAAGAAATGAGGAACACCGATGTCTTTGATCGATGAATTTTTAAGAGATAGAGGATACAAGAATGAAACCTTGTTCTTGCGGGAGTTGGAAATGTTAGGAGTTGTAGAGAGAGGGATAGTTGAAAGGACTTTCGCAAATTTCCTGAGTGACCCATTCTATGGCACTGCAAATCAACCACAAGGACTAGACGACGATGAACAAATGTTTACCCACTTTCAACCTAGAACATGTGTTGCTGCAAATGTTATTAGTGATGGTTCAAGTCTTTTTAGATCGAAGAATCACAAGAGGGTTTATTCGAACTTAATGAAGAGAGAGGTTATGAACCCTAGGAGTGTTAACTTCAATTTTCTTGATTCGGTAAAAATCAATTTGCGAGAGAAGCTTGCTCTACCGCAATTGGAGCGTTTTTGTTCTGAATCCATTGCTGCTTATCCAGAACTCACTGCATACTTTTACTCGAACTTATCTTTCTTGGATGCAAATAATTTTTCTTTCACAGTGAAGGACAAGGAATTTTTTGTGGATATGGACACGGTGGCTGACATAATTGGGGTGGAAAGAGTGAGTTTCCAACCAATTAACGTGTCTATTGCTCATGCTACTTTGTCGTTGGTGAAAGATAGGAATGTAGAAGGCAATATTTCCTACTCAAGGATGAATGCCTCTAACATCTTGCTACACAAGATCGTAATCAACTGCATTCGTCCCAAGTCGACATCCAAGATTGATGTCTCTCGATCTGAAGCGAAACTAATGTATTCCATCAATGCTGGATTTAAATTATCTCTGTCTCACACCATCTTATTTCATATGTACCGAACATCGGTGAAGGATAAGAGACAACTCTCTTATTATGCTCTTATCATAAGTCTCTTTAGACACTTTAAAATTCACTTTTTTGCACCATTATGTTTGACAACCATCTCTCCAATGGTGATTCGTTTTAAAATGGTCACAAAGATGTGTTTGAAAGAGTTGAACAAGGTGTTGGAGCGTATGAAGAAGAAGTCTCCCGTCAAAGCAAAACAAGACTCTGCTGCAGCAAAGAGGAAAGACATGGAGCCCATGGTTGCTCTAGTAAAGAAGAAAAGAACTCTTATCTTGCAAGATGAAGAAGATGAGAATGAAATGACTCTTTCAACCTTAAGAAACTTAAAGAGTTTCGTCAGCTTTCATGAGACAAGAGAAGAGCCAGAAAAAGGAGAAAGAGAGAGAGAAGAGACAAAGAAGGAAGATGAAGAACAGAGGAGGACAGAGGAAGAAAGAAGAGAAGAGGAAGAAAAAGAGAGAGAAAGAGAAAAAGATCAGGGTCAAGAAAATTCTTTTGAGCCAACTTTGGCTGTCTCCCTGTCTAGTAATTCTGAGATAGCAGGAACTGGAATTGCTGACGCACATCACTCTGAAGGTGAAGTTGATCAAAAAGAAATCTTACCTACTCCACCTGAGGCAACCAAACAGGGAGAGCTGTTGGAACAAAAAGTATTTCTTCACCTATATTTACTAGTGATGTAAGTCGTTCTGCAGCAGACCCAGAGGATGTGTATGCCTCTCATTATCCAGAAGCTTCTAGTCATAGTCATGGTAGACAATCTGCTGAAGTTCCATCCATTCTCAAAATCCCTAGAATCGACTCGGTTGGTCCTAGTACTGCAACAACTCAAACAGTAGACTTTTCGAGACTGTTAGAGATTCTATTGGAAGTCAGGAAACATCAATATGATATAGGATATGAGATGTAGGATCTCAAGAATGCTTTCATGGCCACTTCAGTGTCTTTGCACGATCAATTAAACACCCTGAAGAATCAAGTGCAGACTTCTGTGTAGGGTGAAGATTTTCAATCACTAAAGTAGAGTTTTAAAAGGCTTGAGAAGACAGTGCATTCTATGGGAGAATTAGAGCTTTTTCACCTTCCCAAAAAACTTTGATTCTCTCTATTTTCAATCAGCTTGTTCTCCACTTTTTGCTATTGACAAAAATGGGGAGAGGTTTGATGCATATTTGATGACTTTTTGTTTTGACTATTGGACTTATCTTTTGTTTGGTTTGGTTGTGATTTGGACTGGTTTGGATTGATGATGCTTGCAAGTAACTTAAGCTATGATATTGATTATGGTAAAGAAAGTTGCTTTTACAGGATTAACACGTTTTCTGTGGTTGCAGAATCACTACTATCCTTATCCTAATCTCTAATTATCTTTTATAAGAAATCTTGTTTTGCTTAAGTGTTGTTTTGCAGAGGAAAGTGTTCAAATCTACGGGAAAGTTTTGTCACCATCAAAAAGGGGGAGATTGTTGGAGAAAACTTCCTTATCTGTTTTGAAGTTGACAAAACGTTTCCATTAGGTAATCCTAATTTATGGCATTTTAACTCCGCTTGCTACAATCATATGACACCAAATTCTAATTTATTTTGGTCAAAATCCCTTCCTTCACATGCACCTACCATTGATACAGCTAATAATTCTCTATTGCAAGTTAGCCATACAAGACACAGTTCCACATCTACCTTGTCCTTACCTAACACCTTCATGGTTCCTAAACTATCTCTTAATTTAATTTTAGTTGGACAATTATGTGAACTTAGCTTTGAAGTTCACTTTTCTCCCCCATGGTTGTCATGTGCGGGATCCATATATGGGACTGACTATTGCAACTGGCCGTAGAGTGGGACGCTTATTTGAGCTCGTTTCCTTAAATATTCCAACTCTTTTGTCGGTTGTGCTGCCACAATGTTATTAGAAACTTGACATTCTTGGTTAGTTCATCCTTCTTCTTCTTGATTAAAATTTTTTATTTCAAGTGGTCATTTGAGATCTATTGATGACAAACATTTTGATTGCTTGCCTTTGCAATTAGGAAAACATCACGTATTGCTATTTGATCTTAGTGAATCTATCTCTCCTACTCCATTTGATTTAATTCATTCTAACATTTGGGAACCTTCTTCAACACCCACCATGGGAGGCTCTCGTTATTTTGTCAGTTTTGTTGATAATTACTCTTAATATACCTAACTTTATCTTATGAAAAATCGATATGAGCTCTTTATCATGATTTTTTTGTTATGATAAGAACATAATTTTCTAAAGGCATCAAGGTTTTTCTTACTAATAATGCCATGAAATATTGAGACACAAAATTTCTTAAACTTCTCTCCCAACAAGGCACTATTATTCATCGTTCATGTCTAGGCACTTCACAACAAAATGGTCGTCCCAAACGTAAACATAGGCATATTGTAGATGTTACACGAACTCTTTTAATCTCTACCTCTTGTCTAAAAAAGTTTTGGGGGGAAGCTTGTCTTACTATTGCTTATACTATCAATTGTACCCTATCCCTTTTCATAGACAACATTTCTGCTTGTGAGCGCTTATGTGGCAAGGTTCCCTTTTATAATCGTCTTAGAGTTTTTGGTAGTGCTTGTTTAGTTGCCCAAGATCATTCATTTCTTAAGCCGGCTTACTGATCACAAGATTGCTTCGACTCCTATTGAGTCAAATACAAAATTCAATGACAAGGATGGAACTTTACTTCCAAATCCTACACCCTATTACTCCCGACATCACTTATGATGTTCTTATTATTAATCAATACATGACCATACCTTGTACTACTCATTTTGTTGTAGTTCTTTGAATTCTTCGCTACATCAAGGGTATGTTGTTTCATGGCCTTCATTTTTCTGCTCATTCTACCTTGGAGTTGACAGCTCAATTTGATGCAAATTGTGCTAGTGACCCTCATGATCATCGCTCCACTATGGCTACCGTTTCTTTTTGCACAACTCATTTATCTCATGGCATAGCAAGAAATAGACCATTGTTGCTTGCTCTAGTATAGAAGCAGAATATCGAGCTCTTGCTTATACAATATCGGAGTTATTATTGTCATGGTGGCTACTAAAAGATATGGAAGTGCGTCATCATAGCAGAACAATTATTCATTGCGACAACCGAAGTGCTATCCAAATTACACATAATGATGTTTTTCATGAATGCACTAAGTATATTGATATAGATTGCCATTTCATCCACTTTCATGTTCTTCGTGGTACTGTTCGACTTATCTCTACTTCCTCTGCTGAACAAATTGTCGATGTCTTTCATCAAGATACATTCACCTAGGCATTTTCTAGATCTATTTTTCCAAACTCAAGTTGACATCTTTCAGATCACCTTGAGCTTTAAGGGACATGCTAGAGATATATTTAGGGTATTCTATGATTTTGTATATTATTATATTATATTGTATATTCCGCTTGATTGATTTTTATTTGTTACTTTAGATAATTGTTATGTAAAGCTTATACATAGGCACCCGTAATGAATAGAATCATTACATTATTCTCAACTCTGGTAATTGACATGTGTATGTACCCATAATATTCTTATTTCACTTGCTTTGACTATATTATGTTATGTGTAGTAGGGTAATTAAAATAAACCGTTCTCTTTTTGCATCTTCATTATATCTTTGTTTAGAGAAAAAAAAAATCGCGAAGAATAGTTAAGCTATTGAGAAAAGATTCAATTGATTAGCCGAGCTTCATCCATGAAATTTAACTTTTGAAATCATTACTTATGTCGTCTTTTCGCCTCCAAATATTTTGCTCCACCTACATCGGGCATTTTTGTGAGATTTAACTTCTTCTTCTTCTTTTTGGAATAAACGGTTTGTCTAGAATCCAAATAATCAACTATAGAATACACATATTGACATTTTTTTTAAGGAATTGTGACCTATTCTTTTTCATTTTAGAGTTCACTTCATCAAAGTGGTCATTTTGTGTGTGTTTATTTGTAGGTTGCCCGTGTTGCTGGTTGTAATGGACCCCAATAATCCAATGTGGAAAGGTTTGCTGTTTTGATGGATGTTGCAGCTTGCCTTAATTATATGCGATGCATCCTTAGTAATCCTCTTATACATGGTTCTCCTCCACATGAATTATGTTTTCCCTTATTTATTTTTTGTGTTTTTAATGATCAATTACTTTTCATCCTCCATTTTCGTGCTGCCAAATTAAGGTTGAGGTAAATCATTCTGCACAAACGTTGTTGACCAGGCACCGTTATATGAAAATAGTCTGACAAATGTATAGAACTTAAAGTCCATAGTAAAACAAGATAGATCATGAAAAGGCATACATCAACAACTTTAGTAAGTTATGTTCTCAAAGATTCTGGTTACTTTATGTCTGAAGGGAGGAAACAAGACAAATAGATTTAAGGGCGCGCATGATAAAATTTCTACTTCTCTGTTTTTCTATTTCTCTATTCCCCGGAATAGGTTTAAAACATAAATATGTTTGGTAACGCAATTTGATTTTTCTATTTCTAGAATAGATTTCTATTCCAAAAATAGATTTGAAGAAGAAATCAGAAGCTAAAATTTTTAATTTCTCAATTTCTTGCCAAAAATCAATTTCTGTTCTAGAAATTTTGTCATGCGTACCCTAAAAGACCACAATAGTGACATCTTATTGGATAAATTAACATCTTAAGTATTGTTCTTTATAACTGATCATTATTGTAAATGGAGCTAAGAAAAGTAGTACATGAAAATTTCAACAGCCTCTTAATGAAAACTTGATTACCTCTCTCTATATTGAATTATGTCATTGTCTTGATGCGAGTATTTTCTTTTCATGGGTTTCACTTCTCCAAAGCTAATAATCTGAGTATGTTGAGTGTGTTTTGTAAGAGTTTTCCTTATATGAGCTACATTAATTTAAATTGTAATTACCGTTTTACGGGATTGGTCTAATAAGGTAAGGCATAAGATTTTCTTAATTATTGAATTTGGGTCTGGCATTGTGTGGGCCGAGTTTGGCCTAGCCCTTGATAAGAGGGCCTATCCAAAACTCTATAAATAGCACTAAGGTCCCTTCTCTAGCCATCATTCTTCCAAAAACTCTCTCACCTCACATAAGGTAAACTGTGAGTGGCGGTCTCATCGAGCCAGGAGCCGAGGGTCATAAAGAAGAAGAACCTGAGCGTCGGCTCGTCATTTGAGCATTGGATAGTCATCATTCCGCATAAAGAACGATGGATTCCATATAAGATACACAAATCTTCGTATTCTCCTCCTACATGTTTGGTTTTCTAGTTATGCCAATCCTGGTAAGCCGCCTTGACAGCCAACATTTAGTATCAAAGCCTCGTAGCCTAGAACCCGACCTATAGCTTCTAGCCCGTTTTTGGAAATTTTTCCTATTGAAACTTGACTTTGAAAACATATTTGTATTCATCTCATCGAGCCGAGCATTTGGGTGGGTGGCATGCCACTAGCGGAGGCCAAATGTGCTGACGATGAGAAGTTTGGATTTTACCTACCCTTAGAATGTTTCGCCTGTTTTCATGAATTTTGGTCCGGTGAAAGTGAATTTTGATCACATATATAATCTAAGAGCCAAGACGAGCATTTTGATGGCTTGTACACGTCAAGATGAGGTCGAAAATGGCCGCACGTGCCTCCATGTGCCAAGACAGAGCTCGGTCCCAAGCGCACGCATGCGCGCCAGCGCGTGAACCGCCTTAGCAGTGATGATGTCATAGTGACGTCATCCCGCCGACTCACCGTGGACAACTGTGCAATGATGACGTCATCCATGAGGTCATCCCACCAACAGGTGTCCGAAGATGACGTCATCCGTGACGTCGCGTAAGTCGCCTTACGTGCGATCGCCACGTGGCATGTGACGTCATCAATGACATCACCAACAACCCAACCCGATGTCGACCGGGTCGACTTGACCCAAGTTCACCAGTTTGACCCGACCCATGTTGACTGTTGATCGGTCGAACCCTTGGCCAGTCAAACTGTTGACCGGTTCGACCGTTGGCTGGTCAAATCGTTGACTAGTTCGATTCATTGATTGGTCGGACCGACTTCGAACCGGTTTAGTCTAGATAAAGAGCACAATCGTGTGGGCCTCACGCACTGCACATTCCAGCGGCGTGTGAGGGCGCGTACGGCGTCGGATCAGCACGTGGCTTGAACCGTTGTCCTCGTATGGATGTTCTCTATACTATTATGTGTTTATTTTATATATTTGATGATTTTATGAATGTGAAAATGCATGTGAAATCCTAAGGTATATGTTTTTAAGGGTATTTCTTGCGTACTTTCATATATTTCTCTATGGTTTTGGAAATTCATTACAAGCTCACATGTATATTATCGCATAAGAAATGTGTAAAGCGTTGATTCATTGATAACATGTATAAGGTTCACTATGTATTAACAAATGGATTAATGTGATTGGCATAACGTGTGATTTTAGTGACAAATCGCCCCTGTCATTAAGCCTAAAATCACATGTGAAAGGTGAATGTGAGTCATAAAGTTATATCACTGATATAAGAGAATTTCAATAATTTAGTTAGGTTGTGACCGCCAAAGTGGCACATTTGATTGGATTTGAGAAACATTGGTTTTATATCATAATGGGATGTCTCATATTCTGATGTATGTTTATACTCTAAAATGAGTTAATTGTGTGTTAGTTTATGGAGGAATGCATGTACAACATATGGTTGAGAGAAGTGACTGACCCTAGTGGTTCATACACCCAAAGGTGGCGAATTTGCGAAAGGTCAGAATATATTCTCACGACCACTGTCATGTAGAGAGTATGCAATTGTATGTCATGTATTCTGCCCAAAGGTGTTTATATGATGATCTAAGAAACATTGGTTTTATATCATAATGGGATGTCTCATGTTCTGATGTATGTTTATACTCCCAAATGAGGTAATTGTGTTAGTTTATGGAGGAATGCATGTACAACATATGGTTAAGAAGTGACTGACCCTAGTGGTTCATACACCCAAAGGTGGTGAATTTGCAAAATGTTAGAATATATTCTCACGACCGCTGTCATGTAGAGAGTATGTAATTGTATGTCATGTATTTTGCCCAAAGGTGTTTATATGATGATCTGTGTAACTCTCAAGACATGTACTGCTTATTATTAAGGTTTTCAAGTTACACAATACTCACATAGTGCCAATTATATATGTTACTTGTTATTAAATTACATTATTTGTAATGACAATTCCATTGCGATTGAGGTTGAGTATGCAATTACATGTCATGTATTTTACTCAAAAGTGTTTATATGATGATGCGTGTAACTCTCAAGATATGTACTTATAAGGTTTTCAAGTTATACAACACTGACATGGTGCCAATTACATATGCTTCTTGTTATTAAGTTATATTATCATATTGGTATAAATGCAAGGATTCTTCAACATAAGGTGTGATGGTCCTGATGAGGTTAAGGATTACGTCCTAATGATGGTAGATTTGAAGTCCAAAATCATACTCATAAGGGTATTCATAAAACTACCGGTCATTCTAACAATTTGATCTTAAGATAACATATTTTGAAAGAAATTGTGTCATTTACTACTCATGTAGGAAGAAATGACACATAAAGATATTGTAATGATATAAGGCTTGGTTTTCCAAGCGTGAGTCTAAAGTTGATGATTCATTGGCATTCATTTATGAATTCAATTCCTATCAAAAGTCTCATCTGGTTCTTGGTGGCTAGATAGCGGTACAATAAATTATGTTGTTTACCATAAAGGGATTCATAAATCTAAGGAAGCCAAATCATAATGAATCATAACGCATCACTGGAAACAACTTTTAACGACATTTAGTGGGAGATGTTTTGACTTTGGATACTAGTTAGCATTTGATGTTGAAAAACACCTTTTATGTACATTCCTTTAGACAGAACCTAGTTTCCGTATCACGTCTGGAAGTGTACGGTTATTTTTTTTAGATAAAGAAAAATATTGTTTTAATGTTTTATAAATCAAATGAAGTTGGATGTTGTAATGGGTCAAATAAATTATACTAGTTGTGTTCACCTCCCAACAATATGTACGTCGTTTTTACAGTTGAAAATGTTGTCTCCAATACAGATTTACCTAAAGAACAGTCTTAAACATTGTGGCATAAACGTCTTGATCATATATAGTAAAGTTTTATAAAAATATTGATGACTATTTCCTCTTGATTAAAGAAAAATCTAAATATTTGGATTTATTCAAATTCTTTCATATTAAGGTCAATGAACAATTGGGATGAATCTTAAAGATTGTTAGATATGACGTGGTGGTGAGTGTTTTGACTATGGCAATGCTAGATAGCTTAAAGGGTCAATTGTCAAATATTTAAAAAGATTCTAGGATGGTGACTTAGTTTACCATATCTGAAAATCTTGGAATAAATTGGTATGGTCAAAAGGCGTAATTCCACCATGATGAACATGACAGTGAGTATGATTGCTAGGACTAATTTATCAAGTTTTCTATGGGGCGAAACAACCAAATATGCATTGAACCGTGTTACTACCAAAGGTGTTCTATTGGCTCCTTTTTGAATTGTGGATCGGACGTAAACTTCACTCGAATCATCTTAAGGTTTGGAGCATCCTGCAGAAGTTTGGTTATACAATCCAACATTAAATAAGTTGAAATCCAGAACTACTCGATATCATACCCAGATCATTTGAAGGGACATCATGTTTTATTATCCCAATAGAGACACAAGAAATGTGGAATCACAGACAGTAAAGTCTCTAGAGTTCGACGAAAATGCAGAGGATACTTGCTCTTAGACTATTAAAGATAATGGTATGGTGGGGACTATTGTGTCTTTGTCTTTTCCTATACAGACCATTGTGGAGTCTTTTACGCCACATATTAAGCTTGTGAGGTTTAGGATAGTGTTATTGATATGATTCATAATGAAGTTTTTCAAGCCTCTCAAGTGTAAGATAAAATTATAGTAGCTCCACTCAAGAGATCTGTTATGAAAAGATGTTCAGTTATACCACCGTACTATATAGTCTATCTGTAATAGTATGGTTACGATATCTACTACGTGGTCGATCTAATGACTTGTATATGTAAATGTTGTTTCTTGTCCTTAGTCTGATCTGTGGTTGGATATGATGAAAGATGAGATGCAATTTAAAATGTAATAGTGTTTGTGAGCCTATTGAATTGGTTGAGGGTCACAAGCTCATCCGCTGCAAATGGGTGTATGAGACTAAGAAAAATTTCAAGGGAAACATTAAGAAGTTTAAACTCAAATTACTTATGAAATATTTCACTCAGAAAGAAATTTAGTCTTTTCTAAAGACTATTTTAGAGTGAATATGGTATTACTAGCTCATTTTTATATGGAGTTACATTAGATTATATGATTGTTATTGTGTTTCTCAATGAATACCTTGATAAAGAAGTCTATGTGGAATAACTCAAAGGTTTTGCAGCGGATGATTCAGGTAAGCTTGTGTGTAAACTAAAAACCCTTATTTATGGCCTTAAGAGAGTCTGTAGATCAGACGATGCTTAAAGTTTTATAATGTTATCACTTCATTCAGTTTTGCTGAAAATAAAGGAAATCAGTGTATATACTACAAGGTCAGTAGGAGAAAATTTAGTTTTCTCAGATTCCATGTAAGTGATAACTTACTTGCAATAGCAATAATGGATTACTGCATAAGATAAAATAAATATTGTCGATGATTTTTGATTTGAAAGACCCTAGTCAAGTACCTTTTGTCCTTGGCATTGAGATCTATAGAGATTGTTCTTGGCATATGTTAGATTTATCTCAGATTGCATATGTTGATTGTATTTTGGAAATATTCAATAAGCCTAGAGTTGCTGCTATTGTTAGGGCTGATAGATTGAATATTTGGTATTGTCCTTATTCAAATTTTTGGAAAATCCAAATAAATGATACACTTTATGCTAGTGTATTAGCAAAAGGTGTAATGTTATGACAAAGCGATAAACAGAAATCTATATTATCATTTATCATAAAATCGGAGTTTATAACATGCCTTTTAGCTGTTACTCAGAATTTTTGACTTCGGAACCTCATTAAAGAGTTTATCATATTTGATATTATGAATAGACTCATACAGTTGTATCGAGAGAATAACTCTTCAGTATTATTTGTCAACAACAATAAGGGTCTCGAGGGGTTTAGATTTATGACAGTCAGGTTTATGACCATAAAGAAACAATATAGAATTGTGACACTAAGTAGAGCATATTTCCACAAATGATGTGGTTGTAGACCCCACTAAATTAAAGATTTTCACCCTTATGTACTTGAACGACATGTCGTGAACATAAGCTAAGGAGCATCATTGGATGTTGTCGTTTTAGTGGAGCTGTTTTAATTTGCTCTAATAAAGCTTATATATGTTGCACATTCAATAAAGTGTTTATGAATGTGTGATCACCATATTGAATTGATTATATGTAATGAAAATCTCAAGGTATTGTGTAAGCCTTGAGTGAAGGCTAGAGGCATCTAGTTATCAGCCTTGAACATATGTCTTGATTACACATAAAGAAAGGTTAACCACAAAGCTAAGACATATGTGGGTTCATTAGAACCATAAAGATATTCTCTGGTGGCACATCCAATTTTCTGTACCACTTAAGGTAAGAGAATAGTAACCAACAAGGGAGATAACACATAAGGTATTACTCTTTATGAGGTGTTATCCGTTTGCCACACAACCATATTGAATCCATATCAATAAAGTTGAAAGCATTCGTAACCATGGAAGGCTCTGTATGAATAGATGCAGTTACCGCCATGATTCGGTGTTTGAGACTTTATGGGATAGGATTGACTATTAAGAATTGCCACTAGACCAACATAAAGGTGCACACATAAAGTACAATCTTAATTAATATAGCCCAAGTGGGAGAATGTAAGAGTTTTCCTTATGTGGGCTACATTAATTTAAATTGTAATTATCATTTTACGGGATTTGTCTAATAAGGTAAGACATAAGGTTTTCTTAACGATCGAATATAGGCTTGGCATTGTGTGGGCCGAGTTGGGCCCTGCCCGTGATGAGAGGGCCCATCCAAAACTCTATAAATAGCGCTAAGATCCCTCCTCTAGCCCTCATTCCTCCAAAAACTCTCTCACCTCACATAAGGTAAACTGTGAGTGGTGGTCTCATCGAGCCAGGAGCCGAGGGTCATAGAGGAGAAGAACCTGAGTGTCAACTCGTCATTTGAGTATTGGATCGTCGCCATTCCGCATAAAGAACGATGGATTCCACATAAGGCACACAAATCTTCGTATTTTCCTCCTACATGTTCGGTTTTCTAGCTACGCCAATCCTAATAAGCTGCCTCGGTGGCCAACATGTTTTTGTCAATGATTAAAGTCCAATCGAAATGGATCGTGGGCCAACTGAAGTACTAAATCTGACTTCAAATCGAAAGTTAATGGATTCTAATATACTTTGAAACCTCAGTACTTTTGTAAGATTTGCGCAGACAGATAATTGAAGACAAGTAAGGAAATTGCAAGGAACTTTTATTGAATTAGAAAATGGCTTGCACTCTTGGATGCCATGCTTGCTCGATAAATGACTTTGAACACAAACTTCTCAACAAAAATTTGGAATATGTGCACCGAAAGTTTTAAAACTTACCATGAAAGTGCAATTTGAACAAAAAACTTTAAAAGTACAATTAAGTCCTAAAACTTATCAAATTTGTGCAATTGAGTTCTTCTATTAACTCTATCCAACTTGGTTGATGGAAAATGCTGATGTGGCTATTTTAAATTTTTTTTTCTCTCATATGTGATGATGACACTACTAAAATGAGCTATTTTGGTCAAAATATGATTAGATTAATTGAATCTAGGGCTGGTGAGGGTGAGGGATGGCTGGTGAGCCTCGCCTTACCCAGATCTGGCCAAGGGTTGCAACCGGCGAGCGACCCTTGCCAACAATGGCCCTTGGCCAACTGGGCAAGGGCTTGCAAGTCCTCTCTTGCGACTAACGAGAGTCGCCAACCACTAGCCAGGGCCCAACAACCCCTACCAACCATCCCCCCACCCTCGTTGGCTCTTGCCGACAATAGTGGGGTGGTGGTAACAATAGCTGTGCAACCCCTTGCCACCTAGTCCCAACATTTTTCTTTTCTTTTTTTGATTAGCTTATTTATAATTTTTATATAAAATTTATATTAAAAATTATATTTGGATCAAAACAATATTATTTAAGCCTTATATTTCATGTTTTAACTACGTTATTGTCTCGAAAGAGAGAATAAATAATAGAAAAAGTCACATCAGCTTTTTTTGTAAACCAAGTAGGACAGTGATATTGGAAGAACATGATTGCAAAATTTGACAAATTTTAATATTTGATTGCATTTTTTGCAAGTTTTATAACTTAATGGTACTTTTTATAACAAGTGTTAAGATTTTTTAGTGCACAAATTCCTAAAAATTAATAAAGTGTGAAAGGAAGCTAAAATGCTTAAAAGAAGGGCGGGAAGCTTTCATTGGGAAACGTAATCTAATTTGAGTTTGAAATTCAAAGCTCAAATAGAATCTGATCCGAATGATTTTCTTCAGATTCCATCTGTGCTCCTTGATTGATACCGTAGAATTTTTCTTTGAAGCATTTTGTCTGTGGTGCATGTCTTGAGGTATATCCAAATTCTGTGTACATATGCAGATGGGGGCATCTTTGATTCCTTTTAGTTCCTTTCAGGGCATGTTTGTTTTCACTCCCGAGAACAAATTATTTTGTTATTTTGTTTCCAGGAACAAGAAAAAAAAAATCCGTTTGATAAATTTTTTGTTCCCAGAAACAAAAATCTATTTTTTTATTCCCGGGAAAAGATTTGGAACAGAATCAAAAAGCAGCAAAAAAAAAAGTAGTTTTTTGTTCTCAGGAACAATTTCTAGAATCTTTTTTTTTTCTTCTCTTTCCTTCTTCTCTTTCATTTTCCTCTTCTTCCTTTTGGCTAATCAATAGCCTTGACTATGGCCGGTACTAGTAACTGACCAAACGAGGACCAGCGACCTCACCTTGGTTGGGCGAGGTCGACCTCGCCTAAATCTGACGAGGCCAAGCTCACCCAGCCACTGGCAAGGTGAGGCCAAGCCTTGTGTAGCCACGATGAGGCTTGGCCTCCCTAGCCGGCGCGAGGCTAGGCCTCACCAAGCGAGCTCGTCAGACCTCACCCAGCCGATCCGTGACCAGTGACCAGACAAAGAAAAAAAGAAAAAATATATATAATAAAAGTATTAAAAAAAATTAAAATAAAATAAAAATTAAGAATCCTACCAAACACATTTTTATCCCGAGAATAAAAATTTTATGGAGTTACTAAACGCGTTCTTTTGCTTCGAAATTATTTCCAAGAATAGAATCAGAAAAAACCATTTCTAATAAAAAATTATTCCCAGAAACATAATCATTACCAAACACGCCTTAATGAACCATATAGCACATCTTGAATGTAGATGTGTTCGGCACGGCAGAGGCACCTCAACCCCGTCATCGATATGCTGTACATGATGGTGGCCAAAGTAGGACGTGGTATTAGCCGCGGTGGAATAGGGTCTAAAACTAATATTTGAGTGTCACTTTCTTTCAATCAGCATTTACAAATTTCTCCATTTTGGTTAGAGAAAGAACCATAGTTCTCTTTGGCAGTACACAAATATGTGCATTACTCAGAATCACATTCTGAATTAATTAAATTTATATGGGGTGATATTCATAATTTACAGACATGATTGCAAAAGACATGGAGTGGTAAGTGATTGGGGGAATAATTGCTTCGTTAGTCAAGCTGCGTTTTATTTTTCACCGATGACTGGAGGAACAATAGGAGGTTATATCCCATGTGTTATTCCGAGAAGCAATCTACCGCCGATATGCCGACCTCGATGGCGACACCGCAAGAAACAACGGAGAACCCGCGAATGAATGAGAGGCCGGGGGAGAAAGTAACTTGAGCGAGTCGAAGGAACGCGACCACTGCTGGCAATGGCCGTCATGTCAGGTTTGCGATCACTATCGGGTTGTCGCAAGTATAAGCTGAACAGGTCTAGTTTGGATCTAGTTCTCCTCAACAAAAGATAAGCTCGACTAACTTGTGAATCGGGCTCAACTCACTTATTGGCTAGGTTCACTCGTTTGCAATGTGAGTTTAGCCCCCCTTTCATGGCCTATAGGCCATTTTCTCCACTGGGCCATGTTCGCCCCAGCAATTGCGACTTTGATCCTTTAACGATGTCTCTTGCACCTTAAACCAGTGACCTCTGAAAGACGAAAACCCATTCAAATCATCAAATTGGGCCCGTACATTCAGTTCTATTACTTAATTCTAAACCCCATCACCATATTAAAAGCATGCCGGCATTTACGACTTTGAATGGCCATTATTAAATGGCAGACAATGAAAATATGTATAACCTTCTCCGTATATTTTGAAATGGGATGAATTACAATTTCAATGATTTCAAATGATTTTTATTTTTTTTTATCAATACACCCATATATCCTTCCTATCTTTTTTAAGGCATGGGATGACGCATTATTTCTTTTGCACATAATATTGTTTGTAATTGGTTTTTTTTTTTTCCTTCTAAGTGATAAACTAGGCACAAAGGCTAGAATTATCGGTGAGATTAAGCTCACAAGCTTGAATGACAGAGATAATCTTCACGGAATTTTTAATACCTTTCCATGAATAAGAACTAAAAACTCAAGATCTCTAGTACAATAACTTTTTTGTTAACCCAGATATGATTATAGGAAGATTCATTACATTTGTTTTGTAGTTAATGAGCTTGGCAAAGCAGTTCTAAAGAAACCTTGCTAATTGTAACTAAACTATATCATTTGTCTCATAAATATTTCTAAGCATATGAAATATCAGATCATTTCAGTGGAAATTTTCCATTGTTTGTCAGATCAAGGAAATCGAAAACTTAATTTTGGTGAATATCTTTATTTTTCAATATTTCAATTTATGCGTTATACAGCATTGCTGGATTCACTCGCCTGGTAATAATATCAACTGTAAACATCGGTTAATTTCAATGAAATATATCTCGCCACATTGACGAGATCTGTAGCTCCATCGCTACAGATAAGAAAATCTTCTCGACCCTAATTCCAAATGAACCGACGTTATTGTGTTCGGTCTGGTTTGCGAATTTTCGTGTTTGTTTTATTTATATGTATATTTATTTGTTTGTTTTGATTCTATGATTTTATTTTGAACTTAGACCAATTTTTTCAATCGCCATTTTGATTTTTTGAAGGCCCTACCGCTGGAATTTACAAATAACATTCAGTTGGGCTTCAGAAACTCTTCGCTACGTGCAGCCCATTTAAGTCTCTTGTCTTTAGGAGTGATAAGCCCATCAATGATCGGTACTTAAATGCGAGTTTCTAATTAAATTAAATATAGTTTTAGAATAAGTATCATGCTTTCAAGAATTGTCGTTCTTACCTAAGTGATTAGCCCATCGATGATTGGTACTTAAAGGTCAGAACCGCGTTTCCTAATAAAAAAATATTCTGGTTCTAGAACAACAACCATTTTTTAAGAACTATCGGTCTTGTCGGAGTGATTAGCCCATTGATAATTTGTACTTAAAGGTTAGATACATGTCAGTATTCACATGACGTGTAGGATCTACACTAATATAAATATATATTTTCAAGGAAACAAATATATATTGCGTGTTGGTAGTCACTAGTGTGGGTATATATTTTGCATATCGGTATTCACATGACATGCATGATATATTTATATTAATGTAGGTCCTGCACGTCATGTGAAGGAAACAAATATATATCGCATGTTGGTATTCACATGACATATAGGATTTACACTAGGATATATATATATATATATATATATATATATATATTGCGTGTTGGTAGTCACTAGTGTGTGGGTATATTTTGCATATCGGTATTCAAATGACATGCATGATATATTTATATTAGTGTAGGTCCTGCACGTCATGTGAAGGAAACAAATATATATCGCATGTTGGTATTCACATGACATGTAGGATCTACACTAGGATATATATATTGCATGTTGGTAGTCACTAGTGTGTGTGTATACTTTGCATATCGGTATTCACATGACATGCATGATATATTTATATTAGTGTAGGTCATGCACGTCATGTGAAGGAAACAAATATATATCGCATGTTGGTATTCACATGACATATAGGATTTACACTAGGATATATATATATATATATATATATATATATATATATATTGCGTGTTGGTAGTCACTAGTGTGTGGGTATATTTTGCATATCGGTATTCAAATGACATGCATGATATATTTATATTAGTGTAGGTCCTGCACGTCATGTGAAGGAAACAAATATATATCGCATGTTGGTATTCACATGACATGTAGGATCTACACTAGGATATATATATTGCATGTTGGTAGTCACTAGTGTGTGTGTATACTTTGCATATCGGTATTCACATGACATGCATGATATATTTATATTAGTGTAGGTCATGCACGTCATGTGAAGGAAACAAATATATATCGCATGTTGGTATTCACATGACATATAGGATTTACACTAGGATATATATATATATATATATATATATATATATATTGCGTGTTGGTAGTCACACACTGTATATATTTCGCATATCGGTATTCACATGACATGCATAATATATTTATATTAGTGTAGGTCCTGCACATCATATGAAGGAAACAAATATATATCGCATGTTGGTATTTACATGACGTGTAGGATCTACATTAGGATATATATATATATATATATATATATATATATATATATAATGCATGCCTTACACTAAAGTCTTCTTTGTCTGTTCAAGGCGTGAGATTCTTAGTTTTCTCCCATTGGTGACATAGGACGTTTATATTAGTGTAGATCCTACACATCATCTGGTCACATGGGACATTTGTTTCCTAGAAGACTTGTCGCCACATTTGTTTCCTTGAAGACTTGTCTTGCATGTCGGTATTCACATGACGTGTAGGATCTACACTAATATAAATGTCCTATGTGACCAATACTAAGAATATCACGCCTTGAACAGACAAAGAAGACTTTAGTGTAAGGCATGCATTATATATATATATATATATATTTTGTTTCCGTGAAGACTTGTCTTGCATGTCAGTATTCACATGACTTGTAGGATCTATACTAGTATAAATGTCCTATGTGACCAATGGGAGAAAAATAAGAATCTCATGCCTTGAACAGACAAAGAAGACTTTAGTCTAAGGCATGCATGTGTGTTCAAAGACTCTTAGCTAGGCTATTGAAAATTGAGGTATAGTAATCAGAAGGTTAATTTAATCTGGAAGATTGGTTTAACTTAATGGGACTGGTTCGCTATTCGTCCTTGTAATGTTTGCTTTGAGCAATTCCTTTTTCCAACATAAATAAAATAAAATGAAAATGACTCCCATATCCTTAGAGTGCTAAAACTTGGCACAGAAGAATACCAAAATGCTAAAAATTAGGAAAGTGATGCTTAAGTGTCAAAATTGAAATAAAATGAATCGGTTAAGTGCCAACAACAAGAAAATCCGGCCAAATTGCATACATGGCATTTTTCCGGCGAGACAAGTACAAAACAACATTGTTTTGCATGCTGACATGGTTAGAGAGACCAAAAACGAGATCGTTTTACTGATGCGGCTAGATAATTAATATAAATATTAATTAAATTAAATTTAAAATTAAATTAATTTTTTTATTTAAAAAAAGGAAGGAGATGAAGATTGCATGCGGCCGAGGGCTATTTTTATTATAAATAATTTGGTTTTAAATGTAATTTAATTAATATTTATATTAAAATTCAAATTCAAGACAAAACGGCATCATTTTGACCTTTTTTTGCTGAGTCAGTTCTTTGGCGAGCCACGTAGACAAGCAATATTAATAAAAAAAAATTACCACATAGGATTTCTGGTAGGATTCACCGAACTTGATACTCAAATGTACCATTTTTTTTTTAGAAAAAAAAGTTGTACTTAAGCGTAACATTCATAACTTTTAACACTTAATATCCCTGGGTAACCACTGGGATTCGCCCCAGTGGGTCACCCTTCCAACATGGAAGGGGGAGGTGAGAGGTTCAAATCCCCACCTTCTCAAGGGAGGATGGGATGGGGACGCGTAAGTTTCAGGAGTGGGTTTCAACTCCCATGCCCTGCAAGAAGCAGAACAAAAGTCTGAAAGTGAGTGCAGAGTAGGAATAGAGTATGACTGACCAAAAAGAAAAAAAAAAACACTTAATATCCCTGGGTCAAGTTTTGACATTATAAGTGTTCTTTTACCATGAAAAAAATCATAATGACGAGTAGAAAGGGAGGTTAGGGAGCCTGTTGCCCCTGCCACCTAGCGCTTAGTGCAAGTTTTATGAAAAAATATGCAATAGTTCACATGAAAGATTGTATAGAAAAGGTAATATCTCGCCCTCTCCAAGACTAAGTTCGATATTATAAATAAATTTGTTCTTTCGATATCGACAAAGTTCGATTTCTACATCCATCACTGCCGCCTTGATTGGCTCCTAATTTTGTTTTATGTTATCAGAGGACAATTAAGCGTAGTAGTAATAATGATGATAATGTTGATAATACTGAAAATTCAAATGCAACGTAAGATCAGAACTTTGAATTTATTCAAATGTGGAATTCAGTTCAAGGTATTGATCGATTGTTTATCTCCAAATAATTTTGGCTGTACAGTCCATGCAATCTGGTTTTCACCTAATTTTGCCATTTTACTTGCTATTGATTCCCTGCTCCCAGGGAATTAGGACCTTTTATCTCAGTTAACTTCCGCATAATTGATATTTTTTTTGTTAATTTGTATCTTGAGTTGAGCCGGTATACGAAATTCAATCTAGTTGAAATCTTGGCCGAATTTTGAATGTCCTCGGACTTGGACTTTATGTCCAAGCAAATTCAGTGGAGTCCAAAATTTTGTGGAACCTAATCTTGAATTAAAGATGAAAAGGAAGAAAATGAAGTTTTCCTCGATTGAGTTGGTAATTCGCGTAAGAACATATTAAAAAAAAACGAAATAGTACTCAGTTAGGACGCATTAGAGCAAACAAAAGAAGTGTTTAAAGTTTTCCCTCTATGAGTTGTCTAAGTGAGTTATTAGTAAGAGATTGCTAGATAACACTTGAGACTTTGCTTTAAATGTAATTTAGGATTGGAAAACATTTTTGTGGTTGAGTAATTGTTACTCTGTAATTCTGTGGATTAATAATAGATTTCTTTGATGTTGGCTCTCCCAATAGAGAGTATGTATTGACACTAAGACCGAACCATGTAAATAGTTAATTTTTTTCATTATCATTCTAGATAACTTCTTTGGTAATTTATCTGTTGGCATTAAACTTGAATCGTAAGATCCGTGTGCTATTGAGTTATTTTCACAATAATCGGTAAGCTACATCTAGAATTTTCGGAGTTGATTTGGAGCTTCTGCCAATTTGATTACTATCTGAAAACTTATTTACAATTATGTATAGAGTTAGAGTTGGGATTGAGAAGTTGAGGAGGAGGAATAATTTTGGATTGCCAAACCTTGAGATGCATACGCTGTTTTTTTTTTTTTTTTTATCAAAACAGAAGCATGACATTTAAGAGCAAACCAGGTTACAACCCTTAAAGAGGGCATCAGTACAAAGCAAATTGAAGAGAGAAATGGGCGGATCAAGAGCCCAATTCAGAAGCAGAGACCCTCAGCCTTGGGCCTTGGCGATCCAATCGGCAGCCAAATTAGCTTCACGGCGACAGTGCTGAAGAAGAAAATTAGGGCACTCACGAAGAAGGGTTGAGGCGTGCTCGAGCGAAGATTGACAAACCTGTGACAGCCGCCTGCAGTGATTCACAGTTTCCACCAACTCCAGACAATCTGATTCAAGGATCAAGTGAGTATTTCCAAAACCCTATCGCAATAGAAATTGGAGGATGGATAATAAGGCTAGGGTTTCTGTTTGAAGGGGTGAGGAGGCCTGAACGTTCTGGGCATAGCCGTCGAGCAAGGTGCCGTTATGATCACGACACAAGCACGCAATCGACCCTACTTCAGAGGCATCAGGGAGGGCTCCATCCAGATTCACTTTAATGGAGCCGGGTTCAGGGGGGATCCATCCACTCAAAGGATTCGGAGAGGCCATTGATGAAGCCGGATTCGACTTGGAGCAAGAGAGATACAGCCGAGCTGAAGTGAGAGCCGAATCAATGATCTGTTGAGGGCTGGAGAATTGTCGCTGGAAGATAAATAGGTTGCGGGCCTTCCAAAGCTGCCAGAGAAGGGAAGTAATGACTTCTAAACCAGGTAAGAGAGATCTATGCCCAATTAGATCAGTCAACCATGCATCCATTCGATGAGTGCAAAATGCTGAGACTGTAATATGTATGTGAGGATGGGACCAAACCTGTTGTGATCTAGGGCAGAGCAGTAGAAGATGTTCCAGAGTTTCTGGGACTTGAGATAGGCAACAGGGCATGTTGGATCATCTGTGATATGGCGCCTGTGAAGATTTTCCTTAGTTGGAAGCGCATTGTGACAGATAGACCATAGGAATATTCGGATTTTGGGTGCCGTCTGAATTTTCCAAATCTGTTGCCAAAGGCGCCGCTGTGTGGTATAGGATGATGAGGGCCGAGTATTTCTAATAAAGTGACGTGACTGATGAATATGATGGTAGCCACTTTTAACTGAATTAACAACCCAAGAATTAACAAAGGTGTTGGAGGGTAAGTACAAATTGCTAGAAATGATGAAAGTGGACAATAAGGTAGAGTTGGTGGAGTAGACAAAAAGCATAATGCTATTGAACTGGAAAATTATCAAAAATGTCATAAACATATTACAATTGTATCAATTCAACTTTTTTTGGCTGATTTAGTGATAAACTTTTTGCATTTGTGCTAGTTTAGTCCATTTGGTATATTTTGGTCCGTCAACATTGATGTGGCACTACTAGGAATGACATGACATTTTAAAGATAATATTTTAATATTTTATGAAATTTTTTATAATTTTCTATTTTCTTTAATTTTTTTTCTCCCTTCCCTTAGGGCTAGTAAGGGCTGGGACACCCTCTTCGGCTTTGGGCAAGGGCCACAATGCCATCACCAAATCTAGCCAAGTGAGAGCATGGTGGCCCTTGCCCAAACTAGGCAAGGAGCCCATCATCCTCACCCAGTGTTGGCAAGGGCATCTCGGCCCTCACCTATGATCGTGAGGATTGGTCAACGACCCTCACCAGCCTTAAGGGAATGGGGGAAAATTAAAGAAAGGAAAAGAAAAAATAATCAAAAAAATAAAAATAAAAATATTACAATATTATTTTAAAAATTCCACGTTAATGTCGACAATGTTATGTTAGCACTGGCCAACTCAAATTAGTAGAATGGACTGAATTAGCACAAATGCAAAAGGTTTATGACTAAATTAACAAAAAAAAAAAGTTTTAAATTGAAATTGGTACAATTGTAATATGTTTAAGACTTTTTTTTTTTTGGTAATTCTCCCTTATTGGATATATTGGATGAGGTGTTGCCAAAGTAGCCGAAGAGAGATTTGCCCCCGCAGTAAAGATAGAATCAATTCGAATAAGAAAGGGGTGGCAAAATAGGAAAGATGAATGAAACTGCATTCAATAACTCTATTTATAGTGGACAACCTAGAGCCCTTTGAGTAACCTCTAAGTAAAGAAAATATAATTTATCAAAAGGGCGGTGCTATTTTTACCTCATTTTTGTCTTAGATTAATACTAGGAAAAATCTCAAATTGATATACTTGTAACAAATTTACCCCAAACTAATTTTTAGACTATCATAAAACTTAAGCTGATTCATTTGTGACAAATTTATTCTCCATTAATTTCCGTTAAATTAATTTAATACAACAAAAAATCACAAACCATACACCTATGACAAACAGAAAGTAAAAACCCAAATTGATATACCCATCAATTGCTACATGTCATCCAATTCAGCTATTTGACGATGAAGTTTAACGAAAATTAATATATGGTAAATTTGTTATGGATGTATTAGTTTGGGATTTTTCGTGGTTAAAAAATTATGTTGAATTAAATTTGTCACACGTATATTGGTTTGAGGTTTTTTTATGGAATAACTCTTTTATCTAAAACACTTTTGTTTTTTACAATTAACTGATCGAAATACACTTCTCTCTCTTTAGTTTATTTTCTTTTTTTATCAACCTAATTAACAAAATTGTCTTTATTTCTATTAAGAAAAATTCCAAATAATGGCCTAAAGTGAAGGTGATTTTTCAAAAGAGGATCCAGAATAGACATTGTCTTAAATAAAGATCTACCTTTATGGTCGGCCAAATATTTGACAACCAGTGAGCACATGCATTCCTTTTCAAGTCATTTTTAAGGGTATTTTTGTCCAAACACTCTTTTATTGTCACACCCCGAATCTCGAGCGCACGCACATCCCTCGGTGGTTGACTAAATTGCGACGTTCCCAGGACACGTCGCCAACCCAAACGATTCATGCACATGCGGAAGCGAAATAAACATTCACCAAACAACAATCAAACATGGGATAGAAAAGCAGGACAAGAAATTTCACAAACACACTTTTATAAACAAATTGAGTTTATATACATAAGTCTAAATCAAAATAGGCTACTAGGCTACCTTACCCCGAACCCTATCTACTTGGGATCCAGGTCTATCACAACACCATCAAGGATGTTGGTGTCTAGAGGCTCGGCTCCCTCTACTGTAGGCTCTTCACCCTTGGGCAACTGATTCACCTCGATATCAGCTATGATATTGGCATCTATGATAGGGTCAAGATCCACTAGTTACTCGTCCTCGACGGCAAGTTCGTCGAAGCCATCCAAGGGGCCCTCTTGAACACCATAGGGCCCATGACGAAACCATGCCTTGAATCTATGAGGGACCAACTCAAGTAGGCCCTCATTGATCCAAATGGTAGTAACCATGAGCTCACGGGTCCAATCGGAGTTCCCGTGAATAAGGAGTATAGTGCACTGTTCCTCGGTCTCTTGAGGCCACCCAAAACGTATAGGGTGCACCTCCATCTACGAACCTGAAAAATTAAACCCACGATGAGGTGAGACAATGTCTCAGCGAGTCTATATCCTAAACCCCGATTAGGAAGATAATACGCCTACATGTAGCCTAAACACCCATCAAATGAGACTTACCTCGCCCCAGCACCTCTCTACACATTAGTACAGTTCGTATAACATAAGCATACAGTCAATATATTCGGAAATTGTAACGCTTCACTTTCCACATATCAATCAATCATAGGGGTCCCGATTATAAAGCCAAATCGTTATAGTATGTCACATTCCGTGCCACATAATTTTGTCCCATAATCAGGCGCGGTCAAATCACTCATTCAAGTGTTCCAATTAATTACAGCCCCACGGGCACGGCCAACTCAACAGTCAGTGGTCATCCGGCATAGTTGGACGTCGTCCCGCTTTGTCAGACATGACAAAGTTTACCTCTAGACGACATTCCACATAGGAGTATCAATCCAGCTTTCACTGTGACCGGCATTCGTTATCAAGGGCATTTCACATAGGAGCATCGCCCACTCGACGCACATCGGGTGACGGGTTCTCATAGCGATCACACGCACAACCAACCTTGGCTAAGGACATCATGCCTTGCACTCAAATGCCTCAATTTAAATAATGTATTTGGCCTATTTTCTTCATATTAAAAAAACCCGATAAATAGGTGTTTGTGGACACACAGTCATATCGAACGATAAAGCATGATATCCCATCATTTTAAAATTCGATGACTTTATATAGTACTAAAAACATTTTCGGTATAAAAAACGACACCCGGTATTTTTCTAATTAAAAACCGAAATTCCAAATTTTCAAAATAATAATTCAAAATCAACACTCAGCATCAAATTGTAAAAATTAGCACTCAATTGCACAAACTAATTGCACCACGACAATCAGCTCAAAATTCTAACAACTGACTATCCCGATGTAATTTCCGAAAATAAATAAATAATTAAATAAATTACAAAATAATTAAATAAATGCAAAATAATTAAGTAAATCACTAATTAAGCTATATACACTAATCTAACCACCTAATTGGACTTAATTAAATAATCTACTAAGCTAAGTAAATCACATAATCTAATTAACCTCTAACTAAACTAATCTAACCACCTAATTGGCCTAACTAATTAATCTAATTACTAAACAAGCTAAATAAATACACTAACCTCACTTAGACTAGTCTAAACCCCCCTAAGCATAATTAACCTCCTAATTAAGGTTTAGAAAGTAAACTCACCGGTTTAACGAGTCAATGAGTTCACGGTGACGGTGACACGGAGGCGAGTGAGACTTGGGCCTTGGGCGACGCCAAGGGAGGCTGGGAAAGGGCCAAAAAAGGCCCACGAAGCTCACAACTCAAGCTATGAGTTTTAGTTCTGCCTTGGGCTAGACCGAAGGCTACGACGACTAAAACGGGGTGGGCGGGTGGCGAATGGCAATGGAGACGAGCTAGAGCGAACTGGGACGGGTTGAGGTGGTCGGCTGGCTGCTTGACAGAATGGCAGGGATGGCAAACTAGTGCCGGACATGGTGGACGCGCAGGATAGCGCTCAAGGCTGGTAGACGGCTCGCAGGCAACCAATGGACTCAGCTTGAACAGCAACGAGGGGCTTGGCGATGTAGCAGTTGTGATGCAGCCCACATTAAAGACCAGCTCTCTCGACCAAAAAGATCAGCCTGCATTCAAGCTTGACGAAACCGAGAAGCTGTATCGACATCTTGAGTCCATCCCGAAAGCTTGAAAGACACCTTGGGAGCTCGCGTGACGCTTTTACTAGTTTATAGTTTCCATGCCCTTTACTATATCTCCTAGTTTCAATGCTCCTTTATTTCTCCTAGTTTCAATGGTCTATCTTTATTTCTTTGATGATATAAGCCCAATTTCTTGTAGAAGACAAACGACTTTTGATGAATGATAAAAAAAACTTTGCTTTGAAGCAAGTATTGTGAACCTTGTAGAGTTCATCCCTTTGAAAACCTAGAAGAGTTTTCACTCCGTCCTTGAAGAGTCGGAGCTTTCGAAATCTGAACCTTGTAGAGTTCATCCCTTTGAAAACCTAGAAGAGTTTTCACTCCGTCCTTGAAGAGTCGGAGCTTTCGAAATCTGCATCCTTGAAGAGTTGCAGTCATCAATCTAGAAGAATCGGTGCCCCTCAACTTCCTTGGAGGCCTAGAAGAGCAACCAACGGAGTTTCTATCTTTTCCTATTCTGTTCGTTATTTCCAACCCAATTCGACCATCCTACAGTGCTTATTTCAGAAAACCCAAAACAGAGAAATTGTAGATCTAGAAGTCTTTGTTCATTTGCCTTTGAAATCAGGTCAATCCGATCTGTATCGACAAAGATACAACTGTTCTCCTGAGCTTGTGCAGTGCTGAAATTTCTGTTCGTCTTGTTTCTTGTGCGCAAGTCACTCTCCCGATCCTGCTGTTTGAGAAAGCCTACCCTAGGCTTGCATCATTTGGTATCAGAGCTTTGGACAAGAGGACAATGCCTCCCAGACAAGCTAGGCGTCGTGGCAGTACAAACGTTCCCCTCAATGAATTGCACACACTCGCTAAGAATATGCAACAACAAATTGATGAAATGACACAAGAAGTTCAGCGTTTGAGGGCTGAAGCAAATAATTCTCCACCCCGTTCCAGGACTGAAGATTCCCATGGTGACTCTTCCTCTTCGGAGAGTGTTCAATCTATTCATGGTCGGAGGCATGTTCGACATCGTTTACAACATATTCGTGAGCCAAATTGGGAAAAGGAAGTCAAGAAAGATGTTCCAAAATTTACAGGTAACGAGTCTCCTGATGAAATTGTTGATTGGCTAACACTTGTGAATGAGGTGTTTGAGCATCGAAATGTTCCGGAGAATTGTCGCGTTGGGATCATTGCTATGCGATTCCGAGGCAAGGCAATTGCTTGGTGGAGACGTGAAAAACAAACTCGCCAAGCCGTTGGCAAAGCACAAGTCACTTCGTGGAGAAAGATGGAGGGCAAGATTCAAAAATATTTTCTTCACAAAGGATATAAGAGAGAGCTCTACCAACGGTACCAAAATCTAAAACAAGATACGCGAATGGTGGACCAATACACCAATGAATTCAATGAGTTGGTGATTCGTAACAATATTCAGGACCCAGAGGATGTGCTTGTGAACAAATACTTGAACAGTCTTCAATTTGACATTCAAGACGCCTTGGAAGTCCTCGACATTTGGGACTTAGGAGATGCACACCAATGGGCACTCAAAATGGAGCGCTCTCATTCTCGGAGATAGCAATCTACTAGTAAGCCTTCTACTCAACCCCATGTTTCGAAGCAACCTGCTACATCAGAAATACGTTGCTATTCTTGTGGGGAGTTGGGTCATCGTGCTAGCAATTGTCGAATCAATAAGAATCGACCAGCCGGTAAAGCCTTTTTGGTGGATGATGATTTTGATGAGAATGCTGAGAATCCACTTGAAGAGGAGTTGAAAAATGATGAAGAAGCTGCGGATGATGAACAAATAGTGCATGCTGACACTAGCGAACTTCTTATGGTGAGGAAAATTTTTCTTACTCCTCAAGACGACACTGGGGATAGGTGGCTACGTACCAATATTTTTCATTCTGCTTGCACAATCATGGGAAAGGTGTGTCGATTAATTATTGACTCTGGTTGTTGTGAGAATATAATTTCTGAAGTAGCGGCAAACAAGTTGAAGTTGGAATTAAAAACGCACCCTACGCCTTATAATTGTTGTGGTTGAAGATAGGTGCTAAGGTAACTGTTTCAAAACGATGCCTTGTTAATTTGTCCATTGGTTCTGTTTATAATGACAAGATATGGTGTGATGTTCTACCAATGGATGCTAGTCACATTATTCTTGGTCGACCATGGCAATTCGATAAGAGGATTATGCATGATGATTATCAAAATACATATTCTTTTGAATTTGGAGGCAAGAAGATTACGTTGGCATCTAGTAGAGTGGGAGATTCTTCTGATGATGATGGCAAGAATTCGAGGACGAATTCTTTTAAAGATGGGGAGGATGATGCAGCCCGCATCAAAGACCAACTCTCTCGACCAAAAAGATCGGCCCGCATTCAAGCTCGACGAAACCGAGAAGCTGTATCGACATCTTGAGTCCATCCCGGAAGCTGGAAAAACACCTTGGGAGCTCGAGTGACGCTTTTACTAGTTTATAGTTTCCATGCCCTTTACTATATCTCCTAGTTTCAATGCTCCTTTATTTCTCCTAGTTTCAATGGTCTATCTTTATTTCTTTGATGATATAAGCCCAATTTCTTGTAGAAGACATACGACTTTTGATGAATAATAAAAAAAAAACTTTGCTTTGAAGCAAGTATCGTAAACCTTGTAGAGTTCATCCCTTTGAAAACCTAGAAGAGTTCTTCACTCCGTCCTTGAAGAGTCGGAGCTTTCGAAATCTGCATCCTTGAAGAGTTGCAGTCATCGATCTAGAAGAATCGGTGCCCCTCAACTTCCTTGGAGGCCTAGAAGAGCAACCAACGGAGTTTCTATCTTTTCCTATTCTGTTCGTTATTTCCAACCCAATTTCGACCATCCTACAGTGCTTATTTCAGAAAACCCAAAACAGAGAAATTGTAGATCCAGAAGTCTTTGTTCATTCGGCTTTGGAATCAGGTCGATCCAATCTGTATCGACAAAGATACGACTGTTCTCCTGAGCTTGCGCAGTGCTGAAATTTCTGTTCGTCCTGTTTCTTGTGCGCAAGTCACTCTCCCGATCCTGCTGTTTGAGAAAGCCTACCCTAGGCTTGCATCAAGTTGGCTCAGTGAGGGCTGGCTAGTCTTCTCTGCTGGTTCTCTGGTTCTACAACAACAACAATGGAGGAGAAATGCTGAGGAAGAAGAGGAAGAAGCTGCTGCAGCTAGAAGGGGGGAACAAGAAGCCACAAAAGTCCACCAAAAACACTCAAGTGTAGCCCCCACCAGCCTTCAGCCATATCCAATAGCTGTTTTTCCTCCTAAAGCTTCCCCAACAAGCCACAAATGAGGTCCAAAAGTTGCAGCCTCCCATGGCCTACAAATTTCAAGCATTTCACCTTCAATTCAATTCAATTTCACTCCAAATGACTTCAATTAAATGGCCATAATGCCAAGGTAGGAGCCCACACCAAATTCTTGCATTCCCATCACCATTTGATCCAACTTAGAGGCCAAAATTGTGCACAAAAATGACCCTCCGAATTTCCCGGTTTTAAATTGCCTAATTTTGATTTTTTGCCGAAAATCCGAGCTTGCCGAAAATTTCTTCGAATGGTGAGTTGACATCTCTAAAATAAATCGTGACATATTAGAACTTTTGATTCCTGAAACTGGGTTCAATTTCATGGTTAATTTCAACCGAACGCGATTTTAGCATAACCTAACTTACCGAATAGCTTTTAGGAAATTTTAGTGCAATTGACCCGTGGTCGATTATTTTTTATCCACATTGTGCATCTTCGACTCATAGGCGACTCTCAGTTGTCGTAAAAATCTCAATGTTTCAATTACGGACATAGGGTACGAAAACGACAGAAAAATCGGTTTAGTGTCGTTCGATAAGAATTTTGCAATTAGGTGATTAATTACATGCCTCTATCGAATCGACATATCTCCAGTCTCTAATCGATTTTAATAGTGCCATACTGACCCTTGTAGATTAGCACGGTTGTGTTGTCGATTTCTGATCAAATTCTCAAATCAGTCGCGTTTGTATTCCTTAACGGCTTCACCTGATAAATTAGTTATCTCGTGAGTGATCAACTCAGAGAAAAAGACTATAGGCGCATCGATGGAAAGCCCATTTCATTTCATCGAAACAGGGTCTAAAATCAGGATGTCACATTTATTTTCTTCCTTTTTCTTTATCTTTCCTTTCTTGACTGTTCATCTTCTTCTTCAATGGTAAAATATACGGTATTGGCAGCTGTGAACTAATGTTCATTCTAGCCGAATTGTCTTCATTAACAAAGTTAAATCACTTCCATATTATCCCATTTATTAATCTCGAGTCCAATTCAACAACTTTAAGAAAATTTAAAGAAGCACAATGCAGCCAGCCGACCACCATCCTCCACTTCACCACCGCCCCATCCCCATACTTCCAAAAACCACCGTCTCTCTCCGCACACTTGCACTTGCAATACACAGAACTCACAACGGGAAGAGTTTCCTGACGTCTGGTGTTTCATCAATGACGACAAATTCACCGGAAACTAGCCCGGCAACTGTAATCGCTCGAAACAACCGCGAATTGCACCATTTGCACGCCAAAACATAGCCATTCCATTCCTTGACTTGCCTCAGTTTTGACCACCGCCACCGTGAATCGAAGCAAACATCACAACTCCACATCATGGTCGTAAATCACTGTCCCAACAAGTCCCAAAAAGCAGATATCAAATCGAAACCTCACAATTGACGCACCTAAGCCTAAAATCGCCCCAAAATCACCACAAATAAGTTATGTCCTTATCAACGAGTCGCACTTATCAGAATTCGCCAGGATGCCGTGAGGATATCAGCACCAGAATCAAGCCCTAAGACACGATTTGAGCTGCACACTTTGCGGTTGTGGAAGCCACTCAGGTCATTATCGTTGGTCGCTGATCATCACCACCGCCGTTGGAGGGCTTGTCACCTCCCTAGTTTTCAATCACCCTGAAATCAAGCCCAAGGACTTGGTTTTGGGGTTGCCAGTGTCGCCACGTCCTCTAGTCCAAACCAAGCCGTTGTTGTTGTCGATTGCTGTCAAGCTTGTGCAGTTGATGAGAGTCAGCCGCGTTCCGAAAAGAAGAAGATGAACAGGAGGCTTGGATGAAGAATGATGAAGAAGATGAAGGAAGAAGAAGAAAGAAAAATAAAAGATTTTTTATTAAAGATGACTTAAAAAATGGCATGTGCTCACCGGTTAGCAAATATTTGGCCGACCGAAAAGTTAGGCTCTTATTTGAAACTAAATTGATCACTTCAAGCCTTTATTTAAAATAAAGTCTACTCTAGGACATCTTTGGAGAAAATGCCCTCACTTTAGATCATTATTTGGAATTTTCTATTTATATTATCTCTTTTATCTTATTAGTTTCGTAATATAAATGTAAATTTACACTTAACAAGATATTATCTTCTTTTGCATCATGTTATCGCTTTGCCTAGAGAATGTTGTTAATTTTAATTTATCTTCTCATACTTTAATTACCCATGTTGCATAGAAGTTAGAAGTTTCCAACTATGACGACTTGTGAACACACGATTAATTACCTATTTTTTTTATGAAATAGTTCAAGGGAAACTTTATTTGAAAGTAGAAAATTAGACTTCAATCTAATTATCTAGCCAATTTTGTCGTAGGTGATTTTCTGGATTAACTTTGTAGATCTCTAAAGTTAAACACTGTTGATTTGTGCTTTCTTTTGAGCTTTTCTCATTTTAATATGAATGAAAATTTTATTTATACCTTATTCACTTTCAAACTTACATCATATTTTTTTAAAAGGAAAGTTTTTATCATATTTTAAAGTTTTGATCAACTTACTATGAGATTGAATCTACAATTGATGTTAATTACTTTCTTCATAGTAGGAATAGAACAGCAAGAAGTTTCCTTTTTATTTTCCTTTATGTGCTTACTTTTCGCTAATGATCTAGATAGCAATATGTTTTAACGTTAAGTCATGCTTCTAACAAATTAACATTTTCCATATTTTGATCAATTTTTTGATCAAGATGGCGAGATAATTAAATTGAAGTTTAATTTTCAACTTAGAAATATGGTTTCGCTCACACTATGTGATAAAAAAAAAAAGACAATTAATTGTGTATTTATAAGCCATCATATATGAATGTTCCTTGTGATTGAAAATATGAGAAAATGAAAGGGAAAAAACCACAAAAAACTCTAAACTTTGCCCAATATGACAAATTTACCCCAATTTTTTTGTGACACAAAAAACCTCAAACTTTATTAACTGTGACATATTTATACCAAACTATTTAGCTAAATGGCATTTTTGTCTTTTATTTTCTTCTCTGCTTCCCTCCGCCTGAGTTTGGCGGAGGGAAGTCGAACTCAAGCAAAGGTCACCCTCACGTAGGTCAAGTGGGGACAACCTTCGCCAAATTCGGCTAGGGCAACCTTTGCCCGACACAGGCGAGAGCGGCTCTCACTTGGGCCAACAAGGGCGGCCCTCGTCGGATCTAGCGAGGAATGCCCTTGCCTGAGTCTAGCTTCCATTCGCCATGGCCAGCGAAGGGAAGAGAGAAGAAGGAAAAAAAAAAAAAAAAAGAGAAAGAAAACATTTTTTTTTTAAAGTAAAAGATGAAAATGCCCTATAGTTTGGGATAAATGTGTCACACGGGTATAAGTTTGAGATTTTTTGTTTCATAAGAAAAAGTTTGGGATAGTTTTGTGGGTTTGCTTAATAAAAAACGAAACAATAAATTGAAGAGAGAGAGAGAGAGAGAGAGAGAGAGGGGGGTTATATTGGAGGTTATATTGGTAAGTTAATTAGAAAAGAGGAGCGCTTTAGTCAAAATTGGGGTGGAAATAGCACCGCCTTTATAAAAAAAAAAAAATATGAATTTCAAATAGGCAACAAAATGATTGAATTCTTAATCTAGAGAAAAATAATCCTAAGAAATCCAAAAAAATAAATTGACAATAAGGAAAATATATATTATTCTTAATATTCTAATAGAGTGAGATAATCTTGAATCTCCAAAAATGGTTTCGAAATATTACCCGTACCATTTTTCCCTTGTTGGAATATACTATCTTTGAGGCCAATATTCATCAATCATCGTCAACGGCTAGTGAGAGCCTGGCGACCCTTGCCAACCACACTTAAAAAGAAGAAAATAAGCAAAAGAGAAAAAAATAAAATAAAATAAAAAGGGAAGAGAAAAGAAAAAAACTAATAAAAAAATTCGAAAAATTATTGAAAAATTAAAAAGTTTGTCCATATCAGCATTGGTCGTACCACATTGGATGATTAGCATCCACATTAACAATTTCCGATCAAAATTGATCAAATAAGCTCAATTGACAAAACGTCAAAAAATTTAGAACTCAATTGACTCAATTAATAAATTTAAAACTGAATGACAAAATTATAATAGATTTAGTATTTTTTTAGTAATTTTCCCCAAAGTTCTGCTAACAGCATCTGTTTGTCCGTCAGTCCAAGGACGACGACCACAACGAAATGGAAGTTGAGTTGCCATTTTTCACCATAATGTAAAAAAGTAACTCATTAAGTTGACATCGTGATAAGAACTTGTTGTCTTTGGAATATCATGTAGGTGCTGAATTTTATAAAAATATAGCTCAGTGACTTGACGCATCAAGAGTCCTACCATATGGTACATAATCCGCCATTTTAGAAAAATGATCAACCTCAATTATGACTATTCTTGTTGTGTTGAGTCTTTGGCAAACTCATTACAAAGTCCATATTCGTATCTTCCCAAAGGCGCTTGTGGAACAGGTAACAGCAAGTTAAGAACAGTGCTTTGGCCCCCACCTTTTGCAATGGGACAAATTCTGCATCATTCAATGAGCCACTTTATATTTCCATTTGTGGCCAATGAAAGTCCTCTCTAGCAAGCGCCAAAGTTTTGTCACGACCGAAATGACCCCCGCCAGTCCACCATCATGGGCTTAAAAAGTAACAGCTTGATGCAAGGAACGTTGCGAAAACACGCCACTGACGCTGAAACTGTGCAACGTGAAATTTTAGGAGTTTAACTTCCGAAATTTGGACTTCATACATATCTTTTACTACTTCAAATCCAATAACGTTGATTTCCAAAGTAGAGAGGAACGTATGTTGCGGCTTAAAGCATCCTTGACTCGATTTTGAGCGCCAGATCCCAAGATTAATGTTTGAGAAGAAACAAAAAAAAAATGTAGAAATTCACTCCAAGCTGTATGTCAGCGATTAAGGTTCTTTTGAGAGTTCATGTGCTTATGTTCCTCATGGTCAGAATGCAAAACACATTCTTTTGTTAGCAAGCAGCGGCTCCAATGACTGAGAGCACAGATATACATATGTACACACCATACAATTTTTCACCCAAAAAGATGTGACGGATTTCTTGACCGATCGAAACACCATGCCAACATTTGAAGCATCGCCATTGTTAGATGTTTCAAACAGTTTTGAGAGTTTGAAAATTATTATTTTGTAACGACTTTGACAGAAGTTATGACAGCCAGGGAAGCCATTATTATGCAATAATTTTTTAAAAGGCTTTGTAACAGTTTTATAATGGCTTGATTTTTAAATATGCCGGTTGGTTTAATTTGCTTTCTAACTACCCTCTCACATTTGCCAAAGATAGAACCTCCAACTACAATCTTACAAAGACACCTCAATAAGAAATTCCCTCTTCTTCTTCCATTTCTTTCTTTGCTGGGTTTTACATATAATTTTGATGTTCATGTTGCCACCGCAGTCTATTGCACGAGTTTCATATTCTAAGGAGTAAAATTATCCTTGAGGACAATATTTGCATGCCTCAGACTTTTGATATTATTTTTATCCCTTTCCAAATTTTTCCAACACAATGAACCTCAAAAGCCAAATCAAAGTTTGGTGGCGCTGACACTGGATCTTCAATGATCATGTTCTTTAAGGGCTCAAAGCTCCTTTTGCGCCTTTTCTTTCCTCTGAAGCCTTTCTCCTTTAAGCATTTAGTATTTGATGTAGCAATGGAATTGAATTTTTTTCCTATCTCCTGTAGAAAAAATAAGCGAGGCTATGAAAACTTCGAATCTCATGAAGCGTTAGCAGCGTTTGCAGAAGTGATAGCTTCAATCTTACTAGGATCCAGCTCTGTTCCTGAGCTGGTCATCAGACAGCTGAGGAAAGTTACCTTGTTAGTCAAGACGTGACATTTGTTGAGATAGCAATTAATTTTTGCTCTCTCAAAGTTTGGAATACTTACCGGAGATGTGTCATGTATTGTTCCTTATCTTTACTGTGGAATAACCATGTCATCGAAATGTACGATAATAAATTACCCAATGAAAGGCCGAACGGCACGATGGGCGCATATAAGACACTTGTGTGCTGTCAGCCATCAATTTATCACTTAAGCTTTTGGTTGAGAAAATGGCACAATCACATGTATCGGTAACTTTTTATCATGCACGCTTGCAGACATTATGGAATTCAATTGGCCTATACATGACAATTTATTGGTTCAAATGGTGCTGGATTCCATTGGTGTACTATAAGTCCTTTGTTAAAATTATTCGGTCATGGACATCTTCTTTTCAAGAATGAAGATAGTAGATAGGGTTGTGCAAAATGGACCAACCAAACGGGGAATTGCTCGGACCAGACCAAACTAGCTAGTCTGGTCCGATTTCCGGGAGTGTTAGTCCAATTTCCAATTCCTAAAAATAGAACTAGTGTCCGAGCAATCCGGTTCCCGGTTCTAAGGGGGAACTAGACTAGACTGATTATACATACTTTTTTTTCTCCTTTTAATTTCTTGAAAGAGAAACCAGCTTTTCTTGTTTTTTTTTTTTTTTTTTTGGTTATCTTCATAACATATGACATCAAGTAGTAGAAAAGAAAAAGTGACTAGTTAGATTGGACGGGACCAATGGTCCGGTCCGGGGACTAATCACCCCTAATAGCATAGAGTAATTGTTAATGCCGTATCATCAATACGTGCTGTCTTTTTTTTTTTTCCCTCACAAATAAAACAATGAATAGGTTTTTGGACTTTATCGTTCTTTTTTTCATAAACAGTTTCGTCATTTGGGGAAAAAAATGAAACAAAGTAAAAAACAACTGTGATAAGAATAGCGAAAAAAATCTTCAAAAAAATCTTAAAAAACAACCGAGCAGAACCATTGAACCAACCAAAAGAGAAGATCGTGCCACTGCTACCGACCAGTCGACTGTCGATTTGCTCACCCGAAAACCAAAGCAACTCTGTTCTATAATTGTGAGAATTGTCCATCCGAAGTACGGTCGCGTTCGTAGTGACCGAGCTCCTTCGCACGTTTTCTCAATATCTGCTACACAAACAATGGAAATTAGTCATGACTACGAAGTGTTCCTGAGCTTCAGAGGGCCGGACATGCACAGTGGCTTCGCGGATTTCCTGTACACCAGCTTGACTGATGTTGGGATTTGCGTGTTTAGGAGCAAGGGAGAGCTGGAGAGTGGCAAAGAAATCGACCCCCAGCTGATCCAGGCGATTGAGCAGTCCAAGGTATCAATACCCGTCATCTCCAAGGAGTGCGCGTCCAGCAAGAGCTGCCTCCGGGAATTGGATCAAATGGTGAAGTGCATGATGGACAACAAGAATCGCATCATCATCCCCATCTTCTATTATGTCGACCCGTCGGATGTACACGACTGCAGCGGCCCTTTCGCGGGGGCCTTGGGTGAGCAGGAGAAGCACGACAGAGATGACACTCTCCGTCGGATCGGAAAGTTGGAAGGACACCACCTCCATGAAAAAAATGAAGGGTAATTTTCATGACCCGCTCTGGCCCGAGATTACTTTTCTCATATATCTTTGCGTTAAAATTAACTAGTTTTAAGCGATATCCAGTCACACGTTCGCTGTTATAACAGTGAAAACGGCAGCATCATGCAAAAATAGGTTTTCTTCCGCTCTCAATCGTCCTCTTTTATGTCCCTTTTATTCCATTTACATTTGGCAGATCTCATGGCGAAGTCGTAAAGCAAATTGTCCACCAAGTTCAGCAGAAGCTGAAGAAGCAAGAACTTATCGTGACGAAACAGTTTGTCAGAGTCGACTGTCATGTGCACAGCATAATGGCAAAGCTGAAGGTTGACTACAACAAAGGGCGAGCGGTTAAAATTGGGGACACAAGCGTGACGGTTTTAGGAATGTATGGGATCCCCGGGGTGGGTAAGACGGTTCTGGCCAAATATGTTTATAATCAACTTTATCATCTGTTCGATGCCTGTAGCTTTCTTGGGGAGATCCAAGCCGAAATAAAACATCACGGCTTCTTGTCTTTACAAAACAAGCTAATTTCCGACCTTGATAAAGGAAATGCCAACAAGTTTGGTTCTTCTGGGGAAGCTCTTGATCATATTCAGAGGAAGTTTCGCACCATGAAGGTCCTTGTTCTCCTTGACGATGTGAATGATCATGAACAGCTCAGCGCACTAGTTGGAGAGCTTGATTGGCTAGGCTTGGGAAGCAGGGTCATTGTAACATCCCAAACACAAGACGTTCTTAGAAGCATCAACGGCGCAGAAATCTCTGTCCTTGAACGGATGAAAGAAGATGAAGCTTTGAAATTGTTCTGTAGGCATGCTTTTGGAACGGATTCTCCCCCAGAAAAATTCATGGAGCTGTCCAAAAAGATCGTTACTGCTACTGAGGGGCTTCCTTTAGCGCTCGAGGTGATAGGTTCATCTCTGTTTCTTGTAAAATCAAAGAAAGCGTGGAGGCAAACATTTAATGCATTGGAAGCAGCTCCCCATAAGAGAGTCCAAGCAGCCTTGAAGAAGAGCTATAACAACCTAAATGAGGAAGAACGGCAGATATTTCTTGATATAGCATGCTTCTTCATTGGAATGGACAAGAGAATCCCCTATTATATGTGGGATGACTGTAAGTATTCTCCTTCTAGATCGATTCAAGTTCTTATTGCCAGGTCTTTGATAAAAATCGGAGAGGATAAAAAACTACTCATGCTTAATACACTGAAGAACTTTGGCCGGGAAATTGTCAAGAATGAAAACCGGAATGAACCTTGCAGACGCAGTAGGCTATGGAACCACAGAGAAGCACTGGATGTACTACGACAAAGGGAGGTAAGTTCTGCGAGCACTGCCCCACACCTTTTCTTCTTTTGATGCCAATTGATGCAGTTAATGATCCTTCTCGTTCAATTATTTGTCAAGTGCGATGCTAAAAACAGCTCCATTTTTCTAAGTTAATTTTGCTTTGCTTGATTGACAGGGTACAAAGAATGTCAAAGCCCTCGGGCTCAAGTTTGATGACGCATCCAATATCAGTTTTGAATGTGATCAATTTGATGGTCTACAGAACTTGATGTTCCTCAGGCTGGATGAGGCTAATATTCAGGGAGACTTTGGGGATCGTCTTTCGAGCTTAAGGTGGCTTCACTGGCAATGGTGCAGTATGACTTTTGACTTTAAATCGCTAAATCTGAATTTCCAAAATTTGGTGATTCTTGATTTGTCGAGGAGTGAGGTTGAAGGAGACTGGAGAGGTTGGGAGTTGCCTGTGTTGGTACGGAATGAATTCACCATCTTCATGCATTTTTCCTTTTGACTATGTATTACTCAGGAACTCAAAATTTACTGATACATCCTATTTATCCTGCAGGCAAGGCAACTGAAAGTTTTGAATCTAACTCATTGTATTCTATTGATTTCCACTCCAATATTTCCTGCTTCAATGGAGCTGGAAAGACTTATTCTGGAAGATTGCTTTCGATTAGCAGTTATCCATCCATCAATTCGTAATCTGGAGAAGTTGGTTTCTTTGAATGTGAAGCGGTGCTCAGCACTTCATGAATTGCCAGATTTGGGTCCCATGAGAGGTTTGAAGGAGCTGCTGGTCGATAGAACTTCCATTTCACGGATCCATTTCCAAAAAGATTCCATGACGATGCTCAAAACTCTCAGTGCTTGCGAGTGTAAATACCTGACTGAGCTATCCGATCAGCTCCCGTACTTGAAGTCTCTCAAACATCTCGCTCTAGATGGCACTGGAATTGTCACCCTCGGGGAGTCCATCGGATCGCTCGAGAAACTGAAGACACTGTCTCTCAAGGAGTGCAAGGGGCTATCCAATCTTCCAGATGATATAGGGGAGCTCAGGTCACTGCAATTCTTGGATTTATCTGACACTCTGATTCGAGAGTTACCTTCAGTCAAGAATTTGAAAGATATGAAAGTGCTCAGGATGAGAGGTACTTCCATACGGGAGTTTCCTGGAGATATAGTAAATCTGGAGAAGCTGGAAGAGATAGATTTCACGTCATGCCGGAGCTTAGCGGGGAAAATCCCCGACGACATTGGAAGATTGTCGTCTTTGGCAATCCTGAAACTGTCCGACACTCGGATTTGTGGCCCACTACCTCCAAGTATTTCCCGCCTCTCTCGTCTCCGAGAAATCCACATCTCCGGATGTTGAAAGGGATGATATGGTTCCGGACAGCAGAAATAGATTTTATGTTTCACCAATAGCTTTCTAATTATATTTTATTGCTGAATCATCATGGTTTATATTCGTGTGGTACTCTTTTGTAATGGGCTTAACCTGTGAATTAATAGAAAATTGGGAGTTTTTCTCAGTTGTGCTTCATGCATGTTACGAGTTGTGACTCGAGTGCTGGATTTTCTTATCATAAAACAAATGTCTTGTAATACTCTCAAAATTTGGAATTGCATCTACCTAATCAATCAACAGTCCTTGCTTTGAGAAAAGATTCCAATCAAATTTGATGGCAAAATTGTTCAAAATGTACTAAACCTAAACCTATTGTACTTTTATCAATTCGGTTTTCAACTTTTCAATTTAACCAATTGAGTTCATTCAATCAATTTTGGCTAGAATTCATTGACGTAGACATCGACCATTCTAAGTGTGAGGGCTAGCGTTGACAATTGACAACTTTTAATTATATTTTAGTACTTTTTGAATTTTAAATTTTTAAATTTTTATATTCCTTTTCCTTTTTGCTTTTTTTCTTTGTGTTTTTTTTTTTTTTTTTTTGCCAGCGAGGGTCATGGGTGGTGGAGCCGTGTAGGTTTGGGTGAGGCCATTATGACCTTGCCAACTAGGAGTGTCAACGGTTCAATTTGGTTCGGTTTTATTGAAAAACCGAACAGAACCGAACCATCAGAAAAATCTTCCGAACCGAACGGAAGAGACCCGAACCGAATATGAACCAAACTGAAATTTCGGTTCGATTCGGTTCGGTTTTTCGGTTTTTGATTTTCAGCTTTTGGTTTTCGGTTTTTTTTCTTTTTCTTTTTCTTTTTTCTGTTCCACTCAAAATAATCTAAACTTAATATGATACTGCACTTCAAGAAAAACGGTGAATCTCGTTTGTGGCAGTGGCTCAGTGATGATGTGGAAAGGCAGTACAATGAAAAGATGGCAAAACAGAGCATAGATCAAGAGGCAACTCTAGAATAAATTGGGATCACATCTAGAGTTTAATCGCGGAAGATATGACCTAGTCAATTGAAACTCAGCCGAGCTGATTCCAGTCCAACTCCAGCTCAGATTTAGCGATGAACAAGCGAACGACAATATCAATCACAAACACACAGCCAAACAGAGCAGTATACAGTGGGGTTGTCCAAGGCAGATTTGACGATTCCGAGGGGTGTCATTTGATATGCGTGTGTTGCCAGGGACAAGTATGCGAGAACGAAGAACCACTGTGAAGTGTTTTGACGGTGAAAGATGAGAAGACGAGAATGACGAAGAGGAAAAAAATGGGGAGACTCGGCCTCCCCTCTGCGACATTTGTTTTAGGCGAAACTGGAGCTTCTACGAGACTACGATGGTCACGGAAGTGCAGAACGAACGTCTGGAGCTTCAGCAACGGATGGACAAAGATTGGAACGCGGAGAGCTGGCTCCTGAACCAGCGGGAATAAAGGATCCGAAAACAGAGCCTCTGGTGCGTCAGCTGAACTTTTAATGGTTTGATTTCACCGGTTTGCGGTCAGTTCGGTTAACCGATAAAAACTGAACCAATAAAAAAAAAATATTGATTTTTAACAAGAACTGAATCGAAAACTGAACCGAACTGAAAAAACCTAATTTTTCGGTTCGGTTTGGTTCGGTTCGATTTTCGGTTTGGTTCCTAACACCCCTGTTGCCAACCATGATCAAGGGCCTTTGCTTCCATCGAGGCCTGCGCGGTCGGTCAGTGACTCTTGCCAACAAAGAAAATAAAAAACAGAAGAAAAAAAAAAGCAAAGGAAAAAATTCAAAAAAATAATACAAAAGCTATAAAAATATTGAAATATTGTTGCCAAGCACGCTCGGTGTCCATAGTAGTGAATTTTGGCCAAAATTAGCCTTTTTTTTGGGGGTAAAATGTAAGAATAAACCTAGTTATGTAATATCAAGTATTAGCCTCTTTTTTTTTTTTTTTTGGGTAACCCAGGGACCCCGTAAGCTGACAATCGGGCGAGCAAACCTTGGGGGAGCAACTGTAAGATCTACACCACAGTACTCCAGGTAAGAATCCCTAACGACGCCTCTACTCTAGGTAAGAATCTCTAACGACGCCTCTGGGATTCGAACTTCTTCCCTTCGTGAGGGGAAGAGAGCCCGAACCAGCTGCACCGCTGCGGGCGGTGGTAGTATTAGCTTGTTGAACTCTACTGGAAAAATAAAAAGATCTAGGACTGAATTGATAAAAGTGCAATAAATTTATGATTTTTTGAACAAATTTTCTAAATAAAAATAAAAAGATGGATCCGTCAATTCCAGGCATCACAAAGTCAACTTCCAATAAATAAAAAAAACCTAGCATTCCTTCTTCAACAATCTCTATTTTATCAGGAGAAACATCATTTCATGATTATTTTTGGATCAGTTTCAACTCTCTGCTATTGCAGAAATCATCACTAAATTGAAATGAATGTTTAAGTTCAAAATCATCTACCCTTTCAAATGAAAATTGTAAGATCTCAATATCTTGGTGTAGAGGCTCGTAAATCACGACCATCAGCTTTTGACGAGTTGACTTTGAAAATTCTATAAAACGAGCCTCGTGTAACCAACGATGCTCTTTTCCAAGTGTGCATACCATTGATTTTGCCAATTGAACAAATATTCCTCGTTATCCCTTGGCAAAAATCAACATTTTAACAACCTACATATCTTCGATCAAGTGATGACGTGTAATTTTCCTTCTCTCAAACGTTACTCCTTCGATTTACCCCACGGTAACAAAGCTGTGCCTTCAATTTATTCTTCACCAATTTCACTCTTCTAGTTTCTAAGATATCGATGTCATAAAAAATAGGCATAAATACACCAAATGTCCTAAATTTGTCATGAAAATATATTTGAGTCTTAAAACTTATAAAATGCACAATCAAGTTATAAAATCTATCTAATTCGTGCAATTAAGTCCCTCTTTTACTTTGTCCAATTTAGCCATTGGACCGTTTTAAAACATGTGGTAGCGATGTGGAGTTTCGTGGGCGCCACATCAGAAAGAGCTTAAAGTTTAAAACAAAAAAAAATTATAAACAATTCAAAAAAAAAGAGAAAAAAAAGAAAAAAAAAGGGTAAGAATATATATATATATATATATATATATATATATATATATATATATATATAAGCTAAAAAAAATGGCTCCAGCAGCCATAGTCGATTGGCCGAGCTCTACAAAGCTCAAGAAGGAGGGCTTAGAATGAGGGAGTCCCTGCCATTGCTTTGCTCGCGGCAAGAAGTCTCGATCCGATCCTGTTTGCCCTTCCGACTACTCCCTAGCGAAGGTGGCATCTCTTGTAAGAATTATTGTGCCCTATATGATATTATCAATTAATGATTTAATAATTATTTAAATGTTATGAAAGAAATATTAGTTATGAGAAGTTGCAACGCTCATTAAAAGGTGTAATTTTTATGAAGAATTTATAATTCTTTCGAAGAGGTGCGACTTATGAAGATAGAATGTCATTTGATGAAAGGCACATATTGATTGTCTATATAAATGGAGTTTGATCATCTTTTCACCCATGAGAAGATACATTGTATTCTATCCTTTGTCAAATAAAATACATTACAGAAAAGTGGATCTCTAAACAAAAAGAAAAGTAAGTCAAGGAAGAGAAATTTGATTTCTTCATCACGTTGGTTTCTGCAACAGTTATTTTTAATAGTATTGTTACAGAAAATAATGAAAACCAAAGATTCCCTGTTTTTGAAATTCCACCATAAAGAATTACATTATCGATATCATCCCCTCCGTGTTTCGGGCCGTTTAGTTGCAATAAGTCCCCTATGACTCATCTAGCCCGCCAACGACCCTTGCTCCCATTAACGGCTCGGATTTTGGGAAAGATGAGGTCTCGTTTGAAGAGAGGGAAAACCGGGCGGATCTAGCCATTGTTAAAGACATCGTCGGCCGAGACTGGCAAACCACCCATGTTGAGGCAAGTGAATTCGAAGTCGGAATCTTCATATTCTTCGCTTTCTTCCTCAAACAGTAACTTCTGTCTGCAGATTTGATTTGGTATTAAAGCGATCAGGCTTGGCTTAAGAGATGTCGATAACGGGCTTCTCTTCGAAATCCTTCCCCAACTTGTCGATTGATTAATGAGGATGAAGGAGGGAGAAATGGATACAGCCTGGTACACCTCTATTTTTGGGGTTGGTAGCGATCGAATCAGCTTCTCTGAAAACTGGATTACCTCTGTCACAGCGTTTGTGAATTTGGGGAGATACAGAGGGGCGAAGTAACAGAGGGATGGAGACAGAGCTGCCATGGCCGCCGCTCCAGCTTCACTGAGCTCGTGTAGCAAAAGAGATTTAGAGATTGTGACCATGGCTTCTCGAGCTTGGTCAAGCTCAGAACGAGGGTCCCTCGAGCTTCATTGAACTCGCCCATTCAGCCTTGGTGGTGGGAGTTTTTTTTTTTTTTTTTAAATTAAATTTAAACGTTAGCTTTTCTATTTTTATTTCTTTTTTTAATTCTCTTTATCTTTTTAAAATTTTAATGCTTCTTTCTGTTTATATATTTTCCAGTTTTTTTTCCCAATGTGGCGCTTAATGGGTATTATGTCAGCTTCATGCGTTTCAAGAGAGTAATAAGAAAAAGCAACGTGATTTAGTTACACAAAATTTACTTATTTTACAATTTGATTGCAACTTTTGAAAACTTTAGAATTCAATCGTATTTTTACGACAGATCTTAGTATTTTTGGTACACTTATCCATAACTATCTAGTTTTGCAAGCCGACCAAAAACTCCCGTGCAACAAAATATGCATCAAACTAAGAATTCGTGCATCAAAGTCATAAAATTTATTAGCATAACGCGTAGGACCACTGGCAATAACTGGACACCACGTTAGAATTTTCTATTGAGAATTAGTCGAAATAATTACATTGGAATTTGACACAAATATTTAGGATTATACTGATAAAATTGAAAAGCCTATAATTGAATTGGTATTCATAAAATAGGTTTAAAATTGATTTGATAATTATCTCCTTTTTTCTCACAAATAAAACAATGAATAGGTTTTTGGACTTTATTGTTCTTTTTTCATAAATCGTTTCCTCATTTGGAAGAAAAAAATCAAAACAAAATAAAAACATGGGTAATAAGAAGAGGGAAAGAAATGTTCAGAACCTAATCCTTAAGCGCCACTGCCACCGACCACTCAACAGTCGATTTGCTCTCCCAAAACCGCCGGGTCGACTCTGGTCTATAAAGTGTGAGGATGGTCCAATCCAAAGTATGTGCGCGTCTATTGACCCCTAGAAAAAGAAAAAGAAAAGAGTTCCTGAGTTTCAGATGGCCATTATACGTTTTTGTTGAGATCTGCTACACAAACAATGGCCATCAGTCACGTTAGCAATCCTTCCTCATCAATGTCTCCACGGCCAGACTACCAAGTATTCCTGAGTTTCAGAGGGCCAGACACACGCAGGAACTTTGCGGATTTCCTGTACACCAGCTTGACTGATGTTGGGATTCGCGTCTTTAGGGATGAGGAAGAGCTGAAGAAAGGCAAAAAAATCAACCCCCAGCTGATCCAGGCTGTTGAGCAGTCCAAGATATCAATACCCATCATCTCTAAGGATTACGCATCCAGCAAGAGCTGCCTCACGGAATTGAGGCAAATGGCGGAGCGCATGAGGGACAACAGGAATTACATCATCATCCCCATCTTCTACTATGTCGAACCAAAGGATGTACGCCACTGCACGGGCTCTTTCAAGATGGATGAGCACAAGAAGCACGGCATAAATAAGAAAACCCTTAATTCCTGGAAGTCTGCCCTCCGACAGATCGGAGACTTGAAGGGATACCATCTCCAGGAAAATCAAGAAAAGTAATTTCCATGACGTGCTCTGTTCTGAGATTACGTTTTCTTGTGTATCTTACCTACTATGGCTTTAAGATTAACTAGTTTCAAGCCATATCCAATAATATATTCGTTATTATAATGATGACAAAGGCTGCATCATGCATAAATAGGTTTTCTTCTGCTTCCAATCCTCTTCTTTCATGTCCTTTTTATTCACATTCATTTGGCAGATCTCCTGGCAAAGTCGTAAAGCAAATTGTCTGTGAAGTTGAGCAGAAGCTGAAGACGAGGGACCTAATTTTGCCGGAACGATTAGTTGGAGTCAATCCTCATGTGCAAGAAATAATGGCAAAGCTGAAGGTTGTCTACCGCAATGGGCAAGCTGAAATTGGGGAACCACGTAAAACGGTTTTAGGAATATACGGCATCCCTGGGGTCGGTAAGACAGTTCTGGCCAAATATGTTTATAATCAACTTCATCATCTGTTCGATGCCTGTAGCTTTCTTGAAAAGATCCAAGAAGAAATTAGAGGTCACGGCATCTTGTTTGTGCAAAACAGACTAATTTCCCAACTCCACAAGGGAAATGCCCAAATGTTCGATTCTTATGACCAAGCTCTGCAACATATTCAGGGCAGGTTTCGCCCCATGAAGGTCCTTCTTCTGCTTGACGATGTGAAGGATGATGAACAGCTCAGAGCATTAGTCGGAGAGCTTAATTGGTTGCACCCGGGGAGCAGGGTCATTCTGACATCCCGAAGTTGTGATGTCCTTCAAAAAGTTAACGGTGCAGAAAATTACGTCCTTGGATCGATGAAAGAAGAAAAAGCTCTGACGTTATTCTGTAAGCATGCTTTCAATACGGATTCTCCCCCCAAGGGTTTTGAGAGACTGGCAACAGATATCGTTGCTGCCACTGACAGGCTTCCTTTGGCGCTTGAGAAGATAGGTGAGTTTCTGTTCGAAAAAAGCAAAAAGGTGTGGAGGGAAAAACTGATTCAGTTGAAAAACGCTCCTGACGAGAGGGTCCAAGAAGCCTTCCTCAAGAGCTATACCACCCTAGATGAGAATGCCCAGCAGATATTTCTGGATATAGCATGTTTCTTCAACGGAATGGATGAGAGAATTCCCCATTACATGTGGGAACACTGTGAGTATTCTCCTTATATGTCGATTCTATCTCTTCGTGCCAAGTCTTTGGTGGAAATCGGAGAGGATAAAGAACTATGCATGCGGGGAATACTGAAGGCCTTTGGCAGGGAAATTGTCAAGAGTGAAAACAAGAATGAACCTTGCCAGCGCAGTAGGCTGTGGAACCACGAAGAGGCACTGGATGTTATAATAGAAAGGAAGGTAACTTCTGTGAGCACTGCGCCACGTCTGTTCTTTTCTAGATGCCAATTGATTCTGTTATTGATCGTTTTCGTTCAATTATTCATCAAGTGCGATGCTGAGAGACAGCTCCATTTTTTTAAGGTAATTTTGTTTTGCTTGATTGACAGGGTACCAAGAAAGTTGAAGCCCTCGGGCTCAAGTTTGCTGACAGATCTGAAGAAAATATCATCAGTTTCCAGCGTGATAAATTTGATGGCTTGCAGAACTTGAGGTTCCTCGAGCTGGATCGAGCTGATATTAAAGGAGACTTTCAGGATCATTTTTTGAGATTAAGGTGGCTTGGTTGGCAAGGGACACCTGCGAAGTTTGACATTAAATCACTAAATCTGAATTTGCATGACTTGGTGATTCTTGATTTGTCGGGTAGTCGGGTGTACAAAGAGTGGAAAGGTTGGGCGTTGCTTTGGACGGTACGGAATGAATTCACCATCTACATGCATTTTTCCTTTTGACTATGTATTTCTCAGGAACTCAACATTTACTAACACGTCCTATTTATCTTGCAGGCAACAAAACTGAAAGTTTTGAAACTAACTGGTTGTGTCGATTTGAGTTCCACTCCAATATTTCCCGCTTCATTGGGGCTAGAAAGACTCATTCTGGAAGGTTGCTCTAACTTAGCAGTTATTGATCCATCAATTCGTAATCTGGAGAAGTTGGTTTCTTTGAACGTGAAGGGATGCAGTCTCCTCTCTGAATTGCCAAATTTGGGTCTCATGAGTTACTTGAAAGAGCTGATGATCGATGGAACTTTCATTTCTCGGATTAATGTCCGAAATGCTTCCATGAGGAAGCTCAAATTTCTCAGTGCTCGCAATTGTGAAAAGCTGACTGAAATATCCGATTTGATCAGGCGCTTAAAGTCTCTCAAATATCTTTCTATCGAAGGCCATAAAGTTGGTGCCCTACCGGAGTCCATTCAATTGCTTGAGGAACGGAGGCCCAGCTCACCGCAATCCCTGCATTTATCTGACACTGCGACTACGCAGTTACCAACTATCTCGGATTGGAACTTTGAAAGATTTTGTCAGGGAAAACTATGTCGGATATTCCTTCTCATCGTCGTCGTCGTCGTCGTCATCGTAATCGTCCCTGGAACTTCAAAAGATTCTTGACGTCTTTGACAATTAGAAACCGAAGATAGATTTCTCCAAGTATCTCCTGTGTTTCTCGTCTCCGGAACTTCACATCTTCAGATGCGACAATCTTCAAAGCAAGCCCAAGTTGCCCTGTATGGTTAATGTTTTTTCGTGATCTGGGTAATTAAATTCCAGACAATATTTTAACAGATTTGTTTACTTCTTTTAATAGCTTTCCAATAACCTTTTGTTAGTGAATCATTAGGAAATTCAAACTATTTATTTTCATATGAATCTTTTGTAATCAGTTTATCCTTTGAATTAATAGAAAATTGAGAGTTTTCTCTGTTACGCTTCATGTGTATATTCAAGTTCCAACTCGTGTTTACTCATTTGTACTGTGTTCAGTTTTCAAAATCCCGGTTTATATGATCATAAAGCAAATCTCTCGGAATCACATCAACGAAATCGATTGCTTTGAGCAAAGACTCCAGCCAAATTTGTTAGATAGATCCGTCCATTTCAGGGATCACAAAATCAACTTCCTGTAAAAATCCCAGCTGTCCTTCTTCGATAACTTCTATTTGATCACGAGAAACCTGATTTCATGATTTGGATCAGTTTCAATCTCTCCACTATTGCAAAAATATCACTAACTTGAAACAAATGTTCAAAGTTCAAAATCATCTACAATTTCAAATGAAAATCGGAAGAACATCTGAAACACGCACAGATATGCATGATCTTGGAAATTCTGCAACACGAGCCTCATACAACCACCGATGCTCCTTTCCCGCTGTACATACCTTTGATCTTGCCGACGGAACAAATATTCCTCCTTATACCTAGGCAAACATCGACATTATAACAACCCACGCATCTTCTACCAAGTCATGACAGGTGAGTTTCCTTCTCTAAAACATCGCTCCTTCAATTTATCCCACCGCAAGAAACCTCTGCCCTTCAATTTCTAGGATATCCTTGCAATAATTTTTTTTTAATCTGGTTTCCAAGCCAACCAATAACTTCCCAAGCAGTAATATATCCATCAAAACTAACAACCTGTACCTCAGTGAAATTCATCAAATTTATCGGGCCCTTTGCAATTCCCAAGACGCTCTTGACGGCAACAATCACCAGCTTCGTTGTCTCTATCACAACCCCCACATTTCACATATCTCATAGCCGTCACACCCTCCATAATATCCACCATCGCTGTAGCCAATGTCCCACCCCAACTCTAACAAAAATAGGGGATCATATGGTTGTATTCTTACCCGAGGGCCGCAGCCTAAAACAAAACCAACTTAAAACTACCATCAAAATATATACACATTAATATATTTGATAAAATGGGGAGTTGGCTACGGGATTAGAGTTTCTAAAACCTATCAAAGATGATATATATACATCTCCAAATTCAATTAAACCCAATACATATCATTAGACATACATAATTCATACCCAATGGTATCCCTAATCCAACTACCAAAGTTCTCATCGACATTGCTCTCGTTCTACTCGCTACTAGCTGAATAACCTGAAAACATAGAAATGAATGAGGTGCGCAACTTGTCGCAGCCCTCCCAACGTGATCCAGGGAAGATGATTTTCTAGGTAATCTCGAGCTCAGGACCAACAATCCTCAACCGGTGGAGATTCTCCCAAATCCCTACCTCACACAACTGAGAAATTATAATTGATATTGACCTATCTATGAAGTTCAACCTAAATAGGAGTTGCCACTAACCTATTATGGTTGGCTAAGAGCCAAATGAGGCATGGGAAGATATTGCACTTCCTACGCAACCTGGAATCTAGGCACAAGGACACCAATTTAGGTTGTAGATCAATTTCAATCATGACAATGTGAGGTGGGGATTTAGGAGAATCTACATCGGTTGGGACCATTGGTCCACAGTCCTCACTCAGCATTACTTGTAAACTCATCTTCCCTAGATTGCGCCAAGAAGGTCGCGATAGCTTGACAACTCTGGAGTGCTTCTTTGTGATAAAAAAAAATCTCTAGATTTGACTTTCATTTGTTTTAAGGGAAAAAGGTATTTACTAGCGGCGTGACGACTTACTAACCTGTAAAGGAAGGAAAGTATTAGTGCATTAATCCTAGGTGATTGAAAAATTGAAAATGACAAGACAATTACCCTTCTTTTGAATTCGCCTTCTTGGGAGTTTGACATTTCCTATCAGGAACAACAACAACACATGTTAGAAAATGGCTTACGATGAATAAATTGGAATCTATACAACGTCACTCTCCATCAATATCGCCATTTGGTAACAAAACGTCCGAATGAACCTGTCGAGAACACGTGGCCCATGCTAGAGAGTATCAATGGGTAAATTGGAACAGATACCATGTTATCCTTCATTTGAATTTCTTCTCATGTCCACGTACACTCGTAGCCCTAAAGCTTGGAAGTGCCAAAGGTATTTCACATAGGATCTAGAATACCTACTACGATCCATCTAGAAATTAAAATGCCTATGGTGACTCACCTAGGACTTAACATGCCTAAAGCTCCACCCTTAGGATTTAAGATGCCTATAATTCCACACTAACGACTTAAGATGCCTATGGTTTCACACGGGACTTGAAATGCCTAAGTTTCTAAACATAGGGCATGAGACACCTAACTTACTCACCTAGGTCTTTAGATACCCAAGGCTCCCACACACAAGACTTAAAATGCCTAAGGGTTACTCATCTAGGACTTTGAAGCTTGTGGTTCCACACTTAGGACGTAAGAAGAAAGGCAACGGCTTACAAATTTTTATGGATGGAAGAGAGTGAAAAGTCTGCAAACTCTTGCCATTCAAAAGAAACAAGTAGGGTTCCTCAAACTACATCATGGGTGAGAGTTGATGCCTGCTGGGCCACTTGCCCCGTTTTATCACCTGCAACCAAGGAACTAGGACATCTTATTTCCATATTCTAAATGGATTCAATTTGGAATGACATACACAATTTTGCGCCGAAGTAGGTGATATAGCCTCATCGTGTTTCCTTGGTAAGAGGTGTTGTCACTATGGTCAAACACACTCCTTTATCTGCAAAATGAGAGATGGAAATAGTCCTTTCCATTCTTTGTTGAACTAATTTAGGAATGACACACCCCTATATGTTAAATCAGATGATTAGGTCTCATCAAGGCTCATTGGCAACCTCAGAATCTCTTTTAATATGGTGAGTTTATATCATGGTTTCCACAAGTGATTGCGGGTTGTATTCTCGAAGCCTTACCTTCCACAAGTGATCGCAACCTATAGCCTTGGAGTACTCTCTGAACGGTGAGAGACCAAAAGCTCGTGATGTCTTCCGTTTTTCGTTATGTGCGCAAATGCAGCCTTGAAATTTTATCTGAATGGTGAGCTTTTGTAGCCCGAAGTATGGCATCATTTAGCGAGCTTTTGTAGCCCAAGGTCGAATAAACAAAAGAATTGCTAGAGAGGGAAGAGGAGAGGGGCCTATAAACGCCTCAAGCAAAGCTGAGATCCAAGGCTCGCAATTGCAGGTATGTCCCTAGCTAGCTTTCATAGCATTTGCATTTGAATTTCACTGCATAACCCGTTGGCAAAATTCAAGTGCCTTTCATCTTTGAAAGGAACCTCTTCAAGCTCCCTCTCAAAGAGGAGTAGTTGAATTTCACGAGTCCAACACAAATCTTAAAAAAAAAAAAAAAAGTCTCGCATAGTCTAGCATTATCATTCTCTACCGCATTTCTCCAAGTGTAGAAATTAAGGACATTTTTTGATAGCGTGTCGACATTGAGCATCGACCCAGACGAGACCACCAACTTTTGTCAACTGGCCCGTTATGCGATCCAACTCGGAACTTTTTGCGGAGAACTAAGACAGTAATTTTATGAAGGCAATGGACACGACCCCAACATCCATCCAAAGCCCAAGCCCATTCCGTCACTCAAGGCGATGTAGCTCTACTCACAAATGATTTGAGAATGAAGGCATGGGGTCGTCTTCGTCAAAGGTCCATGTTCCGCCGATTATAGAAATTGCTTGCTCATGTGGATTAGCCGTGTTACCAGTGGCTTGAAGACCCCTCCCCCGAAGGAATATATGCTTGAGTCCGCTCATTTCTCTTCTTAAGATCAATACCAAGACTCTTGAGGATTAAGGAAAACTCCCAAGACAATAGAGCCAAACCATCCTGCTCCAATGCCTTCCACTGCCACCTGAAGTCATTGACTGTGACAGCGTAAATAAGTAAAACTCACTTATGGACCATTAGACCATTAAGGTGGACCATGCAGAAGAGAAAGAACCGGCAGAAACTCCAAGAGACCGATGGCCGAGCTTCAAGGGACCAAGAGGCAAATGCAAATTTTACGCTAAGTAGATTTAACAAGAAGGATGGGAAAGAACCGGCTAACATGTAAGAGACCAAAAGGTGGAGGATCTTCAGTTGAGTTGATTAGGCAAATGTCAGAGTTTGAGGTTTCGATTCAGTAGTCAAAGGAGGGAGGTTCGGTTCAGTATTCAAAGGCCACTCTCCATGGATAGAAAGGGGGCAGCCTCATCCCAGAAAAGAGAGACCAAGTCCACCCGTTCGTGAGAGCTCAGAAGAAAGAAACGAGAAAGGGAGAAAAGCGCAAGTTTTGTGTGCCATGCGCGCACATGGACAGTTCACAAGTCCTCGAATGTGTGTTCCTGTGCATTGAAAGTGCTATTTGTGTTGTTGGTGTATCAAGTGCCAAGTTCGTACACTAAACGTAGTCGACAGTTGAATAGCCATCCAGCTTCGCTCATTGAAGGAATGATTAGTGATCAAGATGAGCCTGGCAAACTATGTAAGACATCGAGAAGAGATTCCAGTTCAGTTATTGTGGAATAATCAATCAAAAAGAAGGGTCACACGGGGTAGTTTCAACTTTCCTTGTGCGCACAAGCATTAGAAAAGTCCTTGGGTAGTAGTTATGACCAAAGAAGATCTCCAATCCGAACTTGCTTAAGGGCACATATGAAGAACTAAGATTCAAACATTCGATTGACCAATGTGAAGAACCAGCTGGCCCAAATTACAACAATGCTTGCGGAAATTTCCAAGCAAATCAAGACTTTCGCTGTCCTACCTACTGCTGGGGATCCAAAACCCCCTACATTTATGCCCGTTCTGTCTGCACTCTTGAGTCGTCAACTATTGACATTATTGGAAAGGGAATAGCTGGAGAAGTCCCTTCAGTCACACCTCTCATGGTGGACCTCGATCCTTCTCTGAAGGAAGAACTTGTCTTCCTTTTAGAAGAAAAGAATGCTAGACGCCTTGCCAAAATGGAAGAGTGGTTGTGTTTGTTGTAAGGGCATGAGATGTAAGAGGTCGACAACTTGTCTCCCTATTCAAGAGTGAGAAAATTCCCTAAACCTTCAAGGTGCCATAGTTCAACAAGTATGATGGTACTGGGTGTCCTAAAATACACCTCAAGTACTATCTAATGAAGATGACCCATAAAGCAATGTTCTTCATCGCTGCCAATATTCCTAGAAGGGTGCATACCTTCGTGGGGAAAAAAACGTAAGTTCCTTATTCTATGATAGTGTCATGGAAGGTCCATTTATTTGAAGAAAAATTGTTTTCAAAAGATCATTTTCTGACTTTTTGGTGTTTGGATTATGGAAAACTAGTCTATCTATAGAAAATGTTTTTCCTGGATCTGAAAACAATGAGCTTCAATTCGGAGTGAATGACTTTTTCTTCTGACAAGAAGGAAATCATTTTCTCTGAACCATCAAATAAATGAAAACTAAATGTATTTTTTTTTTATATCATGAAGTTTCAATGAAACAATCAGACCTCCTTCTTGCCAGAATGGGAAGTTGTTTTCCCACAATCTAAGTTTGTTGTTCCATAGATCCATTGGTTTTCCATCTTCCAAACCTCAAAATTTCTGATAACAATTATGAGGGAACGAATTTCCTTCAAACAAACGAACCTTTATTGTCTACTAATAGAATAAACTGAGTAAAGATTCGTACCAATAATGTGATGCACTATGCTTTTTATACAATTATTGTTCACTGTACCAATATCATAGGATAGGGCTTAAGAGTAATCAGTGTAGCCAATATGGAGCTTAATTCCAATATGTCAGACTCTTAATACTCTTTACAGAAGAGAGTGGGATTTACACAACCAGCAACCATAATCTCAATCCAGCGAATATAATTCATTAGATGCCAAAACGAATTCATGGCCCCTTGGAGTATACGTTACTTGTGGAGTAAGTCGACATGCTTTGCTCATCTAGATAATCGATTAAATGAATCTATATGCATGGCAGAATATCAGGATCAGAGACAACATACATGGATGGATTTGAACAACAAATCAAGTAGCCATGGCATGCGGACATCTTGGCCATAGTCTGAAATCACTGGAAACAGAGACGCTGTAAATGAGTCGAACAGGTATATCACACAACAATGATTCCAAACACTATAGCATAAGAATGCTTCTCGAAATTGCATTCCGAATTTCGTTCGGGCATTTTAACGAACACAGGCGATCAGTTCAAAAACAGAACACGGAGTCAGTATCGAAGCGTCAATTCCGATCCAGACAATTGCAATGACATCGGAACGCATTTGAACTCCTAGCAACAGATCCACCATCACCATTTCTACGCTCACTCGAAACCTTAAATCACAAACCTCGGATTCAGCTCAATAAACAAAGAAATGATGTACATACCTCGGAGCCTGTCTTTGGACGCGAACGGTGACGTCTTCGCGGCGGCAGCGTCGCAGGAGATCGGCGGCCGCGTAGAAGAAGCACCCAAACGAATCTCTCGATTCTGTGTTGTTTTTGCTTTCGGCTGTGACATCTCTTTCGACTACCGTGATCGGCGACACGGGCGAAAAGAGAGAGGGAGAGGCCTGTGCTTTCTTACTTGGGCCACACTTCGGGCTTTAATTTTCATTTATTTTGTGAAAAATAAATTATTTTAAATAAATTATTTATATTATTTGTAAAGATGAATGAATGAAAATATATTGGTCACAAAAATGTGGATGCATAATTATTATTGATAGTAATAATATTTTCTATTAACTAATTAATTCAAGCTATACGAATAATCACTTTTTAAGAAAATATTTTTGCTAAATCATTATCTTTTTCTTTTTTAGAATATTAATGACAAAAAATTCGGATGATAGCCTGGTTGCTAGGCTTATTATTTACGTGATGGGCTCTTTTTATATTGGTGGATTTGGGCCGCGAATGGTCTGAGGATAGCTTTTGTGGGCTGCGCAAACTAGACTGAGACCCAATTAAGCCCTATTATCATTTATTTTATTTATTTATGTATGTCTTATTAGATATGTCTTTTATTATTTTCACTTAAAAATTACCTAAATTATCGACAAAAAATTCAGACTTCAACATTGATCTCTAAACATTATCATTGGAGTTCCACATTCACCATAAAATATTTGTGCTTTGAAAGAGTTCATTGCTACAGTTATGCCATTGTGCTAGTAGGACTAGAGTCGTGGTAATCCTACACCACGGTGTGATCAAACTTACATTACAAAGGAACCAACCAAGACATCATGATGATGATGAATGATGGAGGGGCAACATACTTGAGACTCATGGGACTCCATATCACTTAAGAGTAAGCTTATATTACTAATCCAACCTCCAAGATGATAATAAGCTTAAAGACTTTGTTACTTAGAAAATGGATCATCTCTTTGCACTCCTAAATTAGTCAAACTTTTATGACAAAAGGAAAAAACAATCCAACTTTAAATAGTAAACGACCGGAGCTAATTGCAAGTCAATGGCACTTAATGTGGTCTAGTCCACTAAAATCAAGAGTGAGCTGTTTTTCTCTGTCTTTATCTGGTTCTCGTACTTGGAGGAGTTACTCCAACTTTCCCCCGCACTCAAGTTAAAAAAAAAAAAAAAAGAAGATGGAAAGAAAAGAGATGTTAGACTTATATATATTGCGATTAGGTTAATTGTAATTTACATTAATTATAATTGAACTTAATTGCCTTCTCACTCTCTATATAAGAGAATGCTTGTAGTCTTCATTTTGTAACGTGAATATACTATGCTTTCCTCTCGTTTATCCCAAATTACTAATTTCAACTTGGTATCAGAGCCATTATTATCTAAAGAGCGTTCATCGAGTCTATTACAAGATGGTTGCCACTATACCAGTCGCATCGGCTTGGTATCTTCTAATTCTTCGCAAAGACCAAGGCCTTTAGTTGCTATTATTTGGCATGCTTCCGCAGCTCATTTAAAAAAAAAAAACGGCACCGTCATTAGACTGCCGCCCTTAAATGAGACAAATCCTGAAATTTTGTCGCCAACGGACGACCAATGCCACCACACGCGCTACCGGGTCTAAAACTTGGGGAGCTCACCACTGTTCATGCTGATTTGGACACCTTCCGCCACCTATTTCGAAAAACAAACGCCAACCCACGATTTTTTTTTTTTTGCCAACCCACGATTAACCGCCCCTCCATTGAAGCTAGGGGTGTAAACGGTTCGGTTTGGTTTGGTTTTTTTGAAAAACCAAACCGAACCGAACCGTTAGAAAAAATTTCCAAATCGAACCGAACCGAACCAAACATTCAAATTTTGGGTTTCGGTTTTCGGTTTTCAGTTTCTTTTTTTTTTTTTTTTTTTTTCGGGACGGCTTACCTTCTATATAAGCTCCTTGAAGCATTGATTGACGTTCTCTCTAGTTTTTGTGCTATATTCAAGAAACGAACATCTATGTCTTTGAGCTAGATCTCTTCATTTTTCCCTTGTTACAGCCCTTTCACTCTCCTGAAATTATCACATCATGAGAAGCGAGATGACTTCTCTTCGAAGAGAAGTCAAGCAAGAAGAAACCGGGGAGGATAAGAAGCGACGATGAGGACGGGAGCTCAGAATGTTGTGTGAGAATTCTTTGGAAGGAGGATGGCGTCCCGAGATGTGGTTTCTTTTGTGGGCTTGTCCCAGTTGAGCCTGGAAATGGCTCGAGTTTTGCATTGCTTCCAATCTAGTTGGGTTTCAAAAGGAAGCAAAAGCTTCACTTTTGACTTTCTGGGTTTCATGGGCAACTGGTCTGGATCAAAAACTGCCATGCTTTTAGCTTTTCCAATCTTAATTTGTTCCCAGAATGAATATTTGGTCCTACATGTAGTGTAGCGATTGTAAGTGTTTTTTTTTTTTACACTAATGATTTGTAAATACAGCCATAAGCATATGAAATCGTGATAAAGTATGCTAACAACTTCTCTTCTCATCTAAATGTTCTACTATAGTCTTTATGCCTCACATCACATTTCACTCAACAAGTATACCCATTTAGTCTAGGAAATTGTCCTTCTCCAAGGACAAGAGAATCAAGACCTGCTGAGACTTCAAAAAGATGCTGTGTAACATCCCCATTGTACAACAAAAATCGGTGTTGACAAAGCTCTGAAATAGGGATTTTGTTCACCAAAGAAGAAGAGAAAAAGAAGAAGAAAGAATCCTGAATTAACAAGAACTCAAAGGAAACTAGTGCTTTTCATCCATAAAACAAGTATCATAGGGTAATTAATTATTGCAAGAATCCAAATTATAGTCATGGCAAGGAGCAAAAGTATCATAGGAGAAGTGACTAAATGGATGTCTAATGTGATTTACTTTTGCTCCTTGCCATGACTATAATTTGGATTCTTGCAATAATTAATTACCCTATGATACTTGTTTTATGGATGAAAAGCACTAGTTTCCTTTGAGTTCTTGTTAATTCAGGATTCTTTCTTCTTCTTTTTCTCTTCTTCTTTGGTGAACAGAATCCCTGTTTCAGAGCTTTGTCAACACCGATTTTTGTTGTACAATGGGGATGTTACACAGCATCTTTTTGAAGTCTCAACAGGTCTTGATTCTCTTGTCCTTGGAGAAGGACAATTTCCTAGACTAAATGGGTATACTTGCTGAGTGAAATGTGATGTGAGGCATAAAGACTATAGTAGAAAATTTAGATGAGAAGAGAAGTTGTTAGCATACTTTATCACGATTTCATATGCTTATGGCTGTATTTACGAATCATTAGTGTAAAAAAAAAAACACTTACAATCGCTACACTACATGTAGGACCAAATATTCCTTCTGGGAACAAATTAAGATTGGAAAAGCTAAAAGCATGGCAGTTTTTGATCCAGACCAGTTGCCCATGAAACCCAGAAAGTCAAAAGTGAAGCTTTCGCTTCCTTTTGAAACCCAACTAGATTGGAAGCAATGCAAAACTCGAGCCATTTCCAGGCTCAACTGGGACAAGCCCACAAAAGAAACCACATCTCGGGACGCCATCCTCCTTCCAAAGAATTCTCACACAACATTCCGAGCTCCCGTCCTCATCGTCGCTTCTTATCCTCCCCGGTTTCTTCTTTCTTGACTTCTCTTCGAAGAGAAGTCATCTCGCTTCTCATGATGTGATAATTTTAGGAGAGTGAAAGGGTTGTAACAAGGGAAGAACGAAGAGATCTAGCTCAAAGACATAGATGTTCGTTTCTTGAATATAGCACAAAAACTAGAGAGAACGTCAATCAATGCTTCAAGGAGCTTATATAGAAGGTAAGCCGTCCCGAAAAAAAAAGAAAAAAAGAAAAAAAAAAACTGAAAACCGAAAACCGAAAACCGAAACCCAAAATTTGAAAACCGAAAAACCGAACCGAACGGTTCGGTTCGGGACTTATTCGGTTCGGTTCGGAAATTTTCTCTAACGGTTTGGTTTGGTTCGGTTTTTCAAAAAAACCGAACCGAACCGAACCGTTTACACCCCTACTTCACACTGCTAACGTCGTCCACTACATTAGTGCCGCGTCATCTCCGATTTTTTACCGTTGACCAATTCATATAAGATCGACCAGACAGGTTTCGTCACATTTCTAATCGGTTCGATCGTTTTCTGATTGGTTTTTGCTGTTTTCCAACCGTGGTATTTTGACATCCTAAATTTGTTTTTGGTCTTGTTTTATCCATACCTACTCTCTGAAATACTCAGTTCTGCTGGTTTTTATATTGGTAAAGTGCCTATTACGTATAAATTGGACATTACAACACCCACTCAGACTATTTTAAATGGTTTTAATTATGTTTTATGGGCTCAAGAAATATTAAGCTTCTTGAAAGGACGCTGGCTTTGGAGTTATGTCACTTGAGATATTTATGCGCTAACTAAAATTTCTAAGCAAACTCAGGCTAAATTTGTGGATCGTTTCGAAGAATGGGATAGTAAAAATCATCATGTTCTCATATGATTTCACAACACTTTTGATCTTATCTATCTGAATCTAGTTTTGTCTTTTTAATATGGCAAAGGAAGCTTGGGATCTTATTGTCGGTCATTATTCCAATTCAAATATTACCCACAAATATCAGCTGTTAGGGAACTTATATCACATACATCAAGAGGCAAGCCAGTCCATTAGTGATACTCACTAATTTTCTGAAAATCGTGATGGTATGCATGTCATGCAATTTTTGATGACCCTAAATGATGAGTTTGAACCTATGAGGGCCTCCCTTGGCATAGGGATATATTTCCTCGTATTGAGATAGTTGTATCGGAATTATTGAGTGAGGAGACTTGACTGGCTACCTTGAAAGAACCACGTGCTATTGTGTCCATCTCCACATCAACAAATGCGATACTTGCTACTTCAAGTTCTTCCTCCTTGCGCAACCCATTTTGCAAACACTAGTGTCGGCATGGTTATCTTGCATCTAATTGTTATCAGCTACAACCTATGCAACCCGCAGGATCGGTCAATCAACCTCACAATAGGTCCTCATACCCTTTCTTGATTGCATGCCTATATGATCACCCTTCACAAGTTTGTGGCTTAAGATTTATTGATAAAGACTATGTATAAAACATTTTTGAAACAAAGAGAAAATATACCGAAAAAACATTAGATTAATCTAGTATAATCAAGTTCCTGAATCCGATGAATCTCTAGTTCATTTCATTTTACTTTAGTGTCTAATCAACCATAATTGATTAATGACAGCTCCAAAAAATAAAATAAACTATCAAGTTACAATTGATTAGGCTTGGAAGAGCCTATGCTAAGCATCGTGCTTAGTAATTTATTAGTTTTCTCTTGGAAAAAGTATATCGCAAGTGCAAAAACTTGACACAGGTAGACACTTAAGTGCCAAAATTTCCAAAATGTACATTTAAGTGCCACTTAAAAAAAAAATCAGGACATTTAGGGCATGTTTGGTAACGATTCTGTTTCCGATGACAGATTCTAATCATAAATGATTTTTTTTTATTCTGTTCCCGGGAACAGATTCTAAGTATTTTAAGCTGTTTGGTAACTATCCAATTTTTTTTATTCTAAAATAAAATTGTGTTTGGTACCGTGCTCATTGATTCTGTTCCAAATCAATTTCTTTTAATTTTTAAATAATTTTTTATACTTTTTTCATTTTTTTCCTTTTTTTTTTCTTTTTTTTTTTCTCCTATTCTTCTTCTTCTTCAAGCCAGTTGCCGCTAGATGAGGGCCGGTGACCTCACTGAAGCGTCGCCGGCCCTCGGCGAGGCCAGCCCCCGTTGGCCGAGCCTCGCCAGTGGCCTGGCCGGCTTGGCGGGGGCTGGGTGAGGCCTGCCTGGCCACCAACGAGGCTAGGCGTCACGAGGCTTGCCCAGCTCTGGCCAGGCCGAGCCTCGCCGGTGGCCAGGCGGGCCTCGTCGAGTCTGGGCAAGGCTCGCCTGGCCACCGATGGGGTTGGGTGAGCCTCGTCGGGGCCAGGCGGGCCTTGCCTAGCCCCACCTGGCCACCAGTGAGGCTCGCTTGACAAGGGCGAGGTCCGGCGACCGGCGCCGGCGGCGGCAGCGAATGGCGGACGGTGACAAACGGGTGGTCGATGAAGAAGAAGAAAAGAAAAGAAGAAGAGAAAATGGAAGAAGAAGAGTTGTTTTGATTCTTAAATTTGTTCTTGGAACAAGAATCAATTTTTTTTTCTTGATTCTGTTCCAAATCTACTTCCGAAAACAAAAAAAAAAAATAGAAATTTGTTTTCAGGAACAAAAATCTTACCAAACATGATTCTGTTCTCAAATTACTCCCAAGAATAAAGAATCAGAATCTGGCCATGTTTGGATGGTTACCAAATAGGGCCTTAAGTGCCAACTTTGGTGAGGGTAAATAGAAATCTGACATGGCTCATTTTAATAATTTAAAGTGGTCTAAGTGGCTCATCAGAATGCTTACTCAGCAATGAACGTGCAAAATGACATCGTTTTGTCCATAAATTTATTAATTTAATATTAATTAAAAATAAATAAATAAAGTAAATTATTAAAAAATAAAAAAGGGGGGAACAGCAAGTTCGGCAAGGGCTGTGGAGGCCTTCGCTGAACCTGCTATTCCCCCCTTTCTAATAATTTGGTTTATTTATTTCTTTATAATTATTATTTATATTAAAAATTAATTTTTGGGGTTTATAGTGCCACGTGGAATTTAAAAAAAAAAAAAAAAGGAAATTGCCACGTCAGTAGAAAAAGTCGTCGGAAAATGCCACGTTAACCATTTGGCTGGAATTTCTCGCCATTGGCACTTAAGGCTCCATTTGTTTCGCGAAAAATAATTTCCGAGAAAACGTTTTCCAGATTTTTCAGGGTTCATTTCACGAAAAATAAATTCTTGGGAAAAATATTTTCCATGAAAGGAAAAAAAGTCTTCTAAATTAGAAGAAAATGCTTTCCACTTTTCCTTGATTTCTCTTATTTCACACCTCTACAAATCCTCACTTCCTCCTCCCCTTTCTTCTTCTTCTTTTCTTTTTAAATCCGAATTATTTTTAATTTCATTTTTCTTTTTTAATTAGAATTATTTTTAATTTCCTTTTTCTTTTCTTGTTTCTTTTTTTTTTTTCCCATTTTCTTCTTTATTGGCTAGTCGTTGGCCATCGCTAGGCGAATCTCGAGCTCATCAATCTCAAGCTTGCGCTCGTCGATTTGGCGGGCCTTGTGCTCATCGGTGAGCTCGAGGCTTGCCAGTGGCCGGTCACGGGCCATCACTGTGGCCGGCAACTGGCCAAGAAATAAGGAGATGGAAAACAAAGAAAAAAGAAAAGAAAAATAAAAAAGAAAAAAAATTAATAATAGATTTAAAAATTAAAAATAATTAAATTTTAAATTTAAAAAAATATGAAAAATTCATTTTAAAAAATAAAATAATGAAAAAGAGTATATGGAGGAAAATATTTTCCTTACCGAACAGCGAAAAATATTTTGCACTTCATTATCAGGTTTCATCTGAATACCGGAAAATAATTATATTTTCCTGAAAAATGACTTTTTGAAAAAAAATTCCAAAAACGCCACATTTTTTGCGAAACGAACGGAGTATAAGTATCCCAATTTTTTCTGATTTTGACACTTATGTGTACTTTTTGGAACTTTTGGTATTTGCGGTGTCCTTACCCCATTTTCCCTTAGTAGTGAACGTTGCGCATGAGCATATGTGTGTGTATATATATGTACATATATTATGTGATACGTTGTTAACTGTTATTCTTAGTATATTCATTTATGTTACTTCTTATTTGCAACCATTTAATTTTAACACTTATATTTACATAGAAGGCCAAAGTAAAATTTAGTTTTAACTGGGTTATATTTCATGGAAATATTGCTAATTCTAACCCGTGCATTTCGCGGGTCAAAAGTAATAGGTATATGGAGCATTCAAGGAGGCCCTCTATAAGCAGTTGACATGTCACTTATTCTAAGTTGGAAGAAGCTCACATGATTTGAACACATGATCAATGGATTCACACTTAATACTAGACCACTCAACATAGGTCTTAGACGTTGGAATGCTAGATTTGGGAGTTACCAAACAACGATTATAGCTCAACTCGATTCTTTTACCAAGAAGGCTATTTCGAATTGGTTCGTAGATGTAGCATTTCATGGGGCTGGGGACTTGGAACGATGTTTGGTCATCCTTGTGAAATTATTGTCAATTGAAAATGACTTTAATCGGTATATTCATGAAAAAGTTAATCGATATTCAAGGCCGATATGATTATAAGAAATTTTGAGTCGCCTAATTGAAGTATGAAACCGCGGCCCAAACGTCAGTGCACTAGTCCTTTACCACCTTTTAGTTGATAGCAGGTCTTCGTATTGATTTGACCCACCTACAAATTAGGTGAATTCTCTGTTTACAGAAGGAACGAAGACCTTATTTTGTATTATTAAAAGAGGACCAAGACCTTCGCGAACGAGTTTTCCCATTCAATCCGTTGGTAAGGACAATTCTAGTCGGCTTTTTGACCAGAATTCTTAAGACTTGTTGACCTTTTACATGACCATGTCTCTCCCCCTCCCTCTCATCGAATGAATATAAAAAAAGTTTAGTAGCAAATATATTAATAAAACTAGAAAAAGGAAGATAAAAAACGAAGTATTTACTTTGATTGATTCGCTTCCAGGATCATAAGTAGCCTATTCAATCTATTTACCAACAAAAATTAGGAATAAGACACATAGGCATATAAAAAAAAATGACTATATATGTAAAATCTCACTAAATATATTAACATCTTTGATATTGTTATTCATGTCGAATCATAATTGTAAAAAGAGCCGAGAAAAGTAATACAAAAAAATTTCTGACTTGCTTCCAGGATCATATATAGACTATCGATCTATTTACCAACAAAAATTAGGAATAAAACACATAGGCATATAAAAAAAAAAAGACTTTATATGTAAAATCTCACTAAATATATTAACATCTTTGATATTGTTATTCATGTCGAATCACGATTATAAAAAGAGCCGAGAAAACTAATACAAAATCAACAGCCTCCTAATGAAACTCGACAATCTCTCTCTCTCAAAATAGGAAAAGAACAGAAAAGAAAAATCTGAGTCATGTCATTTTCTTCATGTGAGTATTTTCATTTCATGGGTGTTACTTCCCTTCTCCGAGGCTAATGATCTGAGTTGGACCGACTTTCTTTCTTAAACGGTTGACCAGAGGCACTGCGTCAACTCCCCCAACTACCACCACCTTGTCTTCTCCTTCAAAGGCCGCTGAGTTTACACCTGCATATGTTGACAGCATAGCTTGTCAGGGAAATTGATTGTGTAATTTAAACAGCGGCAACAGTCGAAGTGAAAATTATTAATTCGTTTTGGAGGAACTGAGGTTGAGCAGAAGTGATGATTCAAGATCAGACGCGATGAAAACATCATCGAATGAGGCCGATTAACCTAAGCATAAAACCAAGTTCATGGGAAGTAGAGGGTCGTTACCGTCTGCTTCGGTGATGGTCTGAAGAGCCTTGGTTCTGCATTTCTGGCAGTTCATCTGAACCTTCAACACGATCTTCTTCTGCGGATCAGTCCACAGACAACGTCAACACGCGAAACCAGCTAACTCAAAGAGATGAAAGAGGAGAAACAGGAGATCTGGACACCCAAACATAATCACAGAAGCAGAATTCACAAACCGTCATGTTTTTTTAGGTATGTTCTGATCAAATCAATGGAAGCTGAATGTTATGCACGAGCCGGCGCGCGTAAGCCCTAGATAAATGAGCGAATACTGATTGGGAGCTGTGGGGAGACGAGGGTAGCGATGAACGGCTTTATAGCACTTGGCTTGTACGCACACACGTTTGCGACGCGTTTTTTTAAGCCTTCTTGGGCAAGGCAGCATTGACGTTGGAAGGCCCAAAAAAAAAAAAAAAAAAGAACAAAGAAAAGCATTTTAAGAGAAGCTTCCGGTAAATTGACGCCAGAAATGTTACGATAGTTCCTAGCAAATTCCGCCATTTTGCATTGAAGTTGTAATCCGGCCGCCGACTTAGGTTATGGGTTCATACTATTTATCTGGGGTCCAGTTCCATCAAAACGAAAAATTTAATATGTGATGATCGATTGGATGTGTAATAAGAAAGCCAAACCACTCTTGAATTGTACTCTAATACCATATAGGAAAATGAGTGCCTAATAGTTGTCCTTTATGTTACTTACTCTTTTTGTTATTCTTCGCTTAATCTCATGTGTTTCTTCTATATCGTCGTTTGTTCGGTGTGATAGCGTTTATATATATGTGTACATATTGTTTTCTACATGCAAGGCTTAGCTTATGCATGATTAATGTTGAGATATATATGTTTTTTAAAAATATATTTCCAATTTCCCATCGGGAAAAATTGTCGCATGATGGAAAACTATAGAAAGATTGCTTGTGCAAGTTGACTTTTCTATCGACATGTTAATTTATAGTGCTCTGCTCATTTTCAATATCTCTAATTATCCATGCAGCAGGCGAGCATGTTGGTTTCGCTTTGAGCCAATGAAAAGCCTTCATGAACTTCTCCTAAAATGAAGGCACTAATTTGACCTTTACAAACCTTATAAACATGAGAAAAAGCTTTAGTTAGTTTTAGTATACATATTTAGGTTGGATTAATGGGTGCCCTGAACAGTCATTAAGCATACTTAATGGAAACATTATGATTTCCTAAGCATTGATTGCACATGACACTAAAAAGAATTGTGTATAGGAAACTGTTAACAAATCTTGTTCATAGGAGCCTCTAGGACACGTATTAACAAGTGCTCTTGAAGAACGTTTTAGCAAAATCCTTTACATAAATTCCGAAACGATGACAATGTAGGTATTATATTTAGGGCACCATGTATATGAAAAATTTATTGACTTCTATGAACTTTCGTCAAGAATAATGGTAGGTGCACCAAACAAACTTACAAAAAAATATTGCAAAATGATGAGATGCGTTTGGATATTACATATGTCTACTTGCCCAAAACTTGGCTTTACTATTTTCCCAATAAAGAAAGACAGCTAAAGTCAGTCGTTCATGTTGAAAATGTTATATAGGCATACCGTGTACGATGGGAAATCAAACCATTGCTTTGGTACAAAAAGTCCAAAAGTAGGGAGAAAAAGTGCGTTCGCTTTCATATGAACTTTTTGGATTGAGTCAACTCGTGCATTTGATTTAGGAACATTTGCATTATTAGTATTAATTGTTAGATTTTTTTTGAAAAATGATTTAATTAAAAAGAGAGAGAGAAAAAAGGGCGACCGAGCTTGGGCTAGGCCGGCCCGGCCTTCTCTCTTTTCCCTTCTTCTTCATCTTCCTTGCTTGGGCCAGGCCCATTTCCTTGGTTCCTTCCCCGGCCCGGCCCGCGCGCCATCTTCTTCCTCCTTCCTCCCTCACGCGACGCGCGCTCCTCTCTGGCGACAGAGATTTAAAGGAGCAGAAAGCAAAAGCAGCCGTGATCCGCGGGTCAAGATCAGGCCTGCCGGCAAGCTGGCAGCGGCAGAAGCAAGGGAGAGAGAGAGAGGGGCTCGTCCCAGTTTTTTTTTTTTTTCGTTCGGGAGGCGAGAGAGATATTCCGAGGGAGAGATCTGAGAGCTCGAAAGAGCGGAGGGCGAGCCAGAGGGAGAGAGTGAGATCGAGAGAGCGTTTCGCCGTCGCCTGAGGTCCGCCCGATGCTCGTCGTCCGAACTCGGTAGGTCTTCCGAACCATATGTGCCCCGTTTTGGGGAGGTGTCGGCCTGTAGCTCGCGACCGACCGGTTCGCGCGAGCTCCGGTCCTACCGATCCTTCATGGTTGTTTCTGTGTGTTCTGGTATATTCGGTTAGGAACCTAGGCCTGCGTTGGCGTATCGATCGAGGCAAAAATCTCTTGTTTCATTAATGCACGCCAACTGCTTGCTAAAATGCTCGAACGAGATGTCGAGTTTTTGGGGTCTGTTTTGGTCGAGACCGGTCGTTTCTCGTTAATGCCCATTCTGAGTGCGATTAACCCGTCCCCGACCTATCTTGAGTGCTTCTTGTACATGTCGTGTGGACGTTTGCCTAAGCCCACGTCTTGAATGAATCCGCCTAACTCCTCCCGCAGATGAACCCTAACTGTTTGATGAAATGCCTCAAAGAGAGCTGAAATGCAGTCTCTATTTTTAACTCGAAATAGACTAAGTGCCTGCTGCCATCTCTGTTAAATCATGTTAATTTTTATTGCTTACACTGGGTTTAAGTATGGTTTGCGTGAAATATTCCTGTGTTATCGAATCAACGAAGTTTTTTGCCATGCTAGAAACGGTCGCTGGTGTAGGTAGCCGGTCGGAATGGACGACCGGTGGACGGTGGTGCTTCGGCGATGGAAGGGAGCCAGCGATTACACGTTGTGAGGCTGGTGTGGCTTTGGTTGGGTTTTGGTGAAGAGCACGCTTCGGGCGATGGGGGAGCTTCGGGTAATGAAGCTGTAGTAGAAGAAGACCCGAAGATTTTTTTTTTAAAAAAAAGAATAAAAAGAAAAGGAAGACCAGAAATTGAAAAAAATAAAAAATAATTTAAATTTAAAAAAGAATGAAAGAAAAGAGAAAATGGGCTGTGGTTTGTCTGCTTGGGCTGGTGGATGGGCTGGTGTGATGTGGGCCGCAGTAAAGTAGTTTAGAATCTAAGTGGGCTGGGGGCCGTCCCTTTTTAAAAAAAATCCGCGTGGGCCTTTCTTTTTTTAAAGTGGGCTTTGAGGCCAGCCCGGTTTTAGTCCAACCCGGACGGATATGGTCCGGGTCGGTTTAGTAGGGCCGGGTCTCTTGACCCGGTCCGAATTGTCTTTTAATATTAAAAATATAACAAATCCAGAAAATTCTAAAAAAATTAAAAATTTCAGAAAACCATAAAAATACTTAAAAATTCAGAAAAAATTTCAAAATTCAAAAATCCATAAGAATCCTTGGAAAATTAAAAAATTCGAAAAATTTTATGCATAAGAATCCTTGGAAAATTTAAAAATTTGAAAAAATAATATTACTTTTTGAAAATCCAAAAACATAAAAAATATATAAAAACCTAAATTTCCTAAAAATCAAGAAAATTATCAATTTTTTTTTTTTTTTAGTTTCCTTGAAAATGGCTGAAGAAGTCTTTTTGGATAGTCTTTTCTTTAAACCTGTTAAAAGCGTTGGTGAAAATCGTACTCGATTGAACAAGCCTTTAGAGCTCTATCATAGGGTTTCGATTACTCTCAGAGAAAGATACCTTTGATTTATTATGTCTCCCCTTTAGCTTAGTTAGGAATGGCACTTAATTTCTCTTAGTTGTTAGATGCTTCTTTGCCCTGCAATTTATTCAATGCCTTCTTTGGTTATTATTTGTTATTTTAATGATTACGCATTCGCATGATCACCTCATATATTAGTGGATAGGATTAAAATTAATCCAAACTGCCTGACAAAGACACGAACAAGATTAGGTATCGAAAATGATACTAATCACTTAATTAATGTAATTAAGTTCTCAACCCTATATTCTCTAGTCGCGTAAGAAGTGTGATATACTCTTATGCCTCAATTGGTTTCTAGCCAACGCCAATAAATTAGTGGCAATTTATTATTACAAAATTCTTATGAATACCCTAATGTCGTGTGAGGTATGGACTTGGAAAAACCTATACTTGATCATTGGTCGTAGGCCCGTTTTTAGGTAATACCACTAAACTTGTTTCCTCTCCCGAGAGGTAGGTCATGGCATATGCTTGACAATTAACTCATTAATTTGCTCAACAATGTAAAAAGAATTAGGTTTTTGAGAAATTGTTCTTTTCAACAAAACTTTCTTTTTGGAAGTAAAATCTATAAAAGAAAAAAGAAGAAGAGGAAAGCATAATACCTTTAATATACACGAGATAGCCACATTAAACAAATACAAAACATGTGAAAAATGTTTAATTATGACAACTAAATTCTAAATAAAAATAGAAAAAGAATAAAAAAGAAGGAAAGTAAATTTGGGTCTACCACTTTAAAATGCAATTGAATACGTTCAGCCAATTTTTTCTTTTCAGTAAAAAATGGGGTGAATTTAATTATACAAGGGATGGAACTATGAAGCAAATGTTTTAAAAAGAAACAACATGAGCCGTATTGAATAAAGTTAACACAAGAACTCGTCAAAAAGGAAACAACCTAGTACATTTTTCTCTCTCGAACAACTTTCTCAATCTTGGAAGGTGGTCAATTTTTAATTTCAATTTTCCTAAAAATTACGAATTTCATCATTTCCCCGACCTTAGACAATAAAAAAGAAGCCACCACTCTTACTCGCACCCACCCAATTCTCTCTCTCTCGCCCCCTCATTCTCTCTCTCCACGTTCTACAATGGAAAAAGAAGACCAGTACAAGGTCGCAGATCTAGTCAAACAGCTCGTCCTCCGCTTGCTCTCCCAGAACCCCAGCGCCCCCGCCCGATGCTCCCGACTCGCTCCGTTTCCAGAGCTCGCTCTGCTACGCATTCCGCATCCAATCCAGCCAGCTCGCCCCCGATGCTGCCGCCATCTCCGAGTCAATCAAGTATCGGCTCGCCACCCTAGTTAAGTCCTCTCAAACCCTCGCTTCGCCAATCTGTTCGCCAAATTTGCCTCCAAGACTGGCCCAGGAAGCGTCAACAATAAGTGGGCGGTTCTTCAATTGCACAAAATTGTGGCCGAAGATTGGAACAGTGCGAACAGCGGGCTTGATTACTTGGGGCCGTTGCCCAATTTGGATTCGTGTGAGACCTAAGAACTGAAGAAGAAGAAGATGAATCGGTTAAGTGAGCTGTAGATGGGTTAATAATGGACCCATTTATAAGCCCTATAGCCCACTTATTTTGAACTCTTTATTTTGTAAACCCATTATTTTGGTTTGCAAAATTTAGTATGACCCATTTTTATAATGTTGGGTTACTAATTGAATTTAGAACCCATTTTGAAAGGTTTACAAACATGATATCACTCGAATTGGAGATTGTAGAGTGCGAGTGATATCGGATGTGGTGTTTACCAAGCATAAGTCTTAATTGGACTTTTTGTCTCGAACCGAATCGGGTGAAATCCAAAATTTGGTGGAGTCTGATCTTGCATTGAATAAAACATGCATTCCATGTTTGAGTCGGCAAGTCTATGATTTAGGTTGGATTTGTTTTAGTTGCTTAATCCTACTTGGTTTCATTCCAAGCAAGTGCAGTGAACCAGAATAAAACACGCATGTGGGTTATTCTGTTTGGTTATTACACTTTAAAGCAATCAATAGCAGAGTTAGGATTTTGTGTTTATAAATTCTTTGAGCAAATCTTGTGAGATATTGTGAGATAACACTTATGCATTCGCTTTGGGTGTAATTTAAGAATGTAAACTATTTAAGTGATTAAGCATTACATTTATGATTCTTTGGACTCATAGTGAATTTATTTATGGCCGACTCTCCTCAAAGAATAGCCATCAATATTCAGACTGAACCAAATAATTATTCGGTGTCCTTACTGTTCATTTTGAACTTTCTCTAGTAATTTCCCCTCTTGTGTATCGAATTACAAAATTTGTTATTCTCCTTGTTATTTCGCACCACCCACAACCGTTAAAAAGAAAAAAAAGAAAAAAAAGGAAGAAGCCATGCTCATTTACTTAATCATTAAAAGCGGATGAAAGATGATATATTATTAAGAAGGATAGACTAAAGAAACTAGTCCGTAAAAAGAAAAAGAAAAAAAGAAGTGCCGTCTAAAATGTTGGTATAAAGACAAATCCAAGCGACGAAAGAACATCGACCACTAAAGTAGTTCACGAAGAACAAAGCAGTAAAGTAAATGTGCTAGAAAAGTAAGGTTTGAATCTAGGACAATGTCTTCCATGTGGGCTTTAGCTTTTGGTTTCATTAATTAATCCACAAGATCCTCAACGCTTAATAACTTGGTTGACTTCCCAACTTTCTTCCTTAATTTGCCGACGATCGTCACTGCATCAACTCCTTTCCCTATCACCACCATCTCGTCTTCACGTTCTTCATCAAACCTCACGGATTCCACACCTGCAATGACATAGAACCATTCTAAATTAGCTCTACGCAGATCCATTACATAAAGATGTGGATATATAGTAGTAGTAAATACCGTTCATAAAAAAATTGTTCTCTCTAAAAGCACTTTTATATCGTGACGAAGATATATGCACAAAACTAAAAGCTGTTACGACAAAAACCATCTTTACAATACCAATTTGTGTAAAGAGTACTTCTTGTGAATAATGTTAAATATTTAAAATGCGATAATAATATTTTTGGGGTTTAAATTGTGTACTGGGGTATCTTGACTACTATATATGATTTCTAGGGTTTGTCACCATCCGCTGTAGTTGCAATCTGAAGTGCCCTGGTCCTGTATCTTTGGCCCTGCAAACCAAGCTTAATCACGATCTTCCTCTGCATAATGATGGAGAAAACTTAGAACATTGATTAGCAAATAACGAATGTACACAAACACAAAATAAAATAAATAAAAACTATCAACTATACTATTAGAATAAGTTAGTGCAAATACTAACCTTGGTCATGTCGTCTCTGCGATCTCTTTCTCTGCCAAAAAGACACATCGAACGAAATGCTTATGCTCAGATGAACGAGGAAAAACAAAAGGGACCTCTGCAGTGCTTCTTAAATAATACGAATTCGGAAGTGCTTTTAAGATTTCGACGCGTTACAGCTAGTTAGCTGCTTCCCTAAGGCAAAATTCGTTCGTATGAATGTGCAGAATCTTCAATTCGACGTTCTCTACACCGTGGTCATGTGGCCTTTGATTTGGTCCGGTTGAGAGCGGAAAGACTCGGTAGACTTCCGGTAATTAGCTGATTAATTTAAAGTTGACTCAAAAGAAGTCTTCTTAGTTAGAGCTTCATGTACTACAGCAAGACGTCCATTGCATAATGGCATAGCTAGAGCATTTCATGGAGACCGGCTTGCATTTACATCTCGAGATCCTTGAATGCCAAGTCTGAGTAATTTCAGCTAACGTAACTGTTGGACGATGCCAATTATGATGTTGATAGAGTATGCTGATGTTCACTTGGAGCTGGATTTGATGTCAAGAGGACTTGATTAGGAAATTTATGAAAGTGGGATCCGATCAGACAAATAAAAATATCTAAAATTAACTAGAAAAAAAAAACTAGAAAAGGTTGTGAAAGCACATGGACAAAAAGTAATTCCTTTTGACCCAATCACATATTACCTGGATTCCCCATATGCAATAAATAGTATTGGTGCAATGTGAAATTGTAGTATGATTTAAGCAACAAAGACTTAATTTTATATTTTTAAGAGAGGACTAAGACCTTCACTAGCGCGTTGGCTTAATCAAGCTCGTTGACAAGTTGTGCGGACTACATTCTCGATCGTCAGCCTTTTCGGCTAGAATTCTTGAGAATTCACGACCATCTCACGACCTTCTATATAACTATGACTTATTCCCATGGAGCAAACTTTCTTGAGCAAGAATTTCTGAAAGACATGAAGCGGGGAGGGGGGAATTGGGTGTACTTAGCGAAACATTGTTAGGTACAATCCAAATTAAAAATGATTTGGAGACGAGGCCGGTCTCTCTACGCAATGTAGAGTCTCTCTACCATTCTTGGTAGTTTTCTTCGCTTTTTTTCCAGTTTTCATCTTGAAGCTCACCCTGTTGAACCTCTTAATCGAAACAATTTCCCATCTTCACCTCTTTTCCTCCGCATCCCCATCTTCATCGTCCCCCCCCCGATCTTTTCTAGCGGCTTGCATGTTATGATCGGGCGTTTTGATGACATCCCTTTCATCTTGCTTCCGTTTGTTTTTCCTTCCCAGATGGCTAAAGAGAGGTTTCGGTGAGTCCATCTTTAATTCCAGTGCTCATCCTCCCCCCGCTAAGGGTTTCTTCTGAATTCCTCTGGTCTTTAAGTGAATTATGGAATCAACGATTACTGATGAAGAAGCTCGCCTGGGGGCTTTATGTCATCGAATGGGTCGGCTATGGTCGGCAAAAGCAGTGGAGATATGGGACGAAGCAGCACCTGTTGACAAAATCGAAGAATGTCGGTTAGTTTTAGTTGGTAAACTTTTAAATAATCCTACAGTTAACTTCCAGGCATTTCAGAATACTATGAAAAGGGTATGGCGCACAGAACTTGTTGATATTTCTATGGGCGACTCTGGCTTATATATCATTAAATTCCAATCTGAGGAGGTAAAACAGAGGGTGTATGAAAATGGACCGTGGCGTTTTGCCAATCATCTGGTCATGTTAAAACCCTGGAAAGCAAATACACCTCTGCATTGCTACAATTTCAATACTTGTGAGCTGTGGGTCCAAATTTATGGTTTGCCATTGGAAAGATGTATTGAAAATATGCTTCGTAAGGTTGCTGCTCACATAGGGAGAGTAACGGATGTGCGCATCGCAAGTAAAGATGGCTCTATGCTAAAAACTGGAAGGGTCAGGGTTGATTTTAACCTTCAACAAGCACTCATGACAGGGATTTTAATCAAAATTGAAGGACAGAGTTTCTGGCTCGATTTCAAATATGAAAAACTTTCGCACTATTGCTTTTCATGTGGTAAGCTTGGCCATTATGCCACGCATTGTGCAGAGTTTCCTTGTGATGAAAGTAATATGGACAAGAATGAGAGTTTCTTATATGGCTCATGGCTACGAGCAGAGGTTAGGGACCACAGCCCTTTCTGGCGTACCTATTATGAGACGAATCCTTCTCAAACTGCCGATGATGAAACTGTCCCGGAGACTCCTCCATCCCCTTCGGTCGTTATTCCTGTTCAAAAGGATAAGGGTAAGCAGACAATGGCAGTAATGGAGCCTGATCTTCCTATTATTGCTGCAACTCCTATTAAATGGCAATCTATGGTTCCATCTGTATCAGAGAATCAAACTGTGCATCACAAACTTCTAGCCGACAGCATCACAGCAAGCAATATACAATCTAAGAAGGGTAAGCATTCTCGTCTTACTGCTCGAGCTGGACCTATTAAGAAGGCTAAAAAACTATTTAGGCCTGATGTTCGTACTCAAATCCAAGAGAACTTTGATGACTCGCATTTAATGGACACTCCAATTCTTACTATGGAAGAACCTAGCAGATGGGCTGTGGTGGCTAGCCCGAATCAGCCACCCCATGACAGATGAAGATATTAAGCTGGAACTGTCGGGGTTTGGGCAATCCCCCGACAGTTCGAGCTTTAAGGGTCCTAGTGGCCCAAGAAAAGCCCCAAATAATTTTTTTGATGGAAACAAAACAACAGAGTTCTGTTCTAATCAGAATCCAAAAGAGACTCAACTTTTCACACTGTTTTCTTGAAGAACCTGTTGGGACAGCAGGTGGATTGGCTGTGTTTTGGAATGATGGTGTGTCTATGTCACTTGAACACCAATCCTCAGACTTCCTGGATATGTTATGTACGGATAAGGAATCAATGTTGGTCATGCGACTTACCTGTGTCCATGCCCCATCAGCCTATAATCAAAGACAAATTATATGGAATGAGTTACGCCAAATCAGTAACTATAATACTCTACCCTGGGTGTGTGTTGGAGATTTCAATGAAATCCTTTACCACTGGGAGAAAACAGGTAAGCGACAAGCTGAACCCTATAGGATGCGATCTTTTCGTGCTTTTGTTGAATCCTGTTCTTTTCTGGAGGTGGCAAGTAAAGGTTGTGCATATACCTGGGTCAATAATCGAGAGGGAGAGGAGTTAATTAAGGAAAAACTGGATCGGGCTCTTTGCACAATGGACTGGCATTTAGCTTATCCATCAGCTGAGGTGTTTGTCTTACCTGCTCTCGCGTCGGATCATGCCCCACTCCTCCTTTCCACAGAAGCCACAAACAAAAAAAGGAGAAGAAGATTTACCTTTGAGGCCTTCTGGATTCAAGATCAGGAGTGTGATCACATTGTTGCTGCAAACTGGCGCTCCAATCTGCGGTCCAACTCTACAATTTCAGAGAAGATTAAGTCTGTTTCAGGTGCTCTTGCCGTATGGAGTCAAAGAAAATTCACTAATGGTAGAGACAAACTTAGTGTTTTGAAGCTACAACTCCAAGACATAATGAATATGCCCCACAACCAACATGATAACGAAGAGATGACTCGCTTGCAGATGGAAATTCAATACCTCTGGCAACAGGAAGAGCAGTATTGGGCCTTGCGATCCCGTATTAACTGGCTCAGGTGGGGTGATAAAAACACCAAATTTTTTTATGCCTCTACTATCCAACGGAGACAAAGAAATCGGATCAGCATGCTCCAGGATACAGATCAAAATTGGGTGAGGGATCAACAACAGCTTAAGGATATGATCATTCATCATTTTCAATCTTTATATACATCTATGGGACATCGTAATTATGAACCTATATTGCAGCAATGCCCTCAGATGGTTACGGAAGATATGAATACTGACCTCATACGAGCTGTTACTCAAGAAGAATTAAAACAGGCTGTCTTTCAGTTGGGGGCAACTAAAGCGCCAGGGCCAGATGGACTGAATGGGCTTTTCTACCAGCATTACTGGGACACCCTGAAAGAAGATCTCTTTGGCTTGGTACAACATTTTTTCTGCACTGGTGTCTTGCAACCTGCACTCAATCAAACAACTATCACTTTAATACCCAAAGTCCCTAATCCGGAAAGACTAGATCAGTATCGCCCAATCAGTCTGTGCAATTATATTTACAAGATTATTTCAAAGATCTTGGCCAACCGTCTCAAACCGTGGCTATCAATGCTGATTTCCCCAGAACAATCTGCTTTTATTAGTGGTCGTCAGATTCAAGATAATATATTGATCGTGCAATAGGTCCTTCATCAACTTAGGATTAGGAAAAGAAAGAAACATTTTCAAGCCGTCCTAAAGTTAGACATGCAAAAGGCCTACGACCGAGTTGAATGGGATTTTCTTCGTGATTATATGCTTAAATTGGGGTTCAGCTCAATGTGGGTCCAAAGGGTTATGGAATGCATTACAACTTCTACCCTTAGTGTCAGATTTAATGGCGAAAATCTTCCATATATTCACCCTACTAGAGGACTCCGTCAAGGCGATCCTTTATCACCATATCTATTTATCCTGGTAGCAAATGTACTTTCTATCCTTATCCAGCAAGCCCTACACATGGGAAATCTAAAAGGTATCACTTTGAATAGGTGGTGTCCAACCCTCTCTCACTTATTATTTGCTGACGATGCTGTTTTCTTCCTGGATGGCAAACTTCGGGAATGCCAGAATCTAGCGAATTTGCTAAATCAATACTGCTTAGCTACTGGCCAGACTGTTAACCGAAACAAATCTGGTATCCTCTTCAGCAAGGCGTGTCCTAACCAATTACAAGAGAATTTGGCCCAAGAACTCCGGGTTCCTATTCTAACTAGATGTAGTAGATACCTTGGTATACCATCAGACTGGGGAAGATCAAAAAGGGATATGTTTGCCTGGATCTTAGCTCGTGTGCATTCTAAGCTAGAAGGCTGGAAGGAGAAGTTCATCTCAAAAGGAGGTAAGGAACTTTTAATAAAAACCGTTGTTCAAGCTATTCCTCAATATGTGATGTCTATTTTCAAGATCCCTGTTTCTTTATGCAAGTCTATTCAACAGAAAATTGCCAGATTTTGGTGGCAGAATAGCAGTACTAAGACAGGTATCTATTGGAAACAGTGGGATGTTCTAACTCAGAGAAAGGATATTGGCGGGATGGGCTTTCGTGACCTTACCATTTTTAACAAAGCCTTACTAGGCAAACAGGCATGGCGTCTAATAAATAACCCCTCTTCCCTATGGACTAAATTGTTTAAAGGTCTTTACTATCATTCTACGGATTTCTTGCATGCTAATATCGGCTTTAGACCTTCATGGGGCTGGCAGAGTCTGCTGCTTGGCAGAGACTCAATTATGGATAACATTCATTGGGCTGTTGGTAATGGGCAAGATATTTCAATCCGCGAAGATAGGTGGCTCTCCAGAGGAACTATTGGTGGCCCTGCGCCCCATGGTGAACCGAAGCAAGTTGCTGGTTTTATCTTACCAGGTCAGTATATTTGGGATGAACCCTTGCTGCGTCAATCTTTTGATGCCCAAACAGTGACAGAGATCCTAACTATTCCACTTCGGCCCCAATGCCTATCGGATAAGATCATATGGAAAGGCACTCAAGACGGTGAATATACAGTCAAGAGTTGTTATAACTACCTCAGAGCAAAAGTAAATATGAATGACAGCAACAATGCATCATCTTCCTACCAAGCCCCTACCACCCTTTGGCGCAAGATCTGGCAGCTCAAAATATCTCCCAAACTCCGAGTCTTTTTGTGGTCTCTCTGCCAAAATGCTCTTTCAACATGTGAGAATCTCTACCGTCGACATGTTATTTCTGACTCTCTATGCAAGTTATGTACCACACATACCCCAGAATCTACCGAACACATTTTCTTATCATGTCCATGGACAGCAAAGGTTTGGTCGCATTCGCAGCTAAATATCAATCCGGCGGCTTATAACACTCAACGTATGGATGCTTGGGTAACAGATATTATAATGAACAGCAATATCTTACCTGATCTGGACATTATTGTGCATACGCTGTGGCAGATCTGGAAGGCCAGAAACAGCTTTGTATTTCGCAGAGCTCATCCGGATCCAACACAGGTGGTGCGAACGGCTTTGGCTAATGCACAGACAGATCGTCGTCTCTGTGCAGCGAGTCCGGCATCTCGGCTTCGATCCGTCCCATCTGATCGTGTATGGCATCCTCCGATTCCTGGCACCTGGAAGGTTAACATAGACGGAGCTTTTATCCTTGCATCATCTGAAGGATCGGTGGCTTCAATTACTCGAGATCACGCTGGCCGAATCGTGGACGGTTTCTCAAGTCATGTTGCTGCATCTTCCGCTCTACAGACAGAAACCCAAGCTTTAACCCTCACACTACGAGATCTGATGCAGAAAGGACACACAAACCACGCTCTGATCGTGGAATCGGATTGCAAGACGCTGGTGGATGCGGTCAACAAATCTTGCCCTCCGCCATGGGAGCTTCGCTCTCTGCTTGCTGAGGCTGCGGCGCTCCTTCAAGGGTTCACAAATCTGCGTATCGTCCGTTGCAGCAGAGACGCGAATGAGGCAGCCAACTGGGCCGCCAAGGCCCATCATTCAAGAAGTCTTCCTTTAAATTGGCCCTCTTCTATCCCCCCTCCGCTTTTGGATATAATATGTACGGATCTACTTGCAAACGGTGTAACTCTTCCTTAATTATATATATTTGCCTCTTCGACCAAAAAAAAAAAAAACTTAATAAATAAAGAGAGACAATAATGGTTTAACTGCTATGGATTCGCTTTTTTCAAGACAATTACTTTGTAGTTGGAAAACATGTTTTATGAAAGAATTTTCTCCAACCGTCTGGATTATTTTATAATAATTGGCCTTTTCTAGTGAAGATTATTCATCATGATCTTGAGATACAATCGGTTCTCTACACTTCTTCTACTTATGAATGTGTATAGTTTGGGTAATTTTGATCCATAGATGGAACCAAGAGTTGAACGAAAGGGGCCAGTTTCTGAAAATTTGGAACTGAGCAACGATCTAGCCTTACCCTAAAATTGGTAACAACCTCCCCTTACTTTTTTTTTTTTTAATAATTATTTTTTCTTCAATACTATATTTCAATTCACTTGTGATTCACAATTTATGTTAGTTTGATTCACATGCTAGATAGTGAGAGCCACGACCCAAAAAGCGAGAGAGACGGAGTAATGGCTAGAGAATAAAGAGACACAGAGAGATGAGAGTGAGAGTGAGAGGCAAAAATGGAAGAAATAAAATAAAAGGCAAGAGCAAAGTGAGAGCTAGGGTTTTGATATTTAATTGTAAAATTGCGAACTTTATCTAGATTGGAAAGAGATAGTTGTGACCTCGAGGTTGGGCATGTCATCTTGGCAATTGCACATGTCTTTGTGGGACTTTTGTTATTGTAAAGTTATTAACTACCTATAATTTTCTAAAAAAGAAATTAATGACCCGTTCAAAGTCGATTCAGGATTCAGCTATACCCGAGAATTGAACCGACGGATTTAAACCTGATTGGTTCCCTTAAGCTCATGAGCTCAGCTTGCTGTCCTAGGAACCAGCCTCAAACAACACCAGCAAGGCCGGTTTTGTCCGGTTTCTAGATTTAACGGGCACCGCCGCACCGTTGCCCACCCCTAATACTAATAATTTCTGTGAGCCGGACTTTGACATATAACAAGTAATTAATAAATATAGGGCAGATAAGAAGCAATTAATTAACAAATTCAGCAACTCGATTAATGAATGTACGAGGGTAAGCAAATATACGTGACAACCAAGTGTAATAGGAAGAATGAGAGTTTGCAAGGAAAGGAGTAAGCAAATATACGTGACAACCAAGTGTAATATGTGCTTCAAAGATCATTTTAAAATCTCGTGAACTATGTATATTCTGTCTCGTTTTCTAGCTTTAGGCTTCGTCGATTAATCCTCAACGCATATCAGCCTCGTCTTCCCAACCTTCTTCCTCAACGCGCCCACAATCTCCCCAGCATCAACTCCTCTCCCTATCACCATCACTTCATCTTGACGCTCCTCGTCAAACCCCACGAATTCCGCAGCTAGCAAGTACAACGATTAAAGACCAGATTAATCCCAGTTACTTGCATCATCATGCACCACAAAGTGCACCAAAGGACAACCGGTTCGGTTCGGGTCCTGCTTTTGCAAGAGAAGCATTAGGAACTCGGATTAATTTGGAAAGCAACCGAGCCAGAGAACGACTGAGAATTCCCAAATATATCAAATGCAAAAAATACATGGAATGCGAGGTTTATGTGGTGCCGGGATAATGAATCACCATGTGCTCGAGCAGCGATCTGTGATGCCTTGGTCTCGCACAAGTGCTTAGCTCGAGCTATGAGTGATGAAAGTGAGAGCTTTCTTGGCGACTTATTTATACGCCAAGCAGATCACCCAAATACTCCATTGCTTCAGGACCTCGACGCATTACAGATCTTCGCTTTGGCGCTATTTCCACGAACGTGACCGTCACTCTCACGCCATTGCTAGGAAGCTGCGATGTGGGATATACGCCACGTGGAGTGGACTTCAGTCCTGGTCAATGCTTGGTTTTAGGCTGAAATTTATTCAAGGTAATCCCATTATTTTAACTTGAAATGCCTCTAGCCAACAGGTTCTTTTGATCAATATCTCTCCCCTTCGGATAACTTAGGATTGCATGCAGGTTGGCATTGATGTGTCACGTTCATTAGCTGTCATTTCCATCGTTTTGACCCAAAATTTCGGTGCATATCAGGAGTTTTTGCAAGTGCCATTTAATTAGTATTTAATAAGAAGGACTATGACATTCATAGAGCCGTCCAATACATGCTCTAAAGTCATGGAATTAGATTTAGAGGTCTCAAGCTTGATTCCAATTAGAATTGGTCTCAAAATTGTAGTCAATATATCGGATGCAAAATGCGTTCTATGAGTCAATTATCAAAGTGCACTCAAGGTCAAAGTCAGAAGCATAAGTAAGAGTAATGTATACATATTTTTCATGACTCATTCGTGACGGCTGCCGTCAGCAATTTGTGACAAAAAAATGAAGGTTTATGAACTTGGAGATATTTGTACAGCTATATAGCTGTTTCCCTAAGGCAAATTCGTATCTATTAGTGCACAAAATCATTCAATTGACGTTCTCTACATGATCGTCATGTGCCCTTTTGATTTGGTCCAATTGAGAGCGTTAAGACTCGGCGAACTTCCGTTAGTCGGCTGATTAATTTAAAGTTGACTTAAGAAAAAGTCTTCTAAGCGAAAGCTTCACGTGCACCCACAAGACGTCCTTCTCAAAATGATATAGCTGGAGCATTCCATGGGGATGGGAACCTGGACTCAAATTACGACATCGTGTTTATTAAATCCAACCAAATTCAACTAATGTGGCCGTTGGACAAGGCCAAAATATGACGTGGATGATATATCCGGATGCCTACTTGGACGTGGGTGAGAAAATTATTTTGTAGCTGGAAAACATTTTAATCAAAAAACTTCTTTACATCATTTGGGTTTTAAATCCTTGGTGAATGTCTAGTATATGAAGTTATTTTATGGATGATTATCTCGATCTGAAGTGAATATGATCTGGGTTATCTTGTTATAGAGGCTGGTTCAAGAAAATCTGGAATTGGACAAATTGGGAACCATCCTGCCTTATTTTTTTCATCTATAACTCGCTATTTAAATTAGTTTGTAATTCTCAATTTATGTTAGTAATTAATAACTTTAAATGCCAATCTATCTTGAGTCCGCATCCGAGACAGCAAGAGACCGTACACAGAGAGAGAGAGAGAGAGAGAGAGAGAGAGAGAGAGAGAGAGAGAGAGAGTTGGGACAGGAGGAAGAAAAACAAAAGAAAGAGTGAAGTAAGAGCTAGGAGTTTGACTTTTAAATTTGTACGGTAAATTATATTTTGATTAAAAAGAGAAGGATGTGAGCTCAGGCTGTGCATGTAATCTAAATCAATTTCATGTCTCTAGAGCCTCTTATGATTTTAAAATTGTTAAACTTGTTAGAATTTTTCTCTAATAAAAACTTGCTAATCGGTTTAAGATGGATTTTGCCATGAAAACGATCTGATAAGTTTTATCCCAAGTAAAACCAGTAGATTTAAGGCTCAACTCTAGACCTGAACTCAACTGAACCTGGTCAATTCCAAGGTTTTTAACACATGAGCTTACTAGGTTGTCTAGAGAATCAGCCTTGAACTGGATTGGCAAGGCCGGTTTTGACCAATTTCCGAATTAAACGGACACATGTTACTCACCCTTACTTTCACTTTATAATTTTTGTGAGTTAATCTATGCCTGGTAACAAGTAATTAATAGATATAGGACAGACAACAGATAATCAATAATGAAACTGCGTTACTCAATTATTCAAAGCATGAGGGCAAACTACAAGCACATATGATTTTTAACAGCATGCATGCATGAATAACAAAATATGTAATTGACAGTCCAAGAACATATATATCTGGCTACACTTTTTCTATAGGAAGAATGAGAATCTGCGTGGAAAGAAGTAATCAAATCCATGTGAACATCAAGGGCGATATGTGCGTAATAGAAAATCCTGAAATCTTCCGAACTCTGTATGTCCGTCTCGTTCTAAGCTTTAGGCTCCGTCACATCATCCTCAACGCTTATCAGCCTCGTCTTCCCAACCTTCTTCCTCAATGCTCCCACAATCTTCACAGCATCAACTCCTTTCCCTGTCACGACCAATTCGTCCTGACGCTCCTCGTCGAACCCCACGAATTCCGCACCTGCGAGCACAACGAGGAAAGGTCAGATCAATCCCAGTTCTTTGAATTAGGCACCACAAAATGCACCGAAAGACGACTGATTCAGTTCGGTTTGTTTCCGTATTTTGGCAGTAGTGAAAAGAGAGATTTTAGAAAGTCGGACAAACTCACAAAACAACTGGGCCAAAGGGCGAATGAGAATTGCGAAGTATATCAACTTGCATCGTGTCTATCTACAAAGGAAAACAAAGAGAAAGAGGTGTAGGGATAAGTAATCACCATCTGCTTGAGTAGCGATCTGCAATGCCTTGGTCCTGCACTTCCCGCAATTCATCTCTACCTTCATCACGATCTTCATCTGGAAATGACGGGAAATAAAAGAGGACAAGATCACATTAGACACAAATACAACAGAACAGATCTCACTGCAATAGCAAAGTATGCACAGACCTTCATGCTGTCTCTCTCGCTGGGATTCTTCAGATCGAATTTCGCTGAGTGAAGACACCCGCGAGAGCTTGGCTCGAGTAGTTACGAGTGATGAAAACGAGAGGTCTTGCGACCCGCTTATTTATACGCGAGCAGATCACGCAAATGCTCCATTGCTTCAAGACCTCGACGCGGACAGCTCTTTGTCTTCGTCGTGAAGGCTCTTCTTTTGTTTTTTCCCTCTTCCTTCAAAGAACAGTGTGAACGAGATCGTCACTATGATGCTACTGCACCCGTAAGGAGATTGTGTCTCCACTTCGACGCCATTACCGCGAAGTAGCACAAGACGCTCGACGTGGCTGGCTGCACGCTACGTGGAGTTGACTTCAATGCTGGCTATTTAGGATTGGATGCAAAGGTTGACCCAAGATTTTTGGTGCGTCTAGGGGGTCTTTGCATGTGCCATTGATCTTAGTATTAATCAGAAGGTTCTAGACTACCATAGGACGCGTCCAATACGTGTTCTAAAGCCATGAATTACATAAATTCTCTCTTTGCCCATTTGACATTTTAGCCACTCTTTACATATCAAGACTAAGTGCGCACGCGCATAACATCAGAATTAAAGGTCTCGAGCTTGATCCAATAAAATTGATACTGACATTGTAGTTCATATATCTGATAAAATATGTACAGATAGAATAATGTGTACATATATTTCACAACTCTTTTATTACCATGTACGTACTAGCACAAGAGCACACACATATGCATGAAAAACAATCATTGAGATAAGCACACAAACTGATAAATTTGTTCTCTTAATTGTAGATGAATCAAATCGTATTTGGGAAAGAGATTACAATTACAGTCGGAATATATGAGTGATTTAGAGGATTATATATATGTTTGATACATGAATTTTCTTAAAATACAAATCCGTCCATCATTCATTTATTCGCAGACATGGACTTGTAGGGTATGTAATATCTATGTGAAGGTTTGATATTGAAAACGTTGCTGGGGCTTGCTCTAAGTGTGACAGGCAAGAAGGGGACTCATTTATGTACGTGCACCAAAAGAAAATGAAAAAAGAAAGGATAATTTGATTTGAGTTATTTTAAGTAATGAAAGTACATCATCTCAGAATGAGAATAATTCATTAAAATTGAATCATAAGATGGCATCTATATTTATGCATCTTTACTACAATTTTATTTACTATTAAGTATCATAGTGTTATAAGACTAACACAGAAAATATCATATCTTGAAATTTAAGTCAATGCGAAATTACTGTGAAATAAATTAAAAACAATAAAAGACACAAATTTATATAATTCGATTTGAGTGTCGGTATCTATATTCATAGATAGAGCGAATAATGATAAATAATTTACTATTATTAAAAAATTAAAGTTAAAGTTACTTACGCGTTCGAGTGTTTCAATAACATGTTTACATGTAAATAATTCAATGGAATGTAAAGCTCATCGTACGGCTGTCGAACACAACGCTCGCTTCGTTGGCTTTGCGTTCATCCTTGTGCGGCTATTTCAAGAGCTCACTGTGTGGTTTCTTCTTCAATGAAGAAAAGATGGGTTTCTTTTTTTATATGCGGCTACTGCAGGCAAGAAGGAAAAAGCAAAACCCTTGTTTTTACTTGCCTTTCCTCTGACTTCCCTTGGCCCACGCGTACATGTATATATTTATATATACGTTTCTTTTGCACATGTCCAAAGAAATTGTCTACGCAATATAAATAAAGCCCAAGAAGTCAAACCGGTCGAAGATAAAAGATCAACTTCCTTCGCCCGAGTAATCTAGATTTGCGCAAGACTAAAAGATGCACACCATATTTTGAACAAATCAAAAACTTCAAATGGATGGAATTTTGTATATAGCCTGAAATCGAAACATAACTTAAAACATATCATATTTATTCATCTAATTATGGGCAAGAAAATTCTTTACTCATTTTCCTAAAGGGAAAATCCATATAATATTATCACTATGACATCAATATCTTGAACCGTTATTGACACATAAACTTTGATTATCGTATATAATCATATATAATCATATATCGTATAAGAAAATTAGGAGTTGACCCAACCTCTATATAAAATATTATTTTAAGCTTAGTTAGCATTGACATAATAGACATTGGGAACATCTTTTATTTAGTTATATTATGTCCACATAAATCGCATTTTAGTCGATCCAATCATAAATTGTTTTATGACCCATTTGCAACCCTATAACCCACTTATTTTGACCTCTTTATTTTGCAAACCCATTATTCTCGTCCGCAAAGTTTAGTATAACCCTTCTAAATAATGTTGAGTTACTAAATGAATTTCGAACCCATTTTGACAGGTTTACAAACATGACACCACCTGAATGGGAGATTGTAGGTCGACCAGTAGAGTGCAAGCGATATCGGATGCGGCGTTTATCAAGCAAAGTCTTAATTGGACTTTCTCTCCAACCAAATTGGGTGAAGTCCAAAATTTGGTGGAGTCTGATCTTGCATTGAATAAATGATGCATTCCATGTTTGAGTCGGCAGGGCTATGATTTCGCTTGGATTTGTTTTAGTTGCTTAATCATTCTTGATTTCAAATTCCAGGCAAGTGAAGTGAACCAGAATAAAAAGCATGTGGGTTATTCTGCTTGGTTATTACACTTCAAAGCAATCGATAGGAGTGTTAGGATTTTGTCTTCAAGAATTTTTCGAGCAAATCTTGTGAGATATTATGAGATAACACTTTTACATTCGCTTTGAGTGTAATCTAAAATTCAAAAACATTTAGGTGTTTGAGTATTGCAACTTTATAATTCTCTGGACTCCTAATGAATTTATTTGCAGCTCGACTCTCCCCATAGAATAATTATCAATACTCAAGTTGAACCAACTAAATATCTCGTGTCCTTGATATTCATTGTGAATTTTGTCTAGTAATTTCTCCTCTCAAGTATCGAATAATAGAATTTGTTATTCCCCTTGTTATTTGGGGAAAAGTGTTAAAAAAAAAGTCAGAAACCTTTGCAATTATGTTAATTTAGTCATAAACCTTTTATTAGTACTAATTTAATCATAAACCTTTTCACTTAGTGCCAATTGAGTCCTTTTTGGCTAATTTTGGCAAGATTTTGTTGAACTGAGTGCTAGTCAGCTGATGTGAATAACTTTTAATAATATTTTAATATTTAATATTTTTGAATTTTTATTTTCTTTTTATTTTTCCTTTTATTTTTCTTATATTTTTTATTTTTTCCTTTTCCACCTCCTTCCTCTGTTTGATCACTGGACCTTGACCTTGTTGGCTACTAGCGAGGCTCGAGCCCTCGCCAGTGGCCGTGAGGGCAGCCTCTTGTGGGGGTGGCAAGGCTTGCCCTCGGCGGATCTAGCAAGGGTCATGCCTTGCCCAACCTCCGGCGAGGCTTGACCCTAGCTTGGAGCTAGACCGCCCTTGTGGCTTGGGCAACCTTAAGTTGGCTTTGCCAGAGGCTGGGTGAGGTTTGGGCGAAGTTTGACCTTGTCGAATTTAGCGAGGTCAAGCCTCAGCCATGGCTGGCGAGGCTTGAGCCTTGCCAGATTTGGCGAGGGTGAGCCTTGCCGCCTAGTGCGAGGCTGCCCTCATAACCATTGGTGAGCCTTGCTAGAGGCCGATGAGGTCGACCTTGACCTCATTGGTTGTCACTTCTGGTTGGTTGCTAAGGTCCATCGACTAGCTGGAGGAACGAGGAGGAGAAGGAAAAAAGAAAAAGACAAAATAAAAAGAAAAAAATAAACAATTCAAAAATATTAAAATATTATTAAAAGTTGTCAACGTCAGCGTTGATCGTGCCACGTCAGCCGGGTGGCACCCCATTAACAAAATCCAGTAAAAATTAGTCTGAAAGAACTGAATTGATATCAAGTGAAAATGTTTAGGACTAAATTGACATATATATATATATATATATATATATATTGGTAATGTAAGCATTGTATTAACTTTTAACCAAACACGGCTATACAGCGGGGGTCTTGGCACCAAAACTTACACTCATAATGGCATACAAGTCATAATGAGTGGAAGGGTGCCGAGAAAAGGAAAAAAAAAAAAGGAAAAAAGGGAAGTCAAGCATGAACAACCCTCAACAAAATTACAAAGAAGGAATAGACACCGCCGAAGAGAAGATAGTGGGGTCGAGTCCCCAACCTCTTTGGATCCTCTTGTTTTTTGGTGTGTCGAAAACGCGATTGAAGGTAAATGCCTCATCCTTCACAACTTTGATGAGATGTTTTTTCATTGCGGAAATGAATAGGGCTTGGCCCCGGAAGAGTATGTCATTCCACATCTTCCAAATGGTGTGGCATAGAGCACTGGAAGAGTACGTCACAATACTTCGATAAAAGTCACCGCTTGGGATACACTTGATGGTCCATTGAAGATTGTCCATCCACCCCCTGTTATGCTAAGGAAGGTTGCATCTAGCAGCCCAAAACATGGCAAGACTAGCTATAGTGTGGCGATCAAAAAATAGATGATCGATCAAATCCGGTCTAGAGTTACAAAAAACACAAGAAGCATCAATAATTCTACCATAGGATAGTAGAAGGACCTAGGTAGGTAGTTGATGCTTGGTTGTGAGCCAAAGGTGGACTTGGTATTGTGGGATAAGAGTTTTGTTCCATATGAAGTAGCACCACGGGACCAAATTTCTCTTGGGACGGATGGCTTGCCAAGCTGACGCCACCGAGAACACACCCGAAGAATGCTTCAGCCAAGTCAAACAGTCGGGGTTTTGAGATAGTGCTAGGATAGGATGCATCCACGACTCCATAATGGTCTTGATGGCTTTTCCCTTGTTATTTGATAGGGGTGGCAAATGGGTGGGTTGGGTCGGCTATAGGTCGAGTTGAAAATGGGTCGACCCATATTTGACTCATTTAACCCGTTTTGACCCATATTCTTGTAGTGTAAATCTAATGACCCATACCCGACTTGACCCGTACCCGACCTATACCCGACCCAACCCATATTGCTAAAACTTACTTATTGTTAAAATATTTTTATGCACTACAAATTTTTTAATAATTTTTATGCAATACAAATTTAATGGAAAATTTTTATAAATCTTTTAAAAATATTTTTAAAAAAATCAAAATTTTATTTTTTTAAAAATATTTTTTTTAATTATTTTTAATAATTATTTTTTAATAATTTTTATTTTTTAAAATATCATTTTTAATTTTTAATAATTATTTTTTAATTTTTCTCTTTTTTTTTTTTTTCCTTCTTCTTCGGCTGGTCGTCGGCCATGATGACGGCCGGCGATTGGCCACAAGCGAGATTGAGCTTGCCGACATTGGGCAGGGCTCGATCTCGCCAATCCAGCAAGGCCAAGGCTCCGCCCGACGCTAGTGAGCTTGAGCCTCGCTAGATCTGATGAGTCTCGAGCCTCGCTAGTTGTTGGCGAGGCTGAGCCACATCGAATTTGGCAAGGCTCGAGCTTGCTGGCATCGGGCAAGGCTCGATCTCGCCAATTGTCATCGGCAAGGCTGAGCCTCGCCGGATTTAGCGAGACTCGAGCTCACCGACATCGGGCGGGGCTCAATCTCGCCAGATTTGGCAAGGCCGAGGCCCCGCTGACGTCGACGAGCTCGAGCCTTGCCAGATTCGGCGAGTCTCGAGCCTCGCTAGTGCTCATTAGCGTTGGGCGGGGCCTCGGCCTTGCCAGATCTGGTGAGATCAACCCCCACCTGACACCGATGAGCTCGAGCCTCGCCAGTCATCGGCGACCTTTGAGGGAGCGGTAGAGGCAAGCCGCGGCGGCAGGCGGTGGAGGCAAGCCACAGCGGCGTGTGGCGAAGGTGGCTCGGAGGTGAGCGGCGGAGGACGAAGGTTGAAGGGTTGTGTCGCTAGGATTTTCATTTTTTTTAGGTTTTAAAAATGGGTCGAAAATGGGTCATAATGCATGACCAATTTTTGACCCATATAAAATTGAACTTAACATGAGTCGAATATGGGTCATGGCCCATTACAACTTCATAACCCACATTCGACCCATTTGTGAAAAATATGGGTGCAAAATGGGTCCATGACCCATTTTGCCACCTCTACTATTTGGCACTACCTACAACCATAAAATGAAAAAAAAAGAAGAAAAAAAAAAGAAAAAGAATAAGCCATGCTCATGCACTAAATAATAAAAAGTGGATGAAAAATGAGATATTATTAAGAAGGATAGACGAAGGGCGCATTTGGTAACAATTCTGTTTTCGGGAACAAATTATGATAAGAAAAGATTATTTTTTATTCTGTTCCCGGGAACAATTTCTAAGCATTTTAAGCCATTTGATTACTATCTAAAATTTCTGATTCTGGAATAGAATTACGTTTGGTACCGTGCTTAAAATTTCTGATTTTGGAATAGAATTGCGTTTGGTATCGTGTTCAAAATTTCTACTCCAAATCATTTTCTTTTAATTTTTATATTTTCTTTTCTTTTTTTCCTTTCTCTCTCCTATTCTTCTTCTTCAAGTGGTTGGTCGGCGGTCTGGCGACCAGCCAGACGAGGGCCAACGACCTCACTAGAGCATCGTCGGCCCTCGCTAGTGGCTAGGTAGGCCTCGTTGGGGCTGGATGAGGCCTGCCTGGCCACCGGCGAGCTCATCGGACCTCACCTTGGCCTGGCGAGCTTGCCGGACTGGTTGCTGGCAACCGGCGGTGATGGACGGTGGACGGACAGTGGCGAACGGCGGACGATGGATGGTGGCGGACAGTGGTGGACGACAACTACGGGATGGTGGTAGATGAAGAAGAAGAAAAGGGAAGAATAAGAAGAGAAAAGGGAAGAAGAAGAAGAAGAGAAATATAGTCTTGATTCTTAGATTTGTTCTCGGAAACAAGAATTAAATTTTTTATTTATTCTTAATTTTGTTCCAAATTTACTTTCGGGAATAAAAAATATAAATTTATTCCAGGGAACAAAAATTTTATACAACGCGATTATGTTCCAAAACTATTCTCGAGAACAAAAAATAGGAATCGGTCACTATTTGGATGGTTAACAAACAGCCCCTGAAGAAACTAGTTCGTAGAAAAAAGATGCCATCTAAGATGTGGATATAATGATAGATTTGTAGACCTGAGTAAGTCCTTAAAAGGCTCAAAGGAGAACAAACAGAGTGAAGAACTGCTGAGGGCTGGGACTCCCCAATGTCACCTCCTGTATTCCCACTCCGCTAGGAAGAAAAAACTAGTGGGGAATTAGGAGACAAGGTTGTGCAGGCCATTGGACATTAAAAAGGTGTAGCATCTAGGTAGGGTGTTGAATTACTAGACTACCGCTGGTAAAGCCTTGTGAAGTTTAGACTCCTACTGGTCAACTGATGCTTCACACAGTGTCTTTCAACTGATGTGTTGACTAGAACCCTTGGTGAAAGATACTGTGTGCACTACCCATAACCATTAAATGGAAAAGAGAAAAGAAAAAGAAGAGGTCATGCTCATGCACATAATCATTAAAAGCGGACGAAAAGGAAATATTATTTAGAAGGATAGACCAAAGAAACTAGTCCGTAAAACAAAAGTGCCATCTAATATGCGGGATAAAGACAAGTCCAGGCAGCCAAAGAACTTGGACTTAGAATACAAATACACACGCACGACTAGTACAATAGTTCACGAAGAACAAAGCAATAAAGTAAATGCCCTAGAAAAGTAAGGATGGAATCTAGGACAATGTCTTCCATGCTGGTTTTAGCTTTTGGTTTCATTAATTAATCCACAAGATCCTCAACGCTTAGTAACTTGGTTGACCTCCCAACTTTCTTCCTTAATTTGCTGACGATCGTCACTGCATCAACTCCTTTCCCTATCACCACCATCTCCTCTTCACGCTCTTCAAGAAAACTCACAGATTCCACCCCTACAATGACATAGAGCATGCTAAATTACCTCTACGCAGATCTATTATTTAAAGATGTGGACTCTTATATAGTATTAGAAAAGATAATCAATAAAAAATCGTGCCATCTAAAAATCGTTACAATAAAAGCCATCTTTCTGATACCAATTTGTGTAATGAGTACTCCTTGCGAAGTAATATTAAATATCTATGACATGATAAAAATATTTTTCGGGATTAAATTGGGTAATGAGGTATCTTGACTATGATATATGATTTCTAGGGTCTGTCACCATCGGCTGTAGTTGCAATCTGAAGTGCCCTGGTCTTGTATCTCTGGCCCTGCACGCCAAGCTTAATCACAATCTTCCTCTGCAAAATGATGGAGTTGAATAGCAAACAACAAATGCGAACACAAACACAAAATAAATAGATAAAAACTATCGACTATACTAGTGCAAGAAGTTAGCAAGTACTTACCTTGGTCATGTCGTCTCTGTTATCAGTTTCTCTGCCAAAAAGACACGTTGGACGAAATGCTTATGCTCAGATGAACGAGGAAAAACAAAAGGGACCCCTGCAGTGCTTCTTATATAATACGAACTCGGACGTGCTCCTAAGACTTCGACGCGTTACAGCTAGTTAGCTGCTTCCCTAAGGCAAATTTCGTTTGCATGAACGTGCAAAATCTTCAATTCGACGTTCTCTACTTCGTGGTCATGTGGCCTTTTGATTCGGTCCGGTTGAGAGCAGAAAGACTCGGTGGACTACCGTTACCTAGCCGATTAATTTAAAGTTGACTAAGAAGAAGTCTCCTTAGTGAAAGCTTCACGTGCTCCAGCAAGACGTCCACTGCACAATGGTATTGGCTAGAGCATTTCATGGAAATGGGGACTTGGATTTACATCTCGAGATCCTCGAATGCCAAGTCCGAGTAACTTCAACTAACGTAACTGTTGCGTGCTGTTGTGATGTTGATAAAGTATGCCGATGCTGACTTGGAGCTGGATTTGATGTCAGGAGGACTTGGTTAGAAAATTTGTGAAGCTAGGATTCAATTAGACAAATAGAAAGTATATAAAATTAACTAGAAAAAGTTGTGAAAGTACATGGACGAAAAGTAATTTCTTTTGACCAAATCACATATTATGTGGATTCCCCATATGCAAAGGATGGTATTGGTGCTATGTGAAATTGTAGTATGATTAAAGCAACAAAGACCTGAATTTTATATTTTTAAACGAGGACTAAGACCTTCAGTAATGCGTTGGTTTAATGAAGCTCATTCACAAGTTGTGAAGACTGGATTCTCAATCCTCGGCCTTCTCGGCTGGAATTCTTGAAAATTCGCGACCTTTTATATGACTATACTTATTCCCATGGAGCAAACTTTCCGGAGTAGGAATTCCTGAAAGACATGCGGTGGAGAGGAGGGAGTGGGTTGTGCTCAGCAAAATATTGTTAGGTGCAATGCAACAAGTGCTTGTGGACTCCTAGCCCTTAGATCGTGTGGAAATACAAATGGGTGCACCAGGGGCAGTGAGCCCGAGCTCACATCGGGTGGTCCACATCATCCAATAGGCGTATCGTGCACGAGCAAAATCAAGCCATTGCTTTGGTACAAAAAGTCCAAAAGTAGGGAGAAAGAAAAAATGCATTCCCTTTCATATGAACTTTTTGAATTGAATCAACTCATGCATGCAGAAACATAGATATCATGAAATTAACATTAAGGGCGTGCATGGAAACGTTTCTAAGAAACGTTTCCGGCACACTTTTGTACTGAAAGTGTGCCCGGGAATAAAAAAGGAACAAAAACGCGTTTGGTTGCGTTTTTGTTCCTTTTTTGTTTTTTTGTTTCTGGAACAAAATAGAAACAGAAAAAAGAAACAAAAAAAAGTTGTTTCTTTTGAAAAGAAACACTTCTTCGACGGAACAAAAGAACAAAAACCAAAAGAACAAAAAAACAAAATCGGAACAAAGGCGAAGCTCTTCTCCTTCGTGCGTGCTCGTCGCTCCTCTCGTCGGCTGAAGCTTCGTTCTTCCTTTTCCGGCGTCTCTCCCATCTCTCCGGCGGCTCCCACTCAGCTGGCTCTCCGGTGACTCCTCACTCCGGCGACTCCAGGTACGTTTTTGGTGCTTCTCCTTCTCCGGTCAGCGTTGCTCCCCGTTCGGCGCTCCTCCTCCGGTCAACGTTGCTCCCCCTTCGGCGCTCCTTCTCCGGTCAGCATTGCTCCCCCTTCGGCACGACAGATCTGGGACAGCTCGCTCGAGCCTCGAGCGAGCGTTGCTAGCCTAGATCTACCGCAGATCTGGGCGAGCAATGCTCACTCAAGGCTTGGGCGAGCGTTGCTCGCCCAGATCTGTCGCGCCGAAGGGGGAGCAACGCTTGCTCGAGAGCGAGCTCGAGCTGCAGCTCGATCTGCAGCTGCTCGAACTCCCCCTTCGCTCGCTCGATTGATCTGCAGCTCGAGCTGCTGGAGCAGCATCTGGAGCAGCAGCAGCTCGAGCTGCAGCTGCTCGACCAGCAGCTCCAGCGAGTTGCAGCTCCAACAGCAGCAGCTCGCTCGAGCTGCTGTAGCTGCTCGAGCAGCAGCTCCAGTGAGCTGCAGCTACTGGAGCAGCAGCTCGAGCTGCAGCTACTGGAGCAGCAGCTCGAGCTGCAGCTGGAGCTGCTCGAGCAGCAGCGAGCTGCAGCTCGAGCCTCGCTTGGCGAGAGCCTTGCTCCTCGAGCAGCAGCTCCAGCGAGCTGCAGCTGCTCGAGCAGCAGCTCTAGCGAGGTGGACAGGCTGCTCCAGCAAGCAGCAGCTGCTCGAGAATATTGGTTTGGAAATTGACTTGATAGCAAATATAGCTGTGAGACAGAAATGGGTATTCGGCAACAAACTGTCGGCCGCGTAATCTTTTGTCCAAAGTATCAGAATGTGGGGAATTTGCATAATGAACTATAATTTGGGGATAGTAATGTGGCCTCGTGCACTAACCAGCATGACAATAAGAACCACTGAACAGGAGCCTATTCCCTTGCTAGAATTTGTAGAACATCATACATTTTGGTGATAGGAATTTTTCTCAGAGAAATTTGAAAGCCCTTGAGTGAAATTTGGTTAGCGAATTCTTTACATAGTGTAGTATGGACGGGTGCTTATGGTTTGTAAACCTAGGAATTCCTCCACCAAAGGTGAATTTCTAATTATGTAGTGACTCCAGGCCAGTCGCATTAACATTTATCTAACAATTCTTGTTATGAAAAACTGCAATGTCTAGCCAAGCTTACATTTTGTGAGGATCAGGTATCGATAATGCTGCTATTAATCTGTAAGTTAAGCATGAGAAGCTGCCAAAGAGTGCTTTCTGATCGGCATTCCCCTTTTTCCCACGACATTATCAAGAGGGAAAAAAGAGTAGTTTTGTGCAATGGAAAGAAAAGTCATTTAACTACCAAATCGTGTTAAAATTGCTGTTTTTCCTTTATCAAGGAGCAATAAAAGATAAAACCATTGATGTCTTAATGTAGAAAAGAAATTACATAATTTTGTCCGTGTCTGTTAATTTCCTTTTCCAGTTTTACTTGCTTTTTTTAATGTTATGTGGTGGTTGGCATTCTGATGGAAACAGTAGCTTTATGGAAATTGCTAATCTTTTTTATTCTTCATACTTGGCTTATGTATAAACGACACTGATGCGGTCTAGTCTTATATAAGAGTTGGTTTTTATTTATATATTTATTGTGAGTACTAACATGTGATTATCTGTTTCCGGTAATCTGAAAATGCTGAATTCATTTTGTCCTCTCTTTCATACTTCTTCCTGTTCCTTATTTCAAGTTTCTTTGCTCTTGGAAGACGATTATAGCTAAAAATGTATAGATCGTATGCTAATTAGCCTTGGAGAAATACTATCAGTGGAACTTCCTTTTAGTCTTCTGCTTGTGAATGTCTAGTTATTTTTCTCAATAAAGTATTGGAAGATATATGTTATTTGATTTGTAGAAGAAAACAACCCGGGAGGAGTTTGGATTGATCAATACACTACTTATTTTTGTTGCAGTTGACATCCATGAGGGAATCATTTACGCCTGAATTGAATAAGATTAAGGAGGGAATCTCGATGAGGTTACGGCCGGTATGTAAAGAAACTCTGTTATTGGGAACGTTCCGACTAAGCATTGTTGAGAAAGTTATCGCTTAATTTTGATTCTTTCATAATTTTGTTACATGGAGTAAACATTTCTTAAGAAAGGCAGACTATATAATTGATTTTTAAATTTTTTAATGGTCTATCATCCTATTTGATCTCTTTCTTATCATATGTTGTTCTTATACATTACCAGCATGGGTCTCTTCCGCAACAGCTGAAGCCAAAGCGGAAGCGAAAGCGGAAGCCAAAGCAGCTTGAAAAATTGAAAATTTATGAAGCGATGTTGGACCGCGTAATTGCTAATGTTGCAAGTTGACAAAGCTGATATAGTGCCTACTTTCAAGGAGAAGCTGGATCGATACGATAAAGCGATTCTGAACTTTATCAACACAAGTAGGCAGAAAAGTACCTAGGCAGCAAGGGCAACTTCCTCCTCCTCATATGCACTCAGGTTGAAGCACTGGACCCAGAATGACAAACATGACAAATATGGAGGGTACTTTGGAAAATATGTAATACTATGTCCTTATTCCGGATGAGGATGGTTTGTTTGGGTCAGGATCTGGAATAGAAGCTAAAGACTTCTCAAAGTTTGGATTGTTTTGTCGTTTGGTTTGTAATGCTTGTGGGTTGTTATTTGAACTTAGATTTAAGATTTTTTGGATAATTTTTCCTGAAAATTTTTTGAGGTTCTTAATACAAAAATTCATGTCTTTTTTCTCTCTTTCAATCCGTGAAGTCATAAGTTGAGGGAAGAAAAAGCGCCTCAAAATAGATTAAAAGTCGGAGGTGTATCCTATACAGAATCATGCTTTCGAGGAAGCTGACAATATCTTTATCTTTCCACGAATGAAAGGGCACGGAGTTGATAAATACTTCACTTAATGTTCACGGTCGAGTCTTTAAAATGAGGGCTATGTTTCTGGGGTGCTTCATCCTCCCGTCACCGGGTGAATCCTATCAAATCTAATGATGTGAATTCGGAACGTAATGTTTGGATATTCAAATAACCGCCAATTTTCGGAATAAAGAAATGTTACTTTTACAGTCGGCTGAGTTTAGGATGGCCTATCAATCTACTATCAATTCTTTGGTTTCAGTATGTTGCGCTCATCGGGCGACGAAGGTCTTATTAGGCCATTTTCAGGTTGGATTAGGCTGAGTCAATCGGTCCCTCCTCCATCTCTATCCTAAGATTTAAATTAAAAGGACTTGGCCTCTCATTTTTATTTTTATTTTAAAGAAATGTAAACTATTGATGAATTTGTGTGAACTTTATTTAAAAAAATGTTTTTAAAAAAAAAACAGAAATTTTTTTTTTACGTTTACCAAACGTGTTTCTGTTCTTTTTCTATTCTAGGAACAGAAATTGACTGCAGTTACCAAACATGTTTCTGTTTTTTTTTTTATTCCAAGAACAGTTTTTTTTTTACACTTACCAAACGCGTTCTTTTATTCAAAAACTGTTCCCCAGAACAGAAACACTTTTTTTTGTTTCTGTTCCCAGGAACAAAAAAGAAACAGAAGTGTTTCCATGCGCACCCTAAATTTCTCGAGTTTGAACTTGCATTTAGGTACGCTAGTCAAATGTGTGGGCGCTCAACCCATATCTGACCTGACCCGACCCGACTTGGGATTCACTTTTAGCATTTTTTTTCCTCCTTAATATTGTCGCCTTTGAAAAATAAATGGATCCATGGATTGACTTATTGAGTTAATGAGAGAGCTCGGGGGTAGGATTAAGGATGGGAGCGTGAAGGTGGTAGTGAAAGTTCGACACAAGTCGTCCACATATCATGAAATAGGTATGGCTTTGGTTTTCAGCTAATTATATACCAGATCTTAATATATTGGTTAACGCACGGTTGCTAATACATTATTTGATTTGACGTTTTTCGGTTTTTGATAACTAATTGTGTGGTTTTAATATCCATGAACAAATCATTAAACAAGTATAGGCTTTGGTTTTCAGCTACATATAAACGAGATCTTAATATTTTGTTTAATGCTTGGTTATTAATACATATTTGATGTGAGGTTTTCGATTTGAACTATTGATTGTGCATTTTTAATATCCATACAGCACTAGGGGCCCTATTTCCACCCCTTATATGATTATATCCACCCAATTTTCATTAAAAAAAAAAAAAAACAAACTCGCCATCAAACATCAATTGTAATTTAAAGTGGTGGCCCCTACTTATTTACATTCCTTCTTTTTTTCTAGTTTTCTATTTCTATGTAGCATCTAATTGCCATAATTAAGATTTCACGTGTTTTTTCTTTTGTGGGTACGCCATGTATATTAAAGGTATTGTGTTTTCAATTTATTGTTAGATTTTATTAATGTAGAGATTAGTTTTGTCAAAAAGAGAAATTTTCAAGAAATCTAATTTTTCCAAAGTTGTTTAACAGATTTGTGGATTAATTGACAAGTAGAATCTAGAAAAATTTTAACATACAATTTTTTTAATGTAATAATTTGTTTATAAACTTTCACAAACTCTTTCTTTTAAATTATTTGTTGTACACATAGACATATAATAGGATGGTCGATGAAATAAAAAAATAAAAAAATAATTTCTAAAATAAAATCATAGTTATATTCTTCAATGTGAAATTTTAAAAGATTAAACGTAATTAAATCACAACATTTATTAAATAACAAATGTTTTCTTTAAATGCCAATGAAATCTCATCGATTTGAATTGACAAAAAATTATTATCATTCATGAAGTGTTTTCAAAAAAATATCAAGAAAAGGAAGAATTTGATGGTGATATGCACAATAGAAGTAAAAGGTTATGAAGATAAGTTTTTTTTTTTTTATAACAAAATTGTCAATGTTAATTTCTAGATTCTACTTGACAATTAACTCATTAATTTGCTCAACAATGTAAAAAGAATTAGATTTCTGAGAAATTGTTTTTTTTTGCGGTAAAATTATATAAAAAAAAATTGGTAAAAGATTTCTGAGAAATTGTTCTTCTCAACAGAACTTTCTTTTTGGAAGTAAAATCTAAAAAAGAAGAAAGAAAAAAAAAGCATAATACCTTTAATATGCATGAGATAGCCACATTAAACAAATACAAAACATGTGAAATGTTTAATTATGACAATTAGATTCTAAATAAAAATAGAAATAGAACAAAAAAGAAGGAAAGTAAATTTGGGTCTATCACTTTAAAATGCAATTGCATACGTTAAGGCAATTTTGCCTTTTTAGTGAAAAAAAGGGGTAAATTTAATTGTACAAGGGATTGAACTATGAAGCAAATGTACAAAAAGAAACAACATGACCGTTTGAGTAAAGTTAAGCCAAGACCTCGGATAAAAGGAAACAACCTAGTACATTTTTCTCTCTCGAATTACTTTCTCAATCTTGCAAGGTGGTCAACTTTTCATTTCAATTTTCCAAAAAATTTACGAAATCCATCATTTCCGCGCCCTTAAACAATAAAAAAGAAGCCACCACCACTCTTACTCGCCCCCACCCAACTCTCTCTCTCTCTCTTTCCCCCTCATTCTCTCTCTACAATGGAAGAAGAAGACCAGTACAAGGTCGCAGATCTAGTCAAAGAGCTCGTCCTCCGACCCGGTCCGACGCTTCCGACTCACTCCGTTTCCAGAGCATTCCGAAATATATCAAATCCAAAAAGACATGGAATGCGAGGTTTATGTGGTGCAGGGATAATGAATCACCATGTGCTTGAGCAGCGATCTGCAGTGCATTGGTCCTGCACAAGTGCTTAGCTCGAGCTACTAGTGATGAAAGTGACAGCTTTCTTGGCGACTCGTTTATACGCCATGCAGATCACCCAAATGCTCCATTGCTTCAGGACCTCGACGCGTTACAGATCTTCGCTTTGGCGCTATTTCCACGAATGTGATCGTCTCTCTCACGCCATTGCTACGAAGCTGCGATGTGGGATGTACGCCACGTGGAGTGGACTTCAGTCTTGGTCAATGCTTGGTTTTGGGCTGAAATTTATTTAAGGTAATCCCATTATTTTAACTTGAAATGCCTCTTCTTTTGATCATTATATCTCCTCTTCGGATAACCTAGGATTGCATGCAGGTTTGCATTGATGTGTCACATTCTTTAGCTGTCATTTCCATCGTTTTGATCCAAAATTTCGGTGCGCGTCGGGAGTTTTTGCATTTGCCATTTAATTAGTATTTAATAAGAAGGACTATGACATTCCTAGAACTGTCCAATACATGCTCTAAAGTCATGGAATTAGATTTAGAGATCTCAAGCTTGACTCCAATTAAAATTGGTCAAATTGTAGTTAATATATCAGATGCAAAATGCATTCTATGAGTCTATTATCAAAGTGCACTCAAGGTCAAAGTCAGAAGCAGAAGTAAGAGTAATGTATACATATATTTCATGACTCATTCGTGACGGCCGCTGTTTATGTCAGCGATTTGTGGCAAAAAATGAAGCTGTATGAACTTGGAGATATTCGTACAGCTATATAGCTGCTTCCCTAAGGCAAATTCGTGTCTATTAATGCACAAAATCATTCAATTTGACGTTCTCTACATGATCGTCATGTGCTCTTTTGATTTGGTCCGATTGAGAGCGTAAAGACTCGGCGAACTTCCGTTATTCGGCTGATTAATTTAAAGTTGACTTAAGAAAAAGTCTTCTTAGCGAAAGCTTCGCGTGCACCCACAAGACGCCCTTGGCAAAATGATATAGCTGGAGCATTTCATGGGGATGGGAACCTGTACTCAAATTACGACATCGTGTTTATTAAATCCAACCAAATTCAACTAATGTGGCCGTTGGACAAGGCCAAAATATGACGTAGATGATATATCCGGATGCCTACTTTGAACGTGGGTGAGAAAATTATTTTGTAGCTGGAAAACATTTAAATCAAAAAACTTCTTTACATCATTTGGGTTTTAAATCCTTGGTGAATGTCTAGTATATGAAGTTATTTTATGGATGATTATGTCGATCTGAAGCACTAATTAGGTTCCACACACTCGTAACACTTAGAAGTGAATATGATATGGGTTATCTTATTCTAGAGTCTGGTTCAAGAAAATCTGGAACCGGACAAATTGGAATTCATCCTGCCTTATATAACTCCCTATTTAAATTAGTTTGTAATTCTCAATTTATGTTAGTAATTAATAATTTTAAGTGCCAATCTATCTTGAGTCCGCATCCGAGACAGAAAGAGACCGTACAGAGAGAGAGAGAGAGAGAGAGAGAGAGAGAGAGGTGGGACAGGAGGAAGAAAAAGAAAGAGAAAGAGTGAAGTTAGAGCTAGGAGTTTGACTTTTAAATTTGTACGGTAAATTATATTTTGATTAAAAAGAGAAGGATGTGAGCTCAGGCTGTGCATGTAATCTAAATCAATTGCATATCTCTAGAGCCTCTTATGATTTTAAAGTTGTTAAACTTGTTAGAATTTTTCTCTAAGAAAAACTTGCTAATTGGTTCAAGATGAATTTTACCATGAAACCGATTTGATCAGTTCTATTCCAAATAAAACCAGTAGATTTAAGGCTCAACTCTAGAACCGAACCGAACCGAACCGAACCTGGTCAATTCCAAGGTTTTCAACTCATGAGCTTACTAGGTTGTCTAGAGAATCAGCCTTGAACCAGACTGGCCAGACAGGTTTTGACCAGTTTCCGAATTAAATGGACACATGTTACTCACCCTTATTTTCACTTTATAATTTTTGTGAGTTAATCTATGCCCGATAACAAGTAATTAATACATTTAGGACAGACAACAGGCAATCAATAATCAAACTATGTTACTCATTTATACAAAGCACGAGGGCAAACTACAAGCACATATGATTTTTAACAGCATACATACATGAACAACAAAATATGTAATTGACAGTCCAAGAACATATAAATATCTGGCTACACTTTTTCTATAGGAAGAATGAGAATCTGCGTGGAAAGAAGTAATCAAATCCATGTGAACATCAAGGGCGATATGTGCGTAATAGAAAATCCTGAAATCTTCCAAACTCTGTATGTCCGTCTCGTTCTAAGCTTTAGGCTCCGTCACATATCCTCAACGCTTATCAGACTCGTCTTCCCAACCTTCTTCCTCAATGCTCCCACAATCTTCACAGCATCAACTCCTTTCCCTGTCACGACCAATTCGTCCTGACGCTTCTCGTCGAACCCCACGAATTCCGCACCTGCGAGCACAACGAGGAAAGGTCAGATCAATCCCAGTTCTTTGCATTAGGCACCGCAAAATGCACCGAAAGACGACTGATTCAGTTCGGTTTGTTTCCGTATTTTGGCAGTAGTGAAAAGAGAGATTTTAGAAACTCGGACTAACTCACAAAACAACTGGGCCAAAGGGCGAATGAGAATTGCGAAGTATATCAACATGCATCCTGTCTATCTACAAAGGAAAACAAAGAGAAAGAGGTGTAGGGATAAGTAATCACCATCTGCTTGAGTAGCGATCTGCAATGCCTTGGTCCTGCACTTCCCGCAATTCATCTCTACCTTCATCACGATCTTCATCTGGAAATGACGGGAAATAAAAGAGGACAAGACCACATTAGACACAGAATACAACAGAACAGATCTCACTGGAATAGCCAAGTATGCATAGACCTTCGCGCTGTCTCTCTCGCTGGGATTCTTCTGATCGAATTTGGCTTGTAAAGACACCTGCGAAAGCTTGGTTCGAGGAGTTACGAGTGACGAAAACGAAAGCCCTTCGGACCTGCTTATTTATACGCGAGCAGATCACGCAAATGCTCCATTGCTTCTAGACCTCGACGCGGACAGCTGTCTTCGTCGTTAAGGCTCTTCTTTTGTTTTTTTCCTCTTCTTCGAAAGAACAGTGTGAACGAGATCGTCACTATGACTCTACTGCAGCCGTAAGTAGATCGTCATTCCACTTCGCGCCATTGCTGCGAAGTTGCACGTAACGCTCGACGTGGCTGGCGGTACGCTACGTTGGTTGCAAAGGTTGACCCAAGATTTTTGGCGCGTGTAGGGGGTCTTTGCATGTGCCATTGATCTTAGTATTAATAAGAAGCATCTAGACTATCATAGAACGTGTCCGATACGTGTTCTAAAGCAATGAATTACATAAATTCTCTCCTGGATATTAAGATTAAGGGTGTGTTTGGCAACATGCTAAAGAGTAAAATTTATATTCTTTTGTTCCTGGGGGTAGATTTGTGTTGTGATTGTCAGATTCCCACAAAACCGGATTCGACACTAAATCGAACCCCTAAACTTGTGCGGAAGACAAGCCCGGAAAAAACACATGTATCACTGATCCTAAGGCACATCACAGAATTGAACGTACCTTGTTAGCCACAGATTAAACACCGACCCCGATGTGAGGAAAAGAAACTGATCCCGTTTGATCCGATGACGCGAATTTGCCTTGAAGGGAAGAGAGCATCGCCTTTTTTTGCTTCTTGTTTTTCTTTTAGAGATGTTTCAAGGGAGAGAGGGAGGAGGAAACATACGTTATGCCAAAAGGTGCGTTCTTCCCTCTCTTTTCTCCCTTAAATACGTTCATCCAAAAGGAAACGTGTTCCTTTATCATATCCCTCCATCCATGGGCCCTAATTTTGTGGGCCAAGTTCTTAGGCCCAAGATGGGCGGACGGGCCTTAAGCCCATCATAAAAAACCATCAATTTGGAATAAAAATCTATTTGGTAATACTTTTGTTCCTGGGAATTAGATTTGAAGTAGAATCGAGAAGTAAAAAAAAAAAAAAATTTAATTTTTTATTCTCGGAAACAATTCCAGAATCAAGTCAATTCATTTTTGTTTTTCTTTTCTTCTTGTTCTTCTTTTTTCACTCTCCTTCTTCCACTACCACTGCCGTTGTCATCCACCGACGTCAGTGACTAGTTGGGTGAGGCTCGACGAGCTCCCCAAAGGCTCGCCTAGCCATCGGTGGCTTGGGCCTCTCTCAGCCATTGACGGGCCTGGCCTGGCTGGGCAAGGCATGGCTAAGCCATGGCTAGGCGAGGGTTGACCTTGCCCAAATCTAGCAAGGTCAAGCTTGTCTAGCCGCTGGTAGGGCTCAACCTTGTAGGGCCATTGCGACGTTGGCATCACTCGGCCAAGGTGAGGTTGACCTTGCGGTGGCTAGGTGAGGTCAAGCCCCGTTGGCGGTTAGGCATGCTCAGCCTTGCCAGATCTGCGCGAGGCTACTCACCCAACCAAGGCTCGTTTGATGAGGTGTGGCCTTACCGAAAGCCATCAATGCTTCGACAAGGTTGTTGGCTCTTGTCTAGCCGATCGCTGGTCATCCCAAGGTTGGCGACTGGCCAAAGTTTGAAGAAGAAGAAGGAAAAGAAAAGAAAAAAAAAAAGGAAGAAAAGGAAAAAATGATACAATTATTAATAAATTAAAAGCAAAAGATTTGGAGTAGAAATTTTGAGGACGATGTCAAACACAATTTTATTCTATGAATAGAAATTTTAGACAGTTACCAAATGCCTTAAAATACTTCGAAGTTATTCACAGGAGCAGAATAAAAAGGAATTATTTTTTTTATTAGAAATTATTCTCTGGAATAGAATAGTTATCAAATGCACCCTAAGTGTGCAAGCATACAACATCAGAATTAAAGGTCTCAAGCTTGATCCAAAAATTGATACCCACATTTTAGTTAATATATCGGATAAAATATGTACATATAAGAATAATGTGTACCTATATTTCACAACTCGTTTATTACCATGTACGTACTAGCACAGAATCACACGCATATGCATGTAAAACAATCCTAGAGATATGCACACAAAATGATAGATTTTGTTTCGTTCATTGTGGATGAATCTGATTGTATTTAGGAAAGAGATTTAAGTTACAATTGGAATATATGAGTGATTGAGGAGATTATATGTGTTTCGTACATGAATTTACTTAAAATGAAATAGTAGATTTGTCTTTTTAGGGAGTACGAAAAATGAAACAAAAACTTATCGATTGGTCTTGGGTTGACCTTGGAACCGGACTGGTCAGAACTGAACCCATTGGATCGGTCCGGTCCTTAGTCTCAAGTTTAATAGGGTCGGTTCTTTGTCCCAAAAATTAAGGACCAATACTATGTGGGTCTGTCCTAGGGTTAGAGAGTGGACCGGTCCAATCTGAACCATACTTACCCCTAGTTTGAACTCACTACAAAATCATCCAATTATTTTTTAATCATGTGGACCTACCAATATTAAAATTTGTGATTTACCGGGGCTTATGCACTTGGAATACCTAAGAAGTTTTCATACTTAAACCTAATAGATCAAGAGTAACAGTGGATGGTCAAGTATTGCGGATCCACTCGTTTCAGTAATATTATTTTGTAGCTAGAAAACATTCTCATTAAAAAAACTTTTTCTGACAATCTGTGTTTTGAGCCCTTGGTCCAATGCCTAATAACTGAGGTTTTTTTTTTTTTTTTTTTTTATTATTATTATCTTAAGCACTGATTAGGTTCTATATGTTCTTGTCACTTAGGAGTGAGTATGATCCATATGGTCCTTTTATGGAGCTAGACTGGGGCTGGTCCCAGAAAATCTAGAATCAGGCACTGAATCAAGTACCTTAGAGCTGGGAACTCCCTATTTATATTAACTTCTAATTCTCAATTTAAGTTAGCAAGTAGTGATTTTAAGTACCGATCTATCTTGGGTCCGCATTCGAGACGGTAAGAGACCGAACCGAGAGGGGAAACCGGAGAAATGAGAGACTGAGAGCAAGAGAACAGAGAGAGATAGGAGAAGCGGAACGGGAGGAAACAGAAGAAAAAGAAAGAGCAAAGCAAGAGCCATGAGTTTGAATTTTTAATCTGTATTATAAATTTTATTTTGATTAGAAAGAGATGGATGTGGGCTCAGATTGTGTATGTGATTTTGTTCAGTTGCATGTCTTTGGGGGCCTCTTAATATATATTTGAAGTTGTTAACTTGCTATAGCTTTCTAAGAAAAATTTGGTGATTTGGTTCAAGACTGGTTCTACCGTGAAACCGACCTTGTAGGTTCGGTTCCTAGTAGAACCGGTGGGTTTAAGGCTCAACCATGGAATTTAATTGAACCTGACTGATCCCCAGATTTTCAGCCCATGGAATTATTCGATTGTCCTGGAAACCAAACTTGAACCAAACCGGCAAGGCCAATTCTGATGGATTCCTGAATTGAACGGAGACCGTTGCTTACCCCTATTTTCACTTAATAACTGTTGTGAGTCGATCTTTGACCGATAACAAGTAATTAATATGTATACGGCAGATTACAGGTAATCAATGAACAAACTCAGCGTAACTCAATTATTCAAAGTATAAGCATGCATGAATAACATAATATGTAATTGACAGTCCAAGAATTAAAGTATCTGGCTTCACTTTTTCTACGACAGGAAGAAAGAGAATATGTATGGAAAGAAGAATCAAATCTATCTATGTGCTTAATAGAAAATTCTAAAATCTTCTAAACTCGATAGGCCCATCTCGATCTAGCTTTAGGCTTCCTCAATCAATCCTCAACGCTTAGTAGCCTCGTCGTCCCAACCTTCTTCCTCATTGCGCTCACAATCTCCACAGCATCAACTCCTCTCCCTACCACCACCACTTCATCTTGACGCTCTCCGTTGAACCCCACGAATTCCGTACCTGCAGATACAACGACGACCAACTTAATCCCAGTTATCTGCATCAAAAGCACTGCAGAGTGCACCAAGAAACGACAAGGCCAGAGGCCGGATGAGAATTGTGAAATACATAGAGAAAACGCATCGTAATGCGAGGTTTATGCAGTGTAGGGATAATGAATCACCATGTGCTTGAGCAGCGATCTGCAATGCCTTAGTCCTGCACTTCCCGCATTTCATCTGGACCTGCATCACAATCTTCATCTGCAGATATATGAAAACAGAGCCATTTTAGTGAGACAAAACACACAAGAACACAGCTCCCCACAAAAGCAAGTACGCTCAGACCTTCGTACTGTCTCTCTCGTTGAGATTCTTCTGATCTAATTTGGCCGAGTGAAGACAGTCGCAAGAGCTTGGTTCGAGGATGAAAACGAAAGCTCTTGCGACCACTTATCTATACGGGAGCAGATCACTGCCTGCCTGCTCCATTGCTTCAAGACCTCGACGCGTACAGCTCTGTGTCTTCTTTGTTAAGGCTTTTCGCATTATCTTTTGCAAGATAGTATGAACAAGATCTTCAATTTGATGCCATGTTGGTTAGCTTCCATTGCTTTGACCCCCAGAAGTTTCGGTGCGGGAGGTGGGTTTTTGCATGTGCCATTTATTTAGTGTTATCGAAGGACCAAGACTTTCATGGAACGCGTCGAATACTGGTTCCAAAGTCATGAACTACATAAGTTCTCTCTTCGCCTACATGACATTCTGGCCTCCCTTTGCATTTTGCTTGCATCCCAAGATGATGGAATTGTAAGACTAAATCTAAATAAAATCTGACCATTCCGATTTATCATTCACGGATAAATTCATACAAAATTCGAGATCGATTTGTAGAAATGTAAAGATCAACATACTTCCAGCCATCGATAAAAATTTACAAATGCGGAAAATCCTAAGACCTTGGACGGATTCATGAAGCACGATCAATCTGCGAATATGGAAACACTAACATTCTGTCTCACTAGCCAATACCCACCAAACATGATGGTGTGTTTTTTGTAGCGATGGGTTAGGACTAGACAACCTGACGTTTTGTTCCATTTCTTACATTACCGACACCTTCCATCAATAATATATTATGGTAACATATTAATAGGCAAATATCATGTAATAAACACGGGTAATAAAGTGAGCAATAAATTGGAATTAATTGGGAAATACAAAATTAGGACCATATTTAGAATAATAAAATATATTATAGCATCCTCTCACTTAATCCCAATATTCCATCAAATGAAATATTAACCCAAACCCACATAAACTTCATGCTAAAATAAAACACATGACTCATAGCGATGAGTCCTCTTAGAACGAGTATTATATTCTATGTATCACAATGCATTTCATGAGCTCATATGTGATAACATAACTTAATGAATAAACCTTATGTTTACTCCAGGTCAAACGTAATTGTTTTTCGTAGAATAACTGAATGTATATAATTGTATTGAGAAAAACACTGCAAATGAATAAAAGCCTCACAAATTCTTTCATATAAAGAAAAATTTACATGATTGGACCAATATCCATTATGAACTCATGATCCTTATAACTCATTGGTGGCATGCCTTTAGTTAAAGAATCAGTTATCATCAATCCAGTACTCACGTGTTTTATGATCAATTTATTCTCTTTAACATGTTCTCTAATGGCTAAATACTTGATGTCGATGTCCTTACTTCGACTACCACTTTTTTTGTTCTTAACCTTGAAAACTGCAACTGAATTGTCGCGAAACATTCTCAATGGCCTAGAATGGAATCCACAACTCTATGTCTCGATATGAGACTTTTCAACCACATACCATGTGAGGTAGTCTCAAAGCAGGAAACGAACTCTGCCTCCATAATGAAAGTGAGAACCAAGATTTGTTTTGCACTTCTCTAGGATCCAGCTCCATCAACAAACATAAAAATATATCTTGATATTAATTTATGGGAATCAACGTAGCTAGCAAAGTCCGAGTACGAGTAACTAACTACCTCCAAGTTGTTCGTTCTTCTATACATAAGCACGTGTCCCTTTGTTCCTTGAAGGTACCTCATCACCTTCTTTGCAACTCTCCAGTGGTCTATACCTAGATTACTTTGGTATCTTCCTAACATTTCTACAACAAAAGCAATGTTAGGTCGAGTGCAAATTTGAGTATACATCAAGATTTCGACAACATATGTATATGAGATGTTCTTTATTTTTTCCCTTTCAAAGTCGTTATTTGAGCATTAGTTCAAATTACACCCGTCACTCTTCACAATTTGTGTTATACTTGGTGAATAATCTTTCATTCGAAATCTCTCTAAGACCTTATTGATATAGGTTTATTGAGATAGTCCTAATATACCTTGAGGTCTATCACTATGGATCTTAATGCTAATGATATAAGACACTTCACCCATATCCTTCATGTCAAAACTTTTAGAGAGAAATTGTTTCATCTCATATAAAAACCCATTATCATTAGTTGCAAGTAAAATGTCATCCACATATAGCATAAAGAAACAAATTTTGCTCTCACTAACCTTCTGATATATACATTGATCCATGACATTATCTACAAAACCGAATGAAGAGATGGCCTCATGAAATCTTAAGTACAATTGGCGGGATGTTTGTTTCAAGATATATAGAGACTTCTTAAGCTTGCATACCAAATGCTCACCAGTACTAGAGAAGAATCCTTATGGTTGTTTCATGTAAACCACTTCTTCTAATTTTCCATTGAAGAATGCCGTTTTTACATTCATTTGATGTAACTGCATATCAAAATGAGCAACTAATGCCAAAATAATATAAAAAGAATCTTTCTTGGATACGAGAGAAAAAGTTCACTATATAATTAATTCTCTCCTTTTGAGTGAGTCCTTTGGCAACGAGTCTGACTTTGTATCTCTCAATATTGCCTAATGAATCATTCTTAATTTGAAAGACACATTTACAACCAACAACCTTTGCATCATTAGACAACTCAATTAAATCCCAAACCTCATTAGATGCTATAAAACTCATCTCTTCTTTCATGGTACTGTACCACAAATTAGATTTATCACAACTCATGGCTTGTAAAAACGTCTCAAGATCATTTTCAATTCCAACATTGTAGTTAGATTCTAGCAAATACACAATGTAGTCATTAGAGATTGCTGATTTCTTAATTCTAGTAGACATTCTTAATGTTGCATCAACATTCTTCTGAGGAGTTTATTATTCAACTGGAAGCTCAATAATATCTAGTAATTGCTGAACAATTGGGTCTATTGGATCAATATCAGTAGGTTGTAGATCTTTAATGATTGGTTGTTCAACGGTCAGTTGAACTGAATGGGCGTTGTAAACAACAACCAATCCAATCCCTGAGGTGGAAGGTTGAATATCTGAATGATCTTCTTTGGAAATAAGGTCTTTGAATTGATTGCTCCCACTGATTAGGTCATTCTCAAGAAATTTAGCATTTTTCAATTCCACAAATTTAGTGGTGTGAGATGGACAATAAGTGTCACGCCCCAATCCTCCGAGCGCGCGAACGTCCCACTCTGGTCGATACAAATGCGACTTCCCAGGACACGTCGCCAACCCATTCGATTTTTATTATGCATGCGGAAGCGAAACAAATCCCCTGACAACAATTAACTTGGGATAGAAAAGCAGGCAATCAATCACAACCAAACAAGCTTTCTATAAACACATAGGTTTACATACAACACTGGATGGTCTACAAAATAGATAGGCTCAACAACTAGGGAACTGTCCTATGACCAACTTGTCAGACACGTTTGCCGATTCTTCAGCCTCCACCTTCCGAACTCCAGGACTTCCGATCCTCCACGACCGTCATCTAGGGACCTGAAATATTATCCCACAACCAGGATGAGACTACGTCTCAGCGAGTTCTACCCTCTAAAACTCAATTAGGGAGAAAATACGCCTCAGGGCGCTCTAGCCACACAAATAGGATAGTGGGCTTACCTCGCCTCAGTCCTTTTCCTGCACGTCAGTACAATTCATATTCAACAATACTCGCACAAGCTGAAACTACCGACATACCCATCAGTCTATCAATTCAGTCAATCCAATTGATATCATACGATCCACACATCTATCAATTCATATCATCTATTAAATCATACCATCTATTCATCCATCAATACAATTACGGCTCGCACAAGCTGAAATGGATGCAATGCTCTCACAAGCTGATATAGATGGTAGCTCGCACAAGCTGATATATACATAGATGATAGCTCGCACAAGCTGGTATATGGATCGTTGCTCTCACAAGCTGATAAATGATCATTGCTCTCACAAGCTGACATACAGTGCTCACACAAGCTGACAATGATGCTCACACAAGCTTATACATATATAAACCAATTGCTCGCCAAAGCTAATAATTCAATAATAAATCAACTCATACCTCAATTCAATCAATCAATCAATCCAATCAATTCAAACTAGTCATACAAATCAATTACGGTGCTAAAAGCCAACACCGGGTATTTTCAAGTTAAATACCACAACTTCATCAATTTCACACAATTCCACACTTTTGGAATTATTAACCATAATCATCAATCACTCAATTTCTCAATTTAAACATACAATTAACACAAACCAACCGCACTGCTGCGATCAGCACGAAATTCTAACAACCGGCCATCCCGGCATAATTTTCGAAATTATGAAATAATTAAATTTAATTCCGAAAATTAAATAATTAAATATTATTTTATAATAATATAATTTAATAAAATAATATTTATAAATTCGAAATAATTATTTAATTAAAAATAATTAATTAGGGCTTAAACTAGATTACACTAATTTAAACATACAATTAGCCCTAATTAAACATCAATTAAACTAATCACACAACTAATCTAATTTACATTAAAATAATCTAATCTAACCACCTAAACCTAATTAGACTAATCTAAACACCCCTTAAGCATCATTAACTCACTAAGCAAGAATTAGAGGATAAACTCACCGGTTTTGCGCGCCGGTGAGTTCACGGCGACCACGACGCCAAGGCGATCGATAAACCCCAAAGCGGCGACACCAACGGAGGCCAGGAAGGGCTTGAAAACAGGCCACAAAGTCTCCAAAACCTTGCTATCTTCTGCTTCTGATCTGGATTGAATTGCAGAGAAGAAACCAGCAACTTCAACGGCGAAAACGGGCCGATTGGAGCTCCAGCAAGCGGGTGGTTGGCAACCAATAGCTCCCGAGGGGTCTTGGGGATCTTGTAGGAGGTTGGGATGGGCAAAGGAAGGGTCGGAAAGGGGCAAAACAGCAAGAAAACGCAGAACAGGCGAAGCAGGGTGGAACCAGACGGTCCGGCGAGCGGCAGATTCTCTCAGGATTTCGGGACAACCGGAGAATCGTTCCGACGAGTGGTGGGATGCTCCGGAACGGGCTGGATGTCCTCATCAAGGACGTGGGTGGAGTGTTCGCTAATTCATCCGAAAAGTTGACTTTTAACTCGAATATTTGGCGAAAGGTCAGCTGAAGCAGAAACTGAACTGAGGAGAAAACAAAGGAAGAAATGGAGTCCGATGGGCATGCGACGGTGGAGGGCTGTTGCTGCTCGGTTTCTCTAGTTTTTGCTGAGCTTCTCTCCTTCAACAATAATGGAGAAAGCCACAAATTAAGGGAGAAGAAGGCTGCTGAGCAAGGGGGTCTCCTTGGGCTCTTTAGAGCTCAACACTTGCCATTCTCTCATTGGCTTTGCTCCCACCATGACATCACATGACCTCAGCCACTCTCTCTCCTCAAGCTTCCTCCACAACCTTGCCAATAGGTGCAAAATAGCTCTCCCCCCATGGCATACGAATTTGTTACATTTCCCTCTTCAATCTCAATCAATTTCATCCAATTCTCAACCAAACACATCCAATTGAAGCCCAATTAAATCCATCAAGGTATCTTTGTCCGTCTCATGACTTTTTCCCATCAAATGATCCAACTTGCATCCCGAAGATTCAATTAAAAACGACCATCTGACAATCTCGAACAAAAACGGCATTACTTTGCTTTTCCGCCAAAAATCTCGGTTTGTAGAAAAATCTTCTGAAGATGAGTCGACATTCCTAAAAATGAATTGTGACTTGACAGAACTTCCAATTTCTATAATCGGGTTCAATTTCATGGTTAAATTCAATCTGGCGCGACTTTAGCGCATCCTAATCTACTAGGTAGCTTTTAGGAATTTTCTATGCAATTGACCTGTGGTTGATTATTCTCAAGCCACAAAGTGCATCTTCGACACCTTGGCGACTCTCAATTGTCATAGAAATCTAGAGGTTTTGATTACGGACACAGGGTACCCAAAACGACAAAAGAATTGGTCTAGTGCCGGTCGACGAGGATATTGCGATCAAGTGGAATCACCCACACTCTAATCACATATCTCAGTCGAATCGACCTATTACTAATCTCTGTTCGATTCTGACGGTGTCGTAATGATCCTTGCAGATTAATACGGTCGAGTAGCTAATTCATGGTCGAATTCTCAAATCTATTGCGTTTAGATTCCTTAACGGCTTCACCTGATAGACTAGTTATCTCGTAAGTGGCCAACTCAGAGAAGAAAGCTATAGACGCGAAGATGAAATGCCCGACTTATTTAATTGAAACCAAAATTGAAAAATCGGGATGTTACAATAAGACTTGTATCCTTTGGACTTCGGCATATCCAACAAAATACCTACTTATAGTCCTTGCATTTAATTTCTTTTCTTGTGGATTGTAGATTATTATTTCAGATTAACATCCCTAAACGCGTACATGTTGCAAACTCAATTTTTGACCTTTGAATAACTCAAAAGGCGTCTTTGGAATTACCTTGGTTGGATCTCAGTTTAATACATACATTGTCATTTTAAGAGCATCAGTCCACAAGAACTTAGGAAATTTGGAGTTGCCGAGCATACTCTGCACCATGCCAATAATGTTCGATTTCTTCTTTTTGTGATATCATTTTGGTCTGGAGAACTAGGCATAGTGTATTGGGCAATAATCTCATACTCTTTAAGAAACTTCGCAAATGGACTAAGTGCTTGTCCATCTTCGTGTATCTACCATAATATTCTCCACATTTACCTGATCTTACGATCTTAATTAACTTGTTGCATTGTTCTTCTACTTTGATTTTAAATATCTTAAAGGCATCTAGCATTTCATGCTTATTATGAAGTAAGTAGAGATACTTGAATTGTGAATAATCGTCTATGAAAGAGATGAAGTATCTCTGACCATTTGAGTCCATATCTGGACTACAAATATCTATATGTATGATTTCTAATATTTCGGCACTCCTCTTAACACATTTTTTTGACTTGTTAGTCTGCTTTCCCTTTATGCAACCCACACAAATGTTATAATCAATAAAGTCTAGAGTACTAAGTATTCTATCATTTACTAATCGCTTAATTTTATCTATGGAGATATATCTCAATCTCCGGTGCCACAACATAGAGGAATTCTCATTCACAACACATCGCTTTATGCTAGCATTATTGTGAACGTGCATCACGTTATGAATAGCATTGTCTGGTAGATCAATTCGAAAGAGACCATCAGACAAAATACAACTCCCAACAATTTCATATTTATATGATAAACTAAATATTGAATCTAAAAATTTAAAGGAGTATCCCAAAAATACAAGTCTTGAAACTGAAATTATATTCTTAAAGAAACTAGGAATATAAAAGATTATTTCTAAAATTAAAATAAAACCACTATTGAGAATTAGTTTGCATGTCCCAATAGCTTCCATAAGTGGTCACATCTTGTTTCTCAAATAGATGCTTTGTATCCACTGGTTTTCGCTGGTTTCGAAAATCCTGCAAGGAATTTGAAATGTTGATTGTGGAACTAGAACCAATCCATCAAGTATTGTGACTCACATCAATCATATTAGATTCGTAACAAACATATGAGAGTAAGTTACCTTTCTTCTTGAGTCAAATCTTAAATTTGGCGTAATCCTTTTTCATGTATTCATTCTTTTTACAGAAAAAGCACTTGGGGAGATAGAGGCATTTTACATTTTCCTTTCTACTTGCCTTACCCTTTATACTTATCATGTGTTGCCATATGAACACTTTCTCATTTCTCCATTAGCAGTCTCTCTTCCTCTTGAACACACATGGTCATGAGTTCATTAATTGACCATTTAGTGTTATGTGTATTGTAAGAGATCTTGAAAGGGGCATGCTCTTGTGAGAGAGTGTTTATGATATAGTATACAAGAAAGAATTCTAATATCCCAACCTCGAGATTCTTTAGCTGAGCTACAATGTCCTTCATCTTCATGATGTGCTCACGTATACCTCTTACACTAGTAAGCTTCAATGATGAGAATTTCATAATTAGAGTCATAGCATACACCTTCTCTGAAAACTCATATTGTGCATCAATAGCCTCCAGCAATTACTTGGCATTGTTATGCTGAATGACTGAACTTCGAATACTAGCAAAAAGTTTTGTCTTTTTGTACATCACACTGAGACGGCTGGACCACTCCCATCATGCATAAATAGTATATTAAGCTCGAGTGTTATTCTCAGTAGTTATTTCCATTAAGCTTGGGAACAATTATACCCAAATTAATCGTAGGTGGTAAGATTGCATCATAATAAAAGAAAAACTTATGTATCGATATATTTTAGGCAAATAAACTTAAATCATATTTTACCAATGTAAAACATGTTATAAAATACGAATCACATAATATCAAAAACTACTTGTGGGCTAAGTTTCTAATTTAAATAGATTCAAAATTATTTCATGATGAAACAATCAAATAATATTTCATTCCTTAATTCCTGTGGATAAATTAAGAAAGATAAAATAATATTCCATCCTAATTAATCTCATTAACATATTGAAAATTCTTGTGGAATGAAATTCATAATATTGATGTGACTAATCACAATTGTTATCTTTGACTATATGTAATCCAAAGGCTCTTAATGTACATGATTTAATATAATCAAAGATATTGTGACTAATCTTTAATTAATTAAATATATATGGATCACTAAACATTTAATTTCACGAGAAAATATTCACAAAATTAAATGTAAGGGTAAAATAGTAAAATCACGTGCAAGAGGGGGGTTAAATTGGAATTTTACGCCCAAAAGGGCAAAATTGTAAATTTCCACCCCATAGGGGGCAAAACCAGAATTTTATGCGTCTAGGGCAGAATCACAATTTTCCTTAATGCGGAGGGGCAAGATCATAATTTTAGTCGATAGATGGCAGAATTGCAATTCTACAAAAAGTAGGGGGGCAAAATCGAGAAAACATCATGACACACGTGCAACACATGAGCGCTATTCCCTTCTTAAGCACATGCAACATGCTTCTCTTCTTCTGCTGCTACTCTATCATGACCAACTTTGTTCCACCGCCTGGGTCTCCTTCCACAACCCATGTTTGACCAAATTGATCAATGGGTTTCAAAGAGAATGTCGAGATGAACGTATAGTTTCAAGATCTAGCAAAAAGACCAACAAATTGACTAGAATTAAGCCTAAAATGATCTACCCTAAAACCCTAACCACCAAAAGTTTCACCTCTCAATTAACCTCCGACGATCAATAATATATCGAATAATCTTAAGGGTTTTTCTTCCTGATAGAGGTGTGATCATGCAAATTTGTTATCACGTGGTGGGTCCCATGAATTTGGCCGAAATTTGAAATTCCGTTCCAAGCCACAAAAGATTTGAATTTTACCATACATAATTGAGTGAAAACATACAAAAATTCCAAAATTTTCACCAAGGCAAAGATTATAAACATACTCTGATGCCAACTATAAGACGAAATCTACATAAAATCTGACGATTCCGATTTATCATTCATAGATAAATTCGTACAAAATTCGAGATTGATTTGAGGAAACGTAAAGATTAGCATACCTCTAGCTATTGATGAAAATTTACAAATACGGAAAATCTTAAGACCTTGGACGGATTCATGAAGCATGATCAATTTACGAATATGGAAACACTAACGTTCTGTTTCACTAACCAACCAATACCCATCAAACATGATAGTGTGTTTTTTGCAGTGATGGGTTATGACTAGATGACTTGATGTTTTATTCCACTTCTTATATTATTGACATCTTCCATCAAAATTGGTAACATATTAATGGGTAAATATTATATAATAAATTAGGGTAATAAATTGAGCAATAAATCAAAATTAATTGAAATATACAAAATTGGGATCATAATAAAAAATATTGTAACAGGAATCAGGTCACACGAAGGGTCGAACCAATCTCACTTTTTATGCCCATTAAGGACCAAGAATTTCGATTTGGTTGTAGGCGAGATAAATAATTTTAATTTTGAAAAAAGATATTGTACACTTATCTGACGTCGCAGTGAGTTTTTGTCGGTTGTCCTGTGTATAAAGGTGACAGCGTGAGGTGGACAAAACGACGCCATTCTTCTTCTGACCTTTCTTTGTTTTTTCCCTTTATTTTTTCTGTTCTTTCCTTCCTTCCACTATGAGAACTCCTCTTGCTGCTCATCATCTTCAGCCTCTCGATTGCCGAAAAGTCAGGTCTCAAGCCTACCCTCAAGCCTTTGGGCTCCTCAATTTCTAATGCTCCTACTATATATCCTGCTCATGACACTCTAATGAAATGAAATGCTTCTTTTGCACGGACTTTATGAATTTTTTGGCAAATGTTTGGTGGATGTTTGTGAGTTTACTACTCAAGAAGAAAGTTCATATTTGTAATGTTTGGATTACTTTTCCGAAACTATAAAAGAAAATTGAAAGGCTACTCGACAATGGCTGAGCGTTTTCTCAAGAGCTAGTGAACATAAAATCCAAAAGTCTCCGAACTATTATTGTAATGACTTATGTATGACAACATGTAGCAAGTCCCCACTTGCAAGCAGCTATTCCAATTCAGAAAGGATAAGAGTTATGTTTATTTCACGAAAATTGATGATTTAAAAAATAATTTTTAAAAAATGTTCGTTTATTTCGTTTGAAATAATTAGTTGAAAAAATAATTTTTACATAATCGACAACAATTCATATCTTAATATTTTAATAAATGATGAAAATATTTTTCGTTCATTCATTTTTTTGAACAACATAAGTGATCATTTTTATAAAAATAATTTTCAAATCATTTAATTTTCCATGAAACAATCTTATCCAAAGTCCATGAAGCCAATCCTTTTTGGGGATACAAGGGCCGATAAAGAATTGACTGATCCCTAAAATGATTGAAGCAGGACCTGACAATAGTGACTACTGTCCACCACCATAGAAAATAAATTAGACTTAGACACAATCTTAATCTTGGATTGGAACAAAATCGAGTCCTCCTATTTTGATACTTGAGTACCAAAAATTGTCATTGGAGAAGGAAAATTCATTCACAAATAAAAACAACCTTCACTATATTTATTTAAATTACCATATCAAAAAACGCGATGATTAAGCACAACACATTAATCTTAGATAAGAGCTGCATGTAATGCTATCTTGATGCCATATTTGTAGATTTCTTTTACACGGTCGGTCCCGAAATGGGAAAGATCTCTCTCACTTGGAATCAAGACCTAATATCACATGGAAAGCCTGAAAGCCAGCGTCCACATAAGACCACCCTGCAGTACACGTCTGTCTTCTCTTCCACTTATTATCACCATGTTATTCAGAAATCCTGCAAAGAATTTGAAAGGCCACTTTATTGTATGAACTGATAATTATATTGTCATGGACCGACCCCAGATAATTTATTAAGATCAATATATATCTTGTATCATGCATATTTGGCTCCTGTGGAATATGGAAATCAACGTCTCCGGAGGGTTTTTTTTTTTTGGTTTTAGAAAATGACAGGAGCACAAAATTCCAACAAATAATGTAGCTGACAATATTGGACACGACATCACTGTACGCACCGTCCAATTTTAACCTGAATATGACCTGAAAGATGAGAATTGGAACCTGGAAGTAGGGCAAAGCATCTAGTCCGGTTCTGTATGATCCATACGAAACATCAAATCAATCGTTCATCTCATTATGTGGAAGCAATCTGTCAAAAAAGAGTTTGCAGAGCGATCAAGAAAGATCGGAAAGTGTGGAAAAGAATTTTGTAATTATTGCGTATTCCAGAATAAAAATTGCATGAGATATTTATTAATTTTTTAAAATGATTATTTATGGAAATATCAATTATAATCAATGTAAAATCTGCATATTCGAGAAAGGTATATGAACATCGAAATAAGGAAAATCAAGGGAGATATGGAAAATCTTCTAATTATATCTAATATCCTTTTGAACTCATTGTGACATAAAAGAAGCCAAATGAAATTTGGAGAAAAGATTCAAAATGCTATATGTGCTTTAGTAAAAACACAAGAAGTCTGATCAATCAATGAAATGAAAACAAGATAAGCAGTGTCACGAAACACGAAATATCATATAAGATGACGGTCCAATAAGTAGGGTTGAATGAAAAATTGAGCAACATTATTTTGAGGGCATAATTACCTCTCATCAATTCAAGTGGAAATACAGGGCCCTACTGGTTTCTTTATCATTTAAAGCTAGATTATATTGCTAAATTAGAATTAGTTCAACATGCATGCAGGGAGTTGTAAGTTCTGATTCTAAATTCTCTGGAACTGGCCCCTTAAGGGTTCACTTAGAAGTTTTATCCTTCGATTTGTATCACCGGCCTATGTTATCCCTTAAGTGGGAAGAAGCAAAAGAGTATTGGAAATACAAAAATAGAGAGGGAGAGAGAGGACCAATTTAAGGGCGAGGCCGCAATGTGGTAAGGTCTTAAAGCCCCACCACGCTTCTCTAAAGTTTATGTGGACCATTTTTCAAAGATTTTCAATCTGAACCGTCGCATCTATGCATGTTGTTGAGAAAAGCTTAACTCATCCACAAATAACAAGAAAGAAGCGTACACACAATCCTGGAAATGTCGTGCATATCCTCTTAATGAAGACCAGCATGTCAAAGGATGCAAGCTAGGATAAGTCGTCTTGGCTAATGAGCAGTGAACGAAAAATTAAGTCAGTGAAATTAACGACTTATCCTAGCTTGCTACCTTTGACATGCTGCTCTTGGCTAACGAGGAGTGAACGAGAAATTAAGCCAGTGAAATTAACGACTTATCTGAGGATGTTGATGACCGGGGCTTGCCTGCTTGTAATGGGTTATGTATGCATTAGGGCCTGCATGGCTCCCCTCATGCCAACTAAGGAAGTTGCCAACTCTGTCTTTGGCAAAAGCTGCTTCTTAGATGGCATTCAGGGAGCCAGGCAAGTCCAATTGCAGATTACCCAGCCCAAACATGACATTTTCTTTGAGCTTGATAGTCAAAACCTGCAAAGCCATGGGTCATCTTGTCACGTTTATTCTTTTTTCCTTTGATCCTTTACCTATTTCTGAAATAACCATAGCATCACATCACACATGACTCGAGTTCTTGGGAAATCGAAACTTGGGATGATACTAAAGCTCGATGCACTTACCTTTGCCCTTGGAGATTTCTAGCTTCCTCGGTTGGGAGCTTGGTCCATCGAAGAGTCTCCTTAACCTCTTCGCTGCTCTCTCTCTCTCTCTCTCTCTCTCTCTCTCTCTGCTTGGGAACAAAGAGGAGGAGTAATTTAATTTAAAGGGAATGGAAGAAGGCAAGGACAAGAAAAAATCCATGGCGGAGAGGGCATACAGGTCATATATACAAGGCCGCAGTGCGGGGCTTTTTCCTTCTTCTTTTTTTATTCTTGTTTTCTTTTTATATCTTGAGCCAAATAATAATTCCATAGATAGAGTCAAAAAGTGCTTGGTTTCGGCAGGTACCTATTTTGGATTATCTTTACTTGCTACAGGGGATTATAGAATCACACTCTTATTCAATTGCTAATTATAGTACACAAGAAAACGGATTAATTGTAATTTGCAAATGATAAAACATCTATATTAATAGTGAAAACTTGCATGAATGTTACATGACCCACAAAAATTTCTTCTTTTTGTTGTTTGTTTGTGGTCGGGTATAACTTTTCTTAGTGTTTGAGGTGTACTCATCCTTTTCTTTTCAACTTTTCTAAGTTTTGTGGTTGTGTATTTTCCATTGGTCCCATCAATCATGCTTAATAAGAAATTCGTTCGACTTTCAAATCACTATCCTTATTTGATACGGCAGTGATGCAATGAAATTTTCCTTATTTATTTAATTAACAAGCACTCCTACAACACTTATTATATATATATATATATATATATATATATATATTAATCAGGATGCCAATTAACATAAGAATATTAGTTAAATTAACGGCATTTGATGATTTCGAGATGGAACCAAAGACCAGTTAATAGGACAACGCCAGCTCTATAAGGGGAGGCATGGATGCTTATTTGTCAATAAGCTTTCAGGTTGACCACTCAACAGTGTCTTATCTCTTGCTTTATTTCCTTCATGACAGTCCATGCATGTTCTATGTGATTTCTTTTCTGAAGCACATCAAACCCCTGCTAATACAAAAAACAAAAAAAAGGGTCTAGACTGTCTTCATCTGTTGAAGTAATTTGAGAAAGTAATATCCTGATTTATTCCTTCATCTGCATGTTACAGAGGATATGGTGCGATAAGATACTCGAAACCCTCACTTTTGATTGTATCTTTCGTTTGTTAGGGAAGTTTTGCTTCTAGGATTAAGTTTATGATTTGTGCCTCTAGGGTTTCAGAATTTAATTTATAGTGGACACCCTCAAATTTTCACAATCATAATATTGACAAGAAGGTAATTTGAATAACGTAGAATTTCATTATAATTTTTCGTAAAGGAGTTTTTATTTAGACGGAACAGCCAATAAGTGCTTATCTTTCATTTTAAAAATTGGGCTATGCATTTCATACTCTAGGTAGGTAGGTGTCCACGCGGGCACAAATTTGTTATCATCGAGGAAAATTTCTAATAAAGCATGGCATAATAACACCACAAAATTCAAAATTCTATGCCAATGATACATTAATAGTAAACTAATTTTACTGGTCCATCAAGTGACACATTTACCCTAAATGGCTTTTTAAACAATGTCATTGTGGGAAAGTTAGATCCGAAGAAAATGAACTGACATTGAGAGTAGGGTGAAATTGAATCTGCTTCTTCTATCTCTTCCAAATGACGTAATTTATAAGAGCGTGCAATGTAAACTGGGCCTAAGTTTTCCCAGCTGAAACCCCACTGTTTTGACAAACATGTCCTTAAGCCCAGTTACAGAATTGGGGCAGCATGTTACATACCAGTCCTTTTTTTTTCTTCTTTCGATGTTCTGATTTTATTTTCTCTTCATGTTCGTTTATCCTTGGCAATAAATTGTGATTTTTGTTGCTATTTCCTTTTACTGTTGTATGCTGAATTATGTCATCGATAGTTGCTAGGAGTCAATGACATATATGGTTTGGGCAAATGATCCAGATGTTTGAGATGCGAACCATTATTGATGAGCCCGAAAACTAGCAAACTGATTCAGATGAGCCCATCGTTCATGTCCCTCAGCAGGATCTTTCTATTGACGAGTGCATCGATAAGGAAAATCGTTATGTTCTTAGTAGGTTGTTTTCTAATTTGTGATGTACTAATGGATTTTGTCGAATAAAAATCACTTGTTTTTTTAAGTGATAAGCTTTCTTTGAAGAATGTACTATTTTCTGCTTGAGTCGAATATTGAGATTGCAAAAATTTGAATATTAATCTCTAATTGCAGTGTATAATTATGTTATTCATAATTTTTTCTTAGGATGTAGTTAACAAGTGACAAGAAAAAAAGTTAGATTCTAGGAATTTGATACTACGCAACAATGATAATGGGGAAGTTGAAAGTGCTATTTCATCCTTGATCTGAAGTGGTGCACGGGAGATTGACAACACCGTGACAACTGTGTAGTGACAACAGACATTGATGGAGAGGGTGTTTGCGTAGTAAGGATTCCAGTGTTCTTGTGTGTGGGTACGCAACAATAGAAGAAGTATTAAGTCACTTATGTACATCTAGGGAGGCCCATAACTATAGACAAGAAAATTTCGGAAAACTTCAAATAAGAGCCAGAAGTGTTCTTATTTTTTCAAATAAAGATCTAAAATGAACATTTTTTTAAATAAAAGCATGAAGTGCCTTAATTTTTTCAAATAAAGATTTGAAATAAAACTTGTTTCAAATAAGAGTTTGAAGTAATCATATAAATCTTAAAGAATAGCCTAACCTCACTAGTCGAATGACATTTTTATCATTTATTTTTTAAAATTATTTTCCTTATTTTCCTTATTTTCTTCTTCTTTTCTTTTTCCTCTTCCTTTCGCCAACCATGGCAAAGACTGCTAGACTCAGGCAAGAGTTGCCCATGCCGAATTTGGCGAGGGTCGCCCTTGCCCACCTAGCCTAACCAAGGCGACCCTCGCTTGACACTAGTGAGGGCAACCCTTGTTGGATTCAATGAGGAATGCCCTTGTTAGATCTAGTGAGGAATGCCTTCACCCTCGCCCTCGTATGTGCTACCCTCACTTGATATCGGTGAGGGCAACCCTCACTTGAGGTTGGCAACCTTTGTCGACCATCAACAAGGCGCGATGATGGCCAAGGGAGGGAAGAGGAAAAAAAAAAAAAAGGAAAGGAAAGAAAAGAAAAAATAAAATTTAAAAATTTAAAAATATACTTAGAATTTTTTTTACTAAAATTCCCCTTCTTCAATGGTTGGAATAATTTAGACGATTTTGCCACTTTACATCTTCACTTGAAATAATATTCACATTGAGCTCTTATTTGGGAAAATGATAGTATTTCAGGCCTTTATTTGAAATTTTCCCAAAAATTTATGTAAAAGGAAAAATTGAATTTTTTTTTGCATATTTCGATGATACTAGTGAAAAAATATATGAGTCTATTTTTATGCTTTATTAATTTTCTACATAAGGTAATCAAATCAAGTACAATCAATCAAGATATGGACAATCGAGGATATGGAAAATCTTTAAATATATGCACTAGGGGTGAGCATGGTCTGGGTTGGTCTAGGCCACCCCCTAACCCTAGAACCAACCCGTACAGTATCGGTCCTCAATTTTTAAGACCGAGGACGACCCTATTGAGCTTGGGACCAAGGACCGGACCGACCCAATGGGTTTGGTCCGGTTCCAGGGTCAACTCGGGATCGATCGATAATTTTTTTCGTCTTATTTTTTATACTCCCTAAAAAAGCAAACCTACAAATTCAAATTACACATCCATTAACAATGCGGCATTGTGCAACTAAACTATAAATACCAATACATATTTAGCAAATTTAAGATGGCACAATAATAGAAATTTCGTACCTGCTAACCGCTCATCGAGATATGGGACAAGATGGAAAGTTATTGTAATCATCTATCTTTAATATTCATAACAACATATGCAAAAGTGTTTTCTTGCATTTGATCATATAAAGTCCACTCAACCAAAAAATGAACTTCACAACACTTGACTAGCATTTGATCATGTAGAGTCCACTCAACCAAAAAATGAGCTTTACACCACTTGACTAGCAAATCACCGTAACAACTACATTATTACTCTACTCTTCAAAAACTTCTACCATTTGACACAAATTGAAAAGCAAAGTGCAGCCGAAATTCATTAGTAAAATACAATTAAACCATAAAAAGTTCAAAATACTTAATATAAACCATGAATATATAACTTCACATCTTGTTAATTCACTTGAACTTCTGAACACTTAAAAACAAAACAAACGACACATAATTAATATTCAATAAAAGTTTTAAATTAACATTACTATTAGTGCTATTGATAGAACATCTCAATATAATATAATATAATATAATATAATATAATATAATATACAGGGTTGGTTTAGGGTTGGACCGACTCGAAACTCTTAGGACCAAGGACCAACCCGTACAGTGTTGGTCTTGGAATTTCAGGACCAAGAACCAACCCAGTCCCCTTGGGAACCGGACCAGGACCGGTAGGGTTAAGCTGGTCCATGGTCGGTCCAGGGTCGACCATAGACCGCTGCTCACCCCTAATATGCACAATCACAAAAAAGTTTAAAAAATATCATCAATAAAATAAAGTTGACATTTAAAAAAATATATGTTTAGAACTGAATTAACATCCATATAGTAGGTTAGGACTGATTGGGTAATTTTTCCAAATTATAGTATTCATTTGATAAGATGATCTGGTTTCGCAAATATACTCTCCGCTCGATACCTTATGTAGAACCTGTGGATCCGAAAAATTCTGAGTCCTGACAGTCTTAATATGTTAATTAATGGCGTATGAAGACTAAGCAATCCTTTTTGGATATTCGAGACAAGGGCCGTAGACATGAAAGAGTATACTTGCCTTAAATCTCAATTACTTCTCATTTTGGACCCCTTATCGCAAAATATAGGAATGTAAAAGCCAACATTGGAATGATTTAAGTTGTTTTTTCCAATGTAAAATAATGGCTTGCAGTCATGGCAACTCTACTAATTTTCCGTGAGGTATATACTTGTCTCGAGTTGTCTCAATTCCTCTGCCAAACATGAGCGTTCAGAAAATATATTTGTCTGTTCTTACTCGTGACATATAAACAAACAAAATCCGAATCAGAGACTCTTACGAGAGGCCTAAGTAAAACATGTTCAAGTAGCTAATTAAAGGATTTGATTAATAAGCACCTGGTCTGAGTCATTATTTGGCTAGCAAAAAAGGGATTAGTGGATGTTTTTATGATTTGTTTGGCAAGTTGCACAAGCCCTACAATATGATTTATTTGGCAAGTTGCACAAGCCCTATAATATGATTTGTTTGGCAAGTGGATTAGTAGTGAGTGCTGCTGCTTATTCAGAAGCACTTCTTCTCAAAGTTGGTAAAGCTGACACACAAGCTAATAGGTGTCACTATCTTGCACTAATACTCTACTAACACTTCTTAAACGATTACAATGGTAAGCTCTCTTAAGACAATAAAAGATTGTGAAGCTATCTTGAATTTTAGAATTGTTTTCTCTTGATAAATCTCTCTTGAGCACCTTGGTCTTCTTTTGTACTTCTCGGAATCCAAAACTTCCCATTGATTGGACAAACTCTGTTAGAATCAATCTCCATACTTAGCCATTGGACAATTGATTAGAAGATTACGGTAGCCGTTAAAATAAAACAATCAAAGATCCTGTTGATTTGGTCATCCATACAAGCAAATCTTGTTTTCTATAAGTGGAGTTATTCAATCAAGAAAATGACTTCTTTTCAGGAAAATCTTCCGATACACCAATCAAATAAAAATCGTTTAATTTTTACTTTTTGCTTTAAATGACATCAACAATCCATCCAAATTAATCATTACAAATTAAGTACAATTGTATTTTCTCGTTTTTCTCCCAAACTAATGAATTTCAACACACAATTATTAGTTTAGGAGGACGGGAAATGTCTTACGTTGCATCCAAAAATATCTCCCTCGTTAGAGATCTATTTTTGGAATTGATGAAAAATGTAGGAAGAACGAAACAGAAAGTATCAAATTGAGGTGTGTAGATGCTTTCCTTAAACTGATGCTATTCCCACCATATTGCCTCATAACCGGAGAAGATCCCCAACGTATGGGAATTTCCTAATGTATTTCGACACCATGTCATTGGCACGTAATTCATTCCTCAAGCAGTCATTTTTTCAATTGACATGTTCCCTCCACAACACAAGGCATCCTTTCAATTGACCGTGCTCGTAAGGATCCGGGCCTCCCACTGTGTAATATTGTCCGCTTTGGGCCTTCGGCCCTTACGACTTTAAAACACGTTATGTAGGGGCAAAGGCGAAAACGCACTGCCATCCTAGTCGGCAACCCTCAAGGCTTTGTTCTTAGCATAGTGGAAGCATGTGTGAAATGCATTACACAAATTAGAGAACCCAAGCCTTATAAACTAGCTTAGGACTCCTCCTAAGCAACGTGGGACAAGAAAGGGATTCCTTCCTTGCGCATGCTTGGGGACCAATGCGTGGACACACCGACATCCCTCCTCCTTGTGCACCGCCACCTGGGCCGTCACACTCTCCACCCCTTAGGAGCACAACATCCTTGTTGTGGCCCCACATACAGTCGGGAGTCAACTCTGATACCATTTGTAAGGAGCCAGGTCTCCCATTATGTAATATTGTCTACTTTGGGGCTTCGGCTCTCACGGCTTTGAAACACGTTATGCAGGGGCAAAGGCGTGGACGCACCGTCATCCCTCTCCCAAGCCATAATATTGTCTTCTCTAGGTCCCGCACTGTCGTAGATGCTCTGTGATCCTAGCCGGTGGTGCGTGGGGAGGGGGGATGGCGGTGCATCCGTGCCTTGGGCCCTGGATGTGCGCAAGGAAGGGATCCCTCCCTTCTCAAAAATCAACTTTCCAGTATAGGAAGTACTCCATTTGACAAAAATTTCCCAATTACTTCTCAAAAATCAACTTTCCCAATTTAGAACATCCATGTGCATGGCACAAGTAATTTCGGCCACCATGGAGGAATTACGGGCTTATCAAAAAATTGAGCTCAGGGTCTCTCTGCACCAATCAAATCAATTTATAGGCTAAATTAAAATGTCTTAATATCTATATGCAATTTAATTTATTTATATAGTACTCTATTGACACCTAAGTTTTGACGACTCAGTTAGTGATATAGAAATTTAGGAATCAATCATGGCTCCTAAAAAAAATATATTTGTTAAATTACAATATTACATATAGGTATTAGGAACAAAATTCATTAATAAATAAGTTCATAAATGGCATTAGAATTGGACCGGCGGTGAATCAAAGTTCTGAACTTAAATTGATTGGACTAAACCCATGAAAGAAGCAAATTCAGCCAAGCCAATTAGATACCTATGCGCTTGCACAAAAAAGAAAAAAAAAATAGATACCTATGCTGGCCGAAAATTGACAAGGAGGGAGAGTCCTATTGAGCTTCAATTGAACTAATTTTAACTCGCAGGAGTTGGAATTAGTAAAAGGCCTTGAAATTAGAATCCATTACCTTTGAAAGGCCAAAATTAAGCCCGTTAGCATAAAGCTAGACTTAGTTCTTTCACTGTATAATCATATGAAGTCTTCACGATTAGTGGGGTTCACAACAATTGACAGTTGGCAAGTAGAGAGAGAGAGAGAGAGAGAAGGAGAAGAGGAGCCCTTTCACACAAAAGGACAAGGAGAGAGAGTGGGCACGTTCTGTAGAAGGAAAACAAGAAAGAGGACATAAGAAAAAAAAAAAAGAGAAAGAAGTCTTCTCCATTCATCGTGTAGTCCTCGCGCCTGCCCCCACGCGCACGGACACCTCACCTGTTAGCTGGGTTCACTCCTATGTGGAGGAAACCTAATGAGTTGCAAGCCCAAAAAGGGCTTGAGCCCATATAATAAGTTATATGAGGAAATATGGTTTCTCACTATCTATATAAAGATGTAGCAGCAGAAAAGGAAACAACAACAAGAGAAAAAGAGAAAGCAGAAAATCTGGGGTTTGGGGCAATATCTGATTTACATCAAGCTGGCATTGGAGGTCGATTCGTGGTCCAATTGAGCTGAAATTTTGTCAGCATGTTCGTGGCGCAATTTAATTGAATTTGAATGGTTTGATTTTCGTTTGAAGCTTTATACATCAGGTTTTTCGTGGATTGATCAAAACCTGCGTTTTTTGTCAGATTTATCCTTGATCTCTTGTGAAGTTCATGTGTATTACCAAGAATTATGTTCTTGAGGTGTTTGCTGCTATGTACCTCTAGTATTTGCTAGAGAAGAACAATTTTATTGATAGTGAATATTTTTAGGTGGACTTCGGTCCCGTGGTTTTTTATCTCCTCGCATCGAGGAGGATTTCCACGTAAAAAATCGTATTGTGTTCGTGTACTTGGTATTTATTTTACTCTACTACATCGATTCCTATTAAGTTTATATAAGAGGGGAGATTATTTTATTCCGATGCGTTGATTCGATATTGTTCGAATTATTACCGTTCTCCCATCAGAGTGGTATCAGAGTAACAGGTTATTGCTTGATTTTTCTGCCTTGTGTTAAACAATGGAAACGAATACGAGTAGAATGGTTACACTGAATGGTTCGAATTATCATATTTGGAAAGGGAAGATGGAAGATCTTTTATATGTGAAAGATTTTTATTTGCTTGTATTTGTTGAGGAGAAACGAGAGAATACAACTTACGCTGAATGGTCTATATTTCATCGTCAAGTGTGTGGTTATATCAAGCAGTGGGTAGATGATAATGTTTTAAACCATATTATTGAGGAAACACATGTACGCAGTTTATGGGATAAGCTCGAACAGTTATATGCTTGAAAGACTAGGAATAATAAGTTATTTTTGATAAAACAGATGATGGCTCTGAGATATCATGATGGTATTCGTTTGACTGATCATTTAAATTCTTTTCAAGGAATTATAAATCAGTTAGCTACGATGAAAATCAAGTTTGATGATGAGATACAAGCACTGTGGTTGCTTGGTACTTTGCCGAACTCATGGGAGACGTTCCGAACATCTTTGTCTAATTCTGCCCTGGATGGTACAATTATCATGGATTTAGCCAAGAGTAGTATTTTGAATGAAGAGATGAGAAGGAAGACACAGGGATCATCCTCTTCACATTTTGATGCCTTGGTTGTTAAGAAAATGGGGAGAAATGAGTCTCGAGGTCCGAGAAATAGAGATAAAAGTCAAGACAAAAGCAGAGGTAAGTATAATAAATTTGCTAATGTTGAGTGCCATTATTGTCATCAGAAGGGACATATTCAGAGGTTTTGTCACCAGTTAAAAAGGGAGAAACAAAAGGAGAAAGGTAAAGAGAAGAAAAGTGATGATGACAGTGATGACAATCGTGTCGCTGCACTTAAAGAAGACTTTCTCACTATTTTTGATGGTGATGTGGTGAATTTTGTTTCTCATGAGACCAGTTGGGTAATTGATAGTGGTGCATCCGTTCATGCTACATCTCGTAGGGATTTCTTTACATCATACAGGTCAGGTGACTTCGGATCTGTGAAGATGGGAAACAATGGACTAGCTCAAGCTGTAGGCATCGGTGATGTGTGCCTAGAAACTAGCAATGGCACAAGGTTAGTATTGAATAATGTTAAACATATACCTGATATCCGATTGAATTTGATTTCTACAGGTAAGTTGGATGATGAGGGGTATTGTAGCACCTTCAGTAATGGTCAATGGAAACTTACCAAAGGTTCTCTTGTTGTGGCTAGAAGTGAAATATATTCTTCGTTATACATTATGCAGGCAAAGTTGTCTACAGACAAAATTAATGCAGTAGATAGTGAAGATGCAGCTGAGTTATGGCATAAAAGGCTCAGTCACATCAGTGAGAAGGGTTTGTCAATATTAGCCAAGAATAATCCCTTTCAGGATTGAAAAGTTCAGCGCTAAAGAAGTGTGCTCATTGTTTAGCAGGAAAATAGAACAGAGTTGCATTTAAAAGCTCCCCTCCTTCAAGAAAGTCAGGTATTCTAGATTTAGTACATTCTAATGTTTGCAGTCCTATGAAAACAAAATCACTTGGTGGCTCTCTTTATTTTGTTACTTCTATAGATGATTTTTTAAGGAAAAATTGGATTTATACCTTGAAAACTAAAAATCAAGTGTTAGATGCTTTTAAGCAATTTCAGGCTTCAGTTGAGAGACAGATTGGAAAGAAATTGAAATGCATCAAAACTGATAACGGGGGAGAGTATATTGGACCTTTTGATAAATACTGCAGACAACAAAGTATTCAACATCAAAAGACACCTCCCAAGACGCCTCAGTTAAATGGCTTAGCTGAGAGAATGAACAGAACACTGGTTGAAAGGGTAAGATGCTTACTTTCACAATCAAAGCTACATGGATCCTTTTGGGGTGAGGCTTTAAGTACAATTGTGCATATATTAAATCTTACTCCATGCGTTCCTTTGGAGTTTGATGTTCCTAATAGATTTTGGACAGGCAAAAAAGTTTCTTATGATTATTTGCGTGTATTTGGGTGCAAAGCATTTGTGCATGTTCCCAAAGATGAGAGGTCTAAACTTGATGTAAAAACACGACAGTGCATATTTGTTGGTTATGGACAGGATATGCTTGGCTACAAATTTTATGATCCACTTGAAAAGAAAACTGTAAGAAGTAGAGACGTTGTGTTTATGGAAGATCAAACAATAGAGGATATTGAGAAATCGAAGATGATTTCAGCACCATAGGTTAGTGATAATCTGGTTGATTTAGATCCAGTTCCTCTTACAAATATTCCTACCCAGGTTGATGAAGAGCAGCAGGAAGTTAATGTTCCAAATAACGCATGTTCCTGAACATGTTGAAATAGATAATACTATTCCTGAACCAGAGGCTCAATTAGATGTTCCACTAGATGTTCCAGTTCGAAGATCCGTTAGAGACCGACGACCTTCCACCAGGTATTCTGAAGCTGAGTATGTATTATTGACTTATGCAGGTGAACCAGAGTGTTATGCAGAAGCAATAGAAGATGAGTACAAAAGCAATTGGTTCGATGCTATGCGAGATGAGACGCAGTCACTTTATGATAATCATACTTTTGAATTGGTGAAGTTACCTAAAGGTAAAAGAGCTTTGAAGAACAAGTGGGTATATAGGTTGAAGCAAGATGAACATACTTTACAACCACGGTTCAAAGCTAGATTGGTTGTTAAGGGATTCGGTCAGAGAAAGGGTATTGATTTTGATGATATATTTTCTCCGATAGTGAAAATGTCTTCTATCTGTGTGGTACTAGGCTTGGCAGCTAGCCTAGATTTAGAAATTGAGCAAATGGATGTTAAAACGGCCTTCCTACATGGTGACTTGGAGGAAGAGATATACATGGAACAACCTGAGGGTTTCAAAGTGAAAGGGAAAGAGGATTATGTGTGCAAATTGAAGAAAAGTCTATATGGCCTAAAACAAGCACTAAGACAGTGGTATAAGAAATTTGTGTTAGTTATGACAGAACAGGGCTATAAGAAGACTTCCTCAGATAACTGTGTGTTTTTCCAAAAATTTTCTGATGGTGACTTTATTATTCTCTTGCTTTATGTTGATGATTTGTTGATTGTTGGCAGGAATGCTTCAAGAATTGAGTTATTAAAGAAACAGTTGAGCAAGTCTTTTGCCATGAAAGACTTGGGCTCGGCGAAGCAAATTCTTGGCATTAGAATTACCCGAGACAGAGATGCTAAGAAGTTATTTTTGTCGCAAGAGAAATATATCGAGAAGATCCTTCAGAAATTTTACATGGACAAGGCTAAAGTGGTTAGTACTCTTCTTGCTACCCACTTTAAGTTAAATATGATGCAAAGTCCTACGACTGATAAAGAGAAGAAAGATATGGAAAGTATTCCATATGCTTCAGCTATAGGAAGCTTAATGTATGCGATGGTATGTACATGCCCAGACTTGGCGCATGCAGTTGGCGTTATTAGTCGCTATTTGTCAAATCCAGGTAGAGAGCACTAGAATGCAGTGAAGTTGATTATGAGGTATCTTTGAGGAACTTCAAATTTGAAACTCAGTTTCGGGACCGGGAAACTTGAGTTAGTTGGATACACAGATTCCGACTTGGCAGGAGATATTGATACTCGTAAATCTACTTTTGGTTATTTGATTTCTTTTGCGGGTGAAGCTGTGTCATGAAAGTCAAGATTGCAGAAGTGTGTTGCACTTTTTACAATCGAAGCTGGATTTATTGCAGCGACTGAAGCTAGTAAAGAAATGCTATGGATGAAGAAGTTCTTAGAAGAACTTGGGTTCAAGCAAAAGAGGTATGTGGTATTTTGTGATAATCAAAGCGCAATTCATCTTGGTAAGAATTCATCTTTTCATTCTAGATCGAAACATATTGATGTTAGATATCATTGGATAATGGATGTTCTAGATGAAAAGTTGTTGGAACTTGAGAAAATTCATACGGATCATAATGGCTCCGATATGATGACAAAGACTCTATCAAGAGAAAAGCTTGAACATTGCTGTTTGATAGTAGGGATGGTGAATCCTTCCACATTGTCGTGAGGGGGAGATTTGTTAGCTGGGTTCAATCCTATGTGGAGGAAGCCCAATGAGTTGCAAGCCCAAAAAGGGCTTGAGCCCATATAATAAGTTATATGATGAAATAGGGTTTCTCACTATCTATATAAAGAGACAGCAGCAAAAAGGAAAAAACAACAAGAGAAAAAGAGAAAGCAGAAAATCTGGGGTTTGGGGCAATATCTTATTTACATCAAGCTGGCGTCGGAGGTCGATTCGTGGTCCGATTGAGCTGAAATTTTGTCAGCATGTTCGTGGCGCAATTTAATCGAATATGAACGGTTTGATTTTCGTTTGAAGCTCTAAACATCAGGTTTTTTGTGGATTGATCAAAACCTATGTTTTTGGTCAGATTTATCCTTGATCTCTTATGAAGTTCATGTATATTACCAATAATTATGTTCTTGAGGTGTTTGCTACTATGTACCTCTAGTATTTGCTAGAGAAGAACAATTTTATTGATAGTGAAGATTTTCAGGTGAACTCTACTCCCGTGGTTTTTTATCTCCTCACATCGAAGAGGTTTTCCACGTAAAAAATCGTCTTGTGTTCGCGTGCTTGGTATTTATTTTACTCTACTATATCGATTCTTATTAAGTTTACACAAGAGGGGAGATTATTTTATTCTGATGCATTGATTCGATATTGTTCGAATTATTACCGTTCTCCCATCATCACCAGCGCTACCCTCTACTACACCGTGCTCCTTCTTGCCAACGTCCATCCACGCCGCCACTGCTGTCAGAAAGCGACGACAAAGCGGCGGCTGCCCTACTCAGTGAAACAACACAGCCGAGACTTCTGGACATCTCCGAAGCTCACACCGTTCGCTGCCTCTCTGAGCAGCAATCCCCTGCCCAACAACTTCCATGTCATATAGTGATTGCATATTTAGGTCTTTTGATTAAAATTGTATGCTATGTTAGAATTAAGTCATATCATATGTCATTAGAATAGTACATCAAGCATGTTCTCCTTAAGTTAGAATATAATATAATTAGTCTTCATTGAAGAAAACCCAAAAAGAATTAATTAAAATTGTATGATGATTAGAACCATTGTTTAGCTATTTATTAACATGGTTGTAGATTGCTTTGCTTCGAGGTATATCTGACTTTGGAATCAATGTATCTAAATGTCATTAGGACCAGACATCATATTACAAATCACATTAGCAAAATGTACAATTTCGCCATTCTCAAATCCTAAATCCCAACATTTGAGGACCCAAAAAAAGGTGGTTTTTTTTTTTTTTTTTTGGGGGGGGGGGGGGGGGGGGGAGGGGGGTTGGGGGGTTAAAAGAAAGCAAGGTGGGTTTTACAAAGGGGCAAAAGTGTGCAATGTCCTTTAGATTCTTTCCATCTTTTTCCACGAAGAAGATCAGCTGTTGCGAGACGAAGGTCCCCGATGTCTCCAAAACAGGAATTCTGTTCATGTGAACTAATGATGGAGTAAGTGTTCTTTCTCAGTATCTCCCCTCAACCGCTCCAATTTGCAATTTTCTTTTGCCACCCTCGTATAAAACAAGAGTACTATAATCTATTCACACTATGGTCACACTATAATCGAAACCCCAGAACCACGTGTTTGTCTTTTGACAAAAAAAAAAAAATTCATCATCTATTGACCGCATCTTCTGGTGCACAAGTGGAAGTGTCGTCATTAAAATTTAGCAAGTGGTTCTAATTAAATGACGCATGTCGCACGTGTTTTGGAGTTAAATAGTTAAAGTCCCAACTGTAATTACTCTGTCATCTTTTTAGCCAAGTAGGTAATATAATTTAATTAAGCACTTTTTTAAATGCTTCACATAAATTTTAAGAAACACGTGCGCACTTTCAATTATTTTGTGACAGTCGACTTCATCTTAAAGCTAAGTGAAGATATTTTTTGAAACGATGCTAACTAATTTGAGAAGTTCATCACTTGCAACCGGTCACATTACTTAGTATACTAATTTTGTTGAGTGACATGAACTATACCAAACCCTGCTCTTGTTTTGATAGCTTTAAGTATTCGAGAACGATGGGATGATTTATCTTTTTTATCGCAATACCAACATTGCAATGCTAACTATCTCGTTCAAGAGTAGATTAATCGCACCAAATTCTCGTTCACAAGCTAAATCTAAAATTCCAGATATGATGAAACCTTCACTAGAGATAAGGTCCCAAGGAAGACAAAATTCACACAATTTTGACTGCGTGATCAATCCTTTGTCCAGAGCACATCTATTAGCCAACATAGTTGAAGATTTTGCCCCTATCGATTAAATTTCTGGAATTATTATCGGCAACAGGCAAGTACATTTCGAATCGCTAATAGCAAAAGAATACAATGAATCGAACAAAACCTTCTTACTCGCCAAAACACTTATGGCGAATTGAAACTTACTAGAATGATGCAAAATTGCAAACTCAAATGCAAGATACAGATGTTTTATTCCCATTGAGATATCAATTTGCCTTTGCCTTGTCAATGAACTCAAAGAACACTTCATCACGACGAAGACACGGAACAAGGAGGCATGTCCTTGGGCGGCGGACGAACCTTCTGATGTTTTTTCTTCCCATCTCGAACGATGAGGACTGCGTCCATACCCCAACTCGAATGGCGTTCTAAGTGACAGTGCATGAACCACACTCCTACAAGCACCCGTAGAGATTAATCTGTCAATTATGCATTCGTATACAAGTATAAATCCGTGCAAGTAGCGATAAAATCATAGTACCTGGATTATCGGCTTTGAATCTGATCGCTGCCCACCCGTTTTTGGGCAGTCTGACGGTGTTAACATATGGTGGATTAACCGTATTATACTTTGATATTTCGGTCTCACTGAAATTTCCATCGCCCATCCCGACGACATAAAAGCTATACCCGTGTAAATGCATTGGGTGATTCTCCGCTGCCCCGAAATTGGTCCCCTGGAATCTTATTTCAACCTCGTCATTATAGTCAATCTTCAACACTTCGGTAGTCACATTGGCAGCTTCCCCCAAGGCCGAAACATTTCCGGTGAAGTCGAACAAGGTAGGTGGTTGATCCGGAAAAGTTCTGTTGTAGACTCCATTTATATTGCTGCACACACCACAAACATAACGTTGTAGAGACATTTAGATGTTGATTAACGCATTTCCTTTAAGACATCAAAGGTCTTTTAACCGGTTAAATTGTGTTTGATTTAAAGAATATTTCAACCCGTATCAACTCTGTCGGTTTGAGAGAAATATTCAATCCTAACAAATAGGATAAAATTTGGCAGGTCTAACAATTTACTTACTTGTAGTATGCCTGGAGAATGCTAATTGACGGAGCCGAAAAACTTATGTTGTTCAAGCTTCTTGCGGAATGCATAGTAGTGTTCCCTGGACCAAGACATGTTTTATTAGCTGGACATGGCTGCTGATTCACAGACACTGCGATCGTAATGTTCCTAGTGATTTTGGTCGGAACCTTGGACGGATGTTCTTTGCTATTCAGACTCCTCAATTGAATAGTGAAGTTTCCGGCATCACTCTTGTTGGTAAAACCCGGAAGCTCAATTAACACGGGAGTCTCCGAGTGGTTATAACTGCCCTAGTATTGGAATACCCCCTCGTGACGTTTTTATTGGATGGGGCATTGGTGTCCACAAATGGACTAAAAACCATATAGTAGAGACCAGGATTTTGGTTCGCAGTGACCAAAACGTCCATCGTTTGACCGGGAGTAATCATGAGGTAATTGGTTTTAAGTGGCTTCTGATAAGCTCCGTCCATTCCGACCACAATGAGATTGTGCGTGGCTATACCAAAGAACATCTCTTCATTCATCCCGGAGTGGATGATCCGAAAGAGATACGTTTTTCCGCACACGACAGTTTTGTTGTATGCTAAACCTGCCAAAGGTAATAAAGCAACATGTTAAATAATACTGGTGGAGATCTTGATATTACTAGTAATATAGAGGGATCATCATTAATTAGTATTTACGAATAATAGTTTCACCAAATATCATCACTTATTAATACAACATTTTCTTTTTATATAAATAGGACATATCAAACTTACGTAGATACTAGAATTCATACCGTTAGAGCATGAGTAGCTGTCTCCTGGTTGACCATTAATGGTATAGGACACAAACAAGTCTATATCGCCTCCGGTTTCAAGAGCCTCATCGATTATGGCCTTTGTATCTCTCGTATACTATTCAGCAGCATGTCAATTAATAATTTTTTTAAGAAAAACAATCCAAACTATTAATTTGTGTGAGTGTGTGTTTGATTGAGCAAAAAACTTAAAATGTCAATTAAGTTAGCTAAAAATAGAATATTGATCACGATTGTGTGTTCTTGGTCAAACTTGTAAGGGTACATTTTTCCATAGGCAGGCATAATAATGAGAGGACTATGTATAGTGGCTTGTGACCAGTCGCTATGAGCATGCCACCACAAAGTGCCTTCTTCCTTGGTGAGTACAATTTTTTGAAGAAAGCTCGAGTTCGAAGGGATTGGGCATTGTGTGATGAACTCTGGACCATCAGACCAGGGATATCTTATTTGTCTCACTCCATGCCTGTAGGTGTGTGTGACATTAGAGGGGAGAGAGAGAGAGAGAGAGAGAGAGAGAGAGAGAGAGAGAGAGAGAGAGAGAGAGAGAGAGAGAGAGAGAGAGAGAGAGAGAGAGAGAGAGAGAGAGAGAGAGAGAGAGTTTTATTATTACCAGTGAATAGTGATTCCATAAGGTCCTATGTTGGTGACATTAACGTAAAATGGTGTCGCCTTTGCGAGCACGAATCTCCAACCCAGGAAATAGACCATTCACTGTCAATATGGTCCGATTCGTCTCACATAACATCTTAATGGGTGTCTCCTTCACCTACAATAAAAATCATCCTATGACTCTAGGACCATTATACACATAGTATAATCTTTGTTTTTTTAACTGATGTACTGATGTAGAATCTTGTTAGTGCATCATTATCTACAAGTAACAAATTAACTCAGAGGCTTGCATATGGACTTTCTTCCAGAATAAAGACTCCAAATGGGATTGGAAACCACATCGCAAAAAAGCATATAAATAATGTAATTGTAGATATTTGAATATAGTTTGGTATATGGATGTTGTAATCCTTGGCCTCAAGCATAATCCAAGATTTAGCTAGCTGAAGATTTAGATGTGAAGATATGAGATTGTAGTCAACTGTAATGCCTCAATATAATCTAAAACTTGTAACAAATGTGCAAGTAATCACTAAATATTCTATTACCCCAGAAAAGACACCTTTAAAGAGCTCAAGAAGGGGATGTTCCTACTCACCACGAAATCATAGAAGAGGAGTTTGCCTTGAGCCATGCAAAAAAGCAGGCTCAAAGTGAGCGCAAACCTTAGGAATGTTCCCATCCTCTCTCTCTCTCTCTCTCTCTCTCAACAAGATACAGCTGAACTTGTACCAATCACTTGATCCAGAAAGAAGACTTTCGTTATGTTCAGTCTCTTTCTTCTTGTGACCTTCCCCTTCCATTGATGGTGGCTATTTATAGGGAACTTCTTCCAATGTCTGATGGTCCCTATCTAGACAGTCTCTGTCTGCGCCGCGTGAAAACGAAGCCGTCTTAGTGCTCACAAAAGCGTGTCCTATGAGATATTAAAAGAAAAAAAAAGGTAAATTAAATGAGAAAAAGCAATTGCCTTCCAGTGCTTTTTTTTTTTTTCCGTTGTTTGCACGAAAAAGAAGATCCGTTGAAGAGCATCACAGATGGACGAGGTGACAAACTTCTCTCAACTTATTTTGTCATGTCGGCAAAAAGAGAGAAAAAGAAACATTATTTTATGTGCTCATCCACTGCTTTAACACTCATTAGCGATTCCCATTATGTTCTTTTCTGGAGACAGGAGGTATCGACGTTTTCTTGACACAGGTTGACCAGTGAAAATTGTATTTTGCAAAAAAAGAAAGGACAAGAGAAAACATATATATATATATATATATATATATATATATATTTCTAATGGTTTATCATTGTCATTTACGATAAAAAAGAATAAGTCGTACAGAGGTCTAGTTATCCCATTCTAGGTGCTCTAGTGAAAAAGTTGAGCCTTAAGTTTAATGAATAATCATTGGATTTTATGTGAACTATCTTATCCACGTCACTTGTTACGCAACACAACCCCATTACACATAATGTTTTCTCTTGTTAAAAAACTTTTAGAACATTTGTTCAATCAGCTTTGGCAATCAAAAAAGAAACTTTCCAGTTTTTAAAGTGACGGCTCTCTTGTGACACGTGTAAATAAAACTTTTACAAATCAAATTGTTCCTTAAAATGTGTAATCATCAAACTCTTTCAACACAACCTTCTTCTATGGTGTATAAATAATTTTTTTCTCCAAAGGATGTGTATATTATTTAAGTGAATATAAAGCACAAATATTACCATTCTCCTGTACATGAAAAATGTCAGAAAGAAAATTAGAAAACTCAACTTCACTTTTTTCCACACCTTATAGTTGCAACAGTGGGCTAAGAGTTGAATCTCATATAATGTTCTCTCCCAACGCTCTTCTAAACACCCTCCCCTCTCCTTGAAGTCTGATGTCATTAAAAGGTTAGAATCCAATTAGTCCTAAATCTATTTTACGGATGTCAATTTTGTCCTAAACTTTCCGATTTTACAAATTAATTATAATCTTTCCTTGGAAAATTACAATGTAGCCCCACCGGCAATTTTCATGGAAATTGCTAATGGGCAATCCTTCTACATAGGATTGCCAGCGATGACTGGAGCACCACTTCAATGATTTCTTGAGAAAATTCATCGTAAAGACTATATCATAATTTCACACAAAAATTTAGGATGAAATTGAAAAGTTTAGAACTAAATTGACGTTTGTATAATAAGTTAGAATTAAATAAGTAATTTTTTCAAATTATTGTGCTCGTCTGATAAGATTATCTAGTTCTACGAGTATACTCTCTACTTGCTACCCTATGTAGATCCTATGGATTTTAATTAAAGATTCTGATGAGAGCCTTGAGATAGGAATTAATGGTCTCTGAAAATTAACAAGAAGTCTTTCTGGATAGTCGAGAGAAGGGCCTTAGATCTTCATTGGTTCTCATCGTAGACCCCTCATTGCAATATATAGGAATGTAAAAGCAAATTTTGGTATGGTTTACGTTGTTTTTGCCAATGTGAAATGATGGCTTGCAGTCATGGCTACTCTACCAATTCTCCGGGAGTTATATAGAGTAGGGTTTTACCTAGACCAAGCTGTTGTCTCAATTCCTCCGCCAAACACAAGCGTGTAGGATATATCTTTGTCTGATCTTTCTCGTGACACATAAACAACAAAATCCAGATCAGTGACGATCACAAAAATCCAGACTAAAACATTTTCGAGTAGCTAATTACAGGATTTAATTAACAAGCACGCGGTCTATATCATTGTTTGACTAGCGAATAGGAAATAGTGGGTGTTCTTATGATTTGTTCGGCAAGTTGCAAGGCCCTACACCTTCGAAATATGCGCCTGCAATAGCCAGGATCTACCTAATAGGACAAAACCATGTGGTCAACTTTTCTTTACAGAAATCATATGGACCCCCCGACAAACCGTGGACGTTCCAAAGCAAGGGATGCTTATATCTGATTCTGAAAGTTGCTTGACTTGCTTCGGGCGGCCGATTGACCAATAAAGATGAAAGGAAACGAAACTTGTGTGATTCGCTTGATTAATGCTTCAATGACGAACCTCCAGATGCCAACCTGCAAACCGCTTGTGTGAATAGACTTTTTACTTTCTCGTTCAAAAAAAAAAAAAAAAGACTTTTTACTTTTTTATAATTTAAGGACACGGCCATGAAGATTCGAGCACATGGAGAATTATGAAATACCCTGTAAAGTCCACTTAAGTCCAAAATTTGGCCCTCTAAAGAAAGACCGTGCCCCATAGTAGTTTGTGGGATTTGAATGAATGACCTCTAGTTTCTAATTAAAAATCTTTTAGTACCCCAATGAACTTAAAATCGTCTAATTTTTCCACACCATCAACAATCCATCCAAATTAGTAATCACATACTTAGTATTGTCTATTTTCTTGTTTTCTTCCAAAGAAATGAATTTTGACACATAATTATTAGTTTGGGAGAACGGGAATGTCTTGCGCCGCATCTAAAAATTCTCTCATCAGAGATTTGCTTCTGCCGATGAATCAATGGAAGAATGTAGGAAGAACAAGATAGAATATCTTTGAGGCATGTAGATAATTTCCCTAAATTGATGCTATTCCCACCATGTTGCCTCCTAACCGGAGATTCCTAACTTAAGGAAGTTTCCTAGTGTATTTCGACACCATTCCATTGGCATGTAATTCATTCTTCAAGAAATCATTTTTTCAATCATGTCCCCACCACCACACAAGATGCCATTTCAATTGACCATACCACTACATGATAATGAAAACGCGAAAAGGAAACCAAATTTTGTCGGGAAGATTGAAAAAGAGCTTATGATGTAGTATCGATGAAGGTGTTTTCATGGAATTATCTTGCATAATCACTGATTAAATCATTAAACAAGGTCATGTGGGGCCAATTGAAATATAAGCGTAACATGGCCAACCTGTTAATCACAGTAATCCTGGTCGCATGCGCGGCAGTGACCTTGGTCTTTAGTTTACTGTAATATTCCGGGGGCTGACTAGCTACATGGGCCATGTTCTGTTTCATGTAATAATTTTCTCTGTCATATGGACACTTTTTAGGGTAAATAATGGAGAACTCGACAAACTAAATGAGATCATCCCGGTCAAAAAGAAGCCAACGATTCCATGGTTTTGCTGGCCAAAAAGAAAAAAGACCCACTCCAAGGTTCCCTGCAATAACTCTAAAGAGATGGAATATTCGAAAAGAAGAAATAAATGATTTATCCACAGATCATGGAGACCAAATCATTTCTACCATTGTTCTTAGGAGCTTTAGGTTTCGTAATCTAGCATTATCACTAATGATAACATGATATAATGACAAGATGAGCTTCAGTAGACTTGATATATTCTTTTCAACTTTTTCAGTAGTGCACTAAGCTGGAAAGTGATTCCTCGAGGATCGATCCCCTCTAGCTTCGAAGCCGGCGTGGAGAGGACTTGCCCACCTGCTTTGTGTGACTGTGACTGGTCAAACAAAAGAGAGCACTCGATGTGAAGCGCAATAACTAAGCAACGGCATTCCTAGGAATAATTTTTTTCCATGGACAGGTACTTTTGCAGTCTCGTATTACAGATATGCACCCATGATGCAGCAGAAGAGTTGGCGCAGAAGTTTAAAATGTTGCTGTTATCCATCGGGGCGAATGATGATCCGCTAATACACCGGCGGAACGTACGTCAATTAGCTTTGGTCATAGATTGACCTAGAGGAATCTAGCCCTAGCACTCTAAACAAGGGCTCGCTCTACACATTCTCAGTTGATTCCAAGCACATACGTCCAAACGAAAGTTAGCTATACAAATAATTAAGTAAAAAAGATTAATTAATCAACGTTTAGAAAACTCTCTCTTTCTACCCAAAAGGGCCTCATCGATCTCAGCTGCTCGTAGACCATCTTTTCCTTCCCTCCAAATTATTTGGTGAGGAAATCAAAGCGAAATGTTCGGCATCCTTTACTCTATCATGGGTGCACGCTGTATATCTGTATTATTTGGTGATCTTAGTATACTAATTTTGTTGAGTGACATGAACTATACCAAACCCTGCTCTTGTTTTTGATAGCTTTAAGTATTAGAGAAAGATGGGATGATTTATCTTTATTATCGCAATACCGACATTGCAATGCTGACCATCTCGTTCAAGAGTAGACTAATCGCAACAAATTCTCGTTGACAAGCTAAATCTAAAATTCGAGATATGACGAAACCTTCATTAGGCATAAGGTCTCAAGGAAAAGACAAAATTTACACAATTTTGACTGCGTGATCAATCCTTTGTCCAGAGTACATCTATGAGCCAACATAGTTGAAGATTTTGCCCCAAAATATGCCGGGGCATACTCTATTTCATTTTTCAGCCCTTAACGAGAAATAATAAATAAAAAGAAAAAATGAAGGCCATTCAATGTCGACCAAAGACCCACACCCAAGTTCCATAGCCTTGGGTCCGCTATCCCGATCATGATTTTCCTACTCCCATAAGGAAAGGTTCATGACTAGCTAAAGCTGAAGTTCCATTAAAGAGCGTTAATGATGCAAGCCTAGGGTAGGCTTTCTCAAACAGTAGGATCGGAAGAGTGACTCGTACACAAGAAATAGGACGAACAGAAATTTCAATACTGCGCAAGCTCAGGAGAACAGTCGTATCTTTGTCGATACTGCATCAGTTTACCTCCTCCGAGAATATAAGGTTTTTTCAAATCACTTATAGCAAAAGAGTACAGTTATGAATCGAACAAACCTTCTTACTTGCCAAAACATTTGCGGCGAATTGAAACTGACTAGAATGATGCAAAATTGCAAACTCAGATACAAAATACAGACGTTTCAATCCCCTTAAGATATCAATTTACCTCTGCCCTGTCAATAAACTCAAAGAACACTTCATCATGACGAAGACACGGAACAAGGAGGCATGTCCTTGGGCGGCGGACGAACCTTCTGATGTTTTTTCTTCCCATCTCGGACGATGAGGACTGCGTCCATTCCCCAGCTCGAATGGCGTTCTAAGTGACAGTGCATGAACCACACTCCTACAAGCGCCCGTAATAGACTAATGTGTCAATTATGCATCTATATACAAGTTTAAATCCGTGCAAGCTATATGTTTCTATGCATTTCTACCGATGAAATTGTAGTACCTGGATTATCAGCTTTGAATCTGATCGCTGCCCACCCGTTTTTGGGAAGTCCGACGGTGTTAACATAAGGTGGATTCACCGTATTATACTTTGATATTTTGGTCTCACTGAAATTTCCATCGCCCATCCCGACGACATAAAAGCTATACCCGTGTAAATGCATTGGGTGATTCTCCGCTGCCCCGAAATTGGTCCCCTGGAATCTTATTTCAACCTCGTCATTATAGTCAATCTTCAACACTTCGGTAGTCACATTGGCAGCTTCCCCCAAGGCCGAAACATTGCCGGTGAAGTCGAACAAGGTAGGTGGTTGATCCGGAAAAGTTCTGTTGTAGACTCCATTTATATTGCTGCACACACCACAAACACAATGATATAGACATGCAGATGTTGATTTATGCCTTACCCTTAAGACATCGAAGGTTTTTTGACCCGTTAAATTAGCTTTGATTTGGGGAATATTTCAACCCAAATCAACCCCACCGGTTTGAGAGAAATATTCAATCCTACCAAATAGGATCAAAATTGGTAGGTCTAGCGATTTACGTACTTGTAGTATGCTTGGAGAATGCTAATCGATGGAGCTGAAAAACTTATGTTGTTCAAGCTTGCCGAATGCATAGAGTCGTTTGGACCGGTACATGTTTGATTAGCTGGACATGGCTGTTGATTCACGGACACCGCGATCGTAATGTTCCTAGTAATTTTGGTTGGAACATTGGAAGGATGTTCTTTACTGTTCAAACTTCTCAATTGAATAGTGAAGTTTCCAGCGTCACTCTTATTGGTAAAACCTGGAAGCTCGGGTATTATGGGAGTCTTCGAGTGGTTATAATTGCCATTGTATTGGAATATTCCCCGTGTGACATTTTTGTTGGATGGGGCATTGGTGTCCACGAATGGACTGAAAACCATGTAGTAGCGACCAGGAGTTTGGTTCGCAGTGACCAAAACATCCATCGTTTGACCAGGAGTTATCATGAGGTAATTGGTCTTAAGAGGCTTTAGATAAGCTCCGTCCATTCCAACCACGGCGAGATTGTGCTTGGCTATGCCAAAGAACATCTCTTCGTTCATCCCAGAGTGGATGATCCGAAAGAGATATGTTTTTCCGCGCACAACAGTTTTGTTGTACACCGAACCTGCAAAAGGTAAAAAAGCGACATATCAAATTTTATCGGGGGAGATCTTAAAATTATTAGTAATATATAGCGATTGTCATTAATTAGTATTTACAAATAATTTTTTTGCAAGATATCATCACCTATAAATAAGGCATTTTCTTTTTTATATAAATAGTACATATCAAACTTACATATATACTATAATTCATACCGTTAGAGCATGAGTAACTATCTCCTGGTTGACCATTAATGGTATAGGCCACAGACAAGTCTGGATCGCCTCCGGATTCAAGAGCCTCGTCGATTATGGCCTTTGTATCTCTCGTATACCATTCAGCTACATGCCAATTAATAATTTTGTTAAGAAAAACAAACCAAACTATTAATTTGTGTGTGTTTTTGAATAAGTGAAAAACTTATAATGTCAATTAAGTTAGTTGAAAATAGAATACCAATCACGATTGTGTGTTCTTGGTCAAACTTGTAAGGGTACATTTTTCCATAGGCGGGCATGATGATGAGAGGGCCGTGTATAGTGGCTCGTGACCAATCACTGTGAGCATGCCACCACAATGTGCCTTCTTCCTCGGTGAGTACAATTTTTTGAAGAAAGCTTGAGTTCGAAGGGATTGGGCATTGCGTGATGAACTCTGGTCCGTCGGACCAAGGATATCTTATTTGTCTCACTCCATGCCTGCAGGTGTGTGTGACATTAGGGGAAAGGGAGGGGGAGAGGGAGAGAAAGAGAGAGGGAGGTGGTTTTATTATTACCAGTGAATAGTGATTCCATAAGGTCCTGTGTTGGTGACGTTAACATAAATGGTGTTGCCTTTGCGAGCACGAATCTCTGGCCCAGGAAATAAACCATTCACTGTCAATATGGTCCGGTTCGTCTCACACAACATCTTAATAGGTGTCTCCTTCACCTGCAACAAAAATCATCCATTGACTCTAGGACCATTATACCCATAATATAATCCCTCTTTTTTAATTGATGCAAAATCCTTTTGGTGCATCATTATCTACAAGTGACAGTAATTAACTCAAAGGCCTGCATATGGACTTTCTTCCGGAATAAAAACTCCAAATTGGGTTGGAAACCAGATCGCAAAAGAGTAAGTAGATAAATAAAGCGACTGCAGATAATTGAATGTAATTTGGTATATACATGTTGTAATACTTGGCCTCAAGCATAGTCCAAGCTTTAGCTAGCTGAAGATTTAGATGTGAAGATCATCATTGATAAAAGGAGATTATTGTGTTGAATACACTAATAAGAGAACCTTTATGAATTATGAAATCATAATCAACTGTAATGCCTCAATATAGTCTAACTTGTAACAAATGCACAAATAGTCACTAAATGTTCTATATGTCTTAGAAAAGACACTTATAGAGCTCAAAAAGGGGATGTTCCTTCTCACCACGAAATCATAGAAGAGGACTTTGCCTTGAGCCATGCAAAAGAGCAGGCTCAAAGTGAGCGCAAACCCTAGAAATGTTCCCATCGTCTCTCTCTCTCTCAACAAGATGCAACTGAACTTGTACCAATCACTTGATCCAGAAAGGAGACTTGTGTTATGCTCAGTCTCTTTCTTCTTGTGACCTTCCCCTTCCATTGAAGGTGGCTATTTGTAGGGAACTTCTTGCAATGTCTGATGGTGCCTGTCTAGTCAGTCTCAATCGGCGCCACGTGAAAACGAAGCGGTCTTGGTGCTCACAAAAGCGTGTCCCATGAGATAATAACAAATGCAAATTGAAGGAAAAAGAGCAATCGCCTTTCAAAGGCTCGAGCTCATTTTTTTTCCGTCGTTTCCACGAAAAAGAAGATTGATTGACGAGCGTCACAGAGGAAGGATGTGACAAAACTTCTGTCAACTTTACTGTCATGTCGGCAAAAAGAGAGAGAAAAAGAAACATTATTTTACGTGCTCATCCCACTGCTTGAAAACTCATTAATGATTCCCCTTTTGTTCTTTTAGGGAGACAGCGGGCATCAACGTTTTCTTGAACACAAAGTTGACCAGTCCCTTGTTACCACTGAAATTTATCGTATGGTAAAGAGAGCCTCTAGAAGTCGAGATATTCAACAGAGAAAATTGTATCTTTCATTAAAAGAAACCACAAAAGAAAATGCCTTTTCTAATGGTATATCAAATACAAAAAGAGAGAGATAACTCATGCAGAATTCTAGTTAATGTTGCACAGTTTGCTCCAGTCATAAAGGCAAGTTGTGCCTTTAGTTGAATAAATAATCATAAGATTTTATGCCAATCATCTTATCGGCATCCCCTCTAATGTAGTGCCGATGCCTAATATGTGGTATTTTCTTTCATGTAAAGAATTTTTCAGAGCATCTGTCCAATCAATTTCAACAACCAAAAAAGCAAATAATCAAACATTTTTTCAATATGACTTTCTTTTGATATCAAATCACTTCTTAAAATGCGTGATTGTCTATTGTCTTTAGAGACACTCTTTCAATATGACCATATTCTAAAATGTCTAAATACTTCGCCAAAGAATGTGTAGTTTTTTATTTTTTTGTCAGAAAAGAATGTGTAGATTACTGAAGTAAAAAATAGAGCCAAATAAAAAAAATCATCCTCCTGTACCTGAAAAACATGCTCAAGCGGTTTTATGTTGGATTTGATTAATAATCACGGGGCGCAAATGATATTTGACCGGGGATTAGTCAGTGATTAGTGGTTTATTCGGTAAGTTGTGCATGCCCTGCATTCTTATAATGTGATTCTGACTAAATAATAGCTAGGATCTATATAATCAGACGAAACCCAAGTGGTCAACTTTTACAAAAATCAAATGGACCTTCGATAGCCGGGGATGTTCTAAAATAAGGGATTCTTCACTCACAAACATCTTTCGACCAAACATGCCCTAAAAAAATTGACCATACTTCTCTGAGACCCTTCACTTTGAAACTTGGTGATTGAGGGCTATTTTCCCAATATAATCATCAATTAATGCCTCAAGGAAAAGAGTTTGATTTCCTACTGTCATTTTCCCCCACACACAAATATGGGGAATATTATTTACATGATATGCCTGACATATATTTTTGTACATATAACAAAAAGCTCGGGTACAAACTGTTTCCAAAATGTAAAATTTGGGCACAAATATTGGTCTACAATGAGCCTCGAGTTGCCAACGTCCACAAACCTTCAAGGCATATCTGGATAGACTTTTCTTATTTTTACTCTTTTTTCTTTAAAAGCACAGACGTGGGGAGTACCTGAAAATTTATAAAACACCCTGCAAGACCTGTGAACTAATTAAGTCAAGATCATTGACCTTAGCAAGGAATCTTAGCCCATGACAGTTTGCTTGCAGTATGACCTCTAATTTTTAACTAGAAATTCACCAATGCTTCAATCAACTAAAAATCCTCTAGTTTTTACTTTTTTTTCCTTTTGTTTTATCTAAATCTTGCAATGGAAACACTTTGAATTATTCTTTTTTAATCCCAAAACATCTAAAACTTTCACAATATATAAATTTGACATGTGAATTAACATATAATTTTTAAATTTTAATGATTGTGTGAAATTCGGATATCATTTCATATTTTAACATGAAAATAAAGAATTGCTATTTTCTTTTTAAAATGCAAACAAATAATTGTTTTTTTTTTCTTGAGAGGACACCACATCAGTAAATTTAGTAGTCAATGGTCTTAGAGGCCAGTCGTCAAACGCTCTACCCTCGCCAATAGAAACTTTATACACTTCCGACCACACAACATCGCAATCCATCCAAATAAATTATCGCATATTAAGTATTGTATATTTTCTCGTTTTCTTCTAAACTGATGAATTTGGACAGAAAATTTTATTATCAGTTTGGGAGACGAGAAAGTCTTAGGTTGCATCTAAAAATATCTCCCTTGTCAGAGATCTACTTCTATCCACGAATCCATGAAAGAAATGTAGGAAGAATGAAGGAGAATGTATAGGTTTGAGGCGTGTAGACACTTTCCTTAAAGTGATGCTTTTCCCACAATGTCTCCTCCTTAGCTGGAGAAGATCCCCATCCGATGGAAGTTTCCTAATGTATTTCAGCACCATTTCGTTGGCATGTCATTCGTTCTTCAGGCAATCATTTTTTCAATTGACATCCACTGCCATACAAAACGCCCTTTCAATTGACCATACCATCACATGATTATGAGAACACGAAAATGACAACAAAATTACTTGGGATGATTGAAAACGAGCTTACGTTGTTGTGTCGATCAAGGTGCTTTAGCGGAATTATCTTGCATCCAATTAGAATATTAAACATGGTCGCGTGGGACAATTAAAAGATAACCGCAACATGGCCAACCTGTTAATCACAGTAGCCCTTGTCGCATGCGCAGCAGTGACCTTGTTCGTTAGTTTACTGTAATATTCCGTGGGCTGACTAGGTACATTGGCCATGTTCTGTTTCATGTAATAATTATATCTGCCATATGGGCACGTTTTAGGGTAATAATGGAGAACTCAACAAACTAAATGAGATCATCCTGGTCAAAAAGAAGCCAATGATTCAGTCCATGGTTTTACTGGCCAAAAAGAAAAAGGACCCACTCCAAGGTTCCCATCAATTAATCTAAAAAGACGGAATATTCAAATGTGAGCTTTAGGTTTTGGTAATATAGCATTATCACCAATGATAACGTGATATAATGACAAGATAAGCTTTAGTAGACTTATTGGCAATTCACAAAGCCGGGATATATTCTATTCAACTATTTTAGTAGTGGATTAAGCTGGAAAGTGATTCCTCGTGGATCGATCCCCTCTAGTGTTGAACCTGGCGTGCAGAGAAAACTTGTCCACCTGCTTTGTTTTGTGATTGGTTGAACAAAAGAGAGAACAATCGATGTGATGCGCAATAATTAAGCAATGGCATTTTTAGGAATCGCCTTTTCCCCTGGACAGGTACTTTTGCTAGTCGTGTATTACAGATATGCACCAATGATGCAGCAGAAGAGGTGGCGCAGAAGTTAAAAATGTAGTTGTTTTCCATCAGGTAGAATGATGATCCTGTTCCTAGAGGGTGCTCATTTATGACCCGCTAATACACCTACGGAACGTGCATCAATTAGCTTTGGTCATAGATTGATCAAGAGGAATTTAGCTGTAGCACTTTAAACAAAGGCTCGCTCTGACCATTCTCAGTTGATTCCACCCACATAGATCCAAACGAAAGTTAGCTATACAAATAATTAAGTAAAAAGGATTAATTTATTAACTTTTAGAAAACTCCCTTTTCTACCCAAATGGGCCTCCTTGATCTCAGCTGCTCGTGGACCATCTTTTCCTTCCCTCCAACTTATTTGGTGAACAAATCAAAGCAAAAAGTTTGGCATCCTTTACTTTATCGTGGGTGCACGCTGTACATCTGTTCATATATTGTCCCTGTATGCAAACAGTTGTTAACTCAGGACATGCCTAGAGTTGAATAAATGGTTTCTTGGTAGACAAAAAGGGACTGCACGTGAAAATTAGAAAGGAAAACTCTCATGGAGCTCTTGCAAAAAGGAATAATATGTACATGCTAAGGGTAGTACAATTAATCATCTCTTGTTTATGTGTGTTTGCAGTAATAAAATGTTAATGCATAGCATGCGAGTATGACAAACGAAGAGTTACTGATATGAAATTGTTTAAATATATCATATATCACTTGACTGTGAGATTCATATATTCTTTACATAAATAGGATGTCCCTCGACTTATTTGCCTAAACTTTTGGGTTAAACATTTTAATATAGTATCAGTTTCTGCCTCAATTTATTTCGTGTGTGTCTACTATATGTCACTCTTAATTCAGCTTACACATTAGAGGGATTATTGAAATATATCTCATCATATGCTCTTATATACGTGTGCTATCCCTTCATCTATAAGTTTAAGTTATTATGTTGGACTTTCTAATGAAAAATAATGGATTGAGATGACTACACCTCACGGCATGAATATGAGTGAGAGTAGGGCAAGAAATTAAATTGGTGAAAGAAAAAAACAAAAACAAAAACAAAAACGTACCTCCTGGCACCGTAACACGTGTCAACTCGAGACCTTATATAAATGAGAGCGGGAGGTCGTCGCGAAGCATAATGGATCGTGATAAAAGCAGGGGAAGCAGAGTATGAAGACGATCCAGACTTCGCTGCATTTAAGCACGATAGAAAGCTGAGCAGTACATGTACATACCTTTGGGAGCATGGCACTAGAAAAGTACTGTGTACTTTCCCTCACCGTCAATATGGGTCCTCAACATCTTTTTAGTTTATTTATCATTGTTAGGTTAAAGGTGAGCAAGCCCCAAATTTAGGGTTTGTCATGAGGTTGACTTTAAGATTTATTGTCATGGAAACAAGACATTGCCGGAAAGACAGAGGAAACCATTTGGAAAAACAAGAGAAAAGGGGTGGAGTGGGGAGATGATCATTTTCTGAACTGAAATGATTGTCTATTTTGACTCGCAACAATTTCCTCCGTGAGGAGCAGTGGATTTTGTAAGACTTTTGAATTTAATACATTTGCTTAGATAATAGAAGTACTCATATTTACGTAGTTAAAAAGAGCGATTATCTATATCGTCTATAGAATCTAATGTTTTGTGTATTAATAAATTTCAAAAAATATTGACAAATATCAATAAATTTTTTGTTAAAAGAAGGAATAAAAGCCAAAAATCTTAAATTATGTGCATTGTGACACATTTACCCTAATCCATTTTTGTATGAAGCCAAAACTCCCAAACTTGTACCTATGACACAATTATCCTCCATCAAAATTTTGTTAATAAGCATCATAAAAAATCTACTTACATGGACAACGAAAGGCAAACGGTGTTGACATAGGACTCACATCACAATAAAATAAAAATGGCAATAATATCATCGGACAAATCTTGATGGAGAGTAAATGTGTGACACATATACAAGTTTAATATTTTTGATATCATAAGAAAAATTTTAGGATAAATGTATCACAATAGGTATAGTTTGGAGCTTTTGATATTATTAAAAAAAAATAGGCTCGGGATAAATGCTTAACAAGATTAAGTGAATACCCAAAATCGTAGTCATAAGATATAATTTAAGGTTTTTGGTGGCTTTTTTTCTCAAAAAAATGATAAGTGACCTTTCTTTCTTGAGATTATTGGTGAGATGACAAATTGCAGAAAAATTCTTTTAGCATTCGTGTATGAGAGAGGTAAACGATTGAAATGATGATGGTGAGCCCCGATATACATGCCCTATTTAGCTTCCTTTTGACGCCGAGATCTTAAGAAAAGAATTTGACACTACTCTTTAAAGATTTGAGAACATGTGGCATTTTACACTTTCTTCTTGTGGCCGAGAAAATGGAAATATTCAGAATATATCTTTCTTATCTTTCCTTGCGACCAAATTTTCAAGAGGAAATATGCACTGTCGCTCTTCAAGTTTCACCCATCCGCCTAATTTAGTTCACCCAGCACATCAAATCAAGGATATTAAATGGGTTGGCCAAATTTCTAGTTCATGTGGGCTCATTAAAATGCTCATAATATGACATTTATAATGTTTTTTTTAAGGGATCGGAGTCAGTCAATCCTTATTTTTTATACAATAAATAATTAATGGGGTTTTGTCAAAATATTGGTGTCATCAATCATACCCAATTACTTTACACATTTAAAATTTTGTTTGAAATTTTTTACATCAATAATGGTGTATTCCTTTTACTAGCAATATAGAGATTTTAAATCAAATTAGAGTTAGTTTCAATTTTTTGTTAAAATCAAAGTTTTGTTAATTCCACTGACATAAGCAAATTTGTTCAGATTTTTATGCTTATATATCTTCTATACTGGAACGTCCAAATTCGATTTGTTCTATATGTTTATGGTCCCCCAAAAAAGAAAAAAAATTCATGATGTTCACTTCGCAAAGATTGTTTAGTCGGCAACAACTGATTCATATAAATTTTTTTCTTGCGTAAGATGACTTGGAATTCTTGGTACAACACAATATATCAATTAGTTTAGTCAGATCATAGATATGACCAAACCCTACTTGAACGAGCATCTCATGTGCCGGCTTGGTCCGTGACATCCCATGGCCAATCCGTACAAGCAGCGCCACTAATCTATGTCTCGACAGTCGACGCGGACAAATTAATAGGTCAAAATATGGAGAATATCAAATTTGGACAGACTAAGGTCCTTTGTCATTAAATCTTGAACGTTGCATTTAAAAACTTAGGAAATTTTTCTATTATATATTCCAAGGGGTTCCTCTTGTTTTTGGTTAAACTCAGTGCAGTCCAAAATAAATGGGTGTGCTCGCGTTGCATATTACTGCAGCTTATACGTTAGATATATATTAACTAAAAAAGTGCACGCAACATAAACTGATAACTGCCAATTTTCATTATTTATGTGCATTTGAGACATTTAGACGTGTCAAAAATTGTACGAATATCGTTGATTATTGTAGAGTGGTTATAAAATGACAGTAGACAAGTCCTTATAATTAATGAATTAGTTGTTTTTTTATAAATAAATTATATCGCATGTCACTATCATAATTAGCTTCAAGATATCTTTTGGATCTTATGGGCAATTACGAGTTTCTAGAATAAATTTGTTTTTCTTTCTGATCTAATTGTTGACTTGTTGGTCAATCTGTCTAGCTTCGGATCATAGTTTGAAATTTGAATCAAGCATGAGATTTATCTTTTGACATATGCTTATGATACGCCGCGATAATCGGTGGGAGCGAAAAATCACATCGAGCAAAAGCAAAAGCTATTGTTGTCTGAGATTTTTTTTAATGTTACCAAGAATACAAATTAATGGTAGGTGAGAATTCAACATTGCATCGAAATTATTTATAATTTATATGCTCCACGAGATTTTTAGTTACGAGGCTAAACAAAAGTTTTTCAACACATTTTTCTAGAGATCCATAAAAATTCTATAAACAATTCATAGAAGAAGAGCGGGAAGTCTCGATAACCCTGATAAATTGTAAGTATCAGAAAGAAATTATAGTTCTTATAGACTAGAAGGGATAATTTTGAATGATCAGTTATCGTAATTAATTAAAAGTCAAGTTCACTAAGAAAAGTGAAGCAAATGGAAGGTTATTGAGGATTATTAAGTAGGAAGGAGTTGGGCGTGGAAGAAAGATAATTTTCTGAATTGAAATTATTTTCTATTTTGATTGGAAAAAGTCACTAAAAACCCTAAATTATGCACACGATGACACATTTATCATAAATATTTTTTCATGAAATAAAAAAATCACAAACTTATATTTGTATGACATATTTATGCTCCATCAAAATTCTATCAATGAGAACTCCTAAAAATCTATCTACATTGACACCACAAAAGTAAATAGTATTGACATGGCTAAAAGAAACTTTATTTTTTGGTTGAAAAAAATCACCTAATGAAACCTTGAAGGAGAATAAATGTTTCATATAAGTAAATTTTAGAGTTTTTTATGTCACAATAAAATATCTATGTTAAATGTGTTGCAATGAGTATAATTTGGAATTTTTGATATCATAAAATAATGTTGGGATAAATGTGTCATATGGGCATAGGTCAGAGTTTTTATGACTTTTTTCCCATTTCGATTTGATTCATTTTCCTTCACGAGGAGCAGTTGATTGATCGAGAAGCAGTTGATTGATAGCACATTTGATTGTGATAATTGATTAGGTCATACTTCTCTAGTTTAAAGGAACAATTATTGTTGATACCTAAATTTTAACGGTCTGTTTAGTCATTAAAAAATTAGGGTTTAATTTTATCAAAAAAAATATATTAATTACATAGCATATAGATTTATGTGCATTTGTTTTGAATTTGCATTTTTTTACACTTATTTACTGGATCAATGGCGGATGGGTCGAATTAGTGGTTTTGGGTTTTAAATTAGCAAGCTGGGCTAGGCTCACGAAAAGAGTACAAATTGGCCCGAGCCCGTTTTTTGAAATTGCGATTTGAAATGAGGATTTTTGGAATTTAAGAAAATTGGGTTTTGATCTTATCAATAGAAAATATTTAGGAGATAAGAAAAATAAGAGGATTTTGTGATTTAGAGGTTATAGGAAAATTTTCGTGTATATTGAAAAGTGGATGAAATATTTTACGAAGATCACATGTTATTTGCTTATAAAGGGCGGCGTGTACGATGAGAGATTTTTTTTTTTTTTTTGGGGGGGGGGGGGGGGGGGGGAGGGAAGGGGAAAAGGGAAAGAAAAGGGGGATTTGAGCGGTTTGGCAGGGAAAAAAAGAGTGAGAAGTATAGTAAAAAGGACGTGCAGCAGGCAGAGGAAAAGAAAAAAGAGAAAAGCAAGGGGGCTGTTCATCTTCTTCTTTGTGCAGTCATAGCTGCCGATCGCTGCGGTCGCGCCACCGCGCTCGCACCACCGCGCCGTCGCTGGCACCAACGCTCCATCCGACTACAGCGAACCGCCGCCCAGCAGCTCGCCACCGCGCCGGAGCTCCACTCACCCGCGCCTGCCTCTTCGCCGCGCCGCTTGTCGCTGTTGCCCCTGTCTCTGTTCGCCTGACGCTGACCGCCCACCGAGCCACCGCCACCGTCACGCCGTCGCTGCATCTCCAGTGATGACCTGACTCCGAGCCGCTCCCTGCCGTCACGACCAGTCCCGACGCCGGAGCCGGTCGCCGATCCGTCGCGCGCCTCCACCTCGGTCAGAGCCCCTACCCCGACGAACCGAAGCCCCGACGCTCCACCCTCCGCGAGTAGGCCCGAGCCGTGCCACAGCCGAGCGCCTTCCCCACGTCGACGTAGCCGCGACCGCTGCGCAGCCCTCGCCCTACCTTCGACGCATCCACCCGACGACCCGCGAAGCACACCTCCACGGCCCGACGCCATCTCAGCCGGAGCCGTCGCTTCGCTCGCGATCCGGAGCCAGGTCCCTGCCATCGTCGATCAGCAGCTCGCAACCTCAGCGGACCTTCCCCGACGCCATCAAATCCGGCTGCCTGCACAGCCTCGTCGCCCCCAGCAGCCCGAGCAGCGCATCTCACGCCCGAGCGACACCCGACCACCTCCGTTCCGAGTCTCCTCGCCGGAGCTCCTCACCGTGCACCTGCTGTGCCCTCGCTGGAGCTCTGACGCCGGCCATCCTCTGCCCGGCGCCGTCCACCATTGTTGCCTTTTTTTAATTTCCTTTTTAGGTGATTCACTTTTTACCCTTTTATTTTTATTTATTTATCTAGTTATTTTAAGTGCTGTCATTTTTGCTTAAGTTAGAACATGGGATGTTAATTTTAATTATATAGTTTAGGCATTATTCTTAAGGTTTTGCCCAAAACTATATAATTATTAATTTGGTCCGTAAGACATCGGATCATTTTTTTAATTATATTAATTTTTTGGGCATTTTGTCGATAGTATTTTAAGTGTTGAATCAATATAACTATTAATTTGATTCGTAAGAATTCGAATAAGATTTTTAGTTATTTTGATTTTTTTATCGTGATAATTAGGGTTATGATAATCGTTAATTTGATTTGTGAGACAACATGTTATTTTTTTCGATTATTTTAATCTTTTATTTGATTAAATATCTTGATTGTTTAGATTTAGTTGATAATTGCTTGTTTTTTTCTTTAAACCACTAAAAAAATCTAAAAAATATTTGAATTAGCGTTCAGTTTGTTTTAGAATATTTCTCGTTATCTTGCATATCTAGAATATGGATTTTATTCCGAATTTAGAAAAATATTAAAAAAAAAACAAAAAAAGTGCATTCATTTAGGTTGTTAGTTTTATCATTATTTGAATTGCATGTGAAATTTTAATTTCGAAATTAATATAAAAACACAAAAAATCATCATGTATATATCATGTTGAATTAGGGCATTCTTTGCATGTCATTGCATGTTAGATTAAGATAATATCTTATTTTAAATTAAGATTTAATGTGACTTGATCCTTAGTTTAAATTAGAATTTTAATCTAGCTAGATCATTTTTGCATTTTTAAATAGAAATATCAAATGCATGTCATTTAGTTTTTATTAGGTTCATTTAATTAGAACTTCCTCGTCATTAGACTAAGTCATTTAATAAATGTCGCGTGACATATAACTCGCATACTAAATTGTATGTTGCGTATCATTTTAGTATGTCATTGCATTGCATTACCTATCATCATTTGATTAATTTAGATTGCATTTAATTATTGCATTTTTTCATGTCATATAGTTTAGGTCATGCTCCCATGTCATATTAGATTACATGCATTGCATAAGTCATGATTTTCATTAAATAAAGTGAAAACAAAAATTGAAATTGCGTGTTAATTGGAAATCATATCTAAGGTTACTGATGTGAATTCTGATTTAACAATGTAGATGCTTTTGTTGCTTTTAGTTATGTTTTGCAATATTTAATTGCTTTCTTGAGTATTAAATTGGTGGTATGCGTACATATATGATCACCTCACATGTTAGGAAGTTAAATTAAAATCAATTCAATTGCCAAACATTTTTTGAAAATGAAATAAAAAAGTACCGAAAGGGCGCTAGGATAGTCTGGTGTAACCAAGTCCCCAACTCATGAATCTTTGCTTCGTAAGAGTAAAGTAAATCTCCCGTTACTTTACTTAGGTTTTTAAGGGCCCGTTTGTTTTCATTTCTTTTTTTTTTTTTTTGTTTTTAAACAACTTTTTTGTTTTTTTGTTCTTGGGAACAAAAAAAGAACATAAACGCGTTTTGGTGCATTTTTATTCCAAAATTATTTTTTTTGTTCCTAGAAACACATCTGGAACAGAAACAAGAAACAAAAAAAAAGTTATTTTTTGTTTCTGAAACAAAATTTAGAAAAACTTATTTTGTTTTCTTCTCTCTTTTTTTTTTTTTCGCCGGTCACCGGCGGCCTTGCCCAGCCACGGCGAGGCTTGCCAGCCCCCGGCGAGGTCGAGCCTCACCGTAGCTGGGCGAGGGTCGGCCTCGCCTTGGCTGGGTGAGCCCGAGCTCGCCCAGCCAAGGTGAGGCCGACCTTGCGCTGGACTGGGCGAGCTCAATCTCGCCCAGATGCGACTAGGCCGAGCCTCGCTGGCCGCTGGGCGAGCTCGGCCTCATCGAATCTGGGTGAGATCGAGCTCACCCAGCCAAGGCGAGGCTCGGCCTCGCTGGGGGTCGACGAGCCTCCAAGGCCGGCGACCGGCCAAAAGAAGAAAAAAGAAAAAAAGAAAAAAAAATAAGAAAAAAAAGAAAGAAAATAGAAAACATAAAATAAAAATATTAAAAAAGTAAAAGAAATAAAAAAATATACAAATTTACCAAACGTGTTTTTGTTTATTTTTTATTCCCGGAACAAGTTTACCAAACGCGTTTTTTTGTTTAAAAATTATTCTTCAGAATAGAAACACTTTTTTCTATTTTTGTTTCTTGGAACAATTTTTAAACAGAAACGTTATCAAACGCACCATAATCGACCCACCAAAAATAGATTAGTGGCGACTCCTGATTTAAATTCAATTGCATGTTAACAATTTAAACCTAAGTCGCGAATTAGTGTGGGTTTGGGAGAGCCCGGGCTAAGCTTAAAACTTAGGGCGTGCATGGAAATGTTCCAAAAAAACGTTTCTGGAACACTTCTGTACTTTTTTTGTTCCCGGGAACAAAAAAAGAACAGAAACGCGTTTGGTTGCGTTTTTGTTTTTTTTTTTGTTTTTATTTTTTGTTCCCGAAACAAAATTGGAGCAAAAAAAAGAAGCACAAAAAAGTTGTTTCTGGAGAAAAGAAACACTTCTTCAAAGCAAAAAAGAAACGTTTCTCTTCTTCTCTCTCTTCTCTTTTCTTCTTCTTTTCTTCTTCTTTTTTTCTTCTTTTTTCTTCTTTTTTCTTTGCCGGTCGCCGGCCTCAGCCATGGCCAGCGACCGGCCGTCGAGGGCCGGCGACGCCTTCGAGGGTCGGCGACCTCACCGGAGCGTCGTCGGCCCCCGTTGAGGCCGAGCTCACCCAGCCAAGGCGAGGCTCGGTCTCGCTCGAGGGGAGATCTTCAGCTAGGGTTCCGACGAGGGGCTCCGGAGGACGGTGCAACGGCGGCGTGGCACTAGAGGCTTTGGGATCGACATGGGCGACGCGGGCAAAGACTGGCAGACGGCATCGCGAATAGCGTGGTGAGATCGGGACGGCGTAGAGCTGCGGGCTTCGGGGCGCAGGTGCTCGGCTCCAACGGCAGGGCGGCAAGGCTCGGCCTCACCCGCGCCGGCAACGCCGAGTCTCGCCTTGGCTGGGCGAGCTCGGGCTCGCCTAGATCCGGCGAGGCCGAGCCACGCCCAACCACGGCGAGGCTCGGCCTCGTCGGGGGCCGGCGAGCCTCGCCGTGGCTGGGCGAGGCTGCCGGCCTCGTCGGCCGGTCGTCGGAGGCTGGTGACCGGCTGAAAGAAGAAAAAAATAAAAAAGAAAAGAAAAAATGGAAAATAAAATAAAAATATTTAAAAATTAAAAGAAACAAAAAAAGAATAAAATTTACAAAATGTGTTTCTATTCATTTTTTAGTCTCGGAACAAACGTTAGTAATCCATTAACCTAGTTTAGGTGGTGAACCCGAAAAAATCTGGTTGCGACAATTATCTATTACCTACACTGAATGATATGATTACGTGTTAAAAATACAAATTTCTTGTGCTGGTAAATTTCAATAAATGATGATAAATATGAAACAACCACCAGTTAAAAGAATGATAAGTGACTTATTTTTTTCGAGTAGCATGTTGATAATTTAACCATAGTATTATGAGTATCAGCTACTTGTTTATAGCTTATAGATTATCAATCTTTATGCTAACTTACCGTGTTTTATTTGGATGACCTGCTAATGCTTGTAAATTATTAATTCCATCATTATATTACCTACCTAAGTTAAAATGAATTATCGACTTTACGTAAACAACCTAGTTAGTGTCGCATCATTCTCTGGCACGGCATTTCAAGGGAGAGCAAGGCCACGTAAGCACGAGGTGGACGAATCACATGTTGACGCATGGCAAGAAGAGCTGCATCAGTGGTCGACTTGCTTGGGCGAGAAAATATTGGTTGCCCTACACACGTTAGCTTTGCAAGTCCACTCGACGTCGTCCCCTCTCCCTTTGTTAATGTCTTTACTTTTTTCTTCATTTTTCCTTTTTCCTTCTTCTTCTTCCTCCTTCCACTCTGTCTCTCCCTTTGTTAATGCCCCTGCCTTCGCCTTCTCCATTGCCTATGCCGACCCTAGTCGAACTCAAATCTGTTGATTCGAGGTCAAGCTGAGCTCTAAATCACAAATTTAGGGCTTACTCAATCTTAGATCCAAAAAATGAGGCTCAAATTCACCGGCGGAACTTGAGCTCAACAATGCAGAATAGACAGCGGCGAGGTGGTGGTGGAAGGCGATTCGCGGGATTAAGCTGATAGTGAGTCTTAGTTGAGGCATTTCCTTCCAGGCGAAGTGAAAGGAGGAGGTCTCTCACGGACTGAAAGCACTGAAAGGAAGAAGAAGAAGAAGAAGAAGAAGAAGAAGAAGAAGAAGAAAGGGAAAAAGGAAAAAATAAGAGAAAAAGTAAAAACATTAATTGAAGAGAAAGAGAGGGGATGCGTGGAGTAGTGAAAGCAAGAAGAAGAAGAAAAAAAAAGGAAAAAAAAGGAAAAAAAAAGTAAAAACAATAATTGAAGAGACAGAGGATGGGAAGGTACATGACTGTCGCGACCTTTTTTCTTCGGTGCTCGCAATCGGGTATGGGCGCCTTGCGGAGGCTAATGGCTCGGCTGAATTTAATTATACCTGGACTCTCTCAAGTCCACCAATTCACGACTTTAATAGTCCAAGTTTTTAACTTGCAAATTAATTTTAAAATGGAGTATCCACTAATCAGTTTGGGGTGGGTCAATTAAAAACCCAAGTGAAGTATCATGAGAAATACTTGCTCCTGCACAACCAAAAAAATTAGGATCGGGGACTTGATTATACTAGTTAATCACTAATGCCCTTTCGGTACCTAATCTTGTTTAAACCTTAAGGCTTTTTGGATTTTTGAGGGATTTTCCATGCATTTGTGGGGAGGAAAAACATTTTTTTTTTTGGGGTCTTTTTTCTTTTTTTTGGACATAAAAGGGACTTTTGGATTATTTTTTTTGGTATTTTTTAAAAAATACAAGTCTTTTTGGCATTTTTTGGAAAATATGAAATATTTTTTTAAAATAAAATATTTTTTACTATTTTTTAATATTTTTCGAAAATAGATCATTTTTTGACTTTTTGATTTTTTGAAAATAAATTATTTATTTTATTTATTTATTAAAATATTATTTTATATTTAAAAAAAAATTGACCCAGGTCGGATTCCCGGGTTGGGGCCAACCCAAGTCATCGAACTGCAACTCGATGCGGGCCCAACTCAGATTTTTTGATTGTTTTTCTTTTTAAATGTAAAAGCCCAAACCCATTTTGGCCAATGTTTATAAAAACCTCAGCCCAAAGACTACCCGGCCCACGCGCGCAGGCCTGATCCGGGGAAACCCCACCTGGACGGCAACCCGTGCCCGACCTGGATCGCAGCCACGACCCAACTTGATGAAACCCTAGAGCACTGGGTCACGCGCTCGACCCGGGCTCAACCCGATTTTTGCGAACCTCTCTCATTCTATCTATCTACAGTGCTGATCGGAGGGTTTGGGGGGAGGGGGGCAATCGAGCGACAGCCCGGCGTCCGACGACGACGACATAGTCGGCGACGTAGCAACCGGCAACTGGCCACTCGACTGGATCGACAACGGGACCTGTGGCGCTGCGACAGAATACGCGGGGGAAGCTCCAACCTCCTGAGATTGTGATTCGGAGATGGATGGGTTTCAAGAGAGGGGGGTGCGACGACGGCTATGCAACCGAAGGTGGCGGATACATGGTGGCGGCGAATGGTGGTGGTGACGACAACAAGGTAGCGACAGCAGTCCCTCAACTCTCAGATCCGGTGTGGCGTTGGCGGGTCAGTTGCGGCACGGCGTCGGGGCGAGGGACAACAGCAGCAGAGCAGCGGTTGCAATGGTGGTGCAGTGCTTCCAGCTTCACAGATCTGGTGCTCCCTTCTCCGGCTCACCTCGCTCAGCCTTGATTTTCTCTCACTCCGGCCAGATCCGAGCCTTCACCGGCCAGATCTGACCCTCTCGAACTCGCTCGCCACTGGCCTTTCCCGAAGTCTCTTGGTGGAGGGTGGGCTGAGCTCGCGACTCAAGTTCTCCCATGCGCTCGCCCTTTGATCTTTCTCGATGTCTCTCAGTGAAAGATCTCTGAGCTCGCCACACCCTCCAACGATGCTTGCGACTTCCTATTTATAGGCAAAGGAAATTCGGTCGTCAGAGGGCCTCGCCTGCCAACTTCCAGCTTGCCCACCAGTTCCCCTTGGCTGAACCAGTGTCCCATCGAGCTTTCCAGCAAAGCCTGCTCAACATTAATGGCGCTTGAGATCTTATCCTCTCCGGCCGACGTCAGCCTACTCTCCTTGGCCGTAGGCCATCTTTCGCGCGTCGGCCTCCCTCGCGCATGTGAGTTGCAGCGGCGAAGGAGAGGGAAGGAGGAAGAAGAAGAGAGAAAGGGGCTGAGCCAGGGGTGAAGAAGGAGGAGAGAGGGCCTAGGGCCCGCGCGAAGGGAGGAATGGCTGGGTTGGGCTTTTGCTTTTACTTTTCTTATTTTGGTTTTTTTTTTATTTTTTGTTTGTTTGTTGTTTTTATTATTTATTATTTATTATCCGAAAAAGGCAAAATAAATAATAAAAAAACCTAATTAATTAAAAAAACGAAATTTAGGCATCAACAGACAAGTGGGTCCCAAATTGACACATGTCAGAGGTTGAGTGGACACCCAATATTTTCTCGGGCATTTGAAACCCCACATAGAGTAAAGCCTAGTCACGGTCGTGGGGCTTGGTCTTGACGTTTTGGTTCCAGAAGATTTTTTACAGTCTCGACTAATTTCTGCAAGATCTGTGGATTGATTTATTTTCGTATATGTTGGTCATGAGAATTGAATAAATTCTATTGGCATTACCTGATTGGAAAAATCAGAATAAAATATACTGATTGAAGTGTCTCTTTACTGTACATTGGGGACTCACATTGTACAAAATGTCAGTTCAAATTGTCTGAATAATGGCCGATCGAGTGGGAGTCCCCTATGGAACTGACATTTTCTACAATTTGGTTATTCAACGGAAACGGAAAGACCTTTCAATTTTATATTTTTGCATCTAATCAACATGTCTAAATTAACATGTGTACAAAATCATTGAGTGGTGTGCTAGGCAATGAAATGTCATTTTAGTCTCTCAACTTTAATTTAGTCTATGGCAGTCTAGACTACGAATATTGAAACGAAAAGTTGAGTGGTGATGTTCATTTTCTAGCAAATTTTTCTCTATGATATTTTTATACCTTTATGGATTATTAATTTTAGAGCGAATGGATCATCGTGCAAGAAATTTGAAAAAACTTTGGAGGGAATTTGTTGATTTTAATAAGTTGACGTATGTATAAATTATATAAAAGGATTCATGGATAATCAAATATCCGACGTATCTTCGAAGCGAATGCCTTTTTTATAACTACAAGATGTTTTTGGTTCATCAATAATTTGACGAATTATTAGCTGTTGACAATATTCTTCTTAATTTTCGTTTTGGGCTTAAATATAGCGTCGGCGCTGTAGAATTGCTATTGGTACTTGTGGGTGTGAGTATTTATATCGATGGTTTTATGGAATAGGATGTGAATTACATGCATCAAAAAGTTCTATGCTCATTGATATTCTTCCACTTGTTTATTTGGAAATAACAAAAATATATAGGAAAAATTACCCGAGTAGTCATAAACCTATTATACGAACGCTAATTCAATCATAAGCATTTCAACTTTGTTAATTGAGTCATAAACGAGGAACTTACTAAAAAAATCTTAAATCTATTGCAAATGTGTCAATTAAGTTTTAAATCTTTTAATTTGGTCAATTTAGTCTTAAACTATTTATCAATTGAGTCATTCCTGCATATTTTGATTAGAAATCGTTGATATGGATGCTACATATCCTACGTGGTACAATCAATGATGACTTCGAAGATGTTTATAATTTTTCTAATCTTTTTGAATTTTTTTTTTCATTTTGTTGATGAGAGTCACTGACGACCCTTGTCGACTACAATAGCCTTGCCCCCGACTAGCAAAATTGCAAAGGCTCATACCTATATCTGGCAAGGTTGTACTTTTTTCCTTCTACAGAGTTCAAGTTCAATTTGTGTTAGCTGATTCTTTAAGAAGTCTCGGGTATCCGCCCAATTTCTCCCATAAAATCCTGTTAATTTCTCTTGTCGATCCTTTTGGACCCGAGTTTGATATACCCATATTTTTGGTAATTTTTTTCTTCAAAATCAATCCAGGCTTTTAAATTTACACTTTTTTTTTCTAATGTGGCGTTTAGTAGACGTCACATGTCTATAAAAATTAAAAGAAAAATCATGCCAACATTTTCTTTTAGCCAAAATAGACGGAATTAGCGGAAGGACTTTATTACATCAATTTGATGAAGTTTCAATACTATATTACATTTAAAGAATTTGTAGGACTCAATTGCATTTATTTAATAAGTTTTAGGACTTCTGAGGCACTTATCACAAAATTTAAAAATGACTATAGAAATTGAGAAAAGACTTCATTTGACCTGTTCATAAGATCAAAGGTCATATGTGTATGCTCACGAAGAAGATCAGCTTTTGTGAGGGGAAAGAAATGTGCAATGTCGTTCGGGTCCTTTCTAGTATCTGTTTCCACGAAGAAGATCAACTGTTGCAAGACAAAGGTCCCCGACCTTATTAAAATATGAATTTTGTACATTTGAAATAATTGTTCTTTTTTGAGTATCTACTCAACTTCTCCCCCTCCAATTTGCAATATTTTTTCCCACCCTCTTATAAAACCAGAGTTTATTCACAACTTGGCTACACTATTGTTGGAACCCCAAATGTTTATCTTTCGACAATGTTATTTGTTTGGACTGGAATGATCATAAATGGACCACATCTTTTGGCTAAATAAGTGGAAGTATTGTTTTAAAATTTAATGAGTGGTTGTAATTAAATGATGTATGTATTTTATAGTTATTTGGTTAAGTCCGACTGTCAAAGTAGGCAATGCAATTTTTTTTTTAATTTTTTTTAGGCAATACAAATTAAGAAAGCAATTTTTATAGGTGCTTCCTAATGACATAAATTCCAAACAACACATGCGCGCACTTTTAATTATTCTATGGTAGTTGATATCATCTTAAAGTTAAGTGAGCATTTTTTTTTTTTTTAGAATATGCAGAGAATTTACAATTTTTTTTTAATCTTTTTGGTCGGAACAATTTATAAAGTTCACTGCTTATAGTTTGTCACGTTATCTAGTATTCTAACTTTATTGATTGACGATAAATTATAGCAAACCTACTCTTGTTTCTAGTAACTTAAATTATTATAGTTATTTCGACCAAAAAAAAAATTATTATAGTTATAATAATAATAATCATGCCGACAATCTCGTTCAAGAAGTAGATTTAACCGCGACAAATCCGAGCGGACAAGGTCAATCCAAAGTTCGATACGTGATGCGACCTTCTTTAGACGCAAGGTTCCAAAGAAAAGACAAAATTTGCACAAATTTCAATCATGTGATTGATTCTTTATCCCGGGTACATTTGATAGCCTAACATCGCAATCAAATTAAAGATTTCCTACAAAGAGCTGATTAAATTGGTTGATTATTTTCATCATACATCCACGATGATGTTCATCTTATTTTTTTGATGGATTGTGAACGATCATCGCAACTTCCATTAGCTCTCTTTCAGCACAGAGAATATGATATGATATCTTCATTCCTCCTTCCGTCAGCTGAAGAGATCCCTTAAGAAATATAATATTTCCAATTTCATAAACGAATTCAAAAACCGATTTCCATCATCCACACCTCCATTGAAGAGCTAAAAAAAGAAAAAGCTCGTCTAAAGCATGTCAAATTGGCATCGCAAGTTGATTATTTTACGTCAATATCGCAAGTTGGCACCCATTTTGGGCTTTGACGCTGTTAACTACATGTGCTCTTTTACACATCAAATTGATTTATATATAGGATTTTTTTTATGACATGTTATTATTAACGGATGGTAAATGGTCCTTTTAGTCATATCATTGAAAATTTCGCCTCTATTTTTTTTTTTTTTTGGTAAATGAAAATTTCGCCTCTATTGATGTACAAATAAATCTTTAATAACTTATGGGACAAAAGAATACATTATTCTGAAACGAACATAACCTTTTCACATGCCGAAACATATGTTAAAGTCAAAGCTTATTTCAAGGATCCAGAATTGCAAAATTCGCAACGCAGTACAGATGATTTATTTCCATTGGTATATCAATGGCCGTTGCCCTAGCAATGAACTCAAAGCAAACAATATCCTGATCAAGACACGGAACAAGGAGGCATGTCTTTGGGCGGCGGCAGCACCTTCTGATGTTTTTTCGCCCCATCTCCAACGACAATGACCGTGTCCATCCCCCAGCTCGCATGGCGTTCCAAGTGACAGTGCATGAACCACACCCCTACAAGCAACCGTAAAAGAATAATCTGTCAAATGTATTCATATACAAGTCTAAATCCGCGCAAACCATATGTTTATATGCATTTCTATTGATAAATTATATTACCTGGATTATCGGCTTTGAATCTAATGGCTGTCCACCCATTTTTGGGGAGTCCGACAGTGTTAACGTAAGGCGGATCGACTGTATTATACCGCGATACATAGGAGTCGCTGAAATTTCCATCGCCCATTCCGACGACATAAAAGCTGTAGCCGTGTAAATGCATGGGGTGATTCTCCGCTGCGAAATTGGTCCCCTGGAATCTTATTTCGACCTCCTCATTATAGTTAATCATCAGCACTTCTGTGCTCACATTGGCAGCATCTCCTAAGGCCGATACATTCCCGGTGTAGTCAAACACGAAAGGTGGTGTATCCGGAAAAGTTTTGTTGTAGACTCCTTGGAGATTGCTGCACGCACCACACAAACATAATGTTATGGACACATTTAGATGTTGAATTATGCCTTTGCTTTAAGACAATGAAGGTTTAAATCATTCAAATTGGTTCGATTTGAAGAATATTTCAGCTTGAATCAACTCTATCGGTCTGAGATACTAACAAATATAATCAAAATTGGAAGGTCTAGTGATTTACGTACTTGTAGTATGCTTGGAGAATGCTAATCGATGGAGCCGAAAAAGTTATATTGTTCAAGCTTGCCGAATGCATGGTGCCCTGTGGACCTGAACATGTTTTATTAGCAGGACATGGCCGCGCATTCAAGGCCTCCATGATCGTAATGTTCCTAGTAATTTTGGTTGGAACCTTGGAAGGATGTTCTTTACTGTTCAAACTTCTCAACTGAATAGTGAAGTTTCCAGCATCACTCTTATTGGTAAATCCTGGAAGCTCGGGTAATATGGGAGTCTCCGAGTGGTTATAATTGCCATTGTATTGGAATATTCCCCGTGTGACATTTTTGTTGGATGGGGCATTGGTGTCCACAAATGGACTGAAAACCATGTAGTAGCGACCAGGAGTTTGGTTTGCAGTGACCAAAACATCCATCGTTTGACCAGGAGTTATCATGAGGTAATTGATCTTAAGAGGCTTTAGATAAGCTCCGTCCATTCCAACCATGGTGAGATTGTGCTTGGCTATGCCAAAGAACATCTCTTCATTCATCCCAGAGTGGATGATCCGAAAGAGATATGTTTTTCCGTGCACAACAGTTTTGTTGTATGCCGAACCTACAAAAGGTAAAAATGCAACATATCAAATATTATTGGTGGAGATCTCGAAATTACTAGTAATGTATAGCGATCATCATTAATTAGTATTTACAAATAATTGTTTCGAAAGATATCATCACCTATAAATAAGGCATTTTCTTTTTATATAAATAGTATATACTAGAATTCGTACCATTAGAGCATGAGTAACTATCTCCTGGTTGACCATTAATGGTATAGGCCACAGACAAGTCTGGATCGCCTCCGGATTCAAGAGCCTCGTCTATTATGGCCTTTGTATCTCTCGTATACCATTCAGCTACATGCCAATTAACAATTTTGTTAAGAAAAACAAACCAAACTATTAATTTGTGTGTGTTTTTGAATAAGTGAAAAACTTATAATGTCAATTAAGTTAGTTGAAAATAGAATACCAATCACGATTGTGTGTTCTTGGTCAAACTTGTAAGGGTACATTTTTCCATAAGCGGGCATAATGATGAGAGGACCATGTATAGTGGCTCGTGACCAATCACTGTGAGCGTGCCACCACAATGTGCCTTCTTCCTCGGTGAGTACAATTTTTTGAAGAAAGCTCGAGTTCGAAGGGATTGGGCATTGTGTGATGAACTCTGGTCCGTCGGACCAGGGGTATCTTATTTGTCTCACTCCATGCCTGCAGGTGTGTGCGACATTAGGGGAGAGGGAGGGAGAGAGAGAGAAAGAGAGAGGGAGATGGTTTTATTATTACCAGTGAATAGTGATTCCATAAGGTCCTATGTTGGTGACGTTAACATAAATGGTGTCACCTTTGCGAGCGCGAATCTCCGGCCCAGGAAATAAACCATTCACTGTCAATATGGTCCGGTTCGTCTCACACAACATCTTAATAGGTGTCTCCTTCACCTGCAACAAAAATCATCCTATGACTTTAGGACCATTATACCCATAATATAATCTCTCTTTTTTAATTGATGCAGAATCCTTTTGGTGCATCATTATCTGCAAGTGACAGTAATTAACTCAAAGGCCTGCATATGGACTTTCTTCCATAATAAAGACTCCAAATAGGGTTGGAAACCAAATCGCAAAAGAGTAAGTAGATAATAAAGCGACTGCAGATAATTGAATGTAGTTTGGTATATGAATGCTATAATACTTGGCCTCAAGCATAGTCCATGCTTTAGCTAGCTGAAGATTTAGATGTGAAGATCATCGTTGATAAAAGGAGATTATTGTGTTGAATACACTAATAAGAGAACATTTATGAATTATGAAATCATAATCAACTGTAATGCCTCAATATGGTCTAACTTGTAACAAATGCACAAATAGTCACTAAATGTTCTATATGTCCCAGAAAAGACACTTATAGAGCTCAAGAAGGGGATGTTCCTACTCACCACGAAATCATAAAAGAGGACTTTGCCTTGAGCCATGCTAAAGAGCAGGCTCAAAGTGAGCGTAAACCCTAGAAATGTTCCCATCGTCTCTCTGTCCCTCTCAACAAGATGCAACTGAACTTGTACCAATCACTTGATCCAGAAAGGAGACTTGTGTTATGCTCAGTCTCTTTCTTCTTGTGACCTTCCCCTTCCATTAAGGTGGCTATTTGTAGGGAACTTCTTGCAATGTCTAATGGTCTCTGTCTAGTCAGTCTCGGTCGGCACCACGTGAAAACGAAGCCGTCTTGGTGCTCACATCTGTCTAGTCAGTCTCAGTCGGCACCACGTGAAAACGAAGCCGTCTTGGTGCTCACAAAAGCGTGTCCCATGAGATAATAACAAATGCAAATTGAAGGAAAAAGAGCAATCGCCTTTCAAAGGCTCGAGCTCATTTTTTTTCCGTCGTTTCCACGAAAAAGAAGATTGATTGAAGAGCGTCACCGAGGAAGGAGGTGACAAAACTTCTCTCAACTTACTGTCATGTCGGCAAAAAAAGAGAGAAAAAGAAACATTATTTTACGTGTTCATCCCACTGCTTGAAAACTCATTAATGATTCCCCTTTTGTTCTTTTAGGGAGACAGCGGGCATCAACGTTTTCTTGAACACGGGTGTTGTATTATGGCCGGCATGGCTTTCCTTTGGGTGGCCATATGCAATCTCCCTTGGCGGAATAGGACCTGGTCTGAGAACCTTCAATGAGCTATGAAGTTTTTCTCTGATAAGGATTTTTATCACTCCATTGCCCGTTTTTCTTTTAGTGCTCTTTGCCACACTATCTAGAGATACAAGAATGACATCCTCTTCAAAAATCACTATGTCGCAAACGCCACCATCAAAAATCATCCCATCAAAGTGCTCAAGGATAAAGCTTTAACTTTCAAAAACGTGGATGATAATCATAGGAACAGAAGACTCCAGCGTAATTGGGGGTTAAACCCTTGCATATTCTCTCCTTATTCTATGCAGCCTTAGACGTCCGTGGAGTGGATTGAAGATTGCTTTTGGAAAGAGTCGGGTGCTAAACGGCAACACGTCTACTGGTCGTCTTTGGCGTTGGACCTATTTTGTGATCTTTGTTTGTTCTTTCTTTCTTCTCTGCTGGTTTGGTTAGTTTATAAGTCTTTTGGCCCTGTGTGGCTTTCTCCTTTCTCCTCTGTTCCTTTGCCTTATATTGGCTGTTCTGTGCTTTGTTCCCCGCTGTTGCGGTGCTTCTCTTGCATCCGGTTCTCTTTTATTCACGTTGACTTGTTGTCTTGCTGAGTGTAAGTTTTGTGGCGCCGGATTTTGTAATTATTGGTTCAAAACTCTATATATTATTAATTCTTACCAAAAAAAAAAAAGTTTTCTTGAACACAGAGTTGACCAATTGGTGAAGAGAGCCTCTAGAAGTCAAGAGATACTCAGCAGATAAAATCGTATCTTTCATCAAAAGAAAGCACAAAAGAAAATGCCTTTCTAATGGTATATCAAAGAGAGAGAGAGAACTCGTGCAGAATTCTAGTTAATGTTGCACAGTTGCTCTAGTCATAAAGGCGAGTTGTGCCTTTAGTTGAATAAATAATCATAAGATTTTACACCACCGGCTGTGGTGGCTCAGTTGGGTAGGCTTCAGTGAACCTTTGCGAGAGAGGTGAGGAGTTCGAAACCTTTGCGAAGCAAAGGCTCTGGCGGAGTTACCTGGTGACTTAAGCGCAACGTCAGGGTGGTGGTTTCCCTGCTAGCGTCACCTGGGGTTTACTTCGCAACGGTCGGCAACGGCAGTTCCTCCAATCCCAATAATAATAATAATAATAATAATAATAATAATAATAATAATAATAATAAGATTTTACGCCAACCATCTTATCGGCATCACCTCTTATGTAGTGCCGATGCCTAATATGTGATCATTTCTACAATGTAAAGAATTTTTCAGAGTATTTGTCTAGTCGATTGCAACAACCAAAAAAGCAAATAATCAAACTTTTATTTTATGACTTTCTTTTGATATGTGTAAATAGAAGTTTTCCAAATCAAATCACTTCTTAAAACGCGTGATTGTCTATCTTTAGAGACATTCTTTCAATATGACCATATTCTAAAGTGTCTAAATACTTCCCTTCTATTTTAGCCAAAGAATGTGTAGTTTTTTTTTCTTTTTGTCCAAAAGAATGTGCAGATTACTGAAGTAAAAATAGAGCAAAAAAAATATCATCCTCCTGTACCTGAAAAACATGCTCGAGCAGTTTTATGTTGGATTTGATTAATAATAACGCAGTCCAATCATATTTGACTGGGGATTAGTCGGTGATTAGTGGTTTATTCGGTAAGTTGCGCACGCCATACTTTCTTGTAATGCGATTCTGACTAAATATAGCTAGGATCTATATCATTGGACGAAACCCAAGTGCTCAATTTTCACAAAAATCAAATGGACCCCTGATAGCCGGGGATGTTCTAAAATAAGGGATTCTTCTCTCACAAACACCTTTCGACCAAACATGCCCTAAAAAGTTGACCATACTTCTATGAGACCCTTCACTTTGAAACTTGGTGATTGCTGATTATTTTCCCAATACAATCATCAATTAATGCCTCAGGGAAAAGAGTTTGATTTCCTACCGTCTCTCTATGTTAATTTCCCCCACGCACAAATATGGGAAATATTATTTACATGATATGCTTGACATATATTTTTGTACATATAACAAAGTGCTTGGGAATATTGGTCTACAATGAGCCTCGAGATGCCAACGTCCACAAACCTTCAATGCATATATGGATGGACTTTTTTTTTTTTTTACTCTTTTTCTTTAAAAACACGGACGTGGAGATCTAGCTACCTTAAAATTAAAATTCATAAAACACCCTGCAAGACCCATGAACTAATTAAGTCAAGATCATGGACCTTTAGCAAGGAATCTTAGCCCATTACAGTTTGCTTGCAGTATGACCTCTAATTTTTAACTAGAAATTCACCAATGCTTCAATCAACTAAAAATCCCCTAGTTTTTACTTTTTGCTTTTGTTTTATCTAAATCTTGCAACGGAAACAGTTCGATTTTTTTTTTTATCCCAAAACATCTAAAACTTTCACAATATATAAATTTGACATGTGAATTAACATATAATTTTTAAATTTTAATGATTGTGTGAAATTCGGATATCATTTCATATTTCAACATGAAAATAAAGAATTGTTTTTTTCTTTTTAAAATGCAAACAAATAATTGTTTTTTTTTTCTTGATAGGACACCACATCATTAAATTTAGTAGTCAATGGTCTTAGAGGCCAGTCGTCAAAGGCTCTACCCTCGCCAGTAGAAACTTTATACACTTCCGACCACACAACATCAACAATCCATCCAAATAAATTATCGCATATTAAGTATTGTATATTCTCATTTTCTTCCAAACTGATGAATTTTGACACAAAATTTTATTATCAGTTTAGGAGACGGGAAAGTCTTAGGTTGCATCTAAAAATATCTCCCTTGTCAGAGATCTACTTCTATCCGCGAATCAATGAAAGAAATGTAGGAAGAACGAAGGAGAATGTATAGGTTTGAGGCGTGTAGACACTTTCCTTAAATTGATGCTTCTCCCACAATGTCCCCTCCTTAGCTGGAGAAGATCCCAGATCCCCATCCGATGGAAGTTTCCTAATGTATTTCAGCACCATTTCGTTGGCATGTCATTCGTTCTTCAGGCAATCATTTTTTCAATTGACATCCACTGCCATACAAAACGCCCTTTCAATTGACCATACCATCACGTGATTATGAGAACACGAAAATGACAACAAAATTATTTTGGAAGATTAAAAACGAGCTTACATTGTTGTGTCGATCAAGGTGCTTTAGTGGAATTATCTTGCATCCAATTAGAATATTTAGCAAGGTCGTGTGGGACAATTAAATGATAAGCGCAACATGGCCAACCTGTTAATCACCGTAGCCCTTGTCGCATGCGTGGCAGTGACCTTGTTCTTTAGTTTACTGTAATATTCCGTGGGCTGACTAGGTACATTGGCCATGTTCTGTTTCATGTAATAATTATATCTGTCATATGGGCACGTTTTAGGGTAAATAATGGAAAACTCAACAAACTAAACGAGATCATCATGGTCAAAAGAAGCCAATGATTCAGTCCATGGTTTTACCGGCCAAAAATAAAAAAGACCCACTCCAAGGTTCCCAGCAATTAATCTAAAAAGACGGAATATTCGAAAAAAAGAAATCAATGACTTATCCACAGATCATGGAGACCAAATCATCTCTACCATTGTCCATGTGAGCTTTAGGTTTTGGTAATATAGCATTATTACCATTGATAACGTGATATAATGACAAGATAAGCTTTGGTAGACTTATTGGCAATTCACAAAGCCGGGATATATTCTATTCAACTATTTCAGTAGTGGACTAAGCTGGAAAGTGATTCCTTGTGGATCGATCCCCTCTAGTGTTGAACCTGCCGTGCAGAGAAAACTTGTCCATCTGCTTTGTTTTGTGATTGGTTGAACAAAAGAGAGAACAATCGATGTGATGCGCGATAACTAAGCAATGGCATTTCTAGGAATCACCTTTTCCCATGGACAGGTACTTTTGCTTGTCTTGTATTACAGATATGCACCAATGATGCAGCAGAAGAGGTGGCGCAGAAGTAAAAAATGTAGTTGTTTTCCATCAGGTCGAATGATGATCCTGTTCCTAGAAGGTGCTCATTTCTGACACGCTAATACACCTACGGAACGTGCATCAATTAGCTTTGGTTATGAGTTGATCAAGAGGAATCTAGCTGTAGCACTCTAAACAAAGGTTCGCTCTAACCATTCTCAGTTGATTCCACCCACATAGATCCAAACGAAAGTTAGCTATACAAATAATTAAGTAAAAAGGATTAATTTATTAACTTTTAGAAAACTCCCTTTTTCTACCCAAATGGGCCTCCTTGATCTCAGCTGCTCGTGGACCATCTTTTCCTTCCCTCCAACTTATTTGGTGAATATTCGTTCAAAAAAAAAAAAAACTTATTTGGTGAACAAATCAAAGCAAAAAGTTTGGCATCCTTTACTTTATCATGGGTGCACGTTGTACATCTGTTCATATATTGTCCCTGTATGTAAACAGTTGTTAACTCAGGACATGCTTAGAGTTGAATAAATGGTTTCTTGGTAGACAAAAGGGACTGCACGTGAAAATAAAAAAAGAAAACTCGCATGGAGCTCTTGCAAAAAGGAATAATATGCATATGCTGAGGGTAGTACAATTAATCATCTCTTGTTTATGTGTGTTTGTAGTAATAAAATGTTAATGCGTAGTATGCAAGTATGACAAACGAAGGGTTGCTGATATGAAATTGTTTAAATATATCATATATCGCTTGATTGTGAGATTCATATATTATTTACACAAATAGGATGTCCCTCGACTTATTTGCCTAAACTTTTGGGTTAAACATTTTAATATAGTGTCAAAGCCAGTTTCTACCTCAATTTATTTCGTGTGTGTGTCTACTATATGTCACTCTTAATTCAGCTTACACATTAGAGGGATTATTGAAATATATCTCATCATATGCTCTTATATATGTGTGCTATCCCTTCATCTATAAATTTAAGTTATTATGTTGGACTTTCTAATGAAAAATAATGGATTGAGACGACTACACCTCACAGCATGAATATAAGTGAGAGTAGGGCAAGAAAATAAATTGGTGAAGGAAAAAAAAAACAAAAACAAAAACAAAATCTTACCTCCTGGCACCGTAACATAAAAATAGCCAATGGACACGTGTCAACTCGAGACCTTATATAAATGAGAGCGGGAGGTCGTTGCGAAGCATAATGAATCGTGATAAAAGCAGGGGAAGCAGAGTATGAAGACGATCCAGACTTCGCTGCATTTAAGCACGATAGAAAGCTGAGCAGTACATGTACATACCTTTGGGAGCATGGCACTAGAAAAGTACTGTGTACTTTCCCTCACCGTCAATATGGGTCCTCAACATCTTTTTAGTTTATTTATCATTGTTAGGTTAAAGGTGAGCAAGCCCCAAATTTAGGGTTTGTCATGAGGTTGACTTTAAGATTTATTGTCATGGAAACAAGACATTGCCGGAAAGACAGAGGAAACCATTTGGAAAAACAAGAGAGAAGGGGTGGAGTGGGGAGATGATCATTTTCTGAACTGAAATGATTGTCTATTTTGACTCGCAACAATTTCCTCCGTGAGGAGCAGTGGATTTTGTAAGACTTTTGAATTTAATACATTTGCTTAGATAATAGAAGTACTCATATTTACGTAGTTAAAAAGAGCGATTATCTATATCGTCTATAGAATCCAATGTTTTGTGTATTAATAAATTTCAAAAAATATTGACAAATATCAATAAATTTTTAGTTAAAAGAAGCAATAAAAGCCAAAAATCTTAAATTATGTGCATTGTGACACATTTACCCTAATCCATTTTTGTATGAAGCCAAAACTCCCAAACTTGTACCTATGACACATTTATCCTCCATCAAAATTTTGTTAATAAGCATCATTAAAAATCTACTTACATGGACAACGAAAGGCAAACGGTGTTGACATAGGGCTCACATCACAATAAAATAAAAATGGCAGTAATATCGTTGGACAAATCTTTGATGGAGAGTAAATGTGTGACACATATACAAGTTTAATATTTTTGATATCATAAGAAAAATTTTAGGATAAATGTATCACAATAGGCATAGTTTGGAGCTTTTGATATTATTAAAAAGAAAAAAAAGCTCAGGATAAATGCTTAACAAGATTAAGTGAATACTCAAAATCGTAGTCTTTAAATATAATTTAAGGTTTTTGGTGGCTTTCTTCTCAAAAAATGATAAGTGACCTTTCTTTCTCGAGATTATTGGTGAGATGACAAATTGCAGAAAAATTCTTTTAGCATTCGTGTATGAGAGAGGTAAACGATTGAAATGATGACGGTGAGCCCCAATATACATGCCCTATTTAGCTTCCTTTTGACGCCAAGATCTTAAGAAAAGAATTTGACACCTAACTCTTTGAGATTTGAGAGCATGTGGCATTTTACACTTTCTTCTTGTGGCCGAGAAAATGGAAATATTCAGAATATATCTTTCTTATCTTTCCTTGCGACCAAATTTTCAAGAGGAAATATGCACTGTCGCTCTTCAAGTTTCACCCATCCGCCTAATTTAGATCACCCAGCACATCAAATCAAGGATATTAAATGGGTTGGCCAAATTTCTAGTTCATTTGGGCTCATTAAAATGCTCATAATATGACATTTATTATGTTTTTTTTTTTTTAAGGGATCGGAGTCAGTCAATCCTTATTTTTTATACAATAAATAATTAATGGGGTTTTGTCAAAATATCGGTGTCATCAATCATACCCAATTACTTTACACATTTAAATTTTTTGTTTAAAATTTTCCACATCAATAATGGTGTATTCCTTTTACTAGCAATATAGAGATTTTAAATCAAATTAGAGTTAGTTTCAAATTTTTGTTAAAATCAAATTTTTGTTAATTCCACTGACATCAGCAAATTTGTTTAAATTTTTATGCTTATATATCTTCTATACTGGAACGTCCAAATTCGATTTGTTCTTTATGTTTATGGCCAAAAAAAAAAAATTTGTGATGTTAACTTCGCAAAGATTGTGTTCTTTTCGTCGATGAGCAGTCAGCAACAACTTAATATAATTTTTTTTCTTGCGTAAGATGACTTGGAATTCTTAGTACAACACAATATATCAATTAATTTAGTCAGATCATAGATCTGACCAAAACCCTACTTGAACAAGCATCTCATGTGCCGGCTTGGTCTGCGACATCCCATGGCCAATCTGTACAGGCAGCACCACTAATCTATGTCTCGACAGTGGACGCGGACAAATTAATAGGTCAGAATATGGAGAATATCAATTTTGGACAAACTAAGGTCCCTTTTCATTAAATCTTGCACGTTGCATTTAAAAAATTAGGAGATTTTTCTATTATATATTCCAAGGGGTTCCTCTTGTTTATGGTTAAACTCAGTGCAGTCCAAAATAAATGGGTGTGCTCGCGTTGCATAGTACTGCAGCGTATGTTAGATATATATTAACTAAAAAGTGCACGCAGCATAAACTGATAACTGGCAATTTTTATTATTTGTGTGCATTTGAGACATTTAGACGTGTCAAAAATTGTACGAATATCGTTCTTACAAAAAAAAAATTGTATGAATATCGTTGATTATTGTAGAGTGGTTATAAAATGACAGTAGACAAGTCCTTATAATTAATTAATCGGTTGCTTTTTTATAAATAACTTATATCGCGTGTTATTGTTATAATTAGCTTCAAGATATCTTTTGGATCTTATGAGCAATTACGAGTTTCTAGAATAAATATATTTTTCTTTCTGATCTAATTGTCGACTTGTTGGTCAATCTGTCTAGCTTCGGATGATAGTTTGAATTTGAATCAAGCATGAGATTTATCTTTTGACATATGCTTATGATACGCCGCGATAATCGGTGGGAGCGAAAAGTCACATCAAGCAAAAGCAAAAGCTATTATTCACTGAGATTTTTTTATGTTACCAAGAATACAAATTAATGGTAGGTGAGAATTCAACATTGCATCGAAATTATTTACAATTTATATGCTCCACGAGATTTTTAGTTACGAGGCTAAACAAAAGTTTTTCAACACATTTTTCTAGAGATCCATAAAAATTCTATAAACAATTCATAGAAGAAGAGCGGGAAGTCTCGATAACCATGATGAATTGTAAGTATCAGAAAGAAATTATAGTTCTTATAGACTAGAAGGGATAATTTTGAATGATTAGTTATCGTAATTAATTAAATGTCAAGTTCACTAAGAAAAGTGAAACAAGTGGAAGATTATTGAGGATTATTAAGTAGGAAGGGGTTGGGCGTGGAAGAAAGATAATTTTCTGAATTGAAATTATTTTCTATTTTGATTGGAAAAAAGACACTAAAAACCCTAAATTATGCACACGATGACACATTTATCATAAATATTTTTTCATGACATAAAAAAATCACAAACTTATACTTGTATGACATATTTATGCTCCATCAAAATTCTATCAATGAGAACTCCTAAAAATCTATCTACATTGACAACACAAAAGTAAATAGTATTGACATGGCTAAAAGAAACTTTATATTTTGGCTGAAAAAAATCATCTAACGAAACCTTGAAGGAGAATAAATGTTTCATATAAGTACAAATTTAGAGTTTTTTATGTCACAAGAAAATATTTATGTTAAATGTGTTGCAATGAGTATAATTTGGAATTTTTGATATCATAAAATAATGTTGGGATAAATGTGTCATATGAGCATAGGTCGGAGTTTTTATGACTTTTTTTTTTCATTTCGATTTGATTCATTTTCCTTCACGAGGAGCAATTGATTGATAGCACATCTGATTGTGAAAATTGCTAAGGTCATACTTCTCTAGTTTAAAAGAACAATTATCTATTACCTATGCTGAATGATATGATTACGTGTTAAAAATGCAGGTTTCTTGTGCCGGTAAATTTCAATAAATGATGATAAATATGAAACAACCACTGGTTAAAAGAATGATAAGTGACTTATTTTTTCCGAGTAGCATGTTGATAATTTAACCATAGTATTATGCGTATCAGCTACTTGTTTATAGCTTATAGGTTACCAATCTTTATGCTAACTTACCACATGTTATTTGAATGACTTGCTAACGCTTGTAACTTATTAATTCCATAATTATATTACCTACCTAAGTTAAAATGAATTATCGACTTTACGTAAACAACCTAGTTAGTGCCACATCATTTTCTGGCACGGCATTTCAAGGGAGAGTAAGGCCACGTAAGCACGAGTGGACGAATCACATGTTGACGCGTGGCAAGAAGAGCTGCATCAGTGTTTGACTTGCTTGGGCGAGAAAATATTGGTTGCCCTGGACAAGTTAGCTTTGCACTAGTCCACTCAACGTCGTCCCCTCTCCCTTTGTTAATGTCTTTACTTTTTTCTTCATTTTTCCTTTTTACTTCTTCTTCTTCCTCCTTCCACTCTGTCTCTCCCTTTGTTAATGCCTCTGCCTTCGCCTTCTCCGTTGCCTATGCCGACCCTAGTCGAACTCAAATCTGTTGATTCGAGGTCAAGCTGAGCTCTAAATTACAAATTTAGGGTTTACTCAATCTTAGATCAAAAAAATGAGGCTCAAATTCGCCGGTGGAACTCGAGCCCGACAATGCAGGATAGACAGCGGTGAGGTGGTGGTGGAAGGCGATTCGCGGGATTAAGCTGATAGTGAGTATTAGTTGAGGCATTTCCTTCCAGGCGAAGTGAAAGGAGGAGGTCTCTCACGGACTGAAAGCACTGAAAGGAGGGAGAAGAAGAAGGAGAAGAAGAAAGGACAAAAAGAAAAAAGAAGAGAAAAAGTAAAAACATTGATAGAAGAGAAAGAGAGGGGATGCGTGGAACAGTGAAAGCGGGAAGTAGAAGAAAAAAAAGTAAAAACAATAATTGAAGAGACAGGATGGGAAAGTACATGACAAGTGGGTCCCAAATTGACACATGGCGGAGGTTGAGTGGACTAGTACCAAACTCACGTTCCTACACTTGGACACCCAATATTTTCTTGGGCATTTGAAACCCCACATAGAGTGAAGCCTAGTCACGGTCGTGGGGCTCGGCCTTGACGTTTTGGTTCCAGAAGATTCTTACAGTCTCGACTGATTTATGCAAAATCCGTGGATTAATTTATTTTCGTATATGTTGGTCATGACAACTGAATAAATTCTATTGGCATTACCTGATTGGAAAAATCTGCATAAAATGTACAGATTGAAGTGGGTGTCTTTTTACTTTACATTAGGGACTCACATTGTACAAAATGTCAGAATAACATCCAATCGAGTGGGAGTCCCCTATCGGACTGACATTTTCTACAATTTGGTTATTTAGCGGAAATGAAAAGACCTGTCGATTTTATATTTTTGCATCTAATCAACATGTCTAAGTTAACATGTGTACAAAATCATTGAGTGGTGTGTTGGGCAATGAAATGTCCTTTTATTCTCTCAACTTTAATTTAGTCTATGGCAGTCTAAACTACGAATATCGAAACGAAGAGTTGAGTGGTGATGTTCATTTTCTAGCAGTTTTTTCTCTATGATTTTTTTGTAACTTTATGGATTATTAATTTTAGAGCGAATGGATCATCATGCAAGAAATTTGAAAAAACTATGGAGGGAATTTGTCGATTTTAATAAGTTGATGTATGTACAAATTATTTATAAAATGATTCATGGATAATCAAATATTTGACATATCTTCAAAGCGAATGCCTTTTTTACCTACAAGATGTTTTTGGTCCATCAATAATTTGACGAATTATTAGCTATTGACTATATTCTTCTTAATTTTCGTTTTAGGCTTAAATATAGCGTCGGTGCTGTAGAATTGCTATTGGTACTTGTGGTTGCGAGTATGTATATCGATGGTTTTACGGAATAGGATGTGAATTACATGCATAAAAAAGTTCCATGCTCATTGATATTCTTCCCCTTTTTTCAGTTGGAAATAACAAAAATATATAGGGAAAATTACTCAATTAGTCCTAAAGCTATTATACATGCGTTAATTCAATTATAACATTTCAACTTTGCTAATTGAATCATAAATGAAGAACTTACCAAAAAAAGTCTTAAACTTATTACACATGTGCTAATTCAGTTTTAAATCTTTTAATTTGGTCAATTTAGTTTTAGACTTTTTATCAATTCAGTCATTCTTGCCAATTTTGATCAGAAATCGTTAACGTGGATACTAGATATTCTATGTGCTACAGTCAAAGATGACTTCGACAATGTTTATAATTTTTCAAATATTTTTGAAAATTATTATTATTATTTTTTTCATTTTGCCAATGATAGTTACTAATGACCCTTGTCAATTACGATAGCTTTGCCTCGGACTACCGAAGTTGCAAAGGCCCATACCCAAACCTGGCAAGGGCCTTCACACCCTCGCCCAAGGCCTTTGTAACTAGCGAGGGCCTTGCCAACAGCCCAACGGTCATGTGACCATCACCAGCCACAATGAAAAAAAACAAAGAAAAAATTGAAAGGAAATGCAAAATTCAAATTAATGATGAAGAATTCAGCAAAAATTTAAAAATTTGTCTAGATCAATTTGGATCATGCCATGTAAGATGCATAATGCTCACATCAACAATTTCCAACCAAAATTAGCTTAAATGACTTAATTGGCAAATTGTCAAAATGCTTAGGACTAAATTGACCAAATTAAAAAGGTTTAGAACTATTGATAAAAGTGTAATAGATTTAAGATTTTTTTTGGTAATTTTTTTTATCATAAATCTTTGTGCAAAATTCCAATGTATTCCTTTGTGTCAATTTTCACTTGAAATCACTAATGTCGCGGTCCAGTCATTGTTGATTGTCCAACGTCGCATGTCGCGACATCAATGACTTCCAATAACATTCATAAGAAGAATTACTTTAAAATTTCGCACAGAAGTTTATGACTAAATTGATAATATGTTATACTATATGCTTTGCTACAAAATGTTAGGCAAATGCAAAATCAGCAAATTTAATAAAGAGGATATATGTAAACTTCTCGTTGGACTCAAACGAGATGATCTTGCCTCGCTGGAAATGTGATCATGAAACCATTTAAATAAGAACCATTGTTGTATTTCCATTATATTTGATCCACTCAAATGTACACGTGGCTTTATTGTAAGTGCAATTCACCTGTGGTTGATTGGTCTTTGGAAGATGCCTCACTGAATTACATCAAGATAGCCAAATATTAAAATTTAATGGATAAATGCACCAAAAGTCTTGAAACTTACCACAAAAATTATAATTGACCTTAAAACTTTCAAATGGTATAATTGAGTTCTGTTAAGAGAAAATGAAAGGGGAAACACAAATGTGCCCAAAAAAAAAATCTAAGAAAAAATGATTAAATACGAACCTCCAAATAATTACAAAGCTAGAATCAAAGCCGAACCCAACAGAGGAAAAAAACAATAAAACTGAAGCTATTCATAAAATCGGTCGGTTGTGCATGTTCACGAAGAAGATTAGCTTTTGCAAAGGGAAAGAAATGTGCCACGTCGCTTGGGCCCCTTCCAAGATCCGTTTCCTCAGAGAAGATCAGCTTTTGCAAGACAAAGGTCCCCGACCTTCCTAGAATATTAGTGTCCTTTTTGGGTATCTACCTAACCCCTCCCCCTGCAATTTGCAATATTCTTTTGCCAGCCTCTTACAAAACAAGAGTATAAATAATTTATTCACACCTTAGTCACACTATAGTTGGAACCCTGAATGTTTATCTTTTGACAATGTTATTCGTTTGGACTGGAATGCTCATAATTGTTTTGGCTAAATAAGTGGAAGTATTATTATTAAAATTTAGCAAGTGGTTGAAATTAAATGACGCATGTATCTTATAGTTATTTGATTAAGTCCAACTGTTAAAGTTGGCAATATAATTTTATAAAGCACATTTTCTAGGCGCTTCCTAATGACAAATTCCAAGAAACACATGCGTGCACATTTAGTTATTTTATGGCAGTCGATGTCATCTTAAAGTTAAGTGAGCAATTTTTTTTTTTTTGAATATTGCAAAGAATTTACAAAGTTTCTTTTTATATTGTTCTTTTGGTCGTAACAATTTACAAAAGTTGGTTGCATTGCGATTTTGATGGAATCCGAAGGGAACTTCCACTAGAGCTTGCGACCATGGCCGCTTGAATTTCATCAAATTCAACCATGGCCGATCAAGCTTGACCATGTTCGATCAAAATAAATGCTTGAGCATGAGCGCGGCCATGTGAACTTGGTCTTGAGCTTGTGGTAAAGATTGTACTTTTTTTCTTCTACAGAGTTCAAGTTCAATTCGTGTTAGTTGATTCTTTAAGAAATCTCGGGTATCCACCTAATTTCTCCCATAAAATCCTGTTAATTTGTCTTGTTGATCCTTTTGGACCCAAGTTTGATATACCCATATTTGTGGTAATTTCTTTTGTCAAAACCAATCTGGGCTTTTAAATTCACATTTTTTTTTTCTAATGTGGCATTTTCTAGTACGTCACATGTCTTTAAAAAGTAATAGAAAAACCACACCAATATTTTCTTTTAGCCAAAATAGATGGAATTAGCGGAAGGACTTCGTTACATCAATTTGATAAAGTTTTAAAACTGGATTACACTTTAAAAATTTGTAGAAGTCAATTGCATTTTTCTAATAAATTGTAGGACTTCTGAGTCACTTATCACAGAGTTTAAAGATGATTATAGAAATTGAGAAAAGACTTCATTCGACCTATTCATAAGATCAGGTCAGATGTGTATGCTTACGAAGAACCTCAGCTTTTGCAAAGGGAAAGAAATGTGCAATGTCGTCTGGGCCCTTTCCTGTATCTGTTTCCATGAAGAAGATCAACCGTTGCAAGACAAAGATCCCCGACCTTTTTTTTTTTTTTTTTGGTCAGTTCTACTCTATTCCTACTCTACACTCACTCGCAGACTTGTGCCCTGCCTCTTGCAGGGCGTGGGAGTCGCAACCCACTCTCGAAACTGACGCGTCCCTATCCCCCATCCCTCCTGAGAATGTGGGGATTTGAACCCCTCACCTCCCCCTTCCATGATGGAAGGGTGGCCACTGAGGCGAACCCCCAGTGGTTATCCCCGACCTTTTTAAAATATGAATTTTGTACATTTGAACTAATGATGAAATAAGTGTTCTTTCTTGGGTATCTACTCAACCACTCCCCCTCCAATTTGCAATATTTTTTCCCACCCTCTTATAAAACAAGAGTTTATTCACAACTTGGTGACACTATAGTTGGAATCCCAAATGTTTACCTTTTGACTTGACAATGTTATTTGTTTGGACTGGAATGATCATAAATGGACCACATCTTTTGGCTAAATAAGTGAAAGTATTGTTTTAAAATTTAACGAGTGGTTGTAATTAAATGATGTATGTATCTTATAGTTATTCGATTAAGTCCAACTGTCAAAGTAGGCAATATAATTTAATAAAGCACTTTTTATAGGTGCTTCCTAATGACATAAATTCCAAGCAACGCATGCACGCACTTTTAATTATTCTATGGTAGTCGATATAATCTTGAAGTTAAGTGAGCAATTTTTTTTAGAGTAGTGCAGAGCATTTACAAAGCTTTTTTATACTTTTTTGGTTGGAACAATTTATAAAGTTCACTGCTATTAATTTTAGTGATTGACGATAAATTATAGCAAACCTACTCTTGTTTCTAGTAACTTAAATTATTATAGTTCTAATAATAATCATGCCGACAATCTCGTTCAAGAAGTAGACTTAACCGCGACAAATCCGAGCGGACAAGGTCAATCCAAAGTTCGATATGTGATGCGACCTTCTTTAGACACAAGGTTCCAAAGAAAAGACAAAATTTGCACAAATTTTCAATCATGTGATTGATTCTTTATCCCGAGTACATTCAATAGCCTAACGTCGCAATCAAATTGAAGATTTCCCACAAAGAGCTGATTAAAATTAGTTGATTATTTTCAAATAATTTCTCTTGCCAACAATCGTCCTCATACATCCACGATGATGTTCAACTTATTATTTTGATGGGTTGTGAACAATCATCGCAACTTCCAGTAGCTTTCTCTTTCAGCATAGAGAATGTGATATGATATCTTCATTCCTCCTTCCGTCAGCTGAAGAGATCCCATAAGAAATATTTCCAATTTTATAAACGAATTCACAAACCGATTTCCATCATGCACACCTCCATTGAAGAGCTAACAAAAAAAAACCTTATCTAAAGCATGTCAAATTGGCATCGCAAGTTGATTTATTTACGTCAATATCGCAAGTTTCATCGACTCTTTCCATGTCAACATCGCAAGTTGGCATCCATTTTGGGCTTTGACGCTGTTAACTACATGTGCTCTTTTACACATCAAATTGATTTATTTATAGGATTTTTGTATGACATATTATTATTAACTGATGGTGAATGGTCCTTTTAGTCAATATCATTGAATATTTCGCCTCTATTGATGTACAAATAAATTTTTAATAATTTACGGCACAAAAGAATACATTATTTTGAATCGAACATAAACTTTTCACATGCCGAAACATATGTTAAAGTCAAAGCTTATTTCAATGATCCAGAATTGAAAAATTCGCCACGCAGTAGAGATGATTTATTTCCATTGGTATATCAATGGCCGTTGCCGTAGCAATGAACTCAAAGCAAACAATATCCTGATCAAGACACGGAACAAGGAGGCATGTCTTTGGGCGGGGGCAGCACCTTCTGATGTTTTTTCGCCCCATCTCCAACGACAATGACCGTGTCCATCCCCCAGCTTGCATGGCGTTCCAAGTGACAGTGCATGAACCACACCCCTACAAGCAGCCGTAAAAGAATAATCTGTCAAATGTATTCATATACAAGTATAAATCCGTGCAAACTATATGTTTATATGCGTTTCTATTGATAAATTATATTACCAGGATTATCGGCTTTGAATCTGATGGCTGTCCACCCATTTTTGGGGAGTCCAACGGTGTTAACGTAAGGCGGATCGACTGTATTATACTGCGATACATAGGAGTTGCTGAAATTTCCATCGCCCATTCCGACGACATAAAAGCTGTAGCCATGTAAATGCATGGGGTGATTCTCTGCTGCTCCGAAATTGGTCCCCTGGAATCTTATTTCGACCTCCTCATTATAGTTAATCATCAACACTTCGGTGCTCACATTGGCAGCTTCTCCTAAGGCTGATACATTCCCGGTGTAGTCGAAAACGAAAGATGGTGTATCCGGGAAAGTTTTGTTGTAGACTCCTTGGAGATTGCTGCACGCACCACACAAACATAATGTTATAGACACATTTAGATGTTGAATTATGCCTTCGCTTTAAGACAGTGAAGGTTTAAACCCTTTAAATCGGTTCAATTTGAAGAATATTTCAACCCGAATCAACTCTATTAGTCTAAGATACTAACAAATATGATCAAAATTAGAAGGTCTAGTGATTTACATACTTGTAGTATGCTTGGAGAATGCTAATCGATGGAGCCCAAAAACTTATATTGTTCAAGCTTGCCGAATGAACGGTGCCCTGTGGACCGGTACATGTTGTATTAGTAGGACATGGCTGTTGATTCACAGACACTGTGATCGTAATGTTCCTAGTGATTTTGGTTGGAACGGTAGATGGATATTCTTTGCTGTTCAAACTCCTCAACTGAACAGTGAAGTTTCCAGCATCACTCTTGTTCGTAAGACCTGGAAGCTCGGGTGACAAAGGAGTCTCTGAGTGGTTATAACTGCCATTGTATTGAAATATCGCCCTCGTGACGTTGTAATTGGACGGGGCATTGGTATCCACGAACGGATTGAATTCCATGTAGTAGCGACCGAGGGCTTGGTTTGCAGTTACCAAAACATCCATTGTTTGACCAGGAGTTATCATGAGGTAATTGGTCTTAAGCGGCTTCAAATAAGCTCCGTCCATTCCAACCACAGTAAGATTGTGCTTGGCTATGCCGAAGAACATCTCTTCATTCATCCCAGAGTGGATGAGCCGGAAGAGATACGTTTTTCCTTGCACAACTGTTATATTGTATGCTGACCCTACGAAAGATTAAAAAAAGAAAAGCACCATATTAAAAGTATTATTATAGATCTTGATTACATTTAAGGAATAACAATTTTGCAAGATCTCATTTCATTAATATAGAGTAAAAAGGTTTCATTTCATTACCTATGAATACGAGCTTTTCTTTTTAAAAAATAGCATATATCACACTCATAAGTACACACTAGAATTCATACCATTAGAGCATGGGTAACTATCTCCTGGTTGACCATTGATGGTATAGGCCACAGACAAGTCTGGATCGCCTCCAGTTGCAAGAGCATCATCGATTATAGCCTTTGTATCTCTCGCATACCATTCAGCTGCGTGCCAAATTAGTTTTGTTAAGAAAAGCAATTCAAGCGATTACTTGTGCATGTTTGATTAAGTGAAAAACTTAATTCTATCATTTAAGTAGAATACCAATCACAATTGTGTGTTGTTCATCAAACTTGTAAGGGTAGTTGGTGTCATTGACAGGCAAAATGATTATAGGGCCATGTACAGTAGCCCGTGTCCAATCGCTATGAGCATGCCACCATAGTGTGCCTTCTTCTTCAGTGAGTATGACTTTCTGAAGGAAGCTTGAGTTCGAAGGGATTGGGCATTGCGTGATGTTCTCCGGGCCATCAGACCAGGGATACCTTATTTGTCTCACTCCATGCCTGCATGTGTGGACAATATTAGGAAGGACAGAGAGGAGGGAGGGTTACGGTGGAGGAAGGGTGGTTTTATTTTTACCAATGAATAGTGACTCCATAAGGTCCTATGTTGGTAACATTGACGTAGATGGTGTCACCCTTGTGAGCACGGATCTCCGGTCCAGGAAATAAACCATTCACAGTCAATACAGAGCGATTCGTCTCACACAACATCTTAATAGGTGTCTCCTTCACCTGCAACAAATAAAAAATCATCCTTTAAAATTGGACCGTCAAACATCTTAAGTAATATCTCTTATTAAATTGATGCCGAAGCGTTTCGGTGTACCGCAGCCTACAAATAACATTAACTAATTTAGGGGCCGGCGTCTGCACTTGCTTCCAGAATAAAGACCCAAATGGGTTGGAGATCACTTCCCAAATGAATAAATAAATAAATAAATTATACAACTGTAAATATTTAGGGATTACTACCAAACTCTCAAGAAGATAAAATCATCAGAAAAATGCATGTAGTTTTGGTATATGAATGCCGTAATACTCGGCCTCGAGCATAGTCCAAGATCTAACTAGCTCCAGATCTAGATGTGAAGATCTACAATAACATCTACGAATCATGAGATCGTAAAACTTGATACAAATGCGCTAGCAGTCGCTAAATGATCTGTATGGCCCAAAAAAAAAAACACTTAAAAAGTGCTCAACAAGGAGATGTTCCTACTCACCACGAAATCATAGTGGAGGACTTTGCCTTGAGCCATGCAAAAGAGCAGGGTCAGAGTGAACCCAAACCCTAGAAATCTGCCCATCGTCTCTGTCTCCCTCTCTCTCTCTCTCTCTCTCTCTCTCTCTCTCTCTCTCAACAAGACAAAAACGAACTTGTACGAATCACTTGATCCAGAACAAAAGAGGGGACTTGTGTTTCGCTCGGCCTCTTTCTTCTTGTGACCTTCACCTTCCATTGAAGGGTGCTCTTTATAGGGAACTTCTTTTCGTATTAGGTTCTCTGTCGAGATGCTCGCTGTCTGCCCCACATGAAAATGAAGTCGTCCGATTTCCCGCAAAGACACGTGTCCTCGACATTACAGCCAATAAAAGTTAAAGAAAGGAAAAACCAGCATTTGTCTTTAAAAGGCTCGTGCTCATTTTCCCCGTGTTTCCACAAAGAAGAAGAAGATCGGCTAAGGAGCGCTGCTGAGGAACGAGCCGATGAACTTCCCACGACTTACTTAGTCATGCGGGCAAGAAAGAAGAGAGTATTTTAAAATGCATTTCTTTACGCGCTCATCAAATGCTTCGAGACTCATTACCGATTCTCCTTTTGTTCTTTTCTGGAGACAATCGGCGTCAACGTCTTCGTGGAGGATTGCTCGTGAAAGAAGTTCCACAGCCACCTCCCCACGTTGTTCTTCTTGGACACGGGTTGACCAGTCCCATGATACTTCGGAAAATAGAGCCCCTAGAAGTCAAGAGATATTCGGTGCAGCAGAGAAATCTGTATTTTCCAAATAAAAAAGAAGCATAAAAGAAAAATGTTTCTCCTTGTCATTTACCGAACACAGCAAACCAGGAAAAAGAAAACTCGTACTGAAGTCTAGTTTAAAGAGCCTTTTCAGAGCATATGTTTCGGTCAGGTTCAGCAATCAAAAAACTGAACTTTCTTGTAACATGTTTAAACAAAAGTTTTACAAATCGAATCATTCCTTATAGTGTACGACTATCTTTTGACAAACTCTTATGACATGAAAAACTTGTAAAGCTTGTAAATACTTCTTTTCTCTTTTGCCAAAGAATTTGTAGATTATTGAAGTAAAAATAAAGCGCATATTACCATTCTCCTGAAGATATCTACCAATTTTCCATGAGATCTATATGTTAGGGGTTTACCTAGACCGAGGTGTCTCAATTCCTTCCCGAAACAAAAACGTGTACGAAATCTCTCTATTGATCTTGTTCTTGATATACAAGCATCCAAAGTGGATCCAGCTTAGAGACATTACAAAAGCCCCTATTAATATATGTTAGAGAGCTGACTATATATGATTTGATTAATGACACGTGGTGTGAATCATTAATTTGACTAGGGTTTTAGTCGGTGCGTTTATGATTTTGGGAATCTACTAGAAATAGTGCTTTTATAAAAGTACTTCCCCGCCCAAAGAAAAAAATTTCACAAAAAATTAGTCCCGTTAAAAGCACACCTACTATAATCAATCACATTAGAAAGATCAATTAAAGCATAACACGTTGATTATCTAGCAAATAATGTGTCCCAATCCGTATATCATATATCATTAAATAATACAAATCTGCCATTCATGATATGTTTGAGATAATATTCTATATCAAAAATGTCTGTAACCACACAGTCCATATGATTTATCAGAATACTACATAAAATTTCATAGAGTTGAGCCTAAAGTTGCCATAAGTGCTTCAAGTTCTAACGAAAATGCTAGCCTAACAATGCCGTAAGTGCTTCAATCTAATGGTGCATTTTGAGCCTTTAGCATCACTTCAAAAGCAATAGGCTACTGAACATTTATTAATTAATTTAGCTTAATCAGAACAAAATTGCAAGCATTTTATGGAAGAGGGAAATGACCAATTTTGTTCCTTGCACAACAAAGACATCATTTCATGCTCGGACAAGAAATCCTAAAGCACGTTTGGCACCACAAGCGCCATGATTGCAATTTCATATTTTCCTCGGACACATACAATGTTCCAGAGCACCTGTGAGAAGTAATGGTTTACCTTTTAGTTAATTAAGGTGCTACGAAAAATTTCAAAATTGCCGTAAGACTAATGGAACTTATTATCATGACAAAAGAAGAAGAAGAAAATACCCGAGCTTATCATCAATGCATATAGTAATAAGACATCTTTATGATATAAACTGGAGTTTACCACGGCGATTATATAAAATGCCGTTATTGTTATTTAGGAATGTGGAGGAAAGATTATTCAAAGAATTAGTAGCATCAGTAACATAATCAAGAACCATGGCCTCAGAAAATGTGACATTCTAATTAAGTTGTGAGGATATAAATCCTCACAAACGTTCTAATTTATGTGTGAAATTTTCAACTTTCAGCCAAATTAATGGAGTGGTTGCTTTCCTATCACATGGTAATAAGAACACGAAGGCAAAACAAAGTCGGGAAGATTGAAAATGAGCTTACGTTGTCTTCTCATCAAGCTTGTTCTTGTGGAATTATCTTGCGTAATCGCCAATTAAAACATTAAACAAGGTCGCGAGGGGCAATTAGAAGATAAGCGTAACGTGGCCAACCTGTTAATCCCTATATTCGGGGATTAAATTAATTTGTGGCCAGCATCGAAGGGACCTTGTTCTTCAATTTATTATACTATACCGTGGGCCAACTAGGTAAAGTTGATCATGTTGTGTTTCATGTAATAATTATATTCGCTGTCTGACAGGCCTTTTCGGGTAATCAATGGAGAACTAGACAACATAAATGAGATCATCTCGACCCAAGAGAAGCGAATGATTCGGTCCAAGGTAGTGAAAAAACCTTGGACAAGAAACGGTGCATGAAAAAGCCGGATCCTAGGAGGGCAGATCGACTGTGGAAACAACAGGCTTCTAGTTCGGTAAATGGACGAACTACTTAGCGATTCAGGTCACCAATCACGACTAGGGTTTCGCTTCTTAGCAATTGTTGTGTAGAGATTTAACATTCCCACTCTCGACTCGAGCAAAACATTGCATGACTTATATATAGATTATATAGACCAAATCCACCTCTATTATTGATTATGTGAGCTCCACAATTAATAGTTGAGATGGTAGTTGAGATGGTATTGATTAGCGTGATCTATAGAAACATGCATGCGATGACTTTCACAGGCGTGTAATATTATATCAAAATGGGCATTAAATCGTTGTTGTTCTTCGTTGCTCCTTTTTAACCCGCTAATGCACGTATGGAACGTGCATCGATTAACTCGCTTGGAGATTGATCAAGAGTAGCCTAGCTCTACCACTCTAGATGCATGCATGCTCGCCCTAAGCATTCCCTGTTGATTCCAACCACACTGATGTAAACAAAAGTTATCTAAATAGTTAAGTAAGAAATGATTATTTAATTTGTTAAAAAAAAAAAAAACTCCTTTATCTACCTAAAAGGATCTCCTCGATATCAGCTGGTCGCGGACCATCTTTTTTCTTGGGTCAAAATCATATATTGCACAAAGCATGGCAACGCGTCTGGCACTCCTTCACTTTATTGTGCGTGCACGTGGTGTTGCTTGTTCATCGTACCTATAGGCTACGCAATTATTAATTCAGACGTGCCTGGCGTTGAATAAGCGAAATCTTGTCACACGTAAGGGATTGCACGTGAAAAAGAACTTGCCTGGAGCTCTTGGGAAAAGGAATAAAACCATGTGCTAACGGCAGTAAAATCATAGACCTTAGGAAATAAATTGTTAATAAATGGTAGAGGAGGACAAAAGGAAGGTTGATGATATAACGTAATGGATTCGCAGGTATATGGTGTTTTTTAGCGTCATGCACGAAATTGGCTTTTATTTAGAATTATAAATCGAATGAGTGCAAATAGGATAATTAGTATATTCGCTCAAAATGTATATAATTAATTGCTTAAGCCTTCCAATGTGTTTCCTTGGCTGGGAATATGGAGTTAGAACCGAGTGTTGCTGGAGCACAAGATTAGAGTTCATAAAAGTAGTTTACAAGCGAAAAGAAGCGTGATTTCAGTAGTCCTGTGCGTCCATCGGCACGCGAACTACGCTCGGCTCTTTTTATGAAATGGGATGCATCCTATTCATATCTGGGCCATAATTTATATTATGTGGACTATATATAAGACTTACGCAACGTAACGAGTGAGAAGCCTGGTACACAATCGTATACGTGCAATAATTTGTTATCTATGTGGGAAGTGAGCAAGTTATATTAACTAGGCAAATGAGTTCTACGTGCACGCATGTCAATTAAGGGCATATAGGCTACACCATACGACATAAAAAAGTAAGAGTGGCATACGAAATTGAACTTGTGGAGAACAGGACAAAAAGCTTACCTTCTGGTATTATAGCATTCGATGTAGTCAATTGACAACTGTGAACTCAAGACCTCTATGAGATGAGAGGGAGGCTATTGAGGAACTTCTGTGACTTGTCCGTTTGATACATAGAAACGATGAGTTCCATAGATACATTTTTTATTCTAACTTACTGATACTCACATTCTCTGCACTCCCAATTAGTACAGAATATTTTTTCTTGCCCAGTACCTAGCAATACCCTCAATCCAAATGAGAACTTAGATGAAGCCTTTTAAGGACTTGCTTAGGTCCGATTCAATCGACATGTGAGAACTCAAGACCTGTATGAGATGAGAGGGGGGTTATTGAGAAGCATGATGCGTTGAGATAAAAACGACCGAAGAGGAGAGCGAAGAAGATCGAGGCTTCACTGCATTTATAGACCAACTAGAGAAGCAAGCAGTACATCCGCAAACCTTGACGAGCACAAGATGCACTCCATAGTACAGTGTACTTTCCCTCACCGTCACTTCCAGTCCTCGACATCTTCTAGTTTAGATAACTTACCATAGTTAGCAATTTCTAGGGCAAAAGGGTAACAAACCCAGGAATTAGGGTTTGTGTTCTAGGTTGACTTTATGAGTAATCCTCCGATGGTCGTTTCTATTTTAACAATTTCCTTGACAAAGAAAAAATATGAACTTTTATCCGTACTAGTAAATCCAACAAGTGCTAGTAAATGTCACAGAATTATCGTTAAAAAAAATGATACATGACCTTTTGTCCTACTTTTTTTCCAAGTAATTGGTTGGTAATTTACCCCACCATTATTGAAATTGCTAATTATTTTTGTGCCTTGCAAAATTACCAATTTTTATACGAACATATCAAATTTTATTTGGATAAGTTACTAAGTTTTCGACTTAATTAATCCCTAATATTAAAGTACCAACCTAACATAGGAAAAACCACCAACTTATATCAAATTAAACTACCTTAAGTTACAAGGTCTTGGTTGAGTTACTGGCCAATGTTTATTGTCTTTATAATATATGAACGTATCTATTGAGTTCTCAAATTTTTTTCTTCTTGGTTAGCAATCTTTTAAATTTAAAATCTACCTCGACGACGTAGGTTGTCACCGAGACATCTGGAATCTCAGTTCTAGGTCGATCTACGGTTTACTCCCTCATACAGTTTGATCCAGGTGATCGTGGTGATATGCGCTTGGATCTTGAAGCAACGAGGGGTTGCGGTCGAGAGCAAAGGTGCAAATGACGAGATGTGAGCTAGGCTGGGGGCAAGTGACAAGTGATGTATGACAATGGTAGAGTGAGAAGGCCGACAAGGGTGGTGTTGTACAGCCGAGAGGCGGGTCTTTGGTAGGCTGAGTGATAAAGAGAGGTGCTGTAGACGCACAAGGGTACTTTTGTCACATGATTTTCTTAGGGTGTGTGTGTGGAGTTAATTTGGGTGTGGAATTAGAATGATCCAAATTTTATTGAGAAACGGAGAGAGAACGGATAATTTTAATTATATTGAACCGAATTTTGTGGCGAAGATAATTTGGTTAGTTAACATAAAAATAACATGTTTTAGCCAAATAGGGTGTGGAGATGGCGACACCCTTCTTTATACATTAAAAGTTTTTGTTTAAAAATTTTCACATCCATAAAGGCGTGCTCTTTTTGCTAGTAATACAGAGATTTTAAATCAAAATAGAGCTGTATCTGTTCAAAAATGCATATGGCAGTCGGACACCTATCTGCTTTAATCTCTGTCTAGCTTTAACTCCACAGACATCTGCAAACTTGTTCTAATTATAATGCCCATATACCTGTATACTAAAGTATCCACCTCTGATTTATTCTTTATGTTTTATGGCCCAAATATATATATATATTCAGGAACCATTCTTTCTCTTTTGTCGATCAGTCAGCAACGGTTACTTAAATGGTTGGATTCACTAATACATAATATGATATTTTCTTGGGCAAGATGACTGGAATTTTTTAATATAAGTTTATATATTAATCAAGTCAAAATTGTAGATCTGACTTGGTCTCTGATAACGACAATTTATACTGACAAATGTCTAGGCATTGACAAATTAAAATGTGGCAATATGGAGAGTATGAATTTTAAAAAGACTACGGTCTTGTTTATTGACCCTAAAACATTAAACGCTAAACCCTGATTTTCTTTTTTGCTCAACCTCTTACCAAGGAAACTATTTTATTATTTCCTGAAGCGGCAAATATTTTGAGGGATGCCTCTTGTTTCCTTGGCAAACCCGATGCAGTCCAACATAGTTTGGTGTGTTCACATTGCACGATGCCGCAGCTTATATTTTAGACATATATTTCTCAAAGGAAAAAATTGCACGTGGTATAAAGAAATAAGTAATTGCCGGTTGATTAGTTGTCATTTGTCAGGATTTGTGTAAATTCAGACGTTTAAATGCGTGGATATGATCAGAGATATGTCCAATCGATTGCATGAGAAGGACGGTCTCGGGCAGGAAAATAGCGCACGAATTTCATTTATTATTGCAGAGCGATACTAAAATAAAAGTAGACGAGCCCTTTTAAATGATAAATCGGTTGCGATTGGCTGTGTAGGTTACACTATATGTCACCGTCATAAATCCTAAGCACAAGTTTTTCAACACGTTAGTAAAGATCCCTTAATGATTTGTTTACGTTGATGCATGAAGTGTTGGATAAATATTAGATAATAAGAAAAATAAGATTTGTTGGAAATTTGTTGAAAAGGATGGAAAAAATAAGATAAAATGTCTTACGCGCAAGCTTAAGGAAAATTCCATCATTCGAAGAGTGTAACCCAATGCAATAGACTCGAGGACTATCCTCTCAAAATATAACAAATCTTCTTCTTTATTCCATTCAAAGTAATAAAAGAAATAGAAACAATGTTATATATATCATCGAGCAAAGAAATTAAAGATATGTGAAGGGAAGGAAAATTCTCATTTTGATTTTATGTAGCTATTGACACCTAAATTTTGGCGATCCAATCATTTATTGCATAAAAAATTCAAGATTGCATAGCATTTTTTTATTGCATTGGACTGATGATAGATAGGTTTGAATTGATAGTTCTAAGCTTTAATTTAACGAGCTGAGCCAAGCTCGTGAAGAGAGGAAATTAGCCCGAGCCCGTTATTTTCTGATAACCGAAAATTAACTTATGAGGAATGGCGATATGATGGTGGATTTTTCATATATTTGTGCAATCTATTCATATATTCTCAATAAGGACCGGCATGGAAATGAGATATTGCAAGCTCATCTTTGCAAAATTCAAAATCGGGAAAATTCTATTACGATCAAGAACTTTTGGCAATACTCGGTCAATCTTTGGGTCGTTGGATGATCCAATGGAAAAGAATTTTTTGCTAATCCTATGAATGTAAACGTGCGGCGACCGATTCTCTTGTTTGTAGGAAAGAAAAGTAATAAAGGAAAGAAAATGATGTGGATGGGTTACAATTTTTGCATGATCAAAGGTGGAAGGAAATTGAAAAAAGAAATCATGTCTTGACCATGCAATATGTGATTTTGTTTCTTTCCTTGGTGGGCTCCTTTCCTTTGCATATAAAAGGGGCGCTCTCTTTCGATCGGGAAGGGGGGTCGGCAATTAAAATCCAAGAGCACATAGAGATACACGTGAGACGAGAAACAAAGAAGAGAGGTCTTGCACATGGACCAGGAGAAATCGTGAGTGCAGAGCTTGAATAATGCTCACGGCCAAAACAGGGAGAACACACGTGCTCTGCCACAAAGAAGATGGCCACTTTCTGATCACGTGGAGAGGGAAAAGAAAAGGCTCGGGGAATTTCACCACGGTGCTCTGCCACAAAGAAGATGACCACTTTCTGATCACGTGGAGAGGGAAAAGAAAAGGCTTGGGGAATTTCACCACGGATCTTCCTCAGTCTTAATCTCTCGTAGCATGTCCAACGAAGTTCTAGCGGGTTCTTTCTTTTCTTGAGACAGCATTGCCAATCATCCCACATCGAGAATCCAGTCCAGTGTTGACGAGATCCAGAGCCACCTCGTGAGCTATCACAGCTCACCGTCGCCGTGTTAATCCGCAAGTCCACTGACCGTTGCTCGCCGTCCCCAAGAGCCTGTTACCACTCGACACCGTCCCGACAAGTTGTTGCTGCCCGCGCTCGCTGCCCCCACGACATCCCAGTTGGCCGTGGGGCCTTGTCACGCTAGCCAACCCAACGCGTGTAAAGCCACTTCACTCGCTGATGGTCCGTGACCGACCCGAGGCATCTTGTTTCTGTTGTGTAGGTCCTTAGTCGAGTTCTTGGCCGTGCCAAACTCACTGACCCGACGGCTGGTCTTGCCCGCTAGCCTTGTCGGTGCAAGCTCTGCCATTGTTCACCATCTGTGGAGGTGATTGCGATCCTGGTCCGATTGCGCAAAGTCTAAATTTAGAAGGCAATATTCGGATTACGTAAAAACTTTGTCTAAATTGATTTTCGAATATTCCATTTCCTTATTTAACATATTTCAATACACATGTTCGAAGTTCATGATATATAGTCTTATTTGTAATCTCAGGTAGTCTTCTAAATTGGAAAATCTTCCTAATTTCACAATGTGCATATAATTGACAGTTCGATTTCATGCCCGAAATATAATTCGCAAATGGCACGGAAAAATCACCAATTCAATCTCACGATTTGCGATTTTTGTTAAAATTGGCCAATTCGATCTCATACGTGAAATATGATTGATCAATTTACCATATGGATATGAATCATATTTTCCCCGATTTGTTGTCATGTTGTTTGAATTGATTTTCTTTTAGCAAAAGAAAACCCAAAAAATATATATTTGGGCTAGATTAGATTCATTTTAGAATATTGCTTGTTTTAAGGTTATTTTGCATGTTTAGAATAGGATATTTATTTATTTCGATTTTTTAAATAAAATTCCAAAAAAAATAATTTAGGATGTTATTTTTTCCTTTCATTAATTTAAATTGCATTTTTAATTATTGAGTAATTTAAATTTCGAAATTTAATTAAAAATAAAAGAAAATGTAAAAATTATCATGCACATGTCATGTAGAATTAGGTCGTCCATTGCATGTCATATAAATGTGTAAATGTTATAATAGTTGCATTAATTTTTCCTATTACTAAATTAGGTGATTTAATAAATGTCGCGTGACATTTAGTTCGCATGTTAGGTTGCATGTTGCATGTCATTTTAGTTAAAATAATTTTGTACGTCATTGCATTGCATTGCACGTAATTTCTAGGCTTCATTTAAATAAAAGAAAATCTTGAAAAATATAGAGTGATTGCGTGTCTATTAAAAATCATATCTAGGAATGTTAATGTAAATTATAATCCAATATTACGGGAAAAATGCCAAAAAAGTCCTAAACCTTTGGCCTTTGTGCCGATTTAGTCCTAAATCTTTTTTTGGTGCCGATTCAGTTCTAAACCTTTTTAAGTTGTGCCAATTTAGTCATTTTGGCCGGATTTTGCTGACTGGACGCCGGCCGGCTAACGTGGCCTAATCGGCGCTAATGTAGACAATTTTTAATAATATTTTAATTTTTTAATTTTTTAATTTTTTAATTTTTTTAATTTTTAAATTTTAAATTTTAATTTTTAATTTTTAATTTTTGTCTTTTTCCTCCGGTCGGTCACCAAGGTCCGGCGACTGGCCAGAGGCCACCGCTGGTGAGGGCGAGGCCGACCTCACCGGATCTAGCGAGGTCGAGCCTTGCTAGCCCTCGCCAACCATGGGCGAGGCTCGCCTCGCCAGATCCGACGAGGGCGAACCTCGCCCGACCTCGCCCATGGCCGGTGAGGGCCGGCGAGGCTAGACCTCGCCAGATCCAGCGAGGGCGAGCCTCGCCCATGGCCGCCTCGCTAGATCAGGCCATGGGCGAGCCTCGCCCTCACCAGATATGGAGAGGGCCGGTGAGGCTCGCCTCGCTAGATCCGGCGACGGTGACGCTCGCCCATGGACAAATCTGGCGAGGCGAGCCTCGCTGGCCCTCGCCGACCATGGGTGAGGCTCGCCTCACCAGATCCGACGAGGGCGAACCTTGCCCATGGCCGGCGAGGCTCGACCTTGCCAGATCCGATGAGGGCAAGGCTCGCCCATGGCCTAATCTGGCGAGGTGGCCATGGGCGAGGCTCGCCCTCGCCGGATCTGACGAGGTCTAGCCTCGCCGGCCCTCGCCGGCCATGGGCGAGGTCGGGCGAGGTTCGCCCTCGTCGCATCTAGCGAGGCAAGCCTCGCCCATGGCCGGCGAGGGCTAGCGAGGCTCGACCTCGCCAGATCCGGCGAGGTCAGCCTCACCCTCGCCAGCGGTGGCCTTTGGCCGATCGCCGGACCTCGGCGACCGGCCAGAGGAAAAAGACAAATTAAAAATAAAAAACTTAAAAATTTTTAAAAAATAAAATATTATTAAAAATTGTCCACGTCAGCGCCGATTAGACCACGTCAGCCAGTCGGCATCCAGTCAACAAAATCCGGCCAAAATTGGCCGGAAATGACTAAATTGGCATAACTCAAAAAGGTTTATGACTGAATCGGCACAAAAAAAAAAAGGTTTAGGACTAAATCGGCACAAAGGCAAAAGGTTTATGACTTTTTTGGCACTTTTCCCCCAATATTACAGATGCTTCCGTTGTTATGAGGTAAGTCCCATAATATATTTAGTGCTTCATTTGGATGTTAATTGATGATTTGCACACCTACATGATCACTTCATATGTTAGGAAAGTAAATTAAAATCAATTCAAACTACCTACAAAACATTTTTGTTTTGAAATAAAAGAGAAATGTACAAAAAGGGCGTTAGAAAAATTTAGCATAATCAAGTCTCGAACTCACAATCTCTAATTCGCAGAAGTAAAGTAAATCTCTCATTACTTTACTTGGTTTCTAATCGACCCACCAAAAATAGATTAATAGCGGCTCTTAATTAAAAATTCATTTGCATGTTAAGAACATAAACCTAAATCGTGAATTGGTATGGGCTTGGGAGAGCTTAAGCTAAGTTTAGGCTTAATAGTCCATTAGCCAAACACTAGGTAATACACCCGAGGTTAGGTCGCAATAGTATCTTTTTTTTCTTTTAAATTGTGGTTTGAAGTTTCATTTTATATTAAATGAAAGAGAGAGCCATTAAGAAACCACTATAAATCAATTGGTAATTATAACAATGATGGCTGTTATAAGTCGTGATAAAATAATGGAGGATTTATGAAAAGATAAATCAAACGTTACAAAACCATTACAATGCCACTATAAATCAGTGATGGACAAAAACCATTACAAATTAATGAAGATAAAAAAATTACAAAAACAATATTTTTTGTAACTTCTATAAAAGCTCTTGCTTTTAAATATTTCTAGACTATTGAAATAACTAACAACCCCTCAAATTTTTCAAAAGTTTTGAAAAGAAAAAATTAGAATAATGATGGGTTGTTAGAGTGTAATGCATCAGAATTAGTAATTGTTAGGTTATAATCCAAACCAAGAAAACATGATATATAATTCAAGAAATTGGTAAAGTTTGAAATTTCTATGAACTAAGAATTTCGTTTTATGAATTATAATTTTCTTCAATCACATTATACTCCTACAAATATTATCATTCAACGTGATTTTATGCTAGTAGGCCATGCACAGGCTTAAATCATTCATAAGTGCTCTAAAAGATTATCACCAATAATTATTATAAAAGCGGCATCACTCTACATTTATATAGGTGATTATGATTCCATCAAGTGTTTTCTACAATTAAATACTCCACTTATAGTGATTATGGAAATTATTAAGAGTTTAGCTCAACCACCTTTTCATTATAGTCTTATGTTGACCTGATTCACTGCTAGCTATTCCAGCTCGCATTGAAATTACACTTATCTTCAACTTGCACTAGAATCGGAGCACAATCAAACTATCCACATGATAGACAATTTGAGATTGATAATGTTATCTCCATCTCACACAAGAACCAGAGCACAATCAAAATATTTGAGATTGATTCAAATATTACTAATTCTATTGGTCAATATATATTTCTTAAAAAAATTTCTAAGTATATGTATATAGGAGTCATCACTGATTGTAATACATAATTCAAAAATTAAAATATACAATTCTTATATCTTCTCTATTCTTTATTTTTCTATATCTCTATTTTTATCTTGGTATGAGAGCAGCAAAAGGCGAAAGCCTACCAATTCAAATGTGAGTTAGTCAAATTCTATCTCTCCTGCGCAAACTATCGTTCAACAACACCAGCCTCCTACTTCACTTAAAAGCAGTAGGTGTACTTTATCTTTTGTATTTTCTTTCTTACTCCCATTTTTGACTTTTCCCTTTCTCTTTTCTTTTGTCTTTTACTTATTTCTTCTTCTTCTTTTTCTTCGTGAGGTCTTCTTCTTGAAGGCCCCTCTGCAAATGTCAGGCTTAACAAAAGAGGAAGGACGCGTTTGGTAACGTTTCTGTTCAAAAACTGTTCCAAGAAACATAAATAGAAAAAAATGTTTTTGTTCCGGGGAATAATTTTTTACCAAAAAGATGCGTTTGGTAAACTTGTTCCAAGAATAAAAAATGAATAGAAACACGTTTGGTAAATTTATATTCTTTTTTTGTTTCTTTTAATTTTTTAATATTTTTATTTTATTTTTCATATTTTACTTTCTTTTTTATTTTTTCTTCTTTTGGCCGGTCGCCGGAGGCTGGCGACTGGTCGACGGGGTCGGCAGCCTCACCCAGCCACGGCGAGGCTCGCCGGCCCCCGGCGAGACTCGGCCTCGCTTTGGCTAGGCGAGCTCGGGCTCGCCCAAATCAGGCGAGGCTGAGCCTCGCATGGCTGGGCGAGCTCGAGCTCGCCCAGATCCAGCGAGGCTCGGCCTTGCCGGGGGACAGCGACGCTCCGGCGAGGTCGCCGACACTCAACGGCGTCGCCGGCCCTCGACGGCGTCGCCAGCCATGGCCGAGGCCGGCGACCGACCAAAGAAAAAAGAATAAGAAAAGAAGAAGAAAGAGAAGAGAGAGAACAAGGAAGTGTTTCTTCAAAATTGTTTCTGGAACAAGAGACAATTTTTCTTTTTGTTTCTCATTTCTGTTCTTTTTGAGTTCCGGGAACAAAAAAACAAAAAAAGAACAGAAATGCAACCAAACGCGTTTATGTTCTTTTTTTGTTCCCGGGAACAAAAAAACAAAAAAAAAATCCGTTCATAAATAGATCCTAGAAATAAAAACATGCAGGCCCGAAAAGACCCATTTTGGGTGCGTTTGAAAAAACTTTTGAAAAAAATCATTGAGAAATGTAAAGGCCATTGACTTAAAGAAGTTTTCCAAAATGCAAAGTGTGTTTGGTAAATCTATTTGTGAAAGCTCATTGTAAAGTATCTTTGAGCAAAATAGTGTTTGGATAAATTAAATTTGCAAAAGATTTTTGTTATTAAAAAAAGAAAAAAAAACAAAGGGAGTTGGCTAGCCAAGGCTTCGTTGGTTACCGCCGACCAAGGGCTTTGCCGGTCACCACCGACGAAGAGCTAATAGTTGCCGACAAAGGGCAGCATTCAGCTAGGGTCACCGTGCGACGAGGGTCGCGACAACCCTAGCCGCGTCGTCACACGACCCACCGCACCATGGAGGTTGCACTCCATGACCCAGGTGACCTCCGTGACCCAGATTTAAGTCACGGCGAGGTCGTGGGTCGACTAGGTTGCCGCGACCTCCAGCGACCTCCGCGACCCAAATTTGGGTCACGGCGAGGTCGTGGGTCACCGGAGGTCATGGCGACAAACTTCACCGTAGGCGACCTCCGCATCTGGGTCAAGGTGACATTACAGTGGGTGGCTTGGGTCACCGTGACCTCTGGCAACCTCCGCGACCCAAATCTGGATCCCTGCGACCGACCTCACCGTGACCTAGGCGACCGATGGGACTCAGATCTGGGTCGCGGCAAGGTCACGCCACCCAGATCTGGGTTGCGCGACTAGTCGGCGACGATCGCCGAGGTGCCACAACCACGCTGGCCTCTCTCCAGCCCGTTGCCGACCAATCACAACCTCACCAGCCAACATCTGAGACTAATGAAGAAGAAGATGAACAGTGGCATCGAGCCTTCCAAAAATGCCGAAATCCCAAGGCAGCCTAGGACCTACCTTGGGCTTTCAGCCTTTGGAAGGCTACCATTAATTCAAGGCAGGTCTCAAAAATATTCCCAAACACCAAATATTTGAGTAAATGGGCTTTAGACACCCAAAGCTACTTGGCAAAGCTATGCCAAATGCAACCTTTTTTGTCTTTTCTTCTCTTTTTTTTTTTTCTTTCAATATTTTTTCTTCCCTCTCTTGTCTTTTCTTTTCTTCATTCTGCAGACGCCGAGAACCGTCGCCCGCAGAAACATGACGCATGCCGAGAGAGACCACGAAACAAGGACATACAAAGCAAGGGATTGCGTTGGAAATTTACCGAGATGCATTTAACAAACCACGAACGCCAAAAAATGGAAGGAGGACCAACGAAAAGCACGACAAGCGCATACATTAAAGTTAGGCATTTCATCAAACGCACGGAGAGCACCGGCTAAGACGCTGTTATGGGCCCATCCCAGACTCGAACTCATGCCGAAATCAACAGACAATGGACAAGCGAGACGCGACCTCAGTACGGGCACGAACGAAACACAGCAAGTCTCGGCCTTAAACAAAGGACACGATCGTGCATCTAGCTTAGGCGTTTCATCGAGCACATGGCGTGGACCTCCTGGGCAACGAGCAGTGGCTGAAACGGGACCTCAATCGAAGACCGGGACAAACGGCATGGGACAAACCGCGACTTAACAGCTAGAAAGCATATGACATAGTCGGGGTCGGAACTTATACGAACTGAACGACGGAGGCTTCGGGCGCTGGTCCTTGGCGTGCTGACCAGCCTCCCCCTTGGCCGAACCGGCCTCTCATCTCAGCACCGAAGGCGTGTCCCATCCGTTACTGGCCTACTCCCCTCTCTCTGCCATCGATCGTCCTCCGCGCGCGCGTTGGCAACCTCTGCGCGCGTGAGTTGCAGAGAAGGGAAGGAAGGAGAAAGAATAAGGGGCACGCCCTGCCCCTGTGGGCTATTTTTTTTTTTTTTTTTAATTATTAGAAAGTAGGGTAAGAGAAATGGAAAACAAAACTTAATAAATGCAAATAATAGTAATACCCACATCATGCGAAAATCCTTTTTGTTAGGACCAAAATCGTCCATAATTTTCTATGCAAATTAATCTTAAATATTGAGTAAAGTTTGAGTATTAACAAACTCCTTATGTTTAATTGCATGAGTAAGAAAGCATCATAGTAATAATATCAAATAGATAGATATCTTGAAATTTTGCAGTACTTAATTCACAAAATAGATAATCCCCACTAGCTAAAATTAATCATCATCCTTGGTCGGTAAAATGAGGTAATTTAATGGATTGATCCAGCCATTAATCGGCTCCACTGGTATTCACTTTTTCCATGTCAAAACCGCAAGTTGGCAAGCATTTTTGGCTATGACGATGGTTCTCACTTATGTTCTCTTACATGTTAAAGTGATATAATTATGCCACTTTATGTTTGACGAACTTATTAAGATTAGATAGTAAATGATACCTTTAGTCAACATCGTTGAGAATTTCGCCTCAATCGATTAAATTTGGAGTTAAGGTTGAAAATGTACAAAATACATTTCGATTCATTTTATCATACGGAAATACAATATTTTGAATCAAATAACTTCTTGGATTCCAAACATGTGTTACAATTGAAACTTTTAAAAATGATGCAAAAGTGCATAATTCGGTACAAAAAACAGATGATTTATTCCCATTGGGATGTCTACAGCCTTTTGCAATGGCAATGAACTCAAAGCAAACAACATCCATATTAAGACACGGTACAAGGAGGCATGTAACTGGGCGGCGGATACACCTTTTGATGCTTTTCCTTGCCGTCTCCGACGATGAAGACTGTGTTCATTCCCCAGCTTGCATGGCGTTCTAAATGACAGTGCATGAACCACACTCCTGCAGCCACCCGTAAAAGAATAAACAGTCAATTATGCGTTCATATACAAGATTGAATTCACGCAAAACTAATGCCAAAATGGTAGATACATGATAATAGATGCTATTCATTTGCAAACAAAAACGATATGTTTCTATGCGTTTCTACCGATGAAATTATAGTACCTGGATTATCGGCTTTGAATCTGATCGATGTCCACCCGTTTTTGGGGAGTCCGACGGTGTTAACATAGGGCGGATCCACTAGATTATAATCCGATACATAGGAGTCACTGAAATTTCCATCGCCCATCCCAACGACATAAAAGCTATAGCCGTGTAAATGCATTGGGTGATTCTCAGCTGCTCCCAAATTGGTCCCTTGGAATCTTATTTCGACCTCCTCATTATAGTTAATCATTAACACTTCGTTACCCACAATGGCAGCTTCCCCTAAGGCCGATACATTCCCGGTGTAGTCAAACACGAAAGATGGTTCATCCGGAAAAGTTTCGTTGTAGACTCCTAGAAGATTGCTGCACACACCAGACAAATATAATGTTTCGAGACAAATTCAGATGTTGAATATGCCTTTACTTTAAGACAACAGAGGTTTTAGCTAGTTAAATTGGTTCGATTGGAAGAATGTTTCAGCCCGAATCAACTCTATCAGTTTGAGAAAGATATTCAATCCAAACAATAAGATCAAATTTTGTAGGTTTAACAATTTACGTACTTGTAGTATGCTTGGAGAATGCTAATCGAGGGAGCCGAAAAACTTATGTTGTTCAAGCTTGCCGAATGCATAGAGCCGTCTGGACCGGTACATGTTTGATTAGTAGGACAAGGTTGCTGATTCACAGACACTGTGATCGTAATGTTTCTTGTGATGTTGGCTGGAACCGTGGATGGATGTTCTTCGCTATTCAAACTCAACTGAATAGTAAAGTTTCCGGCGTCACTCTTATTGGTAAAACCTGGAAGTTCAGGTAACACGGGAGTCTCTGAGTGGTTATAAGTGCCGTTGTATTGGAATATTCCTCTTGTGACATTTTCGTTGGACGGGGCACTTGTGTCCACGAACGGACTAAAAACCATATAGTAACGACCGAGGGTTTGGTTCGCAGTGACCAAAACATCCATCGTTTGACCAGGAGTTATCATGAGGTACTCAATATTAAGTGGCTTTAAATAAGCTCCATCCATTCCAACCACAGTGAGATTGTGCTCAGCTATGCCGAAGAACATCTCTTCATTCAACCCAGAGTGGATGATCCGGAGGAGATATGTTTTTCCTTGCACAACCGTTATATTGTACGCCGAACCTACAAAAGAAAAAAGAAAAAAGAAACTAAGCACGCCATATTAAATAGTACTTATGGAGATCCTAAAATTACTTGTACTCTATATCAATCATCATTAATTAATTTTGAGGCATATTAATTTCACAAAGATCTCATTTCATTAATTATAGAGTAGTAAGGTTTTATTTCATTACCTTTGAATAAGACCTTTTCTTTTATATTTATAGCATATATAGACACACACACACACACACTAGAATTAGTACCATTAGAGCATGAATAACTATCTCCCGGTTGACCATTGATGGTATAGGCCACAGACAAGTCTGGATCACCTCCAGATGCAAGAGCCTCATCGATTATGTCCTTCGTATCTCTTGCATACCATTCAGCTGCATGTCAAAATATAATTTTGTTTAAGAAAAACAATGCAAACTGTTATTTGTGTGTGCATGTGTTTGATTGAGTGAAAAACTCGTTCTTGAAAGTTAAGTTAGTTGAAAGTAGCATACAAATCACTATTGTGTGTTGCTCATCAAACTTATAAGGGTAGTTGGTGTCGTTGACTGGCAAAATGATTATAGGACCATGTATTGTGGCACGTGACCAATCGCTGTGGGCGTGCCACCACAGTGTGCCCTCTTCCTCAGTGAGTTTGATTTTCTGAAGAAAGCTTGAGTTCGTAGGGATGGGGCATTGCGTGACATATTCCGGGCCATCGGACCAAGGATACCGTATTTGCCTCACTCCATGCCTACACGTGTGTATAGTATTAGGGGGGGGGGGAGAGAGAGAGAGAGAGAGAGAGAGAGAGAGAGAGAGAGAGATGGTTGTATTATTACCAGTGAATAGTGATTCCATAAGGTCCTAAGTTGGTGACATTAACGTAAATAGTGTCGCCCTTGTGAGCACGGATCTCCGGCCCAGGAAATAGACCGTTCACGATTAGTACACTCCGATTTGTCTCACATAGCATCTCAATCGGTGTCTCATTTACCTGCAACAAAAATCATCCTATGAATCTTGAACCATTATACCCATAAAATAAGTTGCCTTATTAAATTGACGCAAGGCCTGTAGCTGAACTTTCTTATGGATCAAGACTCCAGACGGGGTTGGAAACCGCCTCCTAAAAGAGTAAAATGCATAAATCATGCAACCGTAGATAGATTACTACTAAACTCTCAAGAAGTCGAAATCTTCGGAAAAATTGCATCTAGTTTGTTATTTGAATGCTGTAGTGCTCGGCCTTGAGCATTCTCCAAGGTTTAACTAGCTGAGAGATTTAGACATAAAGATCATTGTTAAAATAAGGAGATTCTTGTGTTGAATACACCTGATGGGATCGTGGTCAACTATTATGCCTCTTAAAGAGGCTAAACCTGGTAACAATCAAATGCTCTGAGTAGTCACTAAATGTTCACCAAGGGAATGCTTCTACTCACCACAAAATCATAGAAGAGGACTTCGCCTTGAGCCATGCAGAAGAGCAGGGTCGCAGTGACTGCAAACCCTAGAAATGTTCCCATCGTCCCCCTCCCTCCCTGATACAAAATGGAACTTGTACTAATCACTCCATCCAGAAGGAAAGAGGAGACTTGGCTTGTGCTCTGTTTCTTTGTTCTTGTGACCTTCACCTTCCATTGACGGGGGGCTTTTTTAAAGGAAACATCTTTCAATGTTTGGTGATGTCTGACTATACGGTCTCTGTCTGTCCCCGCATTAAAACGAAGTCGCCGTAGGTCCCACAGAAACACGTGTCCCATTGCATTACGGCAAATGGAAATTACATTAAATATGAGCATTTGAAATTCAAAGGCTCGTGCTCGTCTTTACCCGTGTTTCCACGACGACGAAGAAGAAGGTTGGTTGAAGATCACCGCAAAGGAACGGGCTGGATAACTTCTTTCAACTTGTTTAGTCGTGCCGGCCAGAAAGGGCGAGAACCTAAAGGCAAACGATGTCTTACGCGCTCAACACCTGCTTCAAGATTCATTACCGATTCTTATTTTGTTCTTTTCTGGAGACAGGAGGCGTCCACTTTTTTTCTGGGAGGAATGCTTGTGTATGAAGTTTCACATCCCATGTGTCATGTTCGTGGACACAAGTCGATCAGTCCCCTGTTTCAGGGGTGAACATAGCCGCTAGAAGTCGACACTACAGATATGCCGCAGAGAAAAATGAAAGAGTGAGAGAAAATTGCTTTTTTTTTTTTTTCTTAATAGTTTGCCGACCAAAGAAAAGAAAAAAGAATAACTCGTACAGAAAGTCCAGCTAATGTTCTAGGTGCCCTAGTCATGAAGTCAAGTTTTGCCTTAGGCTTGGTTAGTTTTACAAAAAACTAATGATACGAATAACACTTGAATTAGTTATAAAATAAAATGAATGGACGAAAAAATATTCTTATCATTGACCAACATTTTTACATATAAATTGTTATTAGTAATGAGAATGTTTTTCGTTGATTAATTATATCAATGGATATAACCGATTATTCTTTGAAAATATTTTCTAAATAATTTATTTGTGTGGAATAAATGATTTTTTAAGTTGAATGAATAATCACCGAAGTTCACGTGGACTATCTCATCAGTGCCACCTATAATGCACTACAAACACTTCCCATGATGTTTCCAGAGTGCCTATTCAGTCAACTTCGAAACTTTTCGACTTTTTAACGTGTGACTTTCTTGTGGAATGTGCGAACAAAAATTTGACAATTCAAATAATTTCTTAAAATGTTTGATTGTCATTTGAGAAATTCTTTTAAACACAACCATCTTATAATGCTTGCAAATGCATTTTTTTTCCCAGAGAATCTGTAAGTTATCGAAGTAAAGCATTTTCTAGAATTTCATGCAGTAAATTATTTTCTCCAAAAGAAGAAGACGATGCAAATTGCAAAAAATAGGAATGTGAAAGTATATTTGGTTTATTTTGCCAGTGTGAAATAATGGCTTATAGTCATGGCTACCTCTACCAAATTTCTACGAGGTCTCTACTGAGGGGTTTTACCTAAGACCCAGCTGTCTCAATTACTCCGTGGAACAGAAGCGGGTACGAAATCTCTTTTTCCGATACTTACTCTTGACATATAAGCACACATAGTGGAACCAGATAAGAGACAACTACAATAGCTCGAGAAAAACATGTTCGAGAAGGTGAGTGCATTATTTGATCGATAAGCACGCGGTTCGAATCAATGTTTGACTAGATGAGCCAGGATCTTTCTTTTACATGGTTAGACGAGATGCCTGCGGTCAACTTTCTTTGCAGGCCGTGGATCGGCAAGGGATGATTCACTCACAGCATTTTTCAACAAAAACACGGTCCACGAGATTGAGGGTTTTGTTGCTTATCATTGCTTCATAGACGTGAAAGACCGTTTTTCGAGTAATTTAAGTTAATTTCATAAACATTGCCGGCGGGACATTAACATTTGAAAAAACCCTTAACCACTGTGGCGATATTAATGCATTTTTTTATGAAAACCCTTCACTTTGAGACTTGGTGATTGCACGGTACGGATTCCCAACGGAATCATCGATAAATGCCTAACATATGCTTTTGCACATATGATAAAATGCTATGGTACAAACTGTTTCCGAAATGTAAATTTTTGGTATAAATATTGGTGAATATCAATTCTAAAGAGTCCCGAAGAAAGTAAACAAAGAAACTCAAGCCATGAAGGGACAGGTACCGATTGATTCTATTGCTCATAGTAGCATGAGCTACTTTGGATGGCGGATTGACCAATAAAGATGAAAGGAAATGAAAATTGTGTGGTCCACATGATTAATACTTCAACTGTGAACCTCGAGATGTCACATCCATAAATCTTAAAGGGTGTGTCTAAATGTTTTTATTTCTATCTTTTCCGCTTCTTTTATGATCTCTAGCTAATTAAAGATTCATTAAACACGCTCTAGATCTCATGAACTAGTTATTTCCAATCCTTTGGCCCATGCGAGGGCCCTGATCAAGTGTAATTTGTACACAATTAGCGGAATCCAAATATGTATCCCCCAGTTTCCAGCTAAAAATTTCCTAATACCCCCAATAAATTGAAAATTCTCTAGTTTTTACCTTTTTCTTTTTGCATAATCTAACTTCGCGATGGACACCTTAGACTTTTTCTTATTCCAAAATATCTAATACTCTCACAATATACAAATTTGACATGTAAACTCACATATAATGTTTTCGTGATTTTCTAAAAGTTGGATAGAATTCAACACATAAACAAATAATTTTTTTTATTTCTTGAGAGTACACCGGTCATCACAGCCTTTACACTATGCTAATAGAAACATACATGCACTCCCGATTGCTCCAACATCAACAATTTATCCGTATGAATCATTTATATCCTAAATATTGGGTATTTTTCTGCTTCTTCTGAGCCTATGAACCTCGGCACATAATCATCAATTTGGGAGGGTGGGAACGTCTTATGTTGCATCTAAGAATATCTCCCTTATCAGAGTTCTGCTTCGACTGGTGAATCGACGAAGAACAGTACCTAGTGTATACATTTGAGGCGTGTACACTTTCCTTAATTTGATGTTGTTCCCATGATGTTGCCCCCATAACTGGACAAGATCCTGCTCCTGTGGAAGTTTCCTCGCGTATTTCTACACCATTCCATGGTCATGTAGCTCACTCCTTAAGCGATCACTTTTTAATTTACATAATTCCCTGCAATACACAAGGCGTGATTTCATGTTTGTACAAGAAACCGAAAAACACATTTCTCACAACACGAACGCCATGTTTGGAGCTTCGTATTTTCCTCGGATACAAAAAATGTACCAGAGCAGAAATGAGTAACAATGGTGCACCTTTTAATTAATCTACGCGCTACGAAAATTATCAAAAGTACCGTGAGACTGATGGAACAACCGGAGCTTAATAGCAAAGCATATAATAATAAGATATCTTTATGATGTAAACTGGAATTTATCATGGTTATTATATAAATCATTTTTATTATAAATTGGGAATTTGGATGAAAGATTATTCAAAGAATTAGTAGTGTCGTAATGTAATAAAAAACCACGGGCCTCACAAAATGTGAGATTCTAATTAAGTTGCGAGGATATAATTCCTCACGAATATAAATAAATAATAATAATTCCTCACGAGTGTTCTATTTTTTTGGCATGAAATTTTCAACTTTTAGCGGAACCCCACCTCCAGAGTGAATGCTTTCTGAGTCTAGGAAGGACACTGATGATCGTACTATCACATAATAATAACAATGTGAAGACAAAAACAAAGTTGGGAAGATTTAAAATAGCTTCCGTTGTCGTATCATCGAGCTTGTTCTCGCGGAATTATCTTGGGTCATCACTGATTGAATCACAGAACAAGGTCATGTGGGGGCAATTAGAAGATAATCATAACAAGGCTAACTTGATAATCACTATGATTGACGACTAAATTAACATGCGGCCTGCATGGAAGTAACCTTGCTCTTTAGTTTATTATAATGTTCCACGGGACGACTAGGTACTGTCATGTAATAATTATGTTTGCTATGTGGACACATTTCTAGTGTAAATAATGCAGAACTAGACAACATGAATGAGATCGTGCTGGTGAAAGCAAAGCCAATAATTCCGTCCGACTTAGTGAAAAAATCAGATCCTAGAAGGCTAGATTGACTACAAAAGCAAAGGCTTTTGGTTAAGGAAATTGAGGAACTAGGCAACAAACCGGCTCAGTGGTCATGACTAGGTTTTGCATCTAAGCAATCGGTGTGTATGGGTCAAACGTTGTCACTCTTGACCCGAGCAAAACATTGCATGACTTACATATAGATTATATCAATCAAGTCAATCTTTATCATTAATTATGCAGTATCCACAATTGATTAGTTGAAATAGTATTAGTTTGTGCTATGTACAAAAACATATATGCAATGACTTATCTAGCACTACTACAAAATAAGCTTTTAAAACATTGTTGCTCTTCATCAGGTCAAATAATAATCCTATTTCTAGAATCAGCTCGTTTTTTACCGGCTTACACACGGATCAAACGTGCATCAGTTAGCTTGCTTAGAGATTGATTAAGAGGAAACTAGCTCTAGCACTCTAGATGCGTGCGTGCTCGCCGTAACCATTATTTGTTGATTCCAACCACATAGATGTAAAACAAAAGTCGTAACATAATTGATTAAAAAAGGTTTAATTAATGTGTAAGATATCTCCTTTTTCGCCCACATGGATCTCCTCGATCTCCGCTGGTCATGGACCACCTTTGTCCTTGTCGAATTTATTCAGCGCATAAGTCATGGCAAAATGTTTAGGATCCTCTGCTTTATCGTACGGGCACGTGGTGTAGGTGTAATACAATTATTAATTCAGACGCGTCAAGCGCTTGAATGATTGAGTCCTTTTCTGACAGAAGGGACAGCACTTGAAGGAAGGACTTGAGGAGGGCTCTTGGAAAGACGAAATGAACGCACATGGTAAGAGCAGCAGAGTCATTGTCCTTATGTTGGGATTGCTTAAAGTAGACGAGCAAGAAGAAAGTTTGGTGTGCCAAAGAGCCAAAAAGGACAAACGAAAGGCTGATGACATGCAATAATGGACGATTGGCATAGTGAAGTCTATGATGTTTTTAGCTTTGTATTTTATATGAAATGATGAATCGAATAAGTGCAATCACTCCAAAGGCATTAAGATATAGAGAAATTATCTAATCAATCTAAACATATCGTACAAGAAGTAATTCAGTCATAAATTCAATTTTGTGTGAAATTTTAATATTATCATTTCGATCAATTGAAATTGAAATTGTTAATGTAATGATGTGCCATGTAAAATAATCAATGATTGAATTGCTACGTTAGTGATTGCCGGCGAAAATGGACCAAAAGAATTACATTGAACTTTTGTGCGAAGATTTAAAAATAAAATGGCTATTTCGGAATTATCACTAAAAGAACTACACCAGTAAGAAACCCAGACGATGTCTAACAAGCCTGCTTTAGGAAAATAAGCCCACAACTGTAAAACAGTCCTCTATATCTACTGCACAATAATAGAGTTGATAAAGGGTATTTGACAAGCGGAACGAAGCTCGATTTCACTATTCTCGTAGGGATTCAATGTAAGGCTTCCGCGATACAACGAGTGAGAAGCCATAGTACAAAATCCAGTACATGCAATAATGGCTCATGGATTTTGTGCGCGCGCGTGCTTTAGCTAGGGATGTGTCGGCTACCCTACTCGACCTGAATGAGTGAGATGGAGTAGCACAAGAGATTGAACTGGTGGAAAACTAAGATTGAACTGGTGGAAAACTAGACAAAATGCTTACCTCCTGGTTCCATAACCCACGGTGCAATCGATCGATATGTGTCTATTCCGGAACTCCTATAAATGGGAATGGGAGGTTATTGAGAAGCATGATGCGTTGTGATTGAAGGCCTGTTAAACCACTTTGCAAGAGTTGATTCATCTCGTGGCTTTCCTGACTTTTGACTCTCGGGAGCAAAAGATCATCCGTCGATGAAAGAGCTTGCCAGAGGCATTCGATGGAAGAAGGGAGTGAAGAAGATCTAGACTTCATTGCATTTAATCATCAACTTAGAGAACTAAGCAGTACATGTACAAACCTTTAGGAGCATAAGATGTACTACATAGTGTGTACTATCCCTCGCCGTCACTATGAGGCATCAAGATCTATTAGTTAATGTCATATATCATACTTATTAATTTCTAGGAGTTTAGGTGAGAATGGAGGGCAAACCCCAAACTTATCCTTCGATGGTCGTTTCTAGTTTTAGCAGTTTCTTTTTTATATATATTCTGCACACGAAAATATTTTTGCCACGGAAATAAGACATCACCAAAAAGAAAAAGGAAACTATTTATTTTATGTGCAGAATTTTATTATTCCATAACAAATGAATACGGATTTTTATCCATGCTAGTAAATTTCAATAAGTCCCAGTAAACGTTAAAGATTTATTGGTTAATAAATTGATATATATATATTTTTTCTTTTCGACTTTTTTCCAAGTAACTTACTCGTAACTTACTTAGACTTTTGAAATTACCATTTTTTTTTTTGGTAGTTCGAAAATTACCAACTTTTGTACTAACCTATCAAATTTTATATGGATAGCTTATGAACTTTTCAAACTTATTAATCGATAATAATTAGGTACCAATCTAAATTAGGATAAACTCCCAACTACGTTTAAGTTATCAGGTCTTATTTGAATTATTACCAATGTTGAATTGTTTTTTTATAACATATGAACTTTTCTATGGAGTTATCATTTTTATTTTTATTTTTGTTAGCAATCCCTTACATTGAAATCTCGCTTGATGACGTAAGTTGTCGCCAAGACCTCTACAACCTCAATTCTTGGTCGATCTAAGGTTGAACACCTCATATAGCATCAATCTGAGCAATCACAATGGCTTGCACTTGGATCTTGCAGCACCGAGGGCTTGTGGTGAAGGGCAAAGGCGTGTGGGCGCTCGCGCGAGAGAGAGGCATAAATGTGAGTTGGGCGAAGGCAACTAACGAGTGATGTATGACAGTGGTAGAGTGAGAAGGCCGACATAAGCCTAATTAATGTAACTGGCATACCTTATATAACATAAGCCTAATTAATTTTAGGTTTACATGTTATCTAAATGAAACCAAGATAACATTTTTTTTAACAAATTTATGAAAGATATGTATTATTCTAAAACTATATGCATTCTAAAACTAAATGCATCTGCCCTAATTAAAAGACCAAAAATTATTTGCCTAAGCTCTAAATATGCGTGAGACAGTGATGACCAATGATGATTGATACTATCATGATGCATTGAAATACACATTAAGATTGGAATTAACCATGTCATTGATAGTATGCTATTTCAAGGCCATCAAGGTTTAACTAATCAAATCAATCATAGCAAATCACACGAGAAAATATTAGGGTCCAACCTGAGGGAGTAAAAGTTCGAAGCCCTAATATGTATAGACTAATGCAAGGAAAATAAAATAAGGGAATCAAAGTCAAACCAAAGCATGGCAATGATAAAGATTAATCAATCCTAAATATGCACGCTGCGAAATTGGACTTATCAAGGCTTAACTAAAAAGATAAAGATTTAAGCATGACTTGATATCAAATGTATATGTCAAGTTGCACCCAACTACATGAAATCTAACTGTCTATACTCAAGCTAAAACTCCATTCAAGCAATCACTTCCTCACACCACGCAATTGCATCCAACAGAATATGGCCAGCTGGAACAAATCATACTCAGTCTAAATCAATTCTTAAAGGGAAAAATTACCCAAACAATCCTAAACCTATGACATTTTTTTTTCCAATTTAGTCATAAACTTTTTTTTTCTAGTCAATTCAATCATAAACCTTTTGCAATCGTACCGATTCAATTTATCCGGCCAATTTTGGCTGGATTTTTTTTTTGTTGAAGGGGCCGAGAGAGTAGTGGTAACTCAACTTTGCCACGAAAACTGAGATGACTTGATAAGGCAAAGAGGGTCTGGGTGAAGGAACCATGGAGGGTGACGGTGTGACGATCGCGATCCATTGTGAAGGAGTGGTGGAACGTCTGTGAGGGCTGCCCAACATCAAGGACTAGTTTTTGGACGTCGAAATTGCCGTCGATAGCCAATAGGATTATTTTGGGAAGCAGCATATATTCCGAAGGACTCCTCTTGTTTCTATGGCAAACTCGATGCAGTCCAAGATGGTTTGGTGTGTTCACTCTGCACAGTACTGCAGCTTACAGTTTAGACATATATTTCTTTTAAAAAAAAAATGCACGCGGTATGAACAAATAAGTAATTGCCCGTAATTAGTTTTCAGTTGTCGTAATTTATGTTCATTTAGACGTTTATAAGTGTGAATATTATCTAAGATATGTCCAATTGATTGCATGAGAAGGACAGTCTCGGGCAGGAAAATAGTGCACGAATCTTCATTGAGTATTGGAGCGTGCTAATGAAACGATAGTAGACGAGTCCTTTTAAGAAATAAATTGGTTGCTATACGTTATACAATATGTCACTTTCATAAATCCTAAATGTTGACACATAAATTTTTCCCCAAAAATCATTTCCAAAAATATGGGAACTTGTCTTTCCACAAAAATATTTCAAGTTAAATTTTTGCATATATATTATCTAGGCATTTAATATAGTGTTTTAAATGGAAGATATTTTTACTTTGAAAAAAAAGAAGAAAAAGAAAAAAAAAGTTGGGGCCAATGATCTAAATGTGGCTAGCCAAGCCCAGGAGTTTAGATTGGAATTCAAATGGCAAATTGGGGCCAAAATGCAATTTCCAAAAGTTAAGGGACCAATTCACAAACTTTGTAAAATTTGCACCCGAGCTCGTAAATCATCATCTTGGTCACCAATTAAGTTCAAATTGAATTTGGGCCAAGTCAAATCAATCAAATCGAGCCAAAAGACCAAATTTTTATTGAATTGGGTATTTTCGAATAAGAAAATGACCAACTTTGAGAGACTTTCTTGCAAAATTGGGTGGGCAAAATTGCAAAATCTAGTCGAGATCATAAACTACTATGCATGAGCTTATTAATTGATCAAAAATTGCAGCCAAATTGATGGATTAAAGCACCCAAACCAGTTGACAAATCTCAGTCCACAAATTAGTCTGATTTCGGAGTTGCTGAGTAAGCAACTTGGTGGCCCCACCATATCCTCATCACCTACCCAACCAGCCTGATATTTGCACGTGATGGAAGACCATAATTAGTAGTGCAAGTGGACAAGAATTGGCCAGGGATAAGCTGTTGAAAGCACGAGAAAGTTGCAGCAAAGTCCGGACACTCAACAGTTGCAAGAGTGGAAATTTGGCTAAGTCAAAAAGTTGTTGAAGTAGCCCTATTTGTAGGCTTGATAGGTAGACAAAAGACCGACCAAAAATTCTCTAATTGAGGGGAGAAGATCATGGAAGCGAGTTCTTTCAAGGGATGAGAGGAAAGAGATGAGGAGGAGAGGGGAGAGCCGCGGTCGTCCCCCAAAGAGGCCCTCAGAAGCAACTCCAGAAAAGAGAAATCCAGAAATTCCAGACCGACCTAGAGAGAGAAATGTGAGATTTTCACACACTTACGGCCAAAATTAGCCAAAATCTTCAACTAGAGAGATAAACTTCACTCAAAGATATTTCCATCCATAGGTCACATGTCCAAAATGGAGTTCAGGAAGGTCTCCTAAAGCCCCCCGAAAACTACCCTCCTAGCAGGTCAAGAGAGTCTAAAAATTTTTCTAAGTGTTGAAGACGGTTAGTCACGGGTGAGGGAAAGCGAGTTTTGTTGAGAAAATTAAGAGACAAATGAGGGAAAACATGAGTTGAAACCAAAAATATAATACCAATAGTTGTTTTTGGTGTTCCTTCTTCCAACAACAAAAGTTATGGAGTCTAATTTTGGAGGTGAGCTAAAACCTTCGTTGTCAGTTTTTTTTCTCAGATCTCATTTCCAGTTTGAAGGAGCCAACTTCCACATGCCTCCCCCCCCCCCTCGAGGATAATTTCTTGGTTTTCTCAGCCAAGAAACACTTGAAAAAGAAACTAGGAAGTAAGGTGAGTATCCTAGATATATTTTTGTTCAATTTCGAAGATGTTTTAATAGTGAAGAATCAAGAGAAAAATTAGTCCAAAAAACTGATTTTGAGGCTGGAATATTTCTAGGTGTTGAAATCTCTTCAAGAGTTTTGCATGTATGCTTATTGGAGAGGTCGTTTTGATGTGCTTAGTTGGTTGTTCTCTATGATGTTTGTTGTATTTGAAAGCCCATGTTACCTACTTTTACTTGGATTAAGTAATGTTTCCCTTAGATCTCATATGTGATAAGTATCGGGGCTTGAATATGGGCATGCAACATGTTTGCTTGACTTGGGTTCAAACCCAGATTTGCAAAATGAGCTCAAACCCGCATATTTAAGACCGATTTTAACTTAGTTCTCTTGCATTTTAAGCTATGATTTCTGTCTAATCTTGCTCCTTGCATGTGGTTGTATAATCTTGATACTTTAGTTCCACATGAGATTGTTTATGGGTTGAGATTGAAGGCCACAACCCGAGGAAGTTGGTTTGGGATGATTTGATGTACGCCAAATGTTTGACGAAATGCGCAAATCAAGTTTCGATCTTGAAACGGTCGATTTGAGCTCGGTTATTGTGATATTCATGTGCTGTGTTATTCCATGTTAGCATAGATTACTTTAAAGAATTATTATTAATATATTTTTTAAAATAATAATAATAAAAAGAAAAAAACTGAAAATTTCAAAAAAAAATTGTTAGATGGTATCAAATTAGGGCATAAATGACATTTATGAGATTTTCCTAATTTTATAAAGTTGTTGTCCTAACTTGATGCTATTTTGATATTCTACAATCATTTTTGTAAATAATCTATTTTGTGTATATTAAAATTAATTAGAGTAATTTCATACATATTTAAATTCTCATTTTGCTCACGGGGGTCCTGTCTCGAGGCATGATAACAAGGCCATGTAATATTATTTGCCTGACTTGTATCAGATCTTTCTTTTCCACATTACTTTTAAGTCCTTTCAATTTCTTGGATGTTTATTTACCGCACCGCTTTTCAATGATTTGAGTGTAAATTTCTTTTCTAAATTATGTTAGGATTAGTTTAGACATTAAAAAAAATTACAAAAACATTTGTATGGACACTCAGTGGTTTCATAAAGATTATAACTGGTAATCAAGATTGTGTGGCAGTTTAAATAAACAACATTCCAAGTTAGTGGTACCGCAAGGGCGCTAATAGAAACATTAGCGTAATCAAGTCCCCATTCCTAGAAATCTCTGGTTGCGTAGAAATCGATGCAACACATGTCTTGATTAGTTTCTAGCCGACCCTAATAGGCTGGTGGCGACTCCTAAAAATACTTAGGTTGTTAAGAATTAAAATTCAAAATCCAATGTCACACGAAGTATGGGCTTGGGAGAGTCCGCCCCTAATTTAGGGCCGTTGGTCCGCCTCTTTAGACAAATACCCCTAAATCTTCTTCATTTTCTCTCGGACGGAAAAAAAAAGAGGTCATGACACTAAAAACTATGGTTCTTATTAATTGCAAGAGGTTGTGACACTAAACAAAAGTTTTTCAACACGTTGCTAAAATTCCATAAAGTTTCTCTAAACAATTTAGATAAGAAGGGTCGGAAATCTCATAAATAAACTATAGTTCTTATTAATTGCAAGAGGTTGTGACACTAAACAAAAGTTTTTCAACACGTTGCTAAAATTCCATAAAGTTTCCCCAAACAATTTAGATAAGAAGGGTCGGAAATCTCATAAATAAACTATAGTTCTTATTAATTGCAAGAGATTATTTTGAGTTATTTATTATCATAATGAATATTAAAAGCGAAGGTCACTAATTCACTCAATAACTTTTTTTATGGGATCCACTTGATGATTTGTTGATGTCAATGTATGAAGTTGCTAAGATAAGTGAAAGAATGCTACGTCATTGTCCACATCATGGTGAGACGGCGATTCTTCACTAACTGTATATTGATAGTTAGTTTCAAACGCCATAGATTTTTTACCTTCGAATATTTTAGGATCTTCGCTGAATTTGATTTCATAAGTTATGAAAGCTGCAATAAGTTCATCCGAATCAAAGAATTGAAGTATTTGAGCTTAAGGAATTGATATTTTCACGTAAGTCCATTCCGTTGGTAATGCTCGAAATATCTTGCTTGTATGATTCTCTTTTTTGTAGATCATGCCATGCGTGGCAAGTCTACCCATGATGTACTTGTAGTGCACGAATATTTCCTTTGTGTGTTCATGGGACTCTCTGTTCTGAATGTCTCGTGATCTCCAAGCAATATATTCATCTCGGTCTCTTTTAAGTATCGGTGCCTTTATAGGGCAAATCCCAAATTTCCTGCCGACCAAAAAGAAGAAATTATATTAAACTCAATAGGCATTAAGGCACAACACAAATATGTACGACTTTTGATTTTAGACCATCTCGTTTCTTCCGAAATCTGTGTAGAATTAGCCGCGAATAAAGAATCAGCAGCTCAACCTCTTTGTTGGAATATATGAACCTCTTTCGATCACAATCCATAACGCATAGTCCGTGGATTGAATAAACATTTTCATCATGCATTTCGAATAAGTATAATTAGCTCCTTCAAACCTCGGAAGTTGAATAATAGAATGTTCTTCGCAAATAAGCTCCTGTAAAGTTGCCATAAAAGATTTTTTTGCTCTCGAGCAACTTGCTTCAATGCCAATTAAAGAGGCTACCACAACGATCAAAATGAGGGTGAATAGGTTGTTTTAAGAAACCTAAGACTTTTTCGTGGAATACATGCAAATACACTTGTGTAGAAACTTACGCAGATGCGGAAGATTTTAACCAACGGTTAGTAAAAGATTTGTGCGACAAATTCCGGCTGAAAAGGTCAATCTACACTTCGAGGAATTACGAGACCTTCATTAGAATAAGGTCCCAAACAAAAGACCAAAGTCACACAATCTTGATGATTAATTCTTTATCCGAATTACATCTATCAGCCTAACAGCACAATCAAATTGAAAACAAAGAGCTGATTAAAGATAATGATTATCCTAGGACATACGACATGTTGAACTTACCAACTCGTTGCGTTGCGAAAGAGGCATCGCAACCACAATCTTGATGATTAATTCTTTATCCGAATAACATCTATCAGCCTAACATCACAATCAAATTGAAAACAAAGAGCTGATTAAAGATAATGATTATCCTAGGACATACGACATGTTGAACTCATCAACTTGTTGCGTTGCGAAAGAGGCATCGCAACTTTTACTAGCTTTCTTCCTCAGCGTAGAGTGCACGAAATGGTTTCTTCATTCCTCCGTCAGCTGAACCACGTGGGAGCTAAGAAAAGCACTATTTTGCCAATCTCATAAACTAATACAATAGCCGGTATCCATCTTTAATACCAGAATAAAAATCTGATTTAAAGCATATCTTTGTATGTACGATCCATCAAGTTTCTCGACTAATCGTGCAAATACATTTCGAATTACTTATCAAAAGAAAATTACATTATTCTGAATGAAGATTACAATTGAAACTTAATAGAATGATCTAAAGTTGCGAATCTTCGATAGTAATATACTTATGAACCTAAAGCAAACGGCGTCATGATTAAAGCCCAGAACAAGGAGGCATGTGTTGGGGCGGCGGAAGCATCTTCTGGTCCTCGTTTGGCCCCTCTCCAACGATGAGGACCGTGTCCATTCCCCAGCTTGCATGACGATCTAAGTGACAGTGTATGAACCACACCCCTACAAGCACAAATGAAAGAATAATTTGTCAATTATGCATTCATCTACATGACTAAATTCATGCAAAACTAATGGCGAAATGGATAAGAAATATATTTTTCCATGCATTTCTCCTGATGAAATCCTAATACCTGGATTATTGGCTCTGAATCTAATCGCTGTCCAGCCGTTTTTGGGGAGTCCAACGGTGTTAATATAGGGTGGATCGACTGTATTATACTGCGATACATAGGAGTCACTGAAATTTCCATCGCCCATTCCAACGACATAAAAGCTATAGCCGTGCAAATGCATGGGGTGATTCTCTGCTGCTCCGAAGTTGGTCCCTTGGAATCTTATTTCGACCTCCTCGTTATACTTGATCATCAACACTTCGGTGCTGACAAAGGCAGCTTCCCCTAAGGCCGAGACGTTTCCGGTGTAGTCGAACACAAAAGGTGGTTCATCCGGAAATGTATTGTTGTAGACTCCACTTATATTGCTGCACACACCACATGAACATAATGTTATAGACACATTTGGATGTTGAATTACGCCTTCGCTCCAAGAAAATGAAGGTTTCAACCAGTTGAATTGGTTCAGTTTGGAAAACATTTCATCCTGAATCACCTCTATTGGTTTAAGAAAATATTCAATCCAAACAAATAGGATCAAAGTTGGTAGGTCTAGCGATTTACTCACTTGTAGTATGCTTGGAGAATGCTAATCGATGGAGTCCAAAAACTTATGTTGTTCAAGCTTGCCGAATGCATAGAGCCTTGTGGACCAAGACATGTTTTATTAGCAGGACATGGCTGTTGATTCACAGACACTGTGATCGTAATGTTCCTAGTGATTTTGGTCGGAACCGTGGCTGGATGTTCTTTGCTGTTCAAACTCCTCAACTGGATAGTGAAGTTTCCAGCATCGCTCTTGTTGGTAAAACCCGGAAGCTCGGGTAATGCGGGAGTCTCCGAGTGGATATAACTACTATTGTATTGGAATATCCCCCTTGTGACATTGTCGTTGGTTAGGGCATCAGTGTCCACAAACGGACTGAATTCCATGTAGTAGCGACCAAGGCTTTGGTTCGCGGTGACCAAAACATCCATTGTTTGACCAGGAGTTATCATGAGGTAATTGGTCTTAAGTGGCTTCAAATAAGCTCCATCCATTCCAACTACAGTGAGATTATGCTTGGCTATGCCGAAGAACATCTCTTCGTTCATCCCTGAGTGAATGATCCGAAAGAGATACGTTTTTCCTTGCACAACTATTATATTGTACATCAAACCTACAAAAGAAAAGGAAAACAACTTCTTAACAAACCAAGGAAAAAGGGAAAAGCTTTTCTTTTTGAAAAATAGCATATATCACACTCATATATACACACTAGAATTAGTACCATTAGAGCATGGATAAGTGTCTCCTGGTTGACCATTGATGGTATAGGCCACAGACAAGTCTGGATCACCCCCAGTAGCAAGAGCCTCATCAATTATGGCCTTCGTATCTCTCGCATACCATTCAGCTGTGTGCCAAATTATAGTTTTGTTAAGAAAAACAAAACAAACTGTTATTTGTGCATGTGTAAGTAAAAAATTTATTTCTGTGATTTAAGTTAGTTGAAATTAGAATACCGATCACAATTGTGTGTTGTTCGTCAAACTTGTAAGGGTAGTTGGTGCCGTCAACAGGCAAAATGATTATAGGGCCGTGTACAGTTGCACGTGTCCAATCGCTGTGAGCATGCCACCATAGCGTGCCTTCTTCTTTAGTGAGAATGACTTTCTGAAGGAAGCTTGAGTTCGTAGGGATCGGGCATTGTGTGACGTTCTCCGGGCCGTCAGACCAAGGATACCTTATTTGTCTCACTCCATGCCTGCACATCTGGACAATATTAGGAAGGCGGGAGAAGAGGGGGGATCAAGGGTGGAGGAAGGGTGGTTTTATTTTTACCAATGAATAGTGACTCCATAAGGTCCTATGTTGGTAACATTGACGTAGATGGTATCACCCTTGTGAGCACGGATCTCTGGCCCCGGAAACAAACCATTCACGGTCAATACGGTCCGATTCGTCTCACACAACATGTCAATGGGTGTCTCCTTCACCTACCACAGACAAAAATCATCCTATGAAACTTGGGCCATACATCTGACACAATCTCTCTTATTAAATTGATGCAAGAATCGTTTTGGCACATCCTTATTTACAGTAACATTAATTCATTCAAAGCCCCTAGCTGAATATTCTTCCGGAGTAAAGACTCCAAATGGGGTTGGAAATCGTATCCGAAAAGAATAAGTTAATAAATCACACGACTGTAGAAATTTACGGGATACTACTAAATTGTGAAGAAATTGAATATAAGTTTATTCTTACATTGAATATTGTAATATGATAACATTTACGATTTATGAGATTATGGTTGAATCTAATGTTTCTAAAGGAGTCTAAAACTCATAACGAATGGGCCAATAGTCTCTAAATATTCTATATGGCCTGAAAATGACATGCTTGAAGTGCTCAAGGACATATTCCTACTTACCACGAAATCATAGTGGAGGACTTTGCCTTGAGCTATGCAAAAGAGCAGGGTCAAGGTGAACGCATACCCTAGAAATGTCCCCATCCTCTCTCTCTCTCTCTCTCTTTGAACTTGTACCAATCACTTGATATGTTCTCTTTCTACTTGTGACCTTCCCCTTCCATGGAAAGGAGCAATTTATAGGAAATTTCTTCCAATGTTTAGCAGTCGCTGTCTCACTAGCGTGAGCCGCCGTAGTGCCCACAGAAACGTGCCCTTTGACCTCACAACAGATGAAACTTCAAGGAAGAAAAGATGATCATTTGTCTTTCGAAGGCACGTGCTCATTTTTTCCGTGTTTCCACGAAGGAGAAGATTGGTTAAAGAGAACCGCCAAGGGAAGAGCTGGTAAATTTCTCTCGACTTACTTAGTCATACGGGCAAGAAAGGGAGAAAATTTAAAAAAAAAATATTTCTGAAACTTCAAGGAAGAAAAGATGATCATTTGTCTTTCGAAGGCACGTGCTCATTTTTTCCGTGTTTCCACGAAGGAGAAGATTGGTTAAAGAGCACCGCCAAGGGAAGAGCTGGTAAATTTCTCTCGACTTACTTAGTCATACGGGCAAGAAAGGGAGAAAATTTTAAAAAAATATTTCTTTACGCGCTCATCAACTGCTCCAAGATTCATCAACGATTCGTGTTTTGTTATCTTCTAGAGACCAATAGGCGTCAACGTTTCCGTGGAGGATTGCTCGTAAAAGAAGAAAATGATGCAAATTGCAAAACATAGGAATGTAAAAGCGAGTTTGTTTTATTTTTCCAATGTGAAATTGGAGCTTATAGTCATGACTGCTTCTACCCGTTTTCGAAGAGATCTATGTAGTGGGGTTTTACCCAGACCGAGCTTGTCTTAATTCCGTGGCGAAACAGAAGCGTGCACGAAATCTCTATTCTGATCTTGCTCTCGACATGTAAAGCATACAAAAGTGGAACTAGATCAGAGACTAGTACAAAAGCCGCTATTAAAACATGTTCGAGAAGCTGGCTACATGATTTGATTATTGAGATGCGGTGTGAATCACTAATTTTACTAGAGAAAGTCTGGTCGTTTATGATTTGTTAGATAAGTTGCACAAGCCCTACACCTCTATAATTGCCAGGATCTACATGATTGATAGACATACCAAAAATGGATTATAAATCCATTTCTTAACCTATATATTATGAGCCGAGTTGTTATATGAGTTATTTAGATTAAGTAAATGAGTTATAAATGAATTTAAATATAATATGAGTATTCATCGAGTCATAAATGGATGTATAACTTACTTAAACTAGATAGACAGCTATGTTCACTCTTCATTCTCTCTTGATCTCATGCTTACTCGCTTCGCACTTTACCTCTGTTTGGATATGAATTTTCTTAAATTTTGGTTAATATTGAAGTATTTTAGAAATAAATGTTGGGTTAGGTATTGTTACTAAATTTGTATTATATGGAAATGAGTCAAAATGGGTTAAAAGGGTTTATTTGGATCAAATCTTTTTCAACCCAATTTAACTGATCTATTTGATGGGTTTAATGATTTTAAGGGATATTCAGCACAGAAAACTGAAAGGATAAGAGAAAAACATTTCTTTTAAAATGGTTTATCAAGTATAAAAAAGAAAAAGAATAACTCGTATGCAATTCTTGTTGATGTTCTAGGTGCTCTAGCGAAAAAGGCAAGTTGTGCTTTATTGTGCTCGCCTGCTATGCGATGCAGGCACCTTTACATGTGACTTTTTCTCTTGTTCAAAGAATCTTTTGAGAGCATTTGTTTAGTCGACTTAAGCAATCAAAAAAGAAAACTTTTTTTTTAAGAGGTGACTTCCCTATGACATGTGTGAGTAAAAATTTTGCAAATCGAATTATTCCTTAAAATGCATTACTGCCTTTTCAGAAACCCTAATCTTGGTAAGCAATTTTTTTTTTCCTTTTGGCCAAAGGATGCCTAGAATATTGAGGTAAAAATAAAACACAAAAATCACCATTCTCCTGTATCAAAAAAAAAGTCAGAAAGGAATTTTGAAAAAAAAAATCATCAATTTTCTCCTCACTTTATACTTGATTGTCTCTTTTTCCATTTCCCCAATTTACATTATGGCACCCTTAGATTTTCTATGCTTTTTAAGGCTCCAACGTAGGGGCGTGCATGGTTTAGGTGGGCAATTCCCGATATAGAACCGGGAACCGCCTACTAAGAACCGATTCCGAAAAATTGGAACTAGGAACTGCCCGCTTGTTGCATGGATCCACCCGGGAACCAGGCCGCCGGTCTAGTCCAGTTCACGGGTGAATCCATAGAATCGGTCCAATCTCCGTGCCTTCCCATTTTCGCCCTTCTCACATCTAATTATTTTGGCTTAACCGACCATGGTAGCTTTATTCTCCTCAAGTACTAGTGTTGTGGCAGCGGCAATCGCGACCCTCGCGCTGCTTCCGTCCCAACCAACACCACCATCTTCGCCACCGCCTCCATCGTCTCCTGCTCCTCCCTCGAGACCAACAATGAGGACAACAGGAACGATGAGCCATTCCTAGACTTGGAGTTCGCCCCTGTCCTAAAAAATGAGGACGATGGGGGGAGGCCTGAGGAGGGGGAGAAGGAAGAGGGGAGGTAGAAGCAGGACGAGCCCAATAATGAAGAGGACAATAGTAACAGTGAATGCAGATGTGGCGATGACGTGGAGTGAGAGTTCAAGTTCGAGGTAAGGAAAGAGAATCAACTTATTATTTCGCCGAGTTTGGACTAGGACTCGAAGGGAGATGAGTAGATTCGAAAGTGAATTGGAGAGGAAGAGGAAACTTGGGGAGATTTTGAACTAAGAGATACGAGATAGAATAGGAGAGTAGTGAATTGAGATAATATAGTGATTGGAGCCTTAAATTTTAGATTTGCTAATTCTGAATTTTTTTAAATTTAAAAATTAATATATTATTATAATATAAACGGTCCGGTCCGGGTGGGCGGGTGGGCAGATTCGCCCATGGAACCGGAACCGAATTGGCACCCACCGGTTCCCATCAACGGGAACTGAACCGGTTTTTTTAAGAACCATCGGTTCCAGGCGATTTGGTCTGGTTTTGGGCGATTCGGACTGGTTTCGGTTCTTTTGCACACCCCTACTCTATCGTGCCTGCTTTCTTTTTCCGACATTTCATGGTGCAAATCATCTTCTTGGAAAGAAGAAGAATGTGCCAAATTTGGGTGCGGTTACGACCTATAGTGATGGCAGCTTCTCCCAAATTTTCACTGGAGGTGCTGCATATTTTTGGGTTTTCCCTAGTTTTGATTGACGAGCACGCTGTTTCAATCATGAGGTGACTAGGGTATTAGTGGGTTAGTCTAAGATTCGTTTGGCAAACTGCACGAGCCCTACTCCCACCCTTGCTGAATTAATTGGACCGGATTGCAGCCAGGATCTACGTAATTGGACCAAAGACATCTGGTCGGCTCTCTTTACCACAATTAATGGCCACCCTGACAAGCCGTGGACTTTTTAAAGCAAGGGAAAATTCACTCAAAGCATTTTTCAACACGACTTGCCTAAAAAGTTGACCATGCTGTTATTAACGAAGTGATCAAATAATAAAATAAATTAATTAATAAGACATTAAATTTACGAGGTTAGATTTGATGTGATTTACTTCATGGGAGAGCGGCACAACATTCCACTATAAATCAAGTATAAAACAAAAATTATAATCACAATCGAGTGACTTTCAATGTTTTCCGGCTAATGATTATACTCATAGTGCACACCATATTTAGCCCTTACAATTTGTCATAAAATAATCTCTTAATATCATAAAAGAGTTAAACAAAATCTTAAACAAAATCTTAAGAAAGATTATCCAATCAAACCTAAACATGTTATATGATTGTCAATTTAATTTTAAATATTTCAATTTTATCAATATAGTCCTCAGTTTGTGATCGAAATTCCTATATAATTCTTTTTGTCAGTTGTCACCAAATTGCTAACATGATGATTTCATTATTGCCAACCTTCCTACATGATATGATTGGCGATTTAACACGTACAACTCAATCGCTAGCATATCATTTTCTTTAATTTTTTTTTTTACTTTTTCTCAATTTATCCTTATTTATCCTTTTTCGTGCTACTGCTCTTCTTCCTTTCTAGGTTTCTTTTCTCTAAATGAAGGGAAGTCTTCACAAGCAAAGCTGAAGGAGTAATGACAAAGGTAATCTTCATGAGCGAGACTTGTAGCCTATGAGCTTCATGACAGAAGATCAAGTCGTCAGAGTAATACATTTTTATGAGACCCTTCACTTTAAAACTTGCTATGTGATATTTGCTCAATAGAATCATCAACTAATGCCTCAAGGAAAATAATTCGATCTCCTATTTTCTCTCCTTGTAATTTTCCCCATATGCAGAGAAAATATTATCTCCACGGTATGCCTAACGTGCACTTTTGTACATATGAGAAAATGCTAGGCTCCAAATTGTTTCCGAAATGTAAATCTTTGTTAAGTGTTGTCCAATAATTATTTTTAAAGTCCCAAAAAAAGTAACAGTAAAATCTCAAGCCATGAAGGGACAGACAACGACTGACTCTGCAAATTGCTCATTAAAGCATGACTTAATTCGGGCGGCCGATTTGCCAATAAAGACGAAAGGAAACAAAAATTGTGTGATCATGCAATTAATGCTTCGACAGTGGACGTTGAGATGTCACCTCTGCAAATCTGAAGGGCATGTCTTGATAGACATTTTACATTTTACTTTTTTGTTGATAATCTTGTGACACGAGTGCAGAGATCCAGCTATTTAGAGCCTTACATATATATATTTTTCATGATTTTCTCAAATTTCAGTAAAATTACAAGTTTTGACATGAAAAATAATTTATTTTTCACTTTTAAACTGCAAAAAAGTTTTTTTTTTCCTTCCCTGAGAAGAAGTTACATCCATAAATAGAAAACTCAAGTCCGGTCATCACAGCCTCAAATTTCAGTAAAATTTTGACATGAAAAATAATTTATTTTTCACTTTTAAAAAACTGCAAACAAGTTTTTTTTTTTCCTTCCTTGAGAAGAAGTTACATCCATAAATAGAAAAGTCAAGACCGGTCATCACAGCCTCTCCACCTCGCTAATGGAAACTTTAATACACTTCTAATTGCACAACATCAATGACCAATCAAATGAATTATTGCTTATTCATTACTTATAAACCTATGTAACTTTCGAGGAGAGTGAGTGATTTGAAAAATAATTTCCTAAAAATGATTATTTATATCACTTACAAAAATGAATAAATATAAGAAAATATTATAATCATTCACATAAATATTTAAACATAAATTATCATGGATAACAACAACATTTTCCAATGACTATTTATTTAAGGTGAAACAAAATATCATTTTTAGCGAAATGTTTTCTAATTTATTCATTTTTTCACGAAACAAACTGACTATAAGTATTATGTATTTTCTCATTTTCTTTCCAACTGATGATATAATTAAATATTAAACCACGCCTTCATTTAATAGCTCGAGTTTTTAGAACAATTGGCAATTGTCTCACAAAATTTCACATGGTATTAAACTTAGAAATCTTGAGTTCAAATCTTTCCAAACCCCCATTGCCTCCTCAATTAAATATGTCAATACTTAGTACTAAGCAAAAAAAAATCAGAGTAAGCATAAGGGGGAGCATTAAAGTAATTAAATATTAAACTATATATTTATCTAACAGCTTTAGCTTTTAGAATAATTAGCAGTGGTCCCATAAAATTTGACAAATAAACTTTGACACGTAATTATCAACTTGGTAGGACAAGAATGTCTTACATTGCATCTAAAGATATCTCCCTCGTGTGAGATCTACTTTTGGCGACAAATCAACAAACAAACATTGGAAGAATGAAAAAGAAATGTTTATGTTCGAGGCATATAGACACTTTCCTCAAATTGTTGCCAATTTCGATACCATTTCATTGGCAAGTAGTTTATTTATCAAGCAATCATTTTTCAATTGAAATGTTCCCTTGTGTTCACCGTCCATCACATGATAATAAGAACACGAAAGCAAAAACAAAGTTAGTTTGTAAGATTGGAAACGAGCTGGCCTAGTCATATTGGTCAAGCTTGTACTATTGGAATTATCTTTGCGTAATCGCCAATTAAATCATCAAAGTAGGTCATGTGGGGGCTATAGAAGACAAGCGTAACATGGCCAATCTGTTAATCATTACAATCATGGACTAAATTCACTTGTTGCATGCATGGCAGCGACCCTGCTCTTTAGATTTATTACAATATCCCGTGGGCCGACTAGGTACATTTAACCATATTCTGTTTCATATGATAATTATCTTTGCTATAATGACACGTTTTAGGGTAAACAATCTAGAACCTGACGACATGAATGAGATCATCCTGGCTAGGGGGAAACCAGTGATTCAGTCCAACGTTATATTTGCCAAGAGGTAAAAAGATCCACCACTAGAAAGCCGGGAATTAGTCTACTGAGACGAAATTAAAATTCCTTTCTTAACTATGAATTAATTAAAGAGAATATGACTTTGACAAGAAACAGTGGCGTGCATGAACCGGGTTCTAGACGGCCAGATAAAAAATGGAAACAGCCGCCTTATGGTTCAGGAGATGGACGAACTAGGTAGTTAACGGGCTTGAGTCACCACTAGGGTATTGCCTCCTAGCAGTCGTGCTCAAAGATCATGTAAGTTAAGCTCATCTCTATTATTAATTATGTGGGCTCGACAATTAACAATTAGGATGATATTGGTCTACATCATTTATAAAAATATGCATGGAACGACTTCTCGAGTATTATCACTAATGATGACGTGTAACATATTAATAAGAAAAGTGATCTTTATAGGCAACTAGATAAGCCTTAAGCCTTTATTAGATCAATCCCTTCAAGGCGGTAGCAGAAAGCATTAGCACGATCCCAATAGGCAATTCAAAATGCTGTGATATTTTCTATTAAATTAAAAAGAGAAAGCTTTTCCACCTGAAATAAATAACTAGGGAATCATGAAAAATCACCTTTTTCATGGACAAATAGTTTTGCTTGTCTCATGTTACAGATATGCATCAAAGAATCAGTAGAAAAGGTTAGTGCAGAAGGTCAAGTATTGTCTTTTTCGTCACATCGATTGATGATAATCCTAATTTTCTATAAGTTGCTCACTTTTGACCAGCTGATACACGGCGAAACGTGCATGAATTAGCTTTGCTTAGAGATTGAGCAAAGAGGAGCCTAGCTCTAGCACGCTAGATGAGGGCTCATTCTAACCCATTCTCAGTTGATTTCGACCAGATAGATGGAAACAAAAGTTATTAAGTAGAAAGGAGTAATTAATTGGTAAACAAATCTCATTTTTCTACCTAAAAGGATCTCCTCGATTCTAGGTTCCAAATTATTTATTGGACGAATCATGGCAAAATGTTTAGCAGCCTCTACTTTTTCTTTTTCTTTTTTGATTTTCTTTTCTTTTCTTCTTTTTCATTGTGTCGTCACAATAAAAAAATTAAAAAAAAATCAACCAAAAAAATCTAAAAATTTGCAAAAAAAAGTTATTCATGTCAATGGTGATCGTGCCATATTGAATTATTGATATCCACATCAACAATTTCTAGCCAAAATTGATTAAAATGACTACATTGACAATTTGTCAATATATTTAGGACTAAATTAATATAATTGTAAAGTTTAGGACTAAATTGACCCTTGCAATAGATTTAAGATTTTTTCTTGGTAATTTTCCCATCTCATGTTTACTCATGTTTTCAGTATTGAAAATGTATAAACTTAGCAGAGGAGTAAGAAGAATGCTTGCTGTGCCAAAGAAGAAAGGTTGATGATGTAGAATAAATGGATTGGCATGGTGGAGTTCATTATGGTGCTTTTGGCCGTGTCCCACCGAATGGAAATAAGTGCGATCACTGCAAACGCATTAGAGGTTGACCCACTTGGGACGATGTTGGGTGCGTTTGGCACCAGCTTTGCCAAGGATCTTTAGGGGTCTAAAGTCCTTTAGGCCAAATAAAGAGTGTTTGGCAAAAAAATTTGAATGCCCATTGCACAAATGCCAGCCTCTTGAAGGCTAAAAGCCCAAGGCAGCCCCTTGGCTGCCTTGGCTTTCTAGCATTCTCGGTAAGCAACAGTAGATCTTTAAAAAAAAATTCGTTATTCCTTGTTTACCCTTAAAATTTTACTAAAATTCCAAGCGTGACCCTTTTAAAAAAAACCCTAACTCTTCAGCAACTCTCGTCTCTTTTTAGACGCCGCTTCCCTTTCCCTGCTGCGTTCCTCTTCTCAACTCTGCAAACACGCCGCTTCCCTTTCCCTGCTGCGTTCTTCTGCGTTCCTCTTCTCAACTCAGCAAATACGCTGCTTCCCTTTCCCTGCTGCGTTCCTCTTCTCAACTCACGCCGCTTCCCTTTCCCTGCTGCGTTCCTCTTCTCAACTCTGCAAATACTCCGCTTCCCTTCCCTTCTACTTTGCTCTTCTCGATTTTTTAGATCTCGCTCTTGCCGCTTCAAATCTTACCCCTCCAGTCGTCAAAGCCCGCATCTCCAGTCGTTTGTCGAAGCACACCCCTCTGATCAGTCGCCAAAGCTCACCTGTTCGGTCGCCGAAGCTTCAGTGGATACTATCCGCCCACGCCCTCGTTCATCGTCATTGCGTTGCTTGCCATCGCTCAAGCCTAGTCCCACGACTCGACTCCCGCACCTGCTAGCAACGGTGAGCGCCCCCTCTCTCTCTCTTTTTGTGTCTCTCGCATTTGGTTTGCATTGTAAATGGCTTATCTACTAGCAAATGGGCAAATTCAGAACGTGGGTGCTAGAATCGAGAGATTTTGAACTCAATAGAAGCGTGATTCGATCATTGTGACATCGACATTACACGAATTTCTGCAAATTACCTGAACTTTGAATGCCCATGGACGAACAACAAATAATCTTGAAGGACGTCAGTGCATTGAGGCCTGCGTTATGATGGGCGGTGGCGAGTTCCACCACACAATTGCTATCTGCTTGCTCTGTTTTGTGGATTCTCTAGAAGCGAATCAACACATATGGATGGGATGACTAAAATTTAAGCAGCCTTGGTTTTTGGTGGATTAGAATCAAGCAACTCTAATTGCAAAGAGTTATTGTTAATTTTTATTTTGACAATTTAGATGCGGATTGAACAAAATTTGACCTGATTTGAGTGCTTAACTAAACTACCTTTTATTTGGGGAAATGGGTGACCACTGTCATGTATGAGATCAGGCGTGAAGGAGATGGCTATATTTCAAAAACGAATTTTTATGTACGCAAGCATCAGATATTCTTTTAGAGAAGATGTGATTTGATTTGGGGTGTGTTTGTTGCATTTGAAAGTATTTTTTTTAGAAATGTTTTCATTGATTTTTGGTGTCAATGAAACCTCAGCAGCATGAAAGACAGAAAAGCTCCCTGCTAGAAAAGAGGAAAGTGTTTTCCAAGTAAAATGAGTTAAGTCTGGTGTTAATATAGGAAGGCTAAGGACTAGTGCACCTCTTCCTCCCTCTCTCCTCCTTTACATTCTAATGCATACATAAGAATCTATGATTCGGGTCTTGATGCAAATGAACATAATAGTTGTTGGTATGACACTAGGTAATCATCAGTCGTGGGCTGGTCTGTCGTGCATCTTGCAAATAATAGACTGATTGGACTTTCCATTAGGGTGATAAGCAGGAAATGATCAATTCTTGTCCAATGTGCTTGGTTGTGCTCTTATCTTGTCATCGTTTTTTTCCCTTACCTAATTTTTTTCTATTGGTGCCTTTAATGGAGAGTTTTGGGGAATGTTTGCTAGTCACCACGTCAAATTTGCTAATTGAGTTTTTTAAGATGGACTTTTTATCTTGACCATCCAGCATGTTGTCCTGATCTTTTTGACCATGTCTTCGCAAGTTGTTGGGAATCTAGTATCGGTAGCTCTTTTGAGCAAGGAAACGGTATGTTGCATCATCCCTTTACTCATTTTTTTCTTTTTTCTATCCTTCTGTTAAGTTTCTAATGTCTCTGGCTGTTTAAGAGAGGAATCTGTATGGAGCATCCCCTTACTCATTCATTTATTTTTCAATTCTTTTGCTTGCTAATTAGCATACATAATCACACCACCTGAATTTTCTTATTTTATCTGTTTATAAAAGGCAAGCATTATTGCCTTTTGGTGAGATCCTTTTTTACACATGGAAAAATGATTATAACAAGTGTTTTTGCATTTGTTCTTATCTTCCCTTGACGCTTATCCTTCATTGTGGATATTGTTTCCCTTAAATGTTTTGGTAAGTTAAGAAGTGTCAGATTTGTTTTTGTTCCCTCAAATGCCAAACATAGCAAATAAACTTGAGGGCTTTTTATCCTTTTTGACCTGGTCATTGATTAACAATGCCGTGAAGCTAAGATTTGGAAAAGTCAGCAATGGATTATTGCCTTATTTCAAGTTGATTCACAAAGTTCAGAAATCAATGTTAAAATGACAATGTTTCTGACTTTTTTTTTAGGTCTAGTACCTATTTCAGGTTTTTAAAATTCAGGTTAGTATGTTGAATTTTGTAACTTGTTAATATTCTTTCTTCACTTCTCTTTGGCTTAGAATCAGGTGCACAACTCTCTCTTCGCTCACAACCGAAGTGCTCGCCTCTCTCCGCTCAAAAGGTGTAGATTGTCCTACCTCAAACTCAGGTTCTTTCACTTCTATTTTTTATGTTTATGTTCTTTTTCCCCACTTACATATCCAACTTGGTGTGCTTTTTCACGTGGGTTCATATGAATTGCATTTTTAATTTATTTATAGTGTCTCTTGTATTTTTAATTTCATGTGTGCTTTTTCATGTGGGTTCATATGAATTGCAATTTTTTATGTTTCTGTTATTTTTCCCTACTTACATATCCAACTTGGTGTGCTTTTTCATGTGGGTTCATATGAATTGCATTTTTAATTTATTTATAGTGTCTCTTGCATTTTTAATTTCACGTGTGCTTTTTCACATGGGTTCATATGAATTGCAATTTTTTATGTTTCTATTCTTTTTCCCCACTTACATATCCAACTTGGTGTGCTTTTTCACGTGGGTTCATATGAATTGCATTTTTAATTTATTTATAGTGTCTCTTGCTTTGTGTTTATAGTTAACATTATCTCTTTTCATTTTTCAAATATATTGAAAGATGGCAAGTTCATCAAAGGAAAAGGCATATTGGAGTTCTGAAGATGTAGAAATTTTTTGTCGATTATGCATTGAACAAATTGAAAAAGGCAATCGTCCTGCGAGCAACAAAAGGGATGGATGGACGGATATAATTAACAAGTTTGAGGAGTTGAGGGGAAAAAAATATGATAAAAATCAAATGAAGAGTAAGTGGGATAATTTAAAGGAAGAATGGAAAAAATGGAAACAATTGATTCAAAAGGAAACGGGACTAGGATGGGATCCAAGGAAGAAAACCATTGACGCGAGTGACGAATGGTGGGAGAGAAAAATTCAGGTGTTTATCTAATCTTTTGTTACTTTTTTATTTTATTTGTAAATTCATCTTTTATAATATAACTCCTAAAATATTTTATTATAACAGGCCAATCCTAAACTTAGAGTCTTTCGAACGAAAGGCATACATCCGGATTTGGAAGTTTTGTTGGATCAAATGTTCCAGGGTACAGTTGCTACTGGAAGTGTTACTTGGAATCCTGCACAAGGCTTATGTAATAATGAGAATGTTGAGACCACACAAGCTGACATTGGTGATTATGCAGGATCTACTGATGATACTTTAGAGCATGATGTAGGTGAAACAAATGCCCAACCAAGTCAAAGTAAGAGCTGTAAAAGAACGGTAGAAAGTTCAACAAAGCAAGCTCGAGGAAAGAAGGGAAAAAAATTGAGCGGACCTGATAAATTAGCATCACAAATCGACAGGCTTTGTTCAGCTGTTGAAAGTAGGAGCAATGCAACATCAGTTGCAAGGGAGTTTGATCCTTACAAAGAAATTGTGCAAACATTGAAAGCCATACCTGAGATTAAGCAAGACAGAAAGTTGTTCTTCTTTGCACTCTCTCATTTTGCTGAGAAAAAAGACAATAGACAGATTTTTATGAATTTGGATGAAGATGAAGAAAAAGTTGAGTGGCTGAAATATAAGTTGGAAGAGCATAATAGTCGCCACTAGGATGCTAGTTACTTCTTTGAACTCTTTCAATTTAATCTATGTTGTAATGTGAAACTTATTTTCGGTTGCTAATTTGCGCTACTTGTGAACTCTTCTTATGATTATGTTATAATGTGAGACATGTGTTTTCAGTTTGTGTTATTTCGATTTGGTGGAATTTACTTATATATTATGGATGATAATTGTTCCATTGATGGATGATTATTCATCACTTTTCTTACTATTTTGTTACTTTAAACAGATATGGACGATTCTCCTGAAAGAGAAATCGATGAAAAAGAGGACGAGGAATTCAATCAACTTGTGGAAATTACTCAAGCCACAATCGCTTATCAAGCAAAATACAGTCACAAAAACCATTGTAGGACATCATCATATACAGGATATGCATGGTTAGAAGAGTTGATGGGCGAAGATGCTAATCCGATAAGGTGTTATCAAATGTTTAGAATGGATAAGATTGCATTTAATAATTTAATGCATGATTTGGTAACACGCTATGGTCTTAAAGGAACTAGGAATATTAATGTTCAAGAAATGCTTGGAATATTTCTTCATATTTTAGGACATGGTATAGGTAACAGGTTAACACAAGAGCGCTTTCAACGCTCTGGGGAAACTATAAGCAGGTACTTTAGCTTAGTATTAGACAAAGTATGTGAAATGGGAAAAGATTTGATCCAACCAGCTGATTGGCAATTTAGGGATGTTCCGGAGAAGATAAAAAATAATCGAAGATTTTATCCATATTTTAAGGTACGTTTTGATTATTCAATAGAAAGAAATAACTAAATGCAAATTTTGATTATATAATAATATTTGTATTTTTGTTTTAGGATTGTATTGGAGCTATTGATGGCACTCATATCCCAGCTGTGATACCTGTAAAAGATCAGATTCGTTTTATTGGTCGAAAAGGTACACCGACTCAAAATGTCTTAGCGGTGTGTAATTTTAACATGGAATTCATTTATGTTTGGGCTGGTTGGGAGGGACAAGCCCATGATACTCGTATTTTCTATGAAGCTTTAGGGAGACATGATGTGCAATTTCCTCATCCTCCTCCAGGTTTGTTAATTAATGATTTTTGTACATTAATATGTATAAATATGGTATATGTTGATCAAATTTATATTATATTTATGCAGGTAAATATTATTTAGTAGATGCTGGATATCCAAATCCAACGGGTTATTTGGGACCATACAAAGAAGTTAGATATCATTTGCCAGAATTTCAACAAGGTCCTGCCCCTACAGGTTATCGAGAAGTATTTAATCGTGCTCATTCCTCACTGCGATCGGAAATTGAGCGAGCTTTTGGTGTGTTGAAGAAGAAGTGGAAAATTCTAAAGTATATGCCAAGTTTTCCATTTGAAAAGCAAGTAAAAATTGTTATAGCAGCGATGACTTTACATAATTATATACGACGGAACGCCGCCAATGATAAACATTTTGCAAGAGCAGATTTGGATCCCAATTATGGATATTCAGTTGACCGTGATAATACAAATGAGGGAGCTGGTACTTCAAATGACAATATATTTTCTGACATGGCGCGTTTACGTGATCAAATAGCAATGAGTTTAGTAAATACTTAAGGATGTTTGTAATTTTCAATGAAAACCTATTTCTTTTTTGATGCATATGTAATCATGTTTATTATAATGAAATTAATCTTTCTTCTTGTTAATACATCTCTTTTATATATACATCTCAATGCAAAAATATATACAAAAAAATGTCATTGAATTTATTAATATATCTCTTTCATATATACATTTTAATGCAAAAACATAATAAAAAAAAGTCATTGAATTTGTTAATATATCTCTTTTATATATACATCTCAATGCAAAAAAAAATATATATAAAAAATAATTATTTTGTTTTCAATTTAAAAAAATAAAAAATAAAAACTTAAATTGGTCGCTCTAAAGGACTCCTCAAATATATGTTTACCAAACAGCATTTCCCCAAAGTTGCTTCTCAAGGCTCTTTTCAATTATAGTTTACCAAACAGTTTTTGCATTTCACCAAAACCCTTTAGCTCAAAGGCCTTTGCATTTTCCTAAAGGCTTTTCCCAAAAAGCTTTCCCAAACGCACCCGTTGAAATAATTGGTTAAGCATCTTGAACGATGTTGAATTAGATGATACTGCCAGTTTGTTGCTTTGCATGAAGATAGACATCCTAATAGTAGAAGAACTGAAATAGTTAGATATTGTTTGGCGAGGAATATTTAGTTGGAACCTAGAACTCTCATACAAGGAGGAGTGTTGGCATAACCAAACCATAAAAAGATGAGTTCAACAAACAAATATGCATTAAGATTAGTAGAAAATGAACTACTCAGAGCTTAAAGGTAGGGAAAATTATTCAATCAATCATAAACCTATTATACGGATGCCAATTTAGTCCTAAACTTTTACACGAAATTCTAATGTAATAATTTTGGACAATTTTGTTGAAAATCACTAACATGGTAGTATGCCGCGTTAGACAGCCAACAATAAATAAATTGCCACTTTAGCGATTCATAGCAAAAATTGACTGATTAGACAATTCATCCCTTAATTGCAATATTGAAAAATTTAGTATTGAATTGGCATATGTATGATAGGTTTAGGATTGATTGGACAATTTCACCTTTAAACTCATGAACAACCATGCGACATCTCATATTCGCATATGTTGTCTTGACTATTCCTCAACATTCTTGTCATCTAATGATAAGAAAGCCTACTTCACGTATGTAAACCCGTACAAGTAAAATGTTCCTCTATCGTTGTTGCACAAGATTAGAGTTCATAAAGAGTAGTAGTTCACAAGCAGAAGGAAGCTTGATTGCCCTATTCCAATGCAAACTTTATGTAAGAGTCGCGTGATATAGCAAGTAGAGAATCCCCAGTGCACAACCTAGTACTTGCAATAATGACTTTGTCTATGTGGGCAATGGTCAGGTGGCATTAACTGTGCATATGGATTCTGTGTGTGCATGCTCCAACTAGGGATGTATTGGATACACTATACGAGATGAATTAAGTGAGATGAAGCTGCACAAGAAATTGAACTGGTCGAAATCAAGACAAAAAAGCTTACCTGCTGGTTGATGGATATGTGTCAACTCGGGACCTCATATAAGTCAGAGTCCAAGGATATTGAGAACCAGTGTCATGATAAAAGCAAGAGCAGAAGAGTGAGAAGATCTTTAGACCTCATTGCATTTAATCACACTGGAAAACTAAGCAGTACATGTACATGCCTTTGGAAAAATGGTACTAGAAAGTACTCTGTACTTCCCCTCACCTTCAAATTGGGTCCTCAAGATATTTAATTTAATTCATCTATCATAGTTAGCTTAATAGTGTTGCGACCTACCCCTCGGGGCGAGAATATGTTTAGGGGTATTGCTTAAAAGGTGGGCCTACAGTTCATGATTAGGCACTAGCTCTCCTAAGCCCATACCTCACACGACATTGAGATGTTCACAAGAATTTTGTAATAAGGAGTCGCCACTAACCTATTGAAGTTGGCTAGAAACCAAGGGATGCATAAGAGTATACCTCATTTCCTACGCAACCAGAGAACTTAGGGTTGGGGAATTAGTGCCATTTCGATATCTAATATTATTCATTTTAGAAAGAAATTTTGTCAAATAGTTTGGATTAATTTTAGACCAATTGACTAACATGTGAGGTGATCATGCAAGTACGTGATCATTAAAATAACAGTTAACAACCAAGGAAAGCGTTTAAATAAATTGCATGAGAGAGTAAATATTTAACGTTAAGGAGAAGATTAATTCTAATATTGACTGGTCTAAAGGGATTAAAACAGCAAAAGCATGCAAACAAGAGTAGCTGTCTTTGAAGATAATTGAAACCTTAAGATAGAGCTCTAAGGGCTTACTCAATTTTTTAGCACACTTTAGAGTTAAGAAACTCCCACTTTTTAAGAAAATAGCTCGAAAAGTTCGTTTTTAAAATTTTGCAAATGATATTCTGAATTTTCTGACATTTTTTTTTTAAATTTTCTAATTTTTTATCAATTTTTTAATTATTATCTTTAAAAAAAACTCGAATTTTCAATATTTTTTGAATTTTTTTTAAAAGGTCGAAATTTTTAATTTTTTTTCCGATTTTTGAATTTACGGAATTATTTTTCGAAATTTTCTTGAATTTTTAATATATTTCTAATACTATATTGTTATATTAAGGAAAAAGGGGTTTGGACGGTAAACCCAATCCGGCCCGCTGATCCGATCGGAGCCCAGGTCCCACCCACGTCGGAATTTTTTTTTAAATATATATTTTTCCTTTCCTTTTTTTCTCTTTTTGTCTTATCCTTGCTTTGTCTTTTTCTGCTGCTACGTCTTTTGCACTCCTCATTCCCGAAGCCAACTTCTCTTTGCGATTGCTCTCTTTTTCCTTATTTCTTTTTTTTTTCTTTCTCTTTGCTGCTTTTTTTCTTACTTTTTCTTTCTGAGAAAATATTGGGTGGGTTTAACCCAACACGTAGGCCGTGGGTTAAACCATTCAGCGGTCGACACGTGGCGCCACGTAAGCGAGGGCGTCAGGCGTTCAAAATTCGCGCGGGCCGCGTGGGGCCCACCACTCTGACGCTCAGCGCTTCTTCCTCTCTCCTCTAACTCTCGTCTCGGCTGGTGGCTCGGCTCGGCTCGGCTGGCAAAAGAAAGGACGTCCTCTCCTCCTGACCTACACGCTCTCTCTCCTGTCAGAGCATTTATTGCGGAAACTTTTCTCTTTCCTTCGTTTGAGGAAGAAAATGGCCGTTCGTTCCTCTTTCCCTCTCCATTTCTTTCCTTTCGAATTTTTGAATCTGAAATCCTCTCTCCGCGCTCGTTGTTGCTCCGCCGTGCATCAAGCGGCTGTTCTCCTGCCATCACCGACGAACCACATTACGGCCGCCGCTACTCCGGTGCTCACTCGCTTCTCTCTTCGGGTTCGTTGCTGCTCCGTCATTCGTTCCGGCGTTCCCGGGATCGCAGATGCAGCACGCGGAGGAGAAGCAGGCCTCTTCGAGCTCCCCTCAACGTCGGCGGCGTCGCCCGCCAAGCGAGACCCGCACACACGGAAGGCTCGGAGGCGAGGTTGCTGGAGAAGCTGGTGCTGAGCTGCCTCGTCGTGTTCGACGCTCCTCCGCCTCCCTCTCGCGACGTCCGCTCTGCTCTCTCTCTCTCCCCCCTCTGCGAAGTCGTGACTCTCTTCCAGCGAAACGCGACGCCGACGGCCCTCCACCTCTGCCGGTTGACTCCGTCGCCCTCGACTCCGACTCCGACGCCGACGCCGCCTCCTCCCCTGAACCCGACTCTGACGCCGACGCCCCTTCGCCGGTTGCCTCCGTCGGCGTCGGAGTCCGTCGCCCCCGACGCCGACGCCTCGGCCTCCGCCTATGCGCCTGACGCCGACGCCGACGCCGACGCCGACGCCGATGCCCCTTCGCCAAGTCCATGCATCGCAGAAAATGGTGATGCCGACCCAACATTACTTATTCAGTTATTTCCTTTTGCTGCTGCCGAAAAGGAGAGACAAGCTTTGGTGGATGCACTTAGAGCTAGTGAAGCTGAATGCGATGCTATTGATGCGAAGATGCAGGAGGTTTTGAATGCACAGATTGCTGCTGAGGATGAGTGTGTTTCTCTGTTGGAGAATTTCTCTAAGGTCAGTGACAACATCTTTTCTTTTTTTGGCTACACTAATGCTTGATCCTAGAATGAATTAAGATAGAGTGAGCTCTATAGTAAGAACTTCGCACCACAGGGCAACACAATCATTGGCTGGAGCAGATTGATACACGTTTCTGGTTTTCTGTCTGTCTTTATAAACTTGCGTGTGTAATGGTACAAGCCTTCCTGACTGGATGTTCTTTATATTCATGCTTGTGCTTAGCTGCCCCTGTTGAGTGAAGGAAGTCGTTTGTCAATTTTCATCTTTCAATTGGCAGTCCGGTTCTCAAGGTGAACATGGAAAGACTAGTTTTGTCAAAGTGCTTCAAGGAAAATGAATGGAAAACAAGAATGTCTCTTGACCATTGTTGGGTTATGGTAGATTATAGGCATGGTAGTGGGTGCACTGCATGTGTGGTGTCATTGGTGTGCCCTCGCGCACAATTGTAACCCTAGTTTTTTATTTTGAGATAGCCATGGTTTTAATTGACTTGATGTAAGGTAAACTAAAAGCTTTCAGCAAGTCATATTGATCCCATGGTAGTCTCTGTTTTGCCAATCCAAGTAGACTTTTGGATAGTGACTGTTTTAAGGATAGCCGTGCTATCTCTCTCTGAACTTTTTCATTAACTGTTTCATCTGTCCCTACAAAACATGAGGTTGGATCATGCGTACCACGAAAAAATTTCTTGTAAGCTATCAATTTCATGTGGTAGCCAAATTTAGTTTGAAGCAGAATGACTGACATTTTTACCTCTTATCCTGCAGGATGCAACTGCTAGTGCTGACCTGATAGAGAAGAAGGCAAACTTACTGCGTGCTGAGGAAATGGACAAATGGCTTTCATCAAGTGAAGATTTGGAGGTGAGGAAGATGGAACTTGAAATCGAGTCATATCTGATAAGTGAAGCTCGTAAAGGAGTGAATGTTTCCATCGAGCATTCAATTGATGATGACAGTAGAGAGAAAGAAAAACTTCTTAAGAAGAAGGATGTGTTGTTGGATGAATTGGAGAAGCTGCTTAATTTAGCGAGAGAGAAGGAGAAGCAAATTGCTGAGAATGATGCTTCCATTGAAGCCGTAGAGAAGCGCATTGCTGGTGTGGTCTCTGGATTTCAGGACATGCAATCAGATATTGGTGCTAAATATGATAGAATGAAATCAAAGCTCTCTCAGGTTGATGCCAAAAGTGAAGCTTTATCTATAAAAAAGAAAGATATTGATGACGTACTCTCTCAGGAAGATAATAAAGGAGCAAAGATTAGGGAACTTGGGAAGATTGCTGCAGATGAAGCAAAAGCATACAATGAAGTAGCAGGATTGAGAAAAGGTTTAATGCTCTGCATTTTGGAGTACAGAGAAAGTAAACTGGGGCTGATGAAGACTGAGGAGAAATTTTCTGAAGATGTCATGAGGCTCCAACAAGAAGCTTCCTCTGCAAGAGCTTCTTTACAGGTTATTTTACTTTTTAGCTATCTTACTCCTTACATGCAAACGACATATACCTAAAAGGTGGTTAAGCTTCACATGCTTAATCTACTATAATTCTGGCTTATGGAGTCTACATGTTGCAACATTTTGGAGAATTTACTTCCAGTCTTCTGAATCAGTAATGCTTGAGGTTCATGTTTGATTATCCAACCTAGGATGAGTGTTGGTTCATGGTTAAGATATACTTGCTGAAGGAATATTCTAAAGACACAGGCAGTGAGTGACTCCTACTTTCTTTCAAAAGTTTGTTTATGCGACATTTGTTTTTTTTTTGGTGAAAATAAGAGATGCGACGTATTTGTTAGGGAAGCCTTAATCTTAAAAGTTTAGGCAACTAGGGATATGTAGACAATGTATGTTGAGATCTACCGTTTCCCCTCACAGAAAAGCTATAGCTTGTGAGTGAGACAGTGGATGTAATCATGAAATCAAACCATTGTAGAGCTGGAGTACTGTAACAGGAGAAATAGGAAACAATAAGCAAAAGAGGGAGCAACAGGAGAGTATAAGCAAAAGCAGAATTTGATCAGATTTCAAATCTTGCAGTGAACTCCAATGTTGTGTCAGGAGACCTTTATCTGAATTTTTTGTCCAGTCTAGTGGTCAGGGTATTGTGTTAAGCATGTTCTTTAGCTATAGCTTCAGGACGAAAATTCAAAAACTGAATACTCAAAATTTATTTGGCTCTTCAACGCATCATTTGATTAGATTCTTGTCTTTTGATCATAGGAACTGTCTTCAAATAAGTCCAGCCTCCAACAGGAGATAGCTTCATTTGAGCAGAGGATACTTTATGTGGACAAGAGACTTCCAGAACTAGAGACTGAGAAAAAGGTTGCTGCTGCTGCAAGAAATTTCAAAGAAGCTGCACGAATAGCTGCTGAAGCGAAGTCGTTGAGCAATGAGAAGGAAGGAACACAAATCAAACTTGAAAGAGCCACTATGGAGCTTGGAAAGCTTGAAGAAGAAATTAAAGAAACTGTTGATAAATTGCAGGAGGCTGAGGAGCAGATCTTATTAAGGGAGAGGGATTTGGCAGTGGCTAGACTCCAGAGGTTACTCATAACTGCCAGTGCTGCCAATGCTGAAAGAGCTGCTGCTGTGGAATTGGGTGACCATGAAGAAGCAGACAATTTACTTGCTGAGGCCAAAGCTGCAGAATATGAAGCCCAAAAGCTCCAAGCGGTATATGATTTGAAGGAGGAAGATTTTGGCAATCAACCAAAACATTTAATCCCTATGGAACTTGTTTATGATCTCGGCGGGAAACAATTAGCAGAATTAGCTGCATCTGTTCATCTCAACCCAGCATCATGATGACAAAGTGGATTTTGAGATGACTGACCTTTTTTGGCAGGACAGGCTTCTGAAACTCTGGTCACATGTATTCAAGGAGATTAGCCTGGAAGTTTCATCTCACCTTTGGCTAGACGCTTTCAAACCTCACTGCCTAGAAATGACAGTTGTGGCATTCTTTGGTCTTTGGCCAGTTGCAAGTTTGGTATGGGTTTTGAAGATCTCGGCGATTTCATTTTATGGTACTGGATGTGAGAATTCAGCTTCTCCAAGGCAATGGGAGGAGTAATTTTTTGTAAATCTGTTGAGTGAAAGATCAATACACGTCTCTTCTCATACAGAATAATGTCCAGCCCAATACAAAAAAGGGGTTGGGGATGGTGTGGAAAATAGCCAGAATTTTCTTTAGATTCTCTTTTGTGACTTTTTTTTTTTTGGGCTCCTCTCCTGCTTTTCTTACTGTTGCTGAAGAGTTGGAACATTTTGGTCACCTGCGTCTCATCATTGTTCTGGCCCGTCTCACCAGATGCCAAGATGAATCTCCAAGTTGATGCTGCATTGACGCTCAAATCGTGTAAAACTTTCTGTCTAGAGATGATTTGCATTAAAACTTCCTGCATCCAACTGTTACAGAGACTCTTTTGTTCCTGAGGAGAATCTGAAAAATGGCAATGGTTTGCAATGCACTTGGAGCAATAAGATGTTAAGTCAGGTCACTTAAATATGTAACAACCAATCAAAACCGTCGCAACACCTACTGTGGCTAAAGAAAATTGAACTTCTTCCCTCTAATCTTTCAACGAACTTTTACAGCTCTACTGTTCTTGAGGAGAATCTAAAAAATGGCATGGTTCGCAATGCACTCGTAGTAATAAGATGTACAGTCTTGTCTCTTACATATGTAAGAAATCAAAAACGTTTCTGTGGCCAAAGAAAATTGAAAATTTTCCCTTTGATCTTTCAACCGACTTTTGCAGCTCTATTGTTCTTGAGGAGAATCTAAAAAATGGCATGGTTTGCAATGCACTCGTAGTAATAAGTACAGTCAGGTCTCTTGAATATGTAAGCAATCAAAACCGTTTCTGTGGCCAAAGAAAATTGAACTTTTCCCTTTGATCTTCCAACAGCAAAACGCCATGCATGGCCACATTAAGCAGCATCAACTGAGGGACGATGCCCCGTATATAATACATGCTCACAATTTCGGCTGAGTTACACTTACACAGGGGGAGAGAGAGGGAGGGAGAGAGAGAGAGAGAGAGAGAGAGAGAGAGAGAGAGATTATGAGATGATAATACACATTATACTGTGGTTCACGCCACCTCCTCATCCTAGAAAAGAAAAAAATTATGAACCAAATAAAGAATCAAGAAGCAGTGTCACAGTCCTTTCCGACAATCTCCCAGCTGTTGCAAAAGAGCAGCAAAGTCGGTTTTTGTAGCCTGCCTCTGGCGTGATGAATTTCCCAGTAAGCAAGCACACAGCAGGCAAAGTACAGTATGCCAACAGAGGGATTGATGTCCAGGGGTATTCTGTGGCATTTATGTAAGATAATCGCTCTAACCATTTCAAACCGCCTCCATAACCATACCAAAGGGGACAATGCCTGCTTAAGAAGATCTCAATGGAACCAAGAGCCCAACGAAGGACCTGGTGGAGACGATCGGAAAGATTAATGGGAGCAGATCCTTTAAAAGCGGGTCTTGCAGGGATGCAGTAGATGGAACGCCATCCATGGCAATGCATTTTAAAGCCCGTCAATATATCTTCTGTAACTGAACCATATATCCATCCGACCTGTATATGATGAAAGTTCAGCCAACTCTGAGAGAAACAATAATCGTTTCGGGGAATAGCATGAAGAGAGCATTTACACTACACTTACCTCTTTTCCCCACTCAGTCTTATCTTCGTAGCCGCAGCTGATGACATGGATAGCTTCTTTTAGCAAAGATGCAGGGCTCATGCCTTTCAGTGTTCCTCCATCCTCTAGCATTGTCGATGCAACGAAGACTGAGGATTGCCCAAACTTCTTTTCAAGCTTATGCTGAGGCGTGGGATTTTCAGTTTCAATTCCTGCATAGGAAAACATGAATGTATTGATGACTAAGTAAAAGAACTAGCCTTAAACATGACATAGGAAGCAAAATTGGTTAAGTCCAAATTGGAACAGATGTTAACTGGGAAGCAACCCAATAGAAAACAAGCTTTTGGAAGAATAAAAAGATTTCACCAATTGATGCCAAAATTTAGAGGCACATTCAATGATAGAAAAAGGTAAACCAACACTAGACAATTAAGTGGGACTTCATGCAAAAGCAGAATCTCACCTTCAATGCCCTCTTCGATACCTTCCAAAGGTGGTGGAGTACCTGCATCTTTTTTTTAAAAAAATCTCTTCTTCAGTTCGGTCTTAGGCTTGGTATTCTTCTTCTTCTTCTTCTTCGTCTCAGAGCAACAGCACCCACAACAGCACCACTTTGGCAAGCAGTTGCAAGTTCTGGTCGGTGGCTTCTTTGCTTTTGGAGCATCATAACCATAGAGTGCCAGCCTTCTGAATACACAACCAGTCCCAACGTAAATAGGACCTTGAATACCATCCAGACCTTTCATGTTAATTTGAAAGAGAGAAATTTCTCCGTCAGATCTTCTTGCACAGAATTAATGATACGGTATGTGCAATGGACATGAGGCAATTCAATGGTTGATAATTGCATGCTTACATCGAAAAACACGGTGTTCCGATTGGCATATCGATCGTGCCTATCTATACCGTCGAATCTTTGAGGGAACTGGACGTAGCACACTCTTTTTCCAATAAGTGGGTCCATCATGAAGCACACTGCCTCCCTAATAGCCTTACTATTATTGAAGTAGTGATCACAATCCAGATTCAAAAGATAAGGCGCATTTGTAAGCACAGCAGAGATCCTGACCTGTTAGACAAACAAAATTTCACAGAGAGGTCAATGGAGAGAGCAAAAAAGGGGGTTTACCAACTAAGGTGGATTCTTATGACACTTACCAAAGCATTCATGGCTCCTGCCTTCTTGTGGTGATTATAGCCAGGCCTCTTCTCTCTGGAAACATAGACAAGGCGAGGTAATTCATTCTCGTCAGAGTCATGTCCTCCACTTTGGCCAAGAAAAACCAATTAAAGATAGCAGAAATAAGCAGTTAATCTCATCTCACATCAACAAAGAGTTCTAAAACTGAAAATGACAACTTTGCATACCTGAATCATGCCAGGATGATCACGGACGTTATTTCCAGGCCATGGTGTTCCGTCCTGCATCGTCCACCCTTCTTCAGGAACCTTCTGGGCTTTGGCCACCAAAGCATTTATACGAACCTTAAACTCCTCATACTCTCTCTGCAAACACAGCAAGAACAGAATTAAGACTTTGACTATCATCTGCAAAGAGCAATTGATAAGTTAAATTTGGCACTCCTACTACCTTCATTGCTCTTCGCTCCTTCACAAAAGATGCCTCAACCTTATCTTTGAGATAATCTATCTTCTGAGCAAAATAAAACTCAGGTGCCCGTGGCTCAATGTTGAATTTCTTACAGAAAGGGACTCATTTTCTTGCAAATTCCGATGTTTCTGAGAGTGCTTCAAATGTCAGCATAGCAGCACCATCATCAGAAACATAACAGGACACCTTATCAACAGGGTAGTCCACAGCGAGAATCGATAAGACAGTATTTGCCGTCACCAGGGGGGGTTCCTTCGGCGGGTCGACAGTACTCACAAATATATCTACTGGAGCAAGTTGAGAAGGTTGGCCTTCCTTCTCATACCTAAAGAACAATGCCAAATTCATAATTTTACAAATCCACATAAAGATCAGGCAAATAGCATGAAATGGAAGGCAAAATCTATTACCTCAGGGACAGTCTGTCGAGGTATGTCTCCCGATCAACAGGGAGCCATTTCGGGAATTGATCCAGAATCCACGAGAGACCAAACCAGATCTCACAGATAACAGATATGAGCCACAATGCGTATGCATCATTCACAGGATGCATTACTCTGTAATGGAAAAAGAATCCAAGCACTACAAGCCGGATGACAATGATCATTCTGTAGGGATTGATTTGGCTGGAGGATATAGGCAACTTTCTTGACAGCGGCTGTCTCGCCTCATCCATTCTGATTCACATTGCAGATGAAAAAGTCACGGCATTAGGGACCCCTGATTCCCAATCTCAACATATTCGGAAACTATGCAAGAACTAAACCATACATAATTGACTTCTCAAACAGGAATTGGCATATAATCTTCATGAGAAAAGAGAAGACTGGTTTAGCAATGCCACTCATCAAATTTGACAAGAGAACAGAACTTACAGTGGTAGATCTGGGTTGTCCCCATCATCGTCCCATTCCTTGCCACCTTTCTTGTTCTTCATCGTCTGTAGTTTCTCTTGCCTTTGTTTCCAACTCTCCATCCTCTCTTTCCAAGCAATGCTTCCATATCCATAAGCAGCCAAGTCCTTTGAAGGATCCATGGATCGAGGTTGCACTACAGAAAGGAGTTCACAGAACAACCATCTGTTATAATTGCAATTCTAACTGCAGCAGATCAATGAATCATTTCTTAGCCAGGGAACATAACATTATCACCTTTAATGTTAGGGCAGTCCATGAGTGGTCTCCTCTTGCAAGTGCTTCATTCAACTTGTCATAGTTTTCCTACAGGATGACAAGTGGATTCACCCATTCAAATCATTGATAGAGTCAGCATACAAACTAGCAAATATGCAAGGCAGAGTGGCACAATACAATGACATGATTTGAAAAAAAGTTCCTGTAAATTATGAGTTCACATCATATCTAGGACATTGTTGGAATAGGGTGATGCAGGCAAATAAGTGGTAACAATCATTCAGTCGAGCCAGATGATCAGGATATGACTTAAAGCCAAATGCTCTGTCATTAAGATTCAAGACATCAACAGGATATCAAGCAAATTATGTAAGTTGATGTAAAATTCAGGGACAAAGCAGAGGACAATAACAAGCAGTTATTTAACTGATACAGCCATTCATGTTCGACAAGTAATTTATGGATGTCCCTTGCACTGCAGGGTCTGGGAGGTAGTTGATGCACAAGCAACGAAGACAGCACTCAGAAATTCTAATGCAGTTTGATTCGGATTGCTAGAAAATCATTCAAATCAAAACTCTACAGGACTATACAATCTCGCAATTATCTATCTCCACGTAAGAAGCCTCATCCACATAAAATAGCAGCCGAGGAGGCAAAACCTCATCTGCTGTAAGACTTAAGATCATTTGTCACACTTGCTTTCCAAGACATGGCTCTGAGTCTACGGCATTTGGCTTCCAGCCTAGCTACCTCTTTATGCTCTCCAAATGCTGTTTGCTGGCTGTTTCTGCTGCTTGGGTGCTCAAATTACGCTCAATAATCCTAAGTTCTAGCTCCTCCAACATAGAAAGGACTTTGGCTTTGAGGGCCACATTCTCTTTTTCAGCAGCATCAAGCTTAGGGGCGAGATCAGAACATATAACTGAAGAAGCTTCACTCTTGGCTGCTTGAAGCTAGCATGGACATTGGAAAGCTTAGTCTCAAGCTCGGCCTTTGTTGATTCCCACTCACAAGTTTTCTTGACCACAGCTTCTTGGATCTTCTGCTCTTGCTCATCCTCACCTGTCTGAGCTGCCTCACACATTCCTTAAGTGCTCCATCAAGATGACTGATTCAATCTTCTAGTGTCTAGTCCCTTTGTGTTGCAGCCTCCAGTTGTTTCTTTAGCACCAAGACTTCATTTTCAGCCTTCTCCCATCCTACCATTGAATGTCAAAAGGAAAAAATTTACAACGAAGTACATAGGCACAAAAATGCAAATCCGAATGCAATGTCAAATAGATTTAACGCAGGAACGGTTGAAGTAGATGTCATCCTCAAATCTGAAACTCCATGTGATTTCACTCTTGCTCTGATCGAAAGCTTCCAATATTGTTACCCAGACATTAGTGCTTAATTTTGGTGCAATTTGTGTAGTATATCAGATATTTCCTCCCTCCTACATTCTCTGATATCTTGTTACTATCCTCATTAATTTGCTACAGCTTTGGATATTAAATGCAGACATCAAGAAACTAAATCATTATGCTATGGTTACGGATGATGCTACAGTACTGTGTGAATACTATGGACTACTTTTCGTCCAAGATGGAATTTCCCCATCATCAGCAAAAGGAAATAACTGAATAAGTAATGTTGGGTCGGCATCACCATTTTCTGCGATGCATGGACTTGGCGAAGGGGCATCGGCGTCGGCGTCGGCGTCGGCGTCAGGCGCATAGGCGGAGGCCGAGGCGTCGGCGTCGGGGGCGACGGACTCCGACGCCGACGGAGGCAACCGGCGAAGGGGCGTCGGCGTCAGAGTCGGGTTCAGGGGAGGAGGCGGCGTCGGCGTCGGAGTCGGAGTCGAGGGCGACGGAGTCAACCGGCAGAGGTGGAGGGCCGTCGGCGTCGCGTTTCGCTGGAAGAGAGTCACGACTTCGCAGAGGGGGGAGAGAGAGAGAGCAGAGCGGACGTCGCGAGAGGGAGGCGGAGGAGCGTCGAACACGACGAGGCAGCTCAGCACCAGCTTCTCCAGCAACCTCGCCTCCGAGCCTTCCGTGTGTGCGGGTCTCGCTTGGCGGGCGACGTCGCCGACGTTGAGGGGAGCTCGAAGAGGCCTGCTTCTCCTCCGCGTGCTGCATCTGCGATTCCGGGAACGCCGGAACGAATGACGGAGCAGCAACGAACCCGAAGAGAGAAGCGAGTGAGCACCGGAGTAGCGGCGGCCGTAATGTGGTTCGTCGGTGATGGCAGGAGAACGGCCGCTTGATGCACGGCGGAGCAACAACGAGCGCGGAGAGAGGATTTCAGATTCAAAAATTCGAAAGGAAAGAAATGGAGAGGGAAAGAGGAACGAACGGCCATTTTCTTCCTCAAACGAAGGAAAGAGAAAAGTTTCCGCAATAAATGCTCTGACAGGAGAGAGAGCGTGCAGGTCAGGAGGAGAGGACGTCCTTTCTTTTGCCAGCCGAGCCGAGCCGAGCCACCAGCCGAGACGAGAGTTAGAGGAGAGAGGAAGAAGCGCTGAGCGTCAGAGTGGTGGGCCCCACGCGGCCCGCGCGAATTTTGAACGCCTGACGCCCTCGCTTACGTGGCGCCACGTGTCGACCGCTGAATGGTTTAACCCACGGCCTACATGTTGGGTTAAACCCACCCAATATTTTCTCTTTCTTTTGTTTGTTTTGTTTTTTTTTTTTTTTCTATTATTCTTCCTCTCCTTTGGTCTTCTTCTCCCCCACGTGCATCCCCACTGCACGCCCGAAGTCTTCCCTTCCCCAAAACATGGCTTCATCGAAACTCAGCCAAACAACAACGCAGCTCGGAACAACCGGTGATCCTTCCACCGCCGAACTTCCATCGGCCGCTAGTTGGCCGGAGATCATCACCGTTGCTGGAATGCTTCCGGCTAAAGATTAGATTTTTGAACTCTAAATTTTCGTATGACCAAAACTCCGGCAAAAGCAAACAACACGATGGAAGGGACTCAAATTCGAACAAAGACAATATCACAGCAACGAACCTCGCAGAAACCATTTCCAAATCCCATTTTGACATTTCATGAAAGGCATAGAATGCACCAGCTAAAGGGAGGAACCAAGCTCGCCCAAGGCTATTGCTTGGACCAAGCAACAATCAGCGAGACACAAACAACATTCCAAACCAATTCAGAGACAGATCACATCAAAATTTATGGGTATGAACTCAAGGACGACAAGGCTCGGTCAAGACCAACTAAGATACTCGGACTTCATTCAAGCATCGCTGCCAACAGTTGGCATGCGCGACTCGAACGAGAGATTTTTGACGCGGTCGAGTCTCAAACACAGCCCTAAGTTCCTATTGAAACATACCAAAATGCACAACAAAATCAATGAAGGACCAGTGGGACCGAAGCTCGCGCAAACTGGTCAGTCACGAGCTCCGGTCCGACACCTCCTAAAACGGGGCCCTACGGTTCGGAAGGCTTACCCGGTTTGGATGATGAGCAACGGGCGGATCTCAAGAAATGCCGAAATGCTCTCTCGGCCTCACTCTCTCCCTCTGGCTCGCCCTCCGTTCTCTCGAGCTCTCCGGTCTCGCTCATGCTCTCTCTCTATCTCTCTCTTCTGGACTCTCACGGAAGAGCTCCCGCCTACGTCTAAAACTAAGGCCTAGAATCTCTTTGAGCCAGAACCAACCCAAGCTCTCTCAATCAACCAAAAACCCAAATCTCGTTAAACCTACCAAGCCCATTGCTCACGACTCACGGCCATTTCAATGCTAACTTCTCCTCTCATGAATATTTGCACACACTTTTTCCAGTAAAAGGAGAACGCCCATGGATTTACAAACTAACACATTCGATTTTCAAACAGCAAAAATGCATGGCCATAAACTCAAATCGTAGGTAAACAGACGCGGACTGAATGAACTATAAAGTCAAAACTTATGACTTTTCTAAAAAATTAGATGTTTTGATTTGAAAGACCCTCTTCGAACAAGGACACAGCTTCGCTTAGGCATTATCACAAACACATGGTAGTCGGCTAGAATGCATAGCACAGAGACAGAGACAGGTTTACACAGTTTTCGTTCAAGCGTTTCATCGAGCACGTAGAGGGCAAGAAGTGAGGAGAACGACGCTGGCCACTTCTTAGGACTCGAACCCAGACCTAGACCCGAGTGAACGCAGGAAAACGCTCAACATCAAACAAATTGACTCAGCTGGACACAATAAACTCAAGAATCAGAGAAAACTCGCTTGGCTATTCTATTACCAAAACAGGGCAGTGCCAAGAGGGTTCATGGGGATGAATTTCAGTCATAAACCCCTGCTCGGCTCGAAGATGGCGGTGCGAAGGCCAGTTCGAGACGAACCGAACTTCAGTCGACCGCCTCGCGATATCTCCGAGCCGAGATCCTCGGGAACGAACGGTTTGAACCGAAAGGAATTACGCCGGAAATGCCGAGATTTGGGAACGAGAAGTCTTGCCCTCGAGGGCGTTAATCAGAAATATAGTTCATTCTTCTGATCTTGAATTATTCGAAACCATCTCTTGCAGTTAATCAGAAATATAGTTTATTTCAGATCTTTGCAATTTAAGATGGTTATCAAGATTTTCCACCCGTCTTGTGTATATTGTTTAGAGAATTTTTATGGACCTTTGCCTCGACTTATTTTGTAAAAATAAATAATTAGAAAAATATTTGTCTATAACTCTTGAAATAATTAGTCAATTAAAATATTTCAATTATGTCTAAATATTTTCGTGGAAAATGAAAATATTTTCAATCTTTTATTTTTGTAACCGAAAAAAGTGATTATTTTTAGAGAAATAATTTTGAAATCATTTATTTTCTGTTAAATAGACTTGATTTTTTGTTTAGCCTCAAAACCACGGCTATTGTGGCCCGTGGAGGATACAAATTATAAACAATTGCGATGCCAAAAATATGAAAGTCGAATTCTCACCAACCATATTTCTCGTTCAAACTTCGAACTGATTTATTAATTACGAGGACTTGTCTACTCTCACTTAAATATTGCTCTGCAATATTCAATGAAACTCGCACCATCTTCCTGCCCCAGACTGTCCTTCTTATCCCATCAATTCGATATAATGTTATATCATGAGAATTGATAAATAATTGCTACTGAATTTTTATTAGTTTATACCACGTGCATTATTTAAAAATATATCTAAAAGTATCAGCTGTAGTGCCATGCAACGTGGACACACCCAATTAATTGGGACCGCATCAATTTTTACAAAGAAACGAGGAATCCCTCGTGATGTATGCCGCTTCCGGAAATAATAAATTAGTTTCCTAACTTTATACATGCAACGCATGTCATTAAATAAAAAAAAAGGGACCTTATTCTATTTAATTTGTCATCGTCCACGTATATATCCGTGACAGGTATTTAGTATAGTATAATCTGACTTAATTAATTGAGATATTCGCCTTTTACTAAAAAAATCCACGTCATCTTACCAACCATTTATTTAATCGTTGCTGAGTAAAACATCGCAATTTTGTTTTGGGCCATAAAACATAAACAATAAATTAGATATGGGTGTTTAATAACAGATATATGGGCATACAAATTAGACAATGTTTGCTGACGTCAGTGGAATTAGAGCTAAACAGAGATCGAGGTAGAAATAGATCTAATTTGATTCAAAATCTCAATAAACATTACACTTTACTAATTATTAATAATAAGAAATATAATTATAAATTATATCTATGAGATTTTGTTGGACCATTGCCAAAGTGATAAATTTAAAAAGCCAACAATATTATGTTATTCCGCAAAATTTCTAATAGATTCTAAGTTAAATCAACTTTCCAAAATTTGTTTTCGAATATAATTATCCAATTCCTATTTCTCTGTCAAAATCTCCTTTTATATTTATTTTATGTGCACGCAAACTAATTTGGTGGAACCAACCTCAAGTTCTACTTCTACACACAAAGTGAACTAGCAATAGAAATAGCAAAAACTAATGTATTTTTGGTAAAAAGAAATTGCAAGCAAGGTTTATAAAGGTTCGACTTGCACGTGCATGCTCCTCTGATTCGACTCTAGTAGCCAAAATAGGCCAAATTCAAGTAGTACGCCAAGCGTATACATACCACCTTGCTATAAGTATAGAACTTGCTATCACAAAAAACCTGTCCTTTTAGAGCAACCTCACTATAGATTAAGTAACTATTGGAGTCTTGAATAGTTGTTCTCACTACCCAGCACAAAAGATAGTAAATTCTCACCCCCGAACCATAAACGACACTTTTTAAGTGTTTACCAAGAGTCCATTGCACAATTTCTCATTCACCTAGACAAAGGCCTTTTTATTTACAACTTCTCTCGTGTTTTTAAAAAATGAGTTTCTCATTCTTACTAATCATAGGAGCAACAATTGAATGGAAATTACAAGCTTATAAAAGAGACGGACTATAAAGACCTCTTAAAAGTACTCAAATTCTCTTGTTTTTTTTGCTCTTTTCAACTATTTATCTTCAGGCCAATTCTCTCTTTTTTATAGGGCTCCAGATTTGAATGTTGCTGTTGAACCTTGTAGCCATGATATTTGTCTCATCCTCTTTGAAAATCTCAACAAAATTCCTTGGAAAGCACAACCCTGCTTTAATTTGGATTGTCAATCATGATCATACCATTTCATCAATCTCTTGAGTGAATTAGTTCATGAGTTTGGAAATGCCTTTTCACACATTCGGATTGTTTTGCAGAATCTAGTTTGGTTCTACACCCTTATGCAATTTTCCAAATATAACAAAATTGGACTCATAGGTTTGTAGAACCTACCTTCTGCGTGGCATTTAAATAAACTCATAAACCATTATACAATTAATAGATTCCAACGTTAGTAATTTAATGTTAAAACTGATCAATTTAAAGCATTAGTAAGTTATACAAATAAAATTTGATAAGTTAATTCATAAATTGGTAATTTGAAAATGACATAGAAAATGGTGGCAATTTTCATAAATCTATGGATAAGTTGATGACGAGTTACCTGGAAAAAAAAAGTGTCAGCTATCATTTTTTTAATCAACAGTTTGTTGACATTTACCAATACTGATTAAAATCTACCAGCACCAAAAGAATTTTTTTTTTTTTTTTTTACGCAGGAACAACAAAAATCCATGTAGGAAATATGAGTACTTTTAATATCTCAGTAAATGCACAACAATCAGACGTCTTATAAACAAACCGCTCCTCAAGGAGAAAATGTCTTATTTTCCATGGCAGAATAGTTTCATCTTCAAGAACATATAACAAAAGGAGAAATTGCTAAAAAGGAAACAACCAGCGGAGGATTGTTCTTAAAGTCAACCTAGAAGACAAACCCTAAATTTGAGGTATGTTGACCATTAAGCTAACCATGATCAGTGTACTAAACAAAAAGATCTTGAGGACCCATCTTGAAGGTGAGGAAAAAGTACAGTGTACTTTCTAGTACGATGTTCCCAAAGGGATGTACATGTACTTCTTTGTTTTCTTAGTGTGATTAAATGCAATGAAGTGCAGATCTTCTTCAACTCTTCTTCTCCTGCTGCTATCATGGTCGATCAGGCTCCTCAGTCACCTCGCACTCTCGTTTATATGAGGTCTTGGGCAGGCACATCTCCATCCACCATTTTGCATCTTATGGCAACAGAAGGTAAGCTCTTCGTATTGTTTTCCACCGGGCTATTCTATCTCCACTTATTCATATTGTTTGGTCCAATTGATATGTCCTTAACTGATGTGCACACATGGAGAACCCATATGTGCAGCTTATCCAACTTGCTCATCGCCCAAATAAACAAGCCAATAATGCGCACCGTGGCTTCTCAACCACATAAATCTCACGTAGAGTCTACAATGGATTGTGCCTTGGATATAAATTCGATGCAACCGCATTCATAAATGTCTTATTGTTAGGATATTCATCTTCATCCAAATCGACATACTGGCAGTATTATCGATTTCAACATCATTCAAAAGGGCTTAAGCAATTAATTTATTGTTTTCCATTTTTCATTTTCCCCGATTAGATCGATGTCTTGTGCGATTTGAGCAAATATGTTATTTATTCCATGTGCACTTACTCGATTTATAATTTCACATAAGATTACACTTCTTTTGTCAATCCATTTTTTCGTATCCTCAAACTTTTCTTTTTTCACTCTTCTTGGGCACACCCAAATCTTCCACTTGCTCCACTACCATGTATTAACATCTTAACACTGCAAACATGCAAAAACATATGATCAGGTCCCACTCTTAAATATAAGTTTATATATTAATCAAGTCAGAATTGTAGATCTGACTTGGTCTCTGATAACGACAATTTACACTAATAAATGTCTGGGCATTGACAAATTAAAATGTGGCAATATGGAGAGTATGAATTTTAAACAGACTAAGCTCCTTTTGTATTGCCCCTAAAACATTAAACCCTAAACCCTGATTTTCTTTTTTGCTCGACCTCTTACCAAGGAAACTATTTTATTATTTCCGGAAGCGGCACACATTTTGAGGGATGCCTCTTGTTTCCTTGGCAAACCCGATGCAGTCCAACATAGTTTGGTGTGTTCACATTGCACAATGCCGCAGCATATATTTTAGACATATATTTCTCAAAGAAAAAAATTGCACGTGGTATAAAGAAATAAGTAATTGCCAGTTGATTAGTTGTCATTTGTCATGATTTGTGTACATTCAGACGTTTAAATGCGTGGATATGATCAAAGATATGTCCAATTGATTGCATGAGGAGGACAGTTTCGGGCAGGAAAATAGCGCACGAATTTCATTTATTATTGCAGAGTGATACTAAAATAATAGTAGACGAGCCCTTTTATATGATAAATCGGTTGCTATTGGCTGTGTAGGTTATACTATATGTCACTGTCAAAAATTTTGAACACAAGTTTTTCAACACGTTACTAAAGATCCCCTAATGATTTGTTTACGTTGATGCATGAAGTGTTGGATAAATTTATATAATATGAAATATAAGATTCCTTGGAAATTTGTTGAAAAGGATGGAAAAAAATAAGATAAAATGTCTTATGCGTGCAAGCTTAAGGAAAATTCCATCATTCGAGGTATGAAACCCAATGCAATAGACTCGAGGACTATCCTCTCAAAATATAACAAACCTTCTTCTTTCTCCCATTCAAAATAATAAAAGAAATAGAAACAATGTTATATGTCTCATTGAGCAAAGAAATTAAAGATATGAGAAGGGAAGGAAAATTCTCTTTTTGATTCTATGTATCTTTTTTTAAATTGTGGTTTGAAGTCTCATTTTATATTAAATGAAAGAGAAAGCCACTAAGCAATCGCTATAAATCAATTGATAATTATAACAATGATGACTGTTATAAGTCATGATAAAATAATGAAATATTTATTGAAAAATAAATGAAATGTTACAAAACCATTACAATGCCACTATAGATTAGTGATGGACAAAAACCATTACAAATTATTGAAGATAAAAAATATTACAAAAACATTTTTTTTTGTAACTTCTATAAAAGCTCTTGCTTTTAAATATTTCTACACTATTGAAATATCTAACAACCCCCCAAAATTTTCAAAAGTTTTGAAAAGAAAAAAAAAACAGAATAATGATGGGTTGTCAAAGTGTAATGCATCGGAACTAGTAATTGTTAGGTTATAAATCGGACCAAGAAAAAATTATATATAATTCATAAATCATTGGTAAAGTTTGAAACTTCTATGAACTAAGAATTTTGTTTTATGAATTATAATTTTCTCTAATCACATTACACTCCCACATATATTATCGTTCAATGTGATTTTGTGCTAGTAGGCCATGCGCACGCTTAGTTCATTCATAAGTGCTCTAAAAGATTATTGCCAATAATTCTTATAAAAGCGGCCTGACTCTATATTTATATAAGTGATTTTGATTCCATCAAGTGTTTTCTATAGTTAAATACTCCATTTATAATGACTATGGAAATTATTAAGAGTTTAGCTCAGTCACTTTTTCATTATAGTCTTGTGTTGACCTAATTCACTGCAGTTATTCCAGCTCGCGTCGAAATTAAACTTATCTTCAACTCGCACTAGAATCGGAGCATAATCAAAATATCCACATGATAGGTAATATGAGATTGATAATATTATCTCCATCTCACACAAGAACTAGAGCACAATCAAAATATTTGAGATTGATTCAAATACTTTCACCGGAGGTTACTAATTATATTGTCAATGTATATCTCCTAAGATTCTTGCTAAGTATATGTATATAAGAGTCATCACTTATTGTAATACATAATTCAAAAATTAAAATATACAATTCTTATAACTTCTCTATTCTCTATTTTCTACATCTCTATTTTTATCTTGGTATCAGAGCAGAAAAAGGCGAAAGCCTATCAATCCAAATATGAGTAAGTCAAATTCTCTCCTGAACAAACTATCCTTCAACAACGTCAGCCTCCCGCTTCACTTAAAAGCAGTAGGTGCTCTTTATCTTTTGTCTTTTCCTTCTTACTCCCATTTTTGACTTTTCCCTTTCTCTTTTCTTTTGTCTTTTCCTTGTTTCTTCTCTTTTTTTTTTCTTCGTGCGGTCTTCTTCTTGAAGGCCCCTCTGCAAATGTCAGGCTTAACAAACTATCGAACTCATGCCGAAATCAACGGACAATGGACAAGCGAGACCCGACCTCAGTACAGGCACGAACGAAACACAGCAAGTCTCGGCCTTAGACGAAGGACACGAACGCGCATCTAGCTTAGGCGTTTCATCGAGCACTTGGCGTGGGACCTCCTGGGCAACGAGCAGCAGCTGAAACGGGACCTCAATCGAAGACCGGGACAAACGGCATGGGATAAACCGGGGCTTAACAGCTAGAAAGCATATGACATAGTCGGGGTCGGAACTTATACGACCTGAACGACGGAGGCTTCGGGCGCCAGTCCTAGGCGTGCCGACCAGCTTCCCCTTGGCCGAACTGGCGTCTCATCTTAGCATTGAAAGCGTGTCCCATCCGTTGCTGGCCTACTCCCCTCTCTCTGCCGTCAATCATCCTCCGCGCGCGTGTCGACGACCTCTGCACGCGTGAGTTGCGGAGAAGGGAAGAAAGGAGAAAGAATAAGGGGCCCTGTGGGCTAATTTTTTTTTTTTAAATTATCAGAAAGTAGGGTAAGCAAAATAGAAAAAAAAACTTAATAGATGTAAATAATATTATTACCTATGTCATGAAAAAATCCTTTTTGTTAGGGGCAAATTCGTCCATAATTTTCTATGCAAATTAATCTTAAATATTTAATCAAAGTTTAGGTGTTAACAAACTCCTAATGTTTAATTGCACAAGTGAGAAAGCACCATGGTAATAATATCAAATAGATAGATATCTTGAAAAATTGCAGTAATTAATTCACAAAATAGATAATCCTGACTAGCTAAAATTAATTATCATCTTTGGTCGGTAATACGAGGCAATTTAATGGACAATTGATCCAGCCATTAATCGGCTCCGCTGCTATTCACTTTTTCCATGTCAAAACTGCAAGTTGGCAAGCATTTTTGGCTTTGACGATGGTTTTTACTTATGTTCTCTTACATGTTAAAGTGATATAATTATGCTACTTTATGTTTGACGAAGTTATAAAGATTGGATAATAAATGATACTTTTAGTCAATATCGTTGAGAATTTCATCCCAATCGATTAAATTTGGAGTCAAGGTTGGAAATGTACAAAATACATTTTGAATCATTTTATAAGATGAAAATACAATATTTTGAATCAAATAACTTCTTGAATACCAAACATGTGTTACAATTGAAACTTTTTAGGATGATGCAAAAGTGTGTAATTCGGTAAAAAATACAAATGATTTATTCCCATTGGGATGTCTATAGCCTTTTGCACTAGCAATGAACTCAAAGCAAGCAACATTCAAATGAAGACACTGTGACATCCTGAATTTGGATCTCGTCTCAAATTTCGTTAACGTGCCTGTGGTCATTTTACTCTAAGCTGGTCACTCACAAGTTAATTAATCTATTAGGTGAAGCCGTTAAATAATATAAACAAGACATACTAGAGAGTTCAATCGAAAATCGATTGTTCGACCGTGATAATTGGTAAGGGTCAATACGACACCGTTATAATTGATTTGTGTTCTGATATAGGTCGATTCGACAAAATCATATAATTGAATTGCGGGTGATTCTGCATGATTACGAAATTCGCATCGAACAATACTAACCCGGTTTTCTATTGATTTTATACTCGGTACCCGTAATTGAAACATTGTGAATTTTACGATAACCGAAAGTTGTCGACGAGTTGAAGATACACAAATGTGGATCGAAAATTATTGACCATGGGTCAAATGCGCTAAAATCCTTAAAAGCTACACGATAGGTTAGGTTGTACTAGAATCACGTTTGGTTGATTTTAACAACGAAATCGAATTCGATTTTGAGAATCAGACGTTCGAGCGTGTCATGATTCATTTTTAGAACACCGTCTCATCTTTAGGAGGAATTTTGTCGAGTCTGAAATTTTTGTGGAAAATCAATTTCGGACAAAATGGAAAAGCATTGGAAATTCGGATGGGATAAAGAGTGAGCCATTTTGCTATCCAAAATGGCTTATTTGTGAAGAAATTGAGCTAATTTCCCATTGGTTGGCAATAAGACTTCTTGGCTGAAGACTTTGGGGGCATTTTCATCATCATTTTGATATTTTGCAAGGTTTTACATTGGCCAATGCTTTGATTTATTTGGTTTCTCTTTCTCTCCCTCTCTTTCCTCTCTCATTTCCCCCCTTTATGCGTGTGTGAGCCCCCTGCAGCAACAGACCAGCTCCTTTTCTTTTCCTTATACTTTTTCTTCTTAATTTCTCTTCCACCGTCCAACTCCAGCAGCCCCTTCTTCCCTTTTATTTTTGCTGGTATTGCCCAACCCACTAGAACAACCACCGCCTCTCCACTTCTGCACCACCACAGCCACATCCAGTTGCCATCCCGACCTCATCGTCTGCGCCATCAGGCCTTGTGACCAGCTACTCTACAGAACCAAACCAGCCACAAGTCGTGAGCTTGTGGCTATTTTCCTTTGCCGTTAGAGCTCGTTGTCAAATTCTAGTAAGTTAATTCCCTAATCCTTGATTAGGTTGTTAATTACCCTCAGAGGTTAGATTGGTGTTAATTAGCTTGATTAGATTAGTATTAAGTTAGATTTGTCTTTAGTTGGATTAATGTTAATCTAGTTTGGTTAGATTATCCTTAAGATGGATTAATGTTAATGTTAATTGATTAGATTAGCACTAATGATGGTGGTTTAGTCGAATTTAGTGGATTTCCCTTTGATCTGGTCATGGACCCTCACCGTTTGCTATTTTTGTGGGGAAAAATATGCTGTGATTTTGAAATTACTTTCTTCTTGAAAAATTCTCTAAACATCTTCAGATATGACGTATATTTTACTAATTTTTTTAGGGATTTAAAAGAATAAGATTTTAGCCTCGTTATTTGCAAAAAAGAATCTCAGTTTGTGTTGGAACTTGTGACTTTTTGGTGTTCAAAAGATTTTTATCAACTCTTAGGGTTTGATTTTTGAAAGAGTTCATTCACAAAAGTTTTTCCTTACATCTTTTAGTTTAATATATTCAAATTTCAGATCAAACAGACAAGTTTTGGATCTCGAACCAAGCTGATTTTGAAAAACAGAATTTATGGACATGGACATAGTTTTTGTAACAGTTTGAGTGATTTACTGCTCTTAATATAGAAAGGTTTGGGTCAATATGTTTTCATAAAAAGTGTTTTTTTATATGTCATTTATAACATATTCAAATTTGAGAATTTTCTGAACTCGTTTGGTTAGGTTTCTGGATTTAAACTTGAAGACGCGCAAATGGCCTAGTTTCTATCGGTTAGGGCTAGTTGTGATTTTGTGGTTATTCATGGTGTAGTGCTTGCAGGATAATGTATATTTGGTGATGTGGTTGACTTGTGACATGCTTAGAACTTTTGCGTGATGATATGTGAATGGTTGTGTTATGGTGATGGTTTATTGTTATTGAAAAATGTGACCTTATGAGCTTTTAATTAGAAAAATAATTAAGTGTTGACACCATTATTTGCTCAATAAGACAATGAGGTTTTAAATTAGGTACGTGTAAAGTTTGACGGATTAATTTTGAGTACGTGAGCACTTATGAATTTATTTCTAAACGTTTTGAACAAGAAAAAGAAGGGGGGGGGGGTTACTAAGGTTTGTTTTCAAAAGATGGTGGTTGGAAAAGAAATTAGAAAAGAAATATGGTGTCAGGTTTAGATGCCAAGTTTTATGTGCTCAATAAAATGAGGAGGTTTTATACGAGATGCGTGCAAAGTTTGGCAGGTTAATTTCAAATACGGAACCCAGTACAAATTTATTTCAGAAAGTTGAACAGAAAAAAAAGGGGTGCCAATGCTTAGATCAGTCGGAGCTAGATGACCTCAAGTATATTGGCTTTCAATACACCTGGACTATAGCTTCTAGACCTTCTCACAAGGCAAGAAAGATAGATAGAGTCCTTGTGAATACTAGTTGGAGCCAATTTTTTTCCTATTCGGAAGCGTCTTTCCTAGCACCGAGGATCTCTGATCATTCACCTATGATGGTCAAGGTGGTGAACCCAATGCTTTGGAGGAAACCCTTCAAGTTTTATTTTTATTTTTATTTTTTATTTTTGGATGAAGCACCCAGACTTTGAGACAATCGTGAAGCAAGTTTGGGAGGATCCGAGGGAGGGTGTGCCCATGTATAGGCTTGTTTACAAGCTTAAGTCCCTTTAAAGTCACCTCAAGCAGCTAAATAGAGAGTATTTCTCCAACATCTCTGCTAGGACATTAGAAGCGAGGGAGGCTTTAAAAATCACTTAAATTGGCCTTTAGCAAGACCCCTCTAGGGTTGAACTTGTTGAGTTGGAGAAGATTTAGCGCCCGCCTTCTTGGACCTCCACTCCAAGGAGGAGTCTTTTTATAGGCAAAAGGCGAGAGTCAGGTGGCTTAAAAAGAGGGACCGCAATACAAAGTTCTTCCACCACTATGTCAACGAAAGACAGTTGAGAAACAGAATCCTCTCAGTCATGGATATGTAGGGTAACCAAATCACTGATCTATAGTTGGTCCAGCAGCATTTTGTTGATTATTTCCTAGATCTTCTCATGCCACAGGATGTGCAAGGAAATGTGCAAGGAAGGCCTTCGGCTAGGATGTCATCCAGTGTTCGTTATTCGACGTCCAAATTATTTCTCTTGCAAGGCCTGTCTCTGACCTAGAGGTTCGGGACACTCTGTTTTCTTTAGCTCAGGTAAGGCCCCTAGGCTAGATAGCTTCACAATTGAATTCTTTAAGAAAACTAGGGGATGGTTGGACTTTTGGTCATGGTTGCCGTGGTAGACTTCTTCACCTCGGGAAGGCTCTTAAGGGAGATCAATAATACTATGTTGGTTTTGGTGCCGAAAGTTCCTAGTGGGACTATTGTCGATGATTACAAGCCTATTGTCTATTGCAATACTATCTACAAGTGTGTTACTAATGTACTAGCTAGTAGGGTTGTTGTAGTGTTGAAGGATTTGGTGAGCCCTTTTCAAAGTGTGTTTGTTAAAGGCCGACGGATCAGGGACAATATCCTTTTGGTTCAGGAGCTTTTTTTTAGTTTTCATCTTGAGCCTTATTCACCTAAGTGTGCAATTAAGGTGGACTTCAGAAAAGCCTATGATACAGTCGATTGGGACTTTCTTTAGAGTGTTCCCCTTGTGTTTAGGTTTCCCAAACATTTGGTTCAGCTTATCATGACCTGTGTTCGGACTCCTAATGTGGCACCCCAACTAACGGCCCCCGATCCATTAGGGTCACCACAGTCCACCTACCTTTCACTTGTCCTAATAACATATTACTTTGATACCATTGAATTATAGTGGGTCCATATGTCTTGGGGGTTTATATTATCTTAATCGGTCCAAGCGCAGTTGATATAACGGAAGCATATTCGACATTTCCCTAACCCATACTCAAACTAAATAATACCATGCAATGCACACCAACTACACCTTTTACACACACACACACACACACACACACACACACACACACACACACACACACACACACACACGTTAGAGCTGAAACACTTTTATTTACATAACTTGATCGCACATCAAGAGTCGATACATCAAAAGGCCAAGGCTTTACTAAGCTCGGCTATAACCCAAAAGTACCTGACCCCACATCAGTCATGTACACCGATCCATCATTCAGTGTCGGCTATCCAAAAAGTGTCGTCTGTTACCAGTCACACGCACAATCACACCTAGCCCGGTGCATCGGCTGGCGGCGACGACAGCATCCCCATCACAATCCCGTTACGGTAGACATGCACGGACAGGAACTCTTGGACTACATGGCCATCATGTAGACCCACGTCATACATAACTAAAACTCGAACACGGATGAACACCAGTCCACGAACACCAACATAGGAATGCTCCAAATACTCAAACTTAACATCGGACAGTAAGCCATAGAAAGTACCACGTGTAACCGGTAATAGAGGCATCTCTTAATCTGAAATATTAGTCCCCAAATGAGTGAGTACAACCACTCAACAGTAAAAGATCTATCAAACTATGCAATGCGACAAGCAAGACAACCAAAATTTCATGTGAAATGCACATATCATCCAGGCAATCATGCATATATATTTCCATGAGATCCATTCAATACCTCAATGATCACATCATCAATGCCAAATAGTACCAACTCAAATTGATAGATAATTCATGCACCATGCCATATGCACACACATACGCAGGATTCATTTCCCATTTTGATATTAAAAAAGATCTCATTTTTCTCCAGGGACCAATCTTTGCATCCCTCCTGACTCTCGCACCCAACCTGGCATCGCGAGACCTTCGGCACACACCTCCGGGCATCTTGACACTCCCAGAGCATTGTCGACTTAAGGGTCCAACGGTATCATCAATATCACAATGTATATTCACATATATGTCTCACTTTCAAAATAGCATTTAATGCAACAATGTCAAAGGTTTAAATCAACTTTTGATGTCATATGATATGCTAAATGTCACCCCATATTCTGTATAATTAACAACCCAAGATATCACATCTTATAGAGCAATTCATTTGTTCTTGAAAATAAAACAATTTTCGGATAAAACAGAATGCACTCCTTTAATTAAAATTCTGGAAAAATTAGTAAACGATCTTAATAAATTCTGAAAATTTAACATGTTATAAAAGAGATCTAGAGAAAAAGTTTTATGAAGAACATCATGTCAAAAGAACTTCGTACGAGTCGCTATGGTCCATGCATCACAGCCTTAAAATTTCAAGCATCACCATTGCACAGTTTTATTTACAAATTCGGTATAATCCCTAAAACAACTCAGAAAATTATGAAATTTTGATATGTTATAGAAAGAAATCTAGAGGTAAAAGTTTTGTGCAGAACTAGAAGTCAGATTCATTATAGATCATGAGCTTCAATCACTATAACTCTCCCTAACCCTTGGTAAGGATTTCCAGATTTAACACTTTTAAAGAAAAATTGTTTCACCAACCAATACTGGTCCGTTTCTTTTCAAATTTTAGTATGTTACTCTTCAAGATGTCATCTACAACTTTCATCAAGAACACAAGATCAATTTCAACTTGATAATTTTATAAAATTCACGGAGTCGCAAGGGGTCAGGCTTTTCTTACATGAAACAGCTTGCTTGTTCTAGGAAAACTACTACCATTCATTCGAATTTCAGCATTCGGCATCAAGATACAAGCATCTCCAAGATCTACCACATTTCACTAGACTACCACAACATAGCATCAAGTAGATCAATGGACTTCACTTGCCTTAAGTTCACGAAATCACGGCAAGCAAAACAATGACTTGGGGGGCTTTGGGCGAGGCTCGATCGACGGCGGAGCTAGACGGCGTCAATGGCGGCAGCAGGTGCACGCACGGCGGGGCCGGTCTTCTTCTTCCCTTCGCCAAAGCACCCTCACAGCCCTCTCTCGGTTTCACTCTCTCTCTTGGCTTCACTCTCTCGATTAATCCACCTCCCCCCCCCCCCTTTTTCTTTTAAGCTCTTGATTAGTTAGTAATCATTAGATTTTGCAAGCAAGAGACACTTGGCTCCAAGGGAAAGACAAGTGGCTTCATCAATAGGACAAATGGAGAGGGTGGCGTGGGCTTCTTCATCTGATTCTCTCCTCCCTTCAGTCGATGGCCTTGTGGGCCTCTTGAGCCTGCTTTTGGGCCCAAAACATTGTGGCCGAAAGTCCAAATTAAATGGCCCAAAATCTCTGAAAAATAAGCCCATAATTTTTGTACAATTATTAAGCACTAGGTTTCCACAAAAATCAATTTGATATCCCTATAGTCAATTTGCTTCATATACAAGGATATAACCAAAGTTCTCACGTGTAGTCCAACTCCTCAAAATTTTACTCTTAATTTTTCAACAGGCATGTCCCTCATGCATGGCTGAATTCCATCCCTTTGTTAGAAAATTAAGTTGATCAATGTCCAAATTCCTCTCTTTTTCTATATATATATACTTAATTGGTATGGTTGAGATTTTCGAATGTCACAATTCTCCCCTCCTTAGAGAATTTCGTTCTCGAAATTATACATTACTTATGCCTCTTTAAACAAGTGAGGGTACCTTTCCCTCATCTCATTTTCACTTTCCCATGTGGCTTCCTCCACATCATGATATTGCCATAATATCTTAACCAATGGTATTTTCTTGGTCCCGAGAATTTGTTTCTTTCGATCTAGTACTTGCATAGGCTCCTCAATGTACCTCACTTTCTCATCCACTTTGATGGCTTCATGATCGAGTATGTGACTATGATCCGGTCAATATCTCCTTAGCATCGACACATGGAACATATCATGTAAATTTCCCAATTTAGGAGGCAGTGCCAAACGATAAGCTACGCCTCATATTCTTTCGAGTATCTCAAAGAGTCCAACAAATCTAGGGCTCAACTTACCCTTCATTCCGAATTGAGATATTCCTTTCATAGGGGATACTTTAAGGAGCACATGAGCCCGCACATGATCCCCCACATTAAACTCTAAAGGTCTTCTACGCTTATCTACGTAATCTTTTTGCCTACTCTGGGCTGTTTTAAGTCTTTCCGTGATATTTTCAATAGCCTCAGTAGTAATTTGTACCAATTCAGGTCTTGTCAATTTCCTTTCACCTACTTCATTCCAACAAACAGGAGTCCTGCACCTTCTTCCATATAATGCTTCATACAGAGCCATGCTTATACTTTTTTGAAAACTATTGTTATAGGCGAACTCTATCAAGTGCAATTTTTCATCCCAACTTCCCTTAAAATCAATAATACATGCTCTCATCATATCTTCCAGGGTTTGGATCACTCTTTTCGTTTGTCCATCTGTTTGAGGATGAAAAGCAATACTAAATTGAAGCTTTGTTCCTAAAGCATTTTGGAGACTTTGCCAAAAATTTGAAGTAAACCTAGAGTCTCGATCATATGTGATCATTATAGGAATACCATGTAAGCGTATCACTTGGCTTACATATATCTCAGCAAGCTTATTCATCGAGTAGTCTACGCGGACCGCTAGGAAATGAGCAGACTTAGTCAAGCGATCTACTATCACCCAAATAGAGTCGTGACCACTTGATGTCCTTGGCAGTCCTTGCACAAAGTCTATCGTCACATGCTCCCACTTCCATTCTGGTATATCTAACGGTCTCAATAGTCCAACAAATTTGCGGTGTTCCGCTTTCACTTGCTGACAAGTTAAACACTAAGAAACGTGTTTAGCTACATCCGTTTTCATACCATTTCACCAAAACCGCTGGCATAAATTTCTATACATTTTTGTGCTACCTGGATGAATATTATAATTACTCCTATGTGCTTCCGATAGGATTTCCCTTCTCACTTCTTCATTATCAAGAACACAGAGCCGTCCTTGGCACCTTACTGCTCCATCCTTAGAGACTTGAAACTCTGGTCTTTTTCCTAAAGACACAACGTTTCGTATTTCCACAATCTCTGGGTCAAATTTATGTAGAATCTTAACTTTCTGAATAATTTCAGGCTCAATCCTTAATGCAGTGAGCATACCAGTAATATGGTATATTTCCAACTTGAAGTCTGAATCCATAATTAACTTTAACAGATTCCACTATGTTATTCTTAGACTAGCCATGTCCATAGCTGACTTTCGACTAAGGGCATCTGCCACTTTATTTGCCTTTCCTGGATGGTATCGTATTTCATAGTCATAATCTTTTAGTAATTCCATCCATCTTCTCTGTCTCATGTTCAACTCTTTTTGTGAAAACAAATACTTCGAACTCTTATGATCTGTATAGATTTCAAACTTCTCTCCATACATATAATGTCTCCATATTTTCAAAGCAAATACTATAGCTACCAATTCTAAATCGTGGGTTGGGTAATTTAATTCATGTGGTTTCAACTGCCTCGATGCATAAGTTATGACATTGTCATGCTGCATCAAAACACATCTTAGTCCTTTATGAGAAGCATCACTATACACCGTGAATCCATTAGATCCAGATGGTATAGTTAGAATTGGAGCTGTAGTTAACTTCCTTTTAAGTTCCTGGAAACTTCTTTCACATTCTCCACTCTAGTCAAACCTCACATTTTTCTGAGTCAATTTCGTTAAAGGTCTTGGTAGGTGCGAAAATCCTTCGATAAACCTCCTATAATAGCCAGCCAACCCTAAGAAACTCCGTATCTTAGTCGGCGTTGTCGGTCTTGGCCAATTCACTACCATCTCAAACTTTGCAGGGTCTACCGCAATTCCATTTCCCGACACCACGTGCCCTATAAATATTATCTAGTTTAACCAGAATTCACACTTATTGAATTTGGCAAATAATTTATGATCTCTTAGTGTTTGCAATGCTATTCTCAGGTGCCATTCATGTTCTTCAGGTCCTTTAGAATTTATCAGGATATCATCAATGAAGACAATTATAAACTGATCTAGATAAGGCTTAAATATCCTATTCATTAAATCCATGAATGCAGCTAGTGCATTCGTTAATCCAAAAGGCATAACTAGGAACTCATAATGTCCATAACGAGTCCTAAATGCAGTCTTAGGAATGTCTTCTTTCTTTATCCTTAAGTGATGGTATCTTGACCTTAAGTCAATTTTAGAAAAGACGGAACTTCCTTGCAATTGATCAAATAAATCATCAATTTTAGGCAAGGGATATTTATTCTTTACAGTCACTTGGTTCAGCTGCCTATAGTCAATACATAGATGCATCAACCCATCCTTCTTTTTCACAAATAGGACTGGTGCACCACTTGGCCTAATAAATCCCTTATCAAGCAACTCTTGTAGTTGCACTTTCAATTCCTTCAGTTCCACCAAGGCCATTCTATACAAGGCTTTTGATATTGGTCCTGTTCCAGGTATTAGTTCAATTTCAAACTCAATTTCTCGTTCCGATGGTAATCCAGGTAACTCCTCAAGAAACACATCTTGAAAGTCCCTGACTATTAGAATCTCATCGATTTTAGCCTCTTTCTTAGTAAGATCTCTTACTACTGCTAGGTATCCTTGACATCCTTCGTCAAGTAATTCATGAGCTTCTACCATTGAGATGATGGCTATAGAGGGGTTTGTCTAACCTCCAAAAGATTTAAAACTAGACTGGTCAGGTAACATGAATTGGATCACTTTCACATAGCAATCTACCTTAGCCCGATACTTATGGAGCCAGTCCATTCCTATGATAACATCAAAGTCATACATAGCCATCACAACTAGATCTATTTGTGACACCTTGAACCACCTAGGGTCGCCACAGGCACCTGACATTACACCTTATGGAACACTAGCCACATCTCTCTTGAGGAAGCGTCGTAAATCATAGATACATTTTTTTTTTTGAAAAACGGTCCCAGCACGACTCATTAGCGGAAGCGAAATATTTTATCGCCATCTATCCCTCCTAACAACCATGATACAATTGCACACCACTAAATACCATAGGAAAAGATAAAACCATGCCACTTTTATTTATATATATTTTCGTGATGGATTTTTGCGGGTCAATACAACAAAAGAAAGCCAAGATTTTCAACTACACTTGGCCACATCCCAAAAAGATACTATGACCCCTAAAGTAATCACATGACGTCCTCCATCTAACAGTGGCAGCTATTCCCAAAAAGAAGCTCCAGCTCTCTACCCCTCACGCAATCATCACACCCATCCTGGCATGTCGGGTGGTGGTGGTGGCAACATCCCCCTAAACACCCTATCTCGGCGAACATGAATGGACAGGAACTCTTGGATGATTGGGCCCCTAGCCAGGCCCACATCGTACATAACCAGCACTCGCACTCGCACTCGCACAAAAGTCAATCTAGGGACGGCGACGCAGTCGATCTCCGTACATTTTACTTCTACATCCGATGGGAGGCCATAGAAGGTACCTCGCATGACGGTAGGAAGTGGCATCTTTCTAATCTGAAATGTTGGTCCCCGAACGGGTGAGTACAACCACTCAGCAGGTAAAGAAATCCAATAACCACTCATTGCAACATGCAATACAATCACAACATCATACATGTCACTCATGCATCCAAGCATACTTACCTCGAGGCCATGCATATACCATCATACATCTTCATCACAGTCATAACACATACATATCATCAGGCCATGGGTGATCATCATCATGTCATATATGCATATCATCATGCCATAGGTAATCATCATCATATCATGTCATATATGCATATCATCATGCCATAGGTGATCATCATCCTATCATGTCATATATAAATATCATCATGCCATAGGTGATCATCATCATATCATGTCATATATGCATATCATCATGCCATAGGTGATCATCATCCTATCATGTCATATATGCATATCATCATGCCATAGGTGATCATCATCCTATCATGTCATATATGCATATCATCATGCCATAGGTGATCATCATCATATCATGTCATATATGCATGATTCAATTTCCACTTTGACTTTCAATTCGATCACCACATCACTCTTTCTCGAGATCATCAATTTCATCCCATACTTTACACTCGCATCCCATCCTGGCATTGCGAGAAAAACTCCAGCATTCAGCCATTTAAGGCCACCGGGCATCCGACACCCCCACATTCCAGGCATCTCGCATCCCAACTAGCATCACGAGGCATCCTCTCGGGCAAAGACCTCCGATGCTTCCGGCACCCAACCATTCCAGGCATCCTAATACTCCTAGGGCCATCCGGCCATGTATCTCTATACATTTCGGGCATCTAGCACCCCCCATCCCGAGCATCCTAATACTCCCAGGGCATTATCATCCGCCACAAACAGTTTCCTCATTTATCATTGTTCATGTTTACCAATTTAGGTCTCAACTTAGCATAGCATGTGATGTAATGGCAAATAAAAATCACTTTCATCCTTTGATTTATACATGCATCATCAGTCATCATCATACATGCAGCAAGAAGCAATCATTAATAAAAATAGCATTTATGGAATTCATACAATTTGGAATAGTGCATTTATCATGCCTTTTTGAAATTTATTTAAATTCCAGCTTGTACCATTTTTGAAAATATTTAAATTAAATATCCATATGATTCCCAAAAATCATGAAATTAAGGAATATGATAAACAAGATAATAAGATAATGATTTCATGAAAAACACATGGCCAATAAAGTTCCACACAAAAGATATCATTCACACAATCACAGCATGCAATTTCAGATAAAAACAGAATGTGCAATTTTTGAAATAATTCGATTAAAATACCCAAACGACCTCCAAAAATTATGAAATTTTACTAGGTTATAGTTAAGACACTAAATTATATTTTTCATGAAGACTTCTAGGCCAGATTCGTTTCAGATAATTTCCTATAGTCGTTCGAAGCTTCTGGTCCTTATACTGAAACGTCCAGTGTAGTCATCTCCGAATTACCGAGTTTTTACCCACTTATAATTATTATTTTCCTCTGAAATTCGGATATGTTTTACTTCAAGAGGTCCCCTACAACTTTCACGAAGGGATCTAAGTCAAATTTCCAAAGGACAGTTTCCATATCGGTCCATGAATTCTCGGATGTCCAGTACCGCGTCTCCAGATTTATCGTCTTCAAGAGTAGTTCGATTAACTAGGCTATACTTATTCATTTTACTTAAAATTTGAGTATGTTAGTCCTTAAGATGTTCTCTAAAAGTTTCATGAATAAGTCGAAGAGAGATTCTTGATAAAAATCAACATGCAACCACAAATCTACCACAAGGTCAGCAAAACAGTTCCAGATCTAGTGTCTCTGTAGGATGAGAGTTTGACCCCTTAAATCTCCATCATTTTGCACCAAATTTTAGTATGTTGTAGTTTAAGATGTTAGTTACAGCTTTAATGAAGAAATAAAAGTCAAAAGCGAACTCAAAACATGCATGCAAGCTCTCACAAGATTCAGGCTCAGGCGGTTCATGCGAAAACAGCAACACCACTCAAGAACAAGTCATCCTAGCTTCGGTTTCCCCCTCCTAATCACCCAAAATTCGACATTTCTACAAACATACATGCAACACACACATGCAAGAGTAGCAAGAGGACCCCAACTTGCCTCTAGACCGAGGAGAACGATGGCACACGGCGGATGAACGGGCGGCGTGCGGCGGCGACGGGCGACTCCTCCCCCTTCTCGGCTTCTCTTCTCTCAGCCTCACTCCCTCTCTCTCTCGAACGATTCTCTCTCTCTCACTTGGCCGAACAACACAACTGGCCACTCTCTCTCTCTCCTCTTCCTTTTTTTTTCCCCCAATTCCTCATCATTAGCAATCATCACCATGCCACTTAAATTGGCCAATGCATGAAGGCCTCTTTGCCACTTGGCAAGACCCATGCAATGGGCTGGCCACCCTCCATCTTGGGCCTCCCTTGGGCTGGTGACAGCCCTATCCATGGGCCTCCATTGGGCCGGTGATAGCCCTATCCATGGGCCTCCATTGGGCCGGCCAGCTTGGCCCATCTTAGGCCCATCCCTCTTGGGCCTAAGTCCCAAGCCTAATTAGGCCAAATTCAACCCTTTTAAAATTATTCAAATCCCCATTAAATTAAAGTACTAGATTACAAATTAAGATGACTATACACTTGAAATTTTAATTCCATAAGTTCCAATTTATCACACACACGGCCAAGGATAAGACTTCCTTTCCCAAAATTCATCCATTTAAAGACTCGGCCATACATCTCATTACAACTCATGGACTAGGAGGCTACAAAATACAAGTAGCAGCACTTCTATCACCTATCCATAGCTCATGGCATATTTAGGAATTTTTATGAAATTCCGAGATGCCACACTATTTCCATATCTTGTCCTCCTATAGTTATCTTACATTTTGCACACATCATTGTAGATAATACCATATTCTTTAAAGGCGTGGAAACACAAAGAGGCATCTCAAGAGATGTAGCTTCTATTTTACTCAATTGCCTATATCTTTCAGATATAAATAATGCGTAGCACCCGTGTCAAACAATGAATATGCCTTCTTGCCATTTATAAAAATCGTACCTAAGATAACATTTTTGGAAGCTTCCGCTTCCTCTTAGGTGACCACATACACCCTTGTGCTGGTGGCCTCTGTTGATCCTTGTTAGATTTGGTCTAACAGTACTTTGTTGTACCTGTCGCACCAAGTCGACACTTAGCTATGACCTCTCTTGTGGACAATCTCTCTTGAGGTGACTTACCTGTCCACAACCATAACATTTTAGCCGTCCATTGCAAGGTCCTGGGCCATGTTGCCCATCACATCTTCGATAAGTATTATTTTGATAGGGTGCTTTTCCTAAATTCAGGCCATCCCTGGCTTTTCCAAAGTTTCTAAAATTACTCTTTTTCTTAGATTCCTAGGTTTGACCTTGACCAGGATAGGGTCTCTTACCCCGTCAGATATCATTAAAGGTCAACTGTCTCTTAGACTTTGATTGCTCTCTCACCAGTTCTTGCTCTACCACCCGTGCCATTTCATAAATTTCGTTATAATCTCTTATGTTCAAAGGCACCAGTTGCTTTCTTATGTCAGTCCTTAATCCCTTCAAGAATCTCTTAGCTTTTTCCTTTTGATCCTCAATCAGTCTGGGAGCATATCTAGACAATTCAGAAAATTTTGCCTCATACTAGTCTACTGTCAGCTCCCTTTGTTCTAAGTAAACAAATTCAGTGATCTTTTTATCCCTGGCACAATCAGAAAAATGCTTTCTATTGAAAACTCTAACAAATTCATCCCAATTTATATCAATACCTGGTGGAAAGATCATATCTCTTGAAGCTCTCCACCAAAATTTTGCATTTCCCTCCAACTGGTATTCTGCCAAAGTTATTTTCTCAGCATCATTGCAGTCCAACAACCGAAAAATTCGTTCCATTCCATCTATCCATTGTTCCGCCTCTTCAGGACTTCCTGTTCCACTAAACTTAGGTGGCTTCAACTTCAGAAATTGTTCCACTAGTCCTTGAGGGTGACGTTCCACTTCGGGTTGTTGTTGCGCTTGTTTTTTCATCAGATTTCCTATATTGGCCAATGCCTGCAGGATGTCTTCCATTCGGGGTTCAGTCCTTGCAACAGAGGCTTCAGCCCTCGATGGATAAGAACTTCCAGCTCGTACCATGATTTTCCTGTATTTTCCAAGTATTTGTCTCACGAATAATCTGTCACTCAATGTCTCCATTTAAAAGCAATTATAACTATATATAAGTAACATAAAATGTTATTGGCACCTAAAAGCAACTTATAAAAAAAATTACTAGGGATCTACGAGTGAATACCCATCATCCGTTGTTCAAAGTTAGTCAACTATCCCAGTTAGTATCCTATGGTGTGCATTGTCATCATATTCCTTAATTTCCTTATCACTCCACATAAAACCATTGCTCTGATACCACCCGCTGTGGCACCCCAACTAACGACCCCTGATTTGTTAAGGTCGCTACAGTTCACCTACTTTTCACTTGTCCTAATAACATATCACTCTGATACCATTGAATTATAGTGGGTCCATATGTCTTGGGGGTTTATATTATCTTAATCTATCCCAATGCAGTTCATATAACAGAAGCATATTCGACATCTCCCTATCCCATACTCAAACTAAATAATATCATGCAATGCACACCAACTACACCTTATATATATATATATATATATATATATATATATATATTAGAGCCGAAACACTTTTATTTACATAACTTGATCGAACATCAAGAGTTGATACATCAAAAGGCCAAGGCTTTACTAAGCTTGGCTATAACCCAAAAGTACCTGACCCCACATCAGTCATGTACACCGATCCATCATCCAGTGTCGGCTATCCAAAAAGTGTCATTCACTACTAGTCACACACACAATCACACCTAGCTCGGTGCATCGGTTGGTGGCGGCGGTAGCATCCCCATCATAACCTCGTCGCAGCGGACATGCACAGACAGGAACTCTTGCACTACATGGCCATCAGGTAGACCCACGTCATACATAACTAAAACTCGAACATGGATGAACACCAGTCCACGAACACCAACACAGGAAAGCTCCAAACACTCAACCTCAACATCGGACGGTAAGCCATAGAAAGTACCACATGTGATCGGTAATAGAGGCATCTCTTAATCTAAAATGTTAGTCCCCAAAGGGGTGAGTACAACCACTCAACAGTAAAAGATCCATCAAACTACACAATGCGACAAGCAAGACAACCAAAATTTCATGTGAAATGCACATGTCATCCATGCAATCATGCATATATATTTCCATGAGATCCATTCAATACCTCAATGATCACATCATCAATGCCAAATAGTACCAACTCAAATTCATAGATAATTCATGCACCATGCCATATGCACACACATGCGCATGATTCATTTCCCATTTTGATATTCAAAAGGATCTTATTTTTCTCCAGGGACCAGTCTTTGCATCCCTCCTGACTCTCACACCCAACCTAGCATTGCGAGACCTCCGACACACAACTCCGAGCATCTCGACACTCCCAGGGCATTGTCGACTTAAGGGTCCGACGGTATCATTAACATCACAATGTATATTCACATATATGTCTCACTTTCAAAATAGCATTTGATGCAATAATGTCAAAGGTTTAAATCAACTTTTGATGTCATATGATATGCTAAATGTCACCACATATGTTGTATAATTAACAACCCAAGATATCACATCTCATAGAGCAATTCATTTGTTCTTAAAAATAAAACAATTTTCGGATAAAACAGAATGCACTCCTTTAATTAAAATTCTGGAAAAATTAGTAAACGATCTTAATAAATTCTGAAAATTTAACATGATATAAATGAGATTTAGAGAAAAATGTTTCATGCGGAACATCATGTCAAAAGAACTTCGTACGAGTCTCTATGGTCCATGCATCACAGCCTTAAAATTTCAAGCATCACCATTGCACAGTTTTATTTACAAATTCGGTATAACCCCTAAAACAACTCAGAAAATTATGAAATTTTGATATGTTATAGAAAAAAATCTAGAGGTAAAAGTTTCATGCAGAACTAGAAGTCATATTCATTATAGATCATGAGCTTCAATCACTATAACTCTCCCTAACCCTCGGTAAGGATTTCCAGATTTAACACTTTCAAAGACAAATCGTTTCTCCAACCAATACTTCTCTGTTTCTTCTCAAATTTTAGTATGTTACTCCTCAAGATGTCATCTACAACTTTTATCAAGAACACAAAATCAAATTTCAACTGGGTTATTTTATAAAACTCACGGAGTCGCAAGGAGTCGGGCTGTTCTTACATGAAACAGCTTGCTTGTTCTAGGAAAACAACTACCATTCATTCGAATTTCAGCATCCGGCATCAAGATACAAGCATCTCCAAGATCTACCATTTCACTAGACTACCACAACATAACAACAAATAGATCAATGGACTTCACTTGCCTTAAGTTCACGAAATCATAGCAAGCAAAAGAGCGACTTGGGGGGCTTCGAGCATGGCTCGATCCACGGCGGAGCTAGGCGGCGTCGATGGCGACAACAGGCGCATGCACGGTAGGGCTGGTCTTCTTCTTCCCCTTGCCAAAGCACCCTCACAGCTCTCTCTCGGTTTCACTCTCTCTCTCAACTTCACTCTCTCTCTCTCGGCTTCACTCTCTCGATCAATCTGCCCCTCCTTTTCTTTTAATCTCTTGATTAGTTAGTAATCATTAGATTTTGCATGCAAGAGACACTTGGTTCCAAGGGGAAGACAAGTGGCTTCATCATTAGGACAAATGGAGAGGGTGGCATGGGCTTCTTCATCTGGTTCTCTCCTCCCTTCGGTTAATGGCCTTGTGGGCCTCTTGAGCCTACTTTGGGGCCCAAAAATTTGTGGCCGAAAGTCCAAATTAAATGGCCCACAAAATAAGCCCACAATTTCTGTACAATTATTAAGCACTTGGTTTCCACAAAAATCAATTTGATATCCCTATAGTCAATTTGCTTCATAAACAAGGATATAACCAAAGTTCTCATGTGTAGGCCAACCCCTCAAAATTTTTCTCTTAATTTTTCATCAGGCGTGTCCCTCATGCGTGGCCAAGTTCCATCCCTTCGGCACAAGATTAAATCGACCAATGTCCAAATTCCTCTCTTTATATATATATATATATATATATATATATATATATATATATATATACTTAATTTGTATGGTTGGGATTTTCGGATGCCACACCTAAATTTTCTATTGCATTGAATGGGGAGTTACATGGGTTCTTTGCTAGTGGTCATGGCCTTAGGCAGGATGATCCTATATGTCCCTATTTATTTACATTGGTTATGGAGGTTCTCTCCGGGATCCTTATTAAGTGCTCCTTGAAGCCGGACTTTAAATTCTTTTGGAGATGCAGGGCTACCAACCTCTTGCACATTTTCTTTGTGGATGATGTCTTTCTATTCTTTGAAGCCGACTTGCCTTTGGTGACTCTCCTCAAAGAAGGCCTCCAAACATTCTCGGATTGGAGTGGGTTACACCCAAACTCGAACAAAAGTGAGGTTTTCTTGGCTGGGGGCTCGCCTACCTTAAGGAACCAAATCCTTCTTGACCTCGGCTTCCATGAAGGGAACTTACCGATACGTTATATGGGGGTTCCAATTATTATGTTGAGGCTTCGAAAGATGGATTGTTGTGCTCTTGTCAATCGTATTACTGCAAGGGTGCAATCTTCAGCACATCGTTTTTTTATTGTTTGCCGGTTGACTTCAATTTATCAGGTTAGTCTTTCATGTTATCCAAGCTTATTGGGCGAGTGTTTTCATTTTTCCTACAGCTATGTTGGACCAAATTGAGCGTATACTCAAACAAATCCTTTGGAGAGGTCCCAAATTTGGTAGAGGGGGGGCCAAGGTTTCCTAGGATGATATTTGCCTCTTGAAGGTGGAGGGAGGCTTGGTATCTAAAGGCTCTGAGATTGTAACAAGGCCGACATGCTGAAATACATCTGGTTTCTGTTTTAAGATAAGGAGTCGCTATGGTGCAAGTGGGTCCACTCGATTTTTAAAAAAGGAGTAATTTCTAGGTCGTTAAAAAGCCAACCTACTATTAGTGGGCCTGGAAGAAGATCTTACAACTCAGGACGGAGATCCAACACGCCTTCTTTTGGAGAATAGGGGATGGCCTCTTAGTGTCACTCTGGTTTGATAATTGGCACCCTAAGGGTCCTTTGAACTTAATCTTTTTGGATTTGATCATCTATAGATCCGGCCTTTCTAGGCAGGCTACATTGGTAGGTCTTTTCTCTAATGATGGCTAGGCCATTTAGAAGATGTTAGAATCGTGGGAGTACCCCCTTCCAACCCTGTCTCAGGATCCATATTGTTTTTGTTGGAGGGAGCACTCGTCGGGCCATTTTACAATTGTGACGGCTTGGGAGGCCATCGGATGGAAGAAACCCTAGGTCCTTTGGCATGCGTTCATTTGGAACAATGCCATCACACCTCGGTATCAGGTTAACCTTTGGCTTATGGCAAAGCGCAGACTTCCTACGCAAACTCTCCTTCGGTCTTATGGTAGAATAGATAGTGGCTCTTATCCTTTTTGCAATGATATGCTTGTTTCTATTGATCATATGTTTTTTAGGTGTCATGCCACAGTTGGCATCCCTTTCTTTTAGGTAGCCAGATGCAATCTTCCATGGCGTAACAGGTCTTGGGGTGAGAATTTCCGCTTGGCCACTACCTTGCTTTTAGGTAAGGATTTTTATAAGTGCATTGCCCGCTTTTCTTTTGGGGTGCTTTGTCATATTATGTGGAAAAATAGGAACAACATACTTTTTAGAGATGAGCCTCTTACTGTCCTAGCCATGAAGGACCATCTCTTTAAAGTTGTTAAGGACAAGGCTGTCACCTTTAGGAATGTGGAGGATTCTACACAGAATAGGAGATTGTAGCATAGTTGGGGCATTGACCCGATTATCTTCCCTTTTAGAGATCTTGATCCACCCATCTGAGGCTCACTTGGTTCCGGTGGTTCTTGATTTCGTACCTCTCAGTCCAAGGTTGCTACGGCCTGCTGCAGGAGGTGTCATCTCTCCTACCTGGGTGGTTGTGTTTTGGTTGTATTTGTTTGACAATTGTTCATGCTGAGTTAGTGCTATTTAGTCTTTTCTAGGCGTGTAGCTTTCTAGCCGCTTAGCTCTTTTACATCTCTACATCCTTCCATTCATAATGATTTAACTCATCTTAAGTGTAAGTTTTGGTCATTCCCAATATACTACTTATTCCTACCCCTCCCCCCCAAAGGGGGTGCCAAGTGAATTTTAAAAAGGGATTTTTGATGTTTTGGCTATATGATGGAAATTAAGGGCGCGCGTGATAAAATTTCTACTTCTCTATTTCTTTGTTCCACGGAACAGGTTTGGAACAGAAATCTGTTTGGTAACACAATTTGATTTTTCTATTTCTGGAATAGATTTCTATTCCAGAAATAGATTTGAAGAAGAAATCATGAGCTAAAATTTTTAACTTCTCAATTACTGACTAGAAATCAATTTCTGTTCTAGAAATTTTGTCATGCGTACCCTAAAAGTTGGCTTGGTTGATGATGTGCCTGCATGGTTAAGTTAATTGAGTGGTTCAATTTAATTCAATGCAATTTATTTAATTAATTATAATTAGCGTAAATTGTGACGAGATAGCCATTTATTAAAATTTTATGTTGTTGTCGTGGTTGAATTTATATGTGAAATTGATTGCTTATATGTGAAATTAAGTGTTTGATGGTGATTGGCAATTATTATTACAAAATTTGATTTATGGCATTTAAATAGAAAAAAAAAATACTAGGTGTTGGTTTTTGATGCCGAAAATGTTTTACTCATATAAAACATCGTGGAATTTTGAAATGGCTAAATATCACGTTTTATGATTCAATTTAAAGGTGTGACCACACACAATATTTTACCAGGTATTTTTAATATGAAGAAAATTAGCCAAGTCCATTATTTGAAATTGAAGCATTTGAGTGCAAAGCACAATATTCTTGGCTAAGCATGGATGTGCATGTGGTCATTATCGAAACCTGTCCTGATGCATTCACGCTGGACAATGCCCGATTAAGTTCAGATGCCCTTGACAACGGATGCCTATTGTAGTGGAGGCTAGGCCAATGCTCCTTCAGGAATGCCGGCTAAATGTAGACGTTGTTGTGTTCGACGAAATAGGACGACACCTGGTTATGCTGGATGACCGCCAACTGTTGAGTTGGTTGTGGCCGTAGGGTTGCAAATAACTGGGACACGCTTGAGTGATGGAGATAGACATATCTGATTATGGGACAAAATTGTGTGGCATGAAATGGGATGCGTTATAATGATTTGGCCTTATAATTAAGACCCATGTGATTGATTAATATATGAAAATGAGGTGTTCCAGTTATTGATTTACACTTACTATGTTCATAAATGTATATGTGGTGTACTAATGTGCAGGGAAGTGCTGAGGCGAGGTAAGTCCTATATGGTGCATGTTTAGGATGCCTCTGAGTGAATTTTCGTCTTAATCGGGGTTTAAGGTTTTGACTCACTGAGATTTTATCTCACCCTGTCATGGGCTAACCTTTTTTAAGGCCGTAGCGTGGAGATCTGCTAAGTGCAGTGTGGTGGGTACGAGATGCGGTACCTTTTGGATGGCCCTGCTATTAGCAAAGTTTAGGGTGACCTTGATCCTTGAGGATTTTGAGAGGGTCGGTTGGAAGTTGCCAGTGTACGAACTTGTAAATCATTAAGTTTCCTAGGGACAACAGTAGTTAAATGAATTAGTTGTTTTCAGCAACTTTTGTTTTGATTGACTATTCTTATGTGTGTTTATTGGCTGGGTGTTTATTTAATTTGTTTTTGCATGTGCTTAATTGTTTTTTTTTTTAATGGGTCAGCGACGCGTTTTTGGATGTTGCAAATTTTAAATCGACCGCCAAGGGATGTGCGCATGCTTGGGGTTCAGGGCGTGACAAACACGGTACAAGGAGGCTTGGAACTGGACGGTGGATACATCTTCTGATGCTCTTCCTTGCCATCTCCGATGATGAGGACTGTGTCCATTCCCCAGCTCGCATGGTGTTCTAAGTGACATTGCATGAACCACACTCCTGCAGCCACCCGTAAAAGAATAAACAGTCAATTATGCGTTCATATACACGACTGAATTCATGCAAAACTAATGCCAAAATGGTAGATACATGATAATAGATGCTATTCATTTGCTAACAAAAATGATATGTTTCCGTGCGTTTCTATCGATGAAATTATAGTACCTGGATTATCGGCTTTGAATCTAATCAATGTCCACCCATTTTTGGGGAGTCCAATGGTGTTAACATAGGGCGAATCCACTAGATTATAATCCGATACATCGGAGTCGCTGAAATTTCCATTGCCCATCCCAACGACATAAAAGCTATAGCCGTGTAAATGCACTGGGTGATTCTTTGCTGCTCCCAAATTGGTCCCTTGGAATCTTATTTCGACCTCCTCATTATAGTTAATCATCAACACTTCGGTACTCACATTGGCAGCTTCCCCTAAGGCTGATACATTCCCGGTATAGCCGAACACAAAAGGTGGTTCATCCGGAAAATTTTCGTTGTAGATTCCTGGAAGAGTTTTGCACACACAAGACAAATATAATATTATTAGACACATTTGGATGTTGAATTATGCCTTCACTCTAAGACAATGGAAGTTTTAGCCAGTTAAATTGGTTCGATTGGAAGAATGCTTCAACCCGAATCAACTCTATCAGTTTGAGAAAGATATTCAATCCGGACAAATAGGAACAAAGTTTTAGGTCTAAGGATTTACGTACTTGTAGTATGCTTGGGGAATGCTAATTGAGGGAGCCAAAAAACTTATGTTGTTCAAGCTTGCCGAATGCATAGAGCCGTCTGGATCAGTACACGTTTGATTAGCAAGACAAGGCTGCTGATTCACAGACATTATGATTGTAATGCTTCTTGTGATGTTGGTTGGAACCGTGGATGGATGTTCTTTGCTATTCAAACTCCTCAACCAAATAGTAAAGTTTCTGGTGTCACTCTTATTGGTAAAACCTGGAAGTTTAGGTAACACGGGAGTCTCCGAGTGGTTATAAGTGTTGTTGTATTGGAATATTCCTCTTGTGACGTTTTCATTGGACGAGGCAGTTGTGTCCACGAACGGACTGAAAACCATATAGTAACGACCGAGGGTTTGGTTTGCAGTGACCAATACATCCATCATTTGACCGGGAGTTATCATGAGGTACTTAGTATTAAGCGGCTTTAAATAAGCTCATCCATTCTTACCACAGTGAGATTGTGCTTAGCTATGCCGAAGAACATCTCTTCATTCAATCCGGAGTGGATGATCCGGAGGAGATACGTTTTTCCTTGCACAACCGTTATATTGTACGCTGAACCTAAGAAAGCAAAAAAACAAAACAAAACAAAACAAAACACTCCATATTAAATAGTACTTATGGAGATCCTAAAATTACTCATACTATATATGAATCATCATTAATTAATTTTAAGGCATAATAATTTCGCAAAGATCTCATTTCATTAATTATAGAGTAGTAAGGTTTTATTTCATTACTTTTTGAATAAGACCTTTTCTTTTATATTTATAGCATATATCACACTCATATATATATATATATATATATATATATATATATATAAACACACACACTAGAATTAGTACCATTAGAGCATGAATAACTATCTCCTGGTTGACCATTGATAGTATAGGCCACAAACGAGTCTGGATCACCTCCAGATGCAAGAGCCTCGTCGATTATCTCCTTCGTATCTCTTGCATACCATTCAGCTGCATGCCAAAAAATAATTTTGTTTAAGAAAAACAATGCAAACTATTATTTATGTGCGTATGTGTTTGATTGAGTGAAAAACTTATTCTTGAAAGTTAAGTTAGTTGAAAGTAGCATACAAATCACGATTGTGTGTTGCTCGTCAAACTCATAAGGGTAGTTGGTGTCGTTGACGGGCAAAATGATTATAGGACCAGGTATTGTGGCACATTACTAGTCACTGTGGGTGTGCCACCACAATGTGCCCTCTTCCTCGGTGAGTTTGATTTTCTAAAGGAAGCTTGAGTTCGTAGGGATGGGGCATTGCATGACATATTTTGGGCCATCAGACCAAGGGTACCGTATCTGTCTCACTCCATGCCTACACGTGTGTATAGTATTATGGGGAAGAGAGAGAGAGAGAGAGAGAGAGAGAGAGAGAGATGGTTGTATTATTACCAGTGAATAGTGATTCCATAAGGTCCTAAGTTGGTGACATTAACGTAGATAGTGTCACCCTTGTGAGCACGGATCTCCGGCCCAAGAAATAGACCGTTCACAATTATTACACTCCGATTTGTTTCACATAGCATCTCAATAGGTGTCTCATTTACCTGCAACAAAAATCATCCCATGAATCTTGAACCATTATACCCATAAAATAAGTTGCCTTATTAAATTGACACAAGGCCTGTAGCTGAACTTTCTTATGGATCAAGACTCCAAACGGGGTTGGAAACCGCCTCCCAAAAGAGTAAAATGCATAAATCATACAACCGTAGATATTGCCAGATTACTACTGAACTCTCAAGAAGTCAAAATCTTCAGAAAAATCACATTTAGTTTGGTATTTGAATGCTGTAGTGCTCGGCCTCAAGCATACTCCAAGATTTAACTTGCTGAGAGATTTAGATGTAAAGATCATTGTTGAAATAGGGAGATTTTTGCGTTGAATATACTGATGGGATGGTGGTCAACTATAATGCCTCTGAAAGAGGCTAAAACTGGTAACAATCAAATGCTTTGAGTAGTCACTAAATGTTCACCAAGGGAATGCTCCTACTCACCACAAAATCATAGAAGAGGACTTCGCATTGAGCCATGCAGAAGAGCAGGGTCGCAGTGACTGCGAACCCTAGAAATGTTCCGATCGTCCCTCTCTCTCCCTGATACAAAATTGAACTTGTACTAATCACTCGATCCAGAAGTAAAGAGGAGACTTGGCTTGTGCTGTATCTTTGTTCTTGTGACCTTCACCTTCAATTAACGGGGGCTTTATTTAAAGGAAACGTCTTTCAATGTTTGGTGATCTGTGACTACCGTAGGTCCCACAGAAACACGTGCAAATGGAAATTACATAAAATATGAGCATTTGTCATTTAAAGGCTCGTGCTCGTTCTTCCCGTGTTTCCACGAGGAAGAAGAAGAAGATTGGTTGAAGATCTCCACAAAGGAACGGGCTGGATAACTACTCTCAACTTGTTTCGTCGTGCCGGCCAGAAAGAGAGAGGACCTAAAGGCAAACGATATCTTACGCGCTCGACAACTGCTTCAAGATTCATTACCGATTCTTATGTTGTTCTTTTCTGGAGACAGAGGGCGTCCACGTTTTTTCTGGGAGGAATGCTCGTGAATGAAGTTTCAAATCCCATATGTCATGTTCCTGGACACAAGTCGACCAGGTCCCTGTTTCAGGAGTGAACAGAGCCGCTAGAAGTCGGCAGATATGCCGCAGAGAAAAATGAAAGAGTGAAAGAATTTTTTTTTTTTTTTAAATAATAGTTTGCCGACCGAAGAAAAGAAAAAAGAATAACTCGTACAGAAAGTCCAGCTAATGTTCTAGGTGCCCTAGTCATAAAGGCAAGTTTTGCCTTAGGCTTGGTTAGTTTTACAAAAAATTAATGATAGAATAACACTTGAATCAGCTATAAAATAAAACGAATGGACGAAAAAATATTCTTATCATTGACCAACATTTTTACATATAAATTATTATTAGTAATGAGAATATTTTTCTGTCGATTAATTATATCAATGGATATAATCGATTATTCTTTGAAAGTACTTTCCAAATAATTTATTTTCCATGAAATAAATTTAACTTTAAGTTGAATGAATAATCACCGAAGTTCATGCGGACTATCTCATCGGCGCCACCTATAATGCACTACAGACGCTTCCTATGATGTTTCCAGAGTGCCTATTCAGTCAACTTCGAAACTTTCCGGCTTTTCAACGTGTGACTTTCTTGCGGAATGTGCGAACAAAAATTTTACAATTCGAATCATTCCTTAAAATGTTTGATTGTCTTTTGAGAAACTCGTTCAAACACAACCATCTTATAATGCCTGCAAATGCATTTTTTTCCCCAAGGAATGTGTAAATCATCGAAGTAAAGCATTTTCTAGAATTTTATGGAGTAAATTATTTTCTCCAAAAGAAGAAGATGATGCAAATTGCAGAAAATAGGAATGTGAAAGCATATTTGGTTTATTTTTCCAATGTGAAATCATGGCTCATAGTCATGGCTACCTCTTCCTAATTTTTACGAGGTCTATACTGAGAGGTTTTACCTAAGACCAAGCTGTCTCAAATACTTCGTGAAACAGAAGCGGGTACGAAATCTCTTTTTCCGATCTTCCTCTTGACATATAAGCACACATAGTGGATCCAGATAAGAGACAACTACAATAGCTCGAGAAAAACATGTTCGAGCAGGTGAGTGCATTATATGATCGATAAGCACGCGGTTCGAATCATCGTTTGACTAGATGAGCCAGGATCTTTCTTTTACATGGTTAGACGAGATGCTTGCGGTCAACTTTCTTTGCAGGCCGTGGATCGGCAAGGGATGATTCACTCACAGCATTTTTCAACAAAAATACGGTCCACGAGATTGAGGGTTTTGTTGTTTATCATTGCTTCATAGACGTGAAAGACCCTTTTTCGGGTAATTTAAGTTAATTTCATAAACATTGCCAACGGGACATTAATATTTGAAAAAACCCTTAACCACCGTCGCGATATTAATGCATTTTTTTTTTTTTTTTTATGAAAACCCTTCACTTTGAGACTTGGTGATTACGCGGTACAAATTCCCAACGGAATCATCCATAAATGCCTAACATATGCTTTTGTACATATGATAAAATGCTATGGTACAAACTGTTTCTGCAATGTTAATTTTTGGTATAAATATTGGTGAATATCAATTCTAAAGAGTCCCAAAGAAAGTAAACCGAGAAACTCAAGCCATGAAGGGACAGATGCCGATTGATTCTGAAAATTTCTCATAGTAGCATGAGCTACTTCTTTTAAAGCATGTAAATACTTCTTTTCTCTTTTGCCAAAGAATTTGTTGATTATTGAAGTAAAAATAAAGCACAAATATTACCATTCTCCTGAAGATATCTACCAATTTTCTATGAGATCTATGTTAGGGGTTTACCTAGACCCAGGTGTCTCAATTCCTTCTCGAAACAGAAACCTGTACGAAATCTTTCTATTGATCTTGTTCTTGATATACAAGCATCCAAAGTGGATCCACATCAGAGACATTACAAAAGCCCCTATTAATATATGTTAGAGAAGCTAACTATATATGATTTGATTAATGACATGTGGTGTGAATCATTAATTTGACTAGGGTTTTAGTCGGTGAGTTTATGATTTAGGGACCTACTAGAAATATTGCTTTTATAAAAGTACTTCCCCGCCCAAAGAAAAAATTTCACAAAAAATTAGTCCCATTGGAAGCACGCCAACTATAATCAATCACATTAGAAAGAACAATTAGAGCATAACACATTGATTATCTAGCAAATAATGCGTCCCAATCTCTATATCATATCTCATTAAATAATACAAATCTGTCACTCATGATATGTTTGAGATAATATTCTATATGAAAAATGTCTCTAGCCACACAATCTATATGATTTATTAGAATACTACATAAAATTTCATAGAGTTCGGCCTAAAGTTGCCATAAGTGCTTCAAATTAATGTTGCATTTTGAGCCTTTAGTATCACTTCAAAAGCAACAGGCTACTGAACATTTATTAATTAATAATTTAGCTTAATCAGAACAAAATTGCAAGCATTTTATGGAAGAGGGAAATGAACAATTTTGTTTAATTCTAAAAATATCGATATAAAATCTGTTCCATATGAGACAACTTCAAGTTCACGTAGCAAAGTTGAAAAGCAAAGTTAATTCTCAAATAAAAATTAATGGAATCCTAGGCGATGGGATTTGGATTTTGATCTCCCAATAAAACAGACAAAACCTAACAATTTCCTTGGGATAATCTGGGGTCAAGACTGCTGTTACTCTCGGCGGAGTAACAATGCAGCCATCTAATCCTTTTCCAATGATTTATTTTGGGATTTTGTTAGTATAATGGTCTTTGAGTTACTATAAGTATAACGATTTGTTATGAGTTACAATATTTTAAAAGAGTGGATTTTACAACAATTTATAATTATTTATTATTTAATTTTTTATGATCTATAATAGATTGTTATTCTCACCGCATATTAAAAACTATCACCTACTCATTTGTTTTATTTTGCAAGTTGCACAAGCCCTGCACCTTTATAATATCTAGGATATAGATGATTGGACGAGATGCAAGTGGTCAACTTTGTTTACAAAAAAATGAAATGGAACACCCCCCCTCCCTGGATAGGCCGTGGATCTCCTACAGCACGGGTGATTCGATCATAGCACTTTTCAACAAAACATGGTCTAAAATATTGAGGGCATTGGTGTTACAACATTGCTTTAGACCAATGCCCTCAATATTTTAGACCGTTGAGTGGAAAACGACCTTTTCTTAGGATGAAGGATTCAGTCACATTGAGCGCAAAGATCAAAAGGATAAAGTCATTTCTTCCATCAATCCCAAGCACCATACTAATCTCTTGCTAACCCTTTGGGCCAGATAAAGATGAGCCTTCAAAGTGCCCATGTCGAGAACGACCCTACATTGGGGCTGCATAAGAGGTTACGGTCATGTTGTAGAGCGAAAGATTGAGAAATATTTTATTATTTCTGCTTGCATCAATCTTCTGGTGATAGCTTCAAAGGAATTCTCATTAGAGCTTAACTCATCCCAAGGTGAAGAAGAGCATATCCTTCTCTACCCAAATACTCATACCCGTCAATTTAACCAATTTGGGCTTGATTGTTCATTTCTGAACCCTGAGTAGTGATCATTTCCCTTCACTGGGGCAAGGCCTGAGGATTGACCACATACAATTGACATTTAGGAAACGTGAAAAACATAAGAGCTCTAAAGGTTCAAAGAGCAAAAGCTCAACAAAATTAGGGGGCATGAGAAGTAGTGTGCCTAGTAAAAGTGAGGCTAATGTCCGTAAAAATAAATAAATAAATAAATAAATAAATAAAATTAAAAAAGCCAAAAGGCCGCATCCTATGTGAAAGAAAAATTATCAAAGTTCAAGTGCTTGCGTAAAAATCATCACAAGTATAAAGGAAATTAGAAAAATGAGCAAAGCTTCTATGCAGAAATGATGGGTGAATGAACTTTTGAGATGTGCTATGTTTCAAAAGTCGAATGATTTCGAAAGATCGAGTGACTTGGTCATGATGCCATGATGATCACCGACTCTTAAAAACCCCCTTGAAAATTTTAAGCCTTTCAAGCCTTTCCCAAGCCAACAATACAACCTTCTTCCAAAGTCTCTTTTGATTGGGATGGTTTGAGTGAAAATGAGAATGCCACAAAGAAACTACTGCTTGAAGGAGTGGAGCTAATTCTATCTTGTCTTATCTTCCAAGTTCTCGACTTGTAAACCCGATGAAGATAGCAACAAATATTCCTTTATTAGCCTCAAAGCAATAATTTCTTTGTGTAAGCCCTAATCAAGCCTATATTACGATCATTTCAAAAGACCCTTTCGATCGATTAGATTGTGCTCATCGCGAATGTTTCTGAAGGCCTCTAACATGGGTTATGTGAGATACCCTTAGCAATCAGTTATTTCCCACGCAAATAGATGGGATCAAGCAGTCATTTTATCAAGAGTGTGTGAGAAACCCTTTCTGACTAAGAAGCTCTAGTTTTGAATGCTTAATGAGCTTTTTTCATGTCGTAGCCGTTCTGATAAGAACTTGACTCCCAAAGAATTTAATAATTAATGATATGTCCCCAAGCAAGATGATAGTTTTACGCCACATGTTGATAATTGACATTGAATGTTTCTTAAGGCAATTAGACTTAGCTTAATTAGCTTGTTCATTTAATGCTACAATATTGCCAATACGTCTCTTGATGACGTCTCTAATGACATTTGCTCAAGTTGAGTTTGACAAGATTCCTCTATGAAGCCATGCAATTTTTAAGGGGTTAGCGGGTGCTTCCCTAAAAACCAAAGGGTCATGGTCAGCCTTAAACCATGCCATTTCCAAGGTTGGTGGGTTTATCCTTAAATCACAAGGTTGGTGACTTTTCCTAAACCACACAGTTCGTGGGTCATCCTCAAACTACAAGGTTGGTGGGTCTATCATTAAACCACGGGGTTGGTGGCTTTTCTAAAACCACATGGCTTGTGGGTTTATTCGTAAACCACGCTTGTTCGCATCCGGTCGAAACTTGTTTGTACACGGTGAGACTATCATCCAGTTGAAACCCGTTTGTACATGATGAGACCTTTCTTCTAGTCGAAATGTACATAGTGAGACTTTTTTCCCAGTCGAAACTTATTTGTGTACAGTGAGATTATCATCTAATCGAAACCCGTCTGTACACGATGAGACCTTTCTTCCAGTCGAAACCCGTTTGTACACAGTAAGACTATCATACTTGGTCAAAACTCGTTTATACACGGTGAGACATTTCTTCCAATTGAAACCCATTTGTGCACGGTGAGACTATCATACTCAGTTGAAACCCATTTATACACAGTGAGACTTTCATACCCGGTTGAAACTCATTTGTACACGGTGAGATCTTTCTCCCAGTCGAAACTCATTTGTATACGGTGAGACTATCATACCCAGTCGAAACCTGTTTGTACATGGTGAGACCCTTTTCCTAGTCAAAACTCATTTGTATACGATGAGACTATCATATCCGTGAAACCTGTTTGTACATAATGAGATATTTTTCCCAGCCCAAACCCGTTTGTATACGGTAAGATTATCATACCCAATCGAAACCCGTTTTTACACGGTGAGACTATCAAATCTGGTTGAAATTTGTTTTTACACGATGAGACTATCATACCCGGTCGAAATCCATTTGTACATGGTGAGACGTTTATACACGATGAGACCTTTTTCCTAACCCGTTTGTACACGGTGAGCCTATCATACCTAGTCAAAACCCATTTCTACACAGTGAGACTATCACATCCGGTCAAAACCTGTTTGTAAATAATGAGACCAATTTTTCCAGTCGAAACCCGATTTTACATGGTGAGACCTCCCTTCCAAAGTAAGGTCGAAGGCTATTTTTTTACAAAGTAAGGTTGTCATTTCATCCCCTTTTCTCATCAGCAGCCCCTGATCGTCATCGTCCATGGACAAAATTAGGTGTCTCTTGTGTTTGAAATGAATCTCTCTTTGAGCTCTCATTCAAAGAGGGGCAACTGTTGACACCTAAATTTTGGCGATTTGTTTAAGTGTTTATTAATTGCATTGGAAAATTAGAGATTAATTTCTAACCCCTTAACAAAAAAAAATCATTAAAATTGCATCACATATAGACATTTGGAGCATTTGTGTCACTAGTTTTAAAATTTATCAAAAAAAAATCACAAAAAAATAATAAAAAACAAAAAAAAAACTGAAAAAGAAAGAAGAAAAGAAAAAAAAGAAGAGAAATCGAGGGAGGCTAGGTTGGGCCAAATCCAGTCTTGGCCCAACCAACCTCTCCATTTTCCTTTCTTCTTCTCTCCCTTGCGTTGGGCTCGGCCCAGCCTTCTCCCTTCAGCCCAGCCCACGCCTAGTTGTCTTCCTCATCTGCATGTGATTTGCAAAACAGAACAGAAAGGAGAAGCAGCGACAGAGGAGTAAGGGGATCAATGTGGCAGTAAGCGGTGTGATCCACGGGTTGGGGTCAATCTGGCCGGCAAGTTGGCAGCTGCAAAGGCCATGTGCACCAACTGGTCACCCTTAAAAGAGAGGGGCTCACTCATTTGTCATGGGGGGTTCGAGGGTTCAAGTGAAGGACAGAGACCTAGAGAGGGTTTGAGCGAGTGAGAGGGAAGCTGCAGGAGAAGATACACAGAGAGGAGACGGCCATGAGATAGAGAGAGTGGAATTGAGAGAGTGTCGTTATTGCTTGAGGTCCGCTCGTGGCTTACTATTTGAACTGGTAAGTCCTTCGAAACATGGGTGCTCCGTTTTGAGAGGTGTTAGGCTGGAGCACACGGTGATCAGTTCACACAAGCTTTAGCCTGGTTGATCCTCCGTTGACTCTATTGTGTGTTAGGGTTATGCTTTGCTATGTTTGAGTCTTGATTAAGTCAAAATGTGTCGTTTCAGTAGTGTCTACTAGGTCTTTGATAAAATGCCTAAGTGAATGGCCGAAGTCCTTGATGTTCAATAATCTAGTTTGATGATTGTTTGCCTTTGTATTTTTGAACTATGTCTGCTGTCACTTTTTTTTGGTATATTTTATTGTGATTCCATGGCATGTCTACCATCTTTTTGAGCTATTGTGGGAAGGACCTCTAGCGGAACTATCTTCCCTCTCTAGTGGGTCCTGTGATTTAAGGCCGTCCTAGTTGGCACTTCTTTCCATTTTAGTGTACCCTTTTTGTTTGGTGAAAACTCAGGATTGAAAATGTTAGTTTTGGCATGGTTATTTCCTTTGGTTGTTGTGGTCATTGAGGTTGGGTGCTGTTGGCTAGAGTGATGGTGGAGCGGTGCAATGTTCGTAAAGGATGGTTTAGTGTTTGGTTATGTGGGTTTAAAAAAAAAACAAAGAAAGAAAAAAGAATAAGATGAAGTTGTAGAGAATGAAGGCGTCAGGGAAGAAGATGACGCCGGAAGAAGAGAACGTGTAGAGGGGTAGACCAAAGGGGAGGAAAAAAACAAAATGAAAAGTAAGAAAAAAAGTGCAGCAAGAGAAAAATATAAAAAAAAAATAAAAAGGCAAAAAACAAAAAGGAGGAAAAGAGGTGCAAAGGCGTGAGGAGAAGATGAAGCACCCGAAAAAGACAAAGGTGTGAAAAGGACAAAAAGAGAGAAAAAAAAAGAAAAATATTAAATTTAAAAATAAAAAAAAATTAAAAATTAATTTTTTTTAAATGTGTTTTATCCGACTAGGTCGAATCCGGGTTTTGGCCAGGTCAGTGGGTCAGATCGTGTTCATTCAATCCGAACCCACTCCCTTCAATATTATAATATTAAAAATTTCAAAAAAATTTTAAAAATTTAAAAATTTTAAAAAAATCGAAAAATAATAAAAATTCAGAAAATTTTCCGAAAATTCAAAAACTCCGAAAAAATTAAAAAATTAGACCTTCTTTTAAAAAAATTAATTTATAAATATGTATTTTAAAAATTAATTAAAAAAGATTTCGAAAATCCAAAAAATGTAGGGTTTAGTCAATTGCTACGTCTTGTATTCTTAGTGCAATTAGGCATTTATATGCTCATATATTGATTATATCGTGTGTTTAATTTACATATTTGATTATGTTTAAGTGCACATGCTCAATTTTACTGCAATTAGAATCTTGGTAACTATAGTTTTTATTTTAATGATACGTACTTGTATGATCACCTCACATATTAGTGGATAGGTATAAAATCAATCCACACTGCATGACAAAAATCGTTTCTTTTAAAATGAACAAGATTAGATACCGAAAAGGCACTAATTGAATAATTAGTATAGTCAAGTCCTTGACCCTAAATTATTTGGTTGCTCAAGAAGTGATGTACACTCTCATACCTTACTTAGTTTCTAGCCGACCCCAATAGATTGGTGGCAACTCATTTTTGCAAAATTCTTGAAAATACCCCAACGTCACGCGAGGTATGGGCTTGGAGAGCTTGCGCCTAATCATGGGCCTTAGATCCATCCTTTAGGCAATACTTCTAAACCTATTCCCTTCCCCTAAAGGGTAGGTCACGACACCAAATTATAGTTTTGTTAAGAAAAACAAAACAAATTGTTATTTGCGTGTGTGTAAGTGAAAAATTCATTTTTGTCATTTAAGTTAGTTGAAATTAGAATACCGATCACAATTGTGTGTTATTCAGGAAACTTGTAAGGGTAGTTGATGTTGCCAACAGGAAAAATGATTATAAGGCCGTGTACAGTTGCACGTGCCTAGTTGCTATGAGTGTGCCACCATAGCGTGGCTTCTTCTTCGGTGAGAATGACTTTCTGAAGGAAGCTTGAGTTTGTAGGAATTGAGCATTATGTGACGTTCTCCGTGCCATCAAACTAGGGATACATTATTTGTCTCACTCCATGCCTGCACATGTGGATAATATTAGGAAGGTGAGAGAGGAGGGGGGATCAAGGGTGGAGGAAGGGTGGTTTTATTTTTATCAATGACATGAAATCCTAAAATTCAAGCCCTTTGAGGGATGAATGAATGTGATTTTCATCAATGCATTGTTGGTTGATCTCACTCGGAATTGATCACTCTCGAGATACTAACCTTGAGGAGAAAGGCTAATGAGAACAAAACTTGTGTGACTAAAGAACTTAACCTGAGAAAACGACTTGACCGTGAGACTTGCGTGAGAAAAATTCTATAGATAGGTAGGCCGATTTCAAGGGCAATTAGAAGTCGATTCGTGGACAGAACATAATGGAATGACAAGTCATTTAGTTTACTGTCATCAAGCCCGCGAACGACCCTATATTGATCCTCGGTAATCATGTACTTTGAAATAAGAATCTATCATTCAAAATTTCATGTAATCAATGATGTCTATGTGTCGAGATGCCTTGAATGTGGTTTGGCATGAGTCGGTTACGCGTGAATCCTTGAAGCTACCTGTCAATTTGAGTTATACCAAAATGGCATTCTGGCGAAATTGACATGGCATGAGAACCCAAGAATGGACTTAGAATGTTCTGGAATGTCCGGGATGGAATTGTGGATGATGCTACTTCAATATTCGACAACGCCTGTTAAGCTGAGTAATTGGAAAAACGATCTACGGACCAAGGAAACGAGCCCATGAGGATGTAGGCCGAGCAAGGCTAGTGTGGGCCTTAGGCTCAAGTTGGGACAACCACCATGGTAGGCCCAAAGCAAGCAAGTGAGCCCATTTGGCCCAACCAACCATTTTACCTTCCAAGCTCATTGCCTAGCCTTAAGCCATTTTTGAGCCCAACTAATTCCTGAGCCCGTTCCTATTCATTTCCTAGCCCGTTTCTTAGGCCCACCCTTCTTTTTCAGCCCAAGGGCAGAGTAGGAAATGTGCAAGGTGGAAATGACCATTTTGCCCCTAAATACTATGTGAATAAGGCAAAAGAAGAGAAAGAAGATGATGTCATGTGCATGGAGAGTTGAAGCAAGCCATCAATGGCCTTGATGAGGCCTTGACAGCTAGCTCTCCCATCACTCTCCCTCCCCTCATTCAGCCCAAGCAAATTCATAGCCCTCTCTCTTTTGTTTCGTCTTCTTCCTTCTTCTACTCCTACATATCTTCCTCCAAAAATCAAAGTAAATTGTTGCCTTCCCATACAATCACTGCCCGTGCCACCCACCACCATGCTCAGGAGACCCAATCCATATAGCCTAAGGTGGCCGTTCATCAGTCAGAGCCGCCGGCTGACCCGCAACCGACCAGAAACAATCGCTTACTAGTTCGCCTGCACTGTTTCGTCGTTTCAACCCGTTTCCTCCTATTTTGACCCAACCTCCGCCCAACCTAGCCACCAACCAGCCCCCCTTGACCCCCATGTGCTGCCAATCATCGCCCAGCCCCTCACCAGAGCTCCGATCAGCTTGGCCAACTCCCTTTCCTCCTCCGGCAGTCTAGTTTTCCAGGTTGCAGAGGGAGTCTAGGTTGCTGTTGTTGTTTTGACCCCAGGACAGCCTTGGATTGTCGTGGTTGAGATTCCTGTGGGTCACCTTTGTCTTTGTTGTCACATACATGTCTCCGGCTTGCTTAACCAGTGAGTTTAGCCCTTAATCCTTTGTTTAGTACCTAAACTTGCTTAGGGTTGGTTTAGTTAGGGCTAATTCTAATTTAAGAGGTTTAATTAATTTGTATTATCCCTAAGATAGGTGGTTAGAAAGATGGTTAAGATTAGTTTAGGTTAATCTTACTTTTTATTAATTAATTGTGGCTTATGTGTTTAATTAAGCAGGTTTAGCCTTAATTGATTAATTTTCTTAATTTAATTATTATTTTATTGAATTCTGAATTTAATTTATTAGTTATGAAATTCTGGAATTTCACTGTTCATCCTATATAGGTCACGTGTACTCTTCACGCGATACCATTCACAATTTACTATTCACGCGCACTGTTCACGTGACAAGGTTCATACAGAAGCGAAATTTGGTCTAATTGCATATGTTTTGATCAAATGATATGAATTGATAGTGTAAACACATGGTCATTTGCATGAATAGCGTGGAGCTCTAAAAAGGGAAATATGTTTTGTTCGAGAGACATGGGAATTGACTGATTTTCAGGAGATGAGATTGAGATTGCATTTGTTTAACGGATTGTTCCCGCAAGCACGTATCATGTATGCAATTGGCTAATGTTCAAGATGAAAATGAGTTGTGGTGGTGTGCTTGCGTGGTCACTAAAGTCGAACCATCACCAAGTGGGAGTTTGAGGATGACGCTCAATTTATTAGATGCTTGGCGAGAGTTCGGAAGCCGATCGCAATAGAGGCCGTACCCCAGCCCCTTTTTGGGATGCTGTCTAAGCGGGAGTTCTAGACATTGCTATGCCTGACAGGGCGGGACCATGCCCAGTTTTTATGAGATGCTTGGCGGGAGTTCGGATGATCGTCGACTAGGGAGTTGGGTGTGGCCGATGGGCCGTGATAACTAGAACATGCATGGGTGTTGAGATCATTGCGCCTTATTATGGGATAAAATTGTGTGGTATGGAATGTGATGTGTTATAACAATTTTACCTTATAATCGCATCCTATGTGATCAATTGTTATGTGCTATGTGACATACTAATGTGCAAGAGGGTATGAGAATCATGACATCATCGGTTCCGGTTATGCATAAGTTGATCACACTGTTTATGGTATGCACACATGAATCGGTAATGTGTAGGGTGTGGCAATGATCGGGTGAGATCACTTATGACAGACTCGTATGTGATTGATGAATTGCATCATCTAATGGCCATGTTCATTGCGTGTATTGTGTTAAAATGTAACGTGCAGGGTATGGTATGCCGGGTGAGGTTGCATGTGGACTAATTAATACGTTGTTGGTTGTTAGTTGTTGCTTTGTTTGTGTGATGATTCTGAAGAGATACCTCGAGTTGAGTTAGTCTTTTAAATAGGGGCTTAAGGGAAGGACTCATTGAGATTTATCTCACTAGTTATTGTATAACCACTTTTAAGCCCTTAGAATGGCACTACCACCGGTGCGGTTCGAGATCCCCAAGGACTGGGAAACTGTTGTGTTGCACCATCACTTCCCGAGTCAGGTGCACTTGTACGAAAAGTATCTCTCCACCATCTGGGTGGATGAGGGACCGAGGCAATGGATGCCCCATTGGTTCTTAGCATGGTTCATCCGGGATGGTGATATGCTAATTGGTCCTTTGCGAGGTTTTGACTGGCCACTCGATAGGGCCCTCAAGGACATCTATTGGGACCCCACGAAGCTAGACCTTCCTGATGGTGCAGTGGAGAATCCTGGCCCCACTTCACCAGTGATAAACTCGTATGCCTCCAACTATGACTCGACAAAGTCTAAGTTCATTGGATTCGAGTGACAGTAGTGCCGAACCCGAGGGTTTTTTTTGTGTATAGTTGGATTAGCCTAGCCTAATTTCTTTTTGATCTGGCTTAAAGGATGGATTGGCCCCTCTGTTGGGCTTGTAAATCGAAAATTATCCTCCATTGGTTCATCCAATATAAAAATGTGTATATACCCAAGTAGTTACTGTCGTTTCTGTTGTTCATCTCTTTATCCTTGTTTGATTGCTTGATTGTCTGTTTGATGGGGAGATGATTCGTTTTTCGCTTGTGCATAATGAAATATTAAAATGAATTATCATCGACGAGCCTTGGGACGTCGCCCAAGGAAAGGGTTGTTGTGTGTCTGGGGTTCAAGGCGTGACATCCCTGCCCGAAGTGGTATCAAGCGAGGTTAGTGTTTGGAGTGATAAAGTGCAGTGGATTTTGGGGTAGTTAGTAGGAAATGCTTTTTCCTTATGCAAACGCCCATGATTGATTAGTTGATTGGTAGTTTGTTTTGTGTGGGTCACTTAATTTTCCTAATTCTATGTGGAATCGAAAGACAAGTTCTGTAGAGATCCTGTAGAATGAGTGATCCAGATCAAAGGACTCCTCGAAAGAGGACTATCGTGTCTGTTTCTCGAGGTAGGATGCCAACTAGGGTTGGCACCCGAGGTAGAGCGTCGGCTCAAGCTAGAGAGAGAGAGAGAGAGAGAGAGAGAGAGAGAGAGAGAGAGAGAGAGAGAGAGAGAGAGAGAGAGAGAGAGTACCGCCGTAGACCGGTACTGGTGTAACAGCACTCGGCGATCCTAGAATAGATAGGATCATTTAAGCGCTTGAGATGTTGGGTAACTTGATGGAATAGCAAGCACAAAATCAAGCTGTTGTCGCAACCGCACTTGCTGAAGTCCAACCTGGGAATGTGATCAGGGCGTGACCAATGTACAAGTTAGTGGAGCAGTTTCTAAGGCTGAAACCACCAAGGTTTGTTGGAGTAGGTGATCTCGAGGCTGCAACCTTTTAGATCAGAGAGTTAGAAAATGTATTCGCATTGCTGAGGTGCTCGGAGGAAGACAAGGTAGTCCTGACTATCTACTAGTTGCAAAGAAATGAAAGTACTTGGTGGGAAGCCACAAGGAGAAGAGTGTTTCCAGAAGGTACAGTTTTGGAGTGGAATGCCTTCGTGGAAGTCTTCAATGAGAAGTACTTTTCTAATTGTGCCAGAGAGCAGAAGATGGAAGAATTTCATCATCTGCATTAGGGTCCGATGTCGGTAGATCAGTATGAGGTGAAATTTGCTGAGCTGTCACAGTACGCTTCCAGACTAATTGAGGATCCAGTAGACAGAGCAAGGAGATTCCGAGATGGACTGAGACCAAAGATAAAGAATCCGTTAGTGCCGTTTAATCTGAAGGATTACAACGATTTGTATGAGAGAGAATAACTGATCGAGAGGAATTTGAATGAACGAACCCCTGCATTTAGGTCACGGTTCGAGTCAAGTTGAAAGGGTAATCGGTTCATGAAAGGGCCGATGTTTGGAGTAGAGTATTCCATTCCTCCCAATAGGAAGGGTAGGATTGGAAAGCCGACATCCATTCCGAATAGCAAGTGCCAAATTTTTAAAAGAAAGCATGGACTAACCCCATGTCTTGGTAGAACGAGAGCGTGTTACGGATGTGGTCAGCATGGCCACCAGGTGAAGAACAATATTTATAGGTCTAGAGGAGCATAGGCACCACTACCGCAGATAGGGCACTACTAAGATGATAAAGGAGACAGGAATGAATCGAGCCATGCACCGAATGGGAAGGGCAGTGTTTCTAGGATGATTTTATCAGAGTGGCGCAGCAGGAAATATGGTCAAGTTGGCGGAAATTTGGTTTGTGGATGAGGTTGTAAAAGGAAGAATCACTGGTTATGATTGTACTTGACTATTTTGTTTAAGTATAACTTTGATGTCTTATATATATAGGTTGACTCTAGGAACACCTTGTTGTAATGAATCGTTGTCATGTAGTAATTCGGTTTAACCCGTTAATAGGAGAAAGTTTCCAGTTTGTCGAAAATCGAGGACCCGCGTTTATTTTAATATTGTCATTTAAGACAACTGGTTATTGGATGTGGGTTGCCAAAATTATTTGGCAATTGTAGTGCACACGATAGTTGAGGAGTCAAAAGTGGAGAGCTTCATTGTGGTACAAAAGTTTCTAACGCATTCCCAAAGGAATCATCTGATTTACTCATAGAAAGGAAGATTGAGTCCGTGATAGTTTTTATCGACGACATCCTAGTGTACTTTAGAAGTCAAGAGGAGCATGAAAGGCATTTAAGGACAGTCTTCAGACCTTGCAAGAATATGGACATGATTTCCGTGGACCCAACCAAGATAGAAGGCATGATTAATTGGCCAAAAGCGACGATAATGATAGAGATCAAAAGTTTCATAGGGTTGACAGGTTTTTACAGACAGTTTGTGGGAAGATTTTTAGGAATGGCTATGCCTTTGACTAGATTATTGAAGAAAGCAGAGAAGTTCATAGGGACGGGGGGAAGCTACATGAGAAAGTGAGGAAGCAATGAAGTGACAACACCATTATCTTTGTGAGAATTTACCTGTAATTGTAAATTTCAAGAACGAAATTTTTGTAAAGAGAAAGAGTTGTGACATCCTAAAATTCGAGCCCTCTGATATGTCCTTAACTGATGTGTGCACATAGAGAACCCATATGTGTAGCTTATCCAACTTGCTCATCACCCATATAGACAAGCCAATAATGCGACCATGGCTTCTCAACCACATAAGTCTCACATAGAGTCTGCAATATTTTATACCTTGGATATAAATCTGATGCACCCGCATTCATAAATATCTTATTGTTAAGATATCCATCTTCATCCAGATAGACACGCTGACAATATTATTGATTTCGGCATCATTCAAAAGCGCTTAAGCAATTAATTTATCGTTCTCCATTCTTCATTTTCCCCAATAAGATCGACGTCTTGTGCATTTTGAGCAAATATGTTATTTATTCCATGTGCACTTACTTAATTTATAATTTCATATAAGATTACACTTCTTTTGTCAATCCATTTTTTCATATCCTCAAACTTTTCTTTTTTCACTCTTCTTGGGCACACCCAAATCTTCATCTTGCTCTACTACCGTGTATTAAAATCTTAGCACTGCAAACATGCAAAAACATACTATTAGTAACTGTCCTACTCTTAAATATAAGTTTATATATTAATCAAGTTGGAATTGTAGATCTGACTTGGTCTCTGATAACGACAATTTACGCTGACAAATATCTAGGCATTGACAAATTAAAATGTGGCAATATGGAGAGTATGAATTTTAAACAGACTAAGCTCCTTTTGTATTGACCCTAAAACATTAAACCCTAAACCCTTATTTTCTTTTTTGCTCGACCTCTTACCAAGGAAACTATTTTATTATTTACGGAAGCGGCACACACTTCGAGGGATGGCTCTTGTTTCCTTGGCAAACCCGATGCAGTCCAACATAGTTTGGTGTGTTCACATTGAACAATGCCGCAGCTTATATTTTAGACATATATTTCTCAAAGAAAAAAATTGCACGTGGTATAAGGAAATAAGTAATTGCCAGTTGATTTAGTTGTCATTCGTCATGATTTGTGTACATTCAGACGTTTAAATGCGTGGATATGATCAAAGATATGTCCAATTGATTGCATGAGGAGGACAGTCTCGGGCAGGAAAATAGCGCACGAATTGCAATAATACTAAAATAATAGTAGACGAGCCCTTTTATATGATAAATCGGTTGCTATTGGCTGTGTAGGTTATACTATGTCACTGTCATCAATTTTAAACACAAGTTTTTCAACACGTTACTAAAGATCCCCTATGCATGAAGTGTTGGATAAAGTTTAGATAATATGAAATATAAGATTTGTTGGAAATTTGTTGAAAAGGATGGAAAAAATAAGATAAAATGTCTTATGCATGCAAGCTTAAGGAAAATTCCATCATTCGAAGTATGAAACCCAATGCAATAGACTCGAGGACTATCCTCTCAAAATATAACAAACCTTCTTTTTTTTCTTCAATTCAAAACAATAAAAGAAATAGAAACAATGTTATATGTATCATCAAGCAAAGAAATTAAAGATATGAGAAGGGAAGGGAAATTCTCTTTTTGATTCTGTGTATCTTTTTTTAAATTGTGGTTTGAAGTCTCATTTTATATTAAATGAGAGAGAAAGCCATTAAGAAACCGCTATAAATCAATTGGTAATTATAACAATGATCACTATTATAAGTCGTGATAAAATAATGGAAGATTTATGAAAAAAATAAAACAAACGTTAAAAAACCGTTACAATGCCACTATAGATCAGTGACAAACAAAAATCATTACAAATTAATGGCGATAAAAATATTACAAAAACAATTTTTTTTTTGAAACTTCTATAAAAGCTCTTGCTTTTAAATATTTCTACACTAATGAAATATCTAACAACCCCTCAAATTTTTCAAAAGTTTTGAAAAGAAAAAAAATAGAATAATGATGGGTTGTTAAGAGTGTAATGCATCGGAACAAGTAATTGTTAGGTTATAAATCGGACCAATAATTCATGAAATTATTGGTAAAGTTTGAAACTTCTATGAACTAAAAATTTCATTTTATAAATTATAATATTGTCTAATCACATTACACTCCCACAAATATTATAGTTCGACGTGATTTTGTGCTAGTAGGCCATGCGTGTGCTTAGTTCATTCATAAGTGCTCTAAAAGATTACGCCAATAATTCTTATAAAAGTGGCCTCATTCTACGTTTATATAGGTGATTCTGATTCCATCGAGTGTTTTCTATAGTTAAATACTCAATTTATAGTGACTATGGAAATTATTAAGAGTTTAGCTCAGCTACTTTTTTTATTATAGTCTTGTGTTGACCTAATTCACTACCAACTATTCCAGCTTGCATCAAAATTAAACTTATCTTCAACTCACACTAGAATCGGAGCACAATCAAAATATCTACGTGATAGGCAATCTGACATGGATAATGTATATCTTCTAAGTATATGTATATGGGAGTCATGATTGATTGTAATACATAATTCAAAAATTCAAAAATATACAATTCTTACATCTTCTCTATTCTCTATTTTTCTACATCTCTATTTTTATCTTGGTATGAGAACAGAAAAAGGCGAAAGCCTATCAATTCAAATATGAGTTAGTCAAGTTCTATCTTTCCTGAGCAAACTATCGTTCAACAACACCAGCCTCGCACTTCGCTTAAAAGCAGTAGGTGCACTTTATATTTTGTCTTTTCCTTCTTCCTCCCATTTTTGACTTTTCTCTTTCTCTTTTCTTTTGTCATTTCCTTATTTCTTCTTTCTTTTTCTTCGTGCGGTCTTCTTCTCGAAGGCCCCTCTGCAAATGTCAGGCTTAACAAACTATCGAACTCATGCCGAAATCAACAGACAATGGACAAGCGAGACCTCACCTCAGTACAGGCACGAACGAAACACAGCAAGTCTCGGCCTTAGACGAAGGACACGAACTTGCATCTATCTTAGGCGTTTCATCGAGCACATGGCGTGGGACCTCCTGGGCAATGAGCAGCAGCTGAAACGGGACCTCAATCGAAGACCGGGACAAACGGCATGGGACAAACCGGGGCTTAACAGCTAGAAAGCATATGACATAGCCGCGGTCGGAACTTATACGACCTGAACGACGGAGGCTTCGGGCGCCGGTCCTTGGCATGCCAACCAGCCTCCCCCTTGGCCGAACCAGCGTCTCATCTCAGCATTGAAGGCGTGTCCCATCCGTTGTTGGCCTAGTCCCCTCTCTCTGCCATCGATCGTCCTCCGCGCACCCGTCGACGACCTCTGCGCGCGAGTTGCAGAGAAGGGAAGGAAAGAGAAAGAATAAGGGGCACGCCCAGCCCCTGTGAGCTAATTTTTTTTTTTTTAATTATCAAAAAATAAGGTAGGAAAAATAGAAAACAAAACTTAATAGATGTAAATAATATTAATACCTACGTCATGCGAAAATCATTTTTTTTGGGGGCAAATTTGTCCATAATTTTCTATGCAAATTAATCTCAAATATTTAGTCAAAGTTTAGATGTTAACAAACTCCTAATGTTTAATTGCATGAGTAAGAAAGCACCATGGTAATAATATCAAATAGATAGATATCTTGAAAAATTGCAGTAATTAATTCACAAAATAGATAATTCCGACTAGCTAAAATTTATTATCATCCTTGGTTGGCAAGACGAGGTAATTTAATGGATAACTAATCCAGCCATTAATCGGCTCCGCTAGTATTCACTTTTTCCTTGTCAAACCTGCAAGTTGGCAAGCATTTTTGGCTATGACGGTAGTTCTCACTTATGTTCTCTTACATGTTAAAGTGATATAATTATGCCACCTTATGTTTGACGAACTTATTAAGATTGGATAGTAAATGATACTTTTAGTCAACATCGTTGAGAATTTTGGCCCAATCGATTAAATTTGGAGTCAAGGTTGGAAATGTACAAAATATATTTCGAATCATTTTATCAAACGAAAATACAATATTTTGAATCAAATAACTTCTTGGATTCCAAACATGTGTTACAATTGAAACCTTTTAGAATGATGCAAAAGTGCATAATTCAGTACAAAATACAGATGATTTATTCCCATTGGGATGTCTATAGCCCTTTGCTCTACCAATGAACTCAAAGCAAACAACATCCAAATTAAGACACGGTACAAGGAGGCATGTAACTGGGCGGTGGATACACCTTCTGATGCTTTAGCTTCCCGTCTCCGACAATGAGGACTGTGTCCATTCCCCAGCTCGCATGGCGTTCTAAATGACAGTGCATGAACCACACTCCTGCAGCCACCCGTCAAAGAATAGACAGTTAATTATGCGTTCATATACAAGACTGAACTCTCACAAAACTAATGCCAAAATGGTAGATACATGATAATAGATGCTATTCATTTGCAAACAAAAACGATATGTTTCCATGCATTTCTACCGATGAAATTATAGTACCTGGATTATCGGCTTTGAATCTAATTGATGTCCACCCATTTTTGGGGAGTCCGACGGTGTTAACATAGGGTGGATCCACTAGATTATAATCCGATACATAGGAGTCGCTGAAATTTCCATCACCCATCCCAACGACATAAAAGCTATAGCCATGTAAATGCATTGGATGATTCTCTGCTGCTCCCAAATTGGTCCCTTGAAATCTTATTTCAACCTCCTCATTATAGTTAATCATCAACACTTCGGTACTCACATTGGCAGCTTCCCCTAAGGCCGATACATTCCCGGTGTAGTCAAACACGAAAGGTGGTTCATCTGGAAAAGTTTCATTGTAGACTCCTAGAAGATTGCTGCACACACCAGACAAATATAATGTCATTAGACGCATTTAAATGTTGAATTATGCCTTCGCTTTAGGACAACAGAGGTTTTAGCTAGTTAAATCGATTTGAATGGAAGAATGTTTCAACCCAAATCAACTCTATCAGTTTGAAAAAGATATTCAATCCGAACAAATAGTATCAAATTTTGTAGGTCGAACGATTTACGTACTTGTAGTATGCTTGGAGAATGCTAATCGAGGGAGCCGAAAAACTTATGTTGTTCAAGCTTGCTGAATGCATAGAGCCGTCTGGACCGGTACACGTTTGATTAGTAGGACAAGGTTGCTGATTCACGGACACTGTGATTGTAATGTTTCTTGTGATGTTGGCTGGAACCGTGGATGGATGGTCTTCGCTATTCAAACTCCTCAACTGAATAGTAAAGTTTCCAGCGTCACTCTTATTGGTAAAACCTGGAAGTTCAGGTAACACGGGAGTCTCTAAGTGGTTATAAGTGCCATTGTATTGGAATATTCCTCTCGTAACATTTTCGTTGGACGGGGCAGTTGTGTCCACGAATGGACTAAAAACCATATAGTAACGACCGAGGGCTTGGTTTGCAGTGACCAAAACATCCATCGTTTGACCGGGAGTTATCATGAGGTACTCAGTATTAAGCGGCTTTAAATAAGCTCCATCCATTCCAACCACAGTGAGATTGTGCTTGGCTATGCCAAAGAACATCTCTTCATTCAACCCGGAGTGGATGATCCGGAGGAGATACGTTTTTCCTTGCACAACTGTTATATTGTACGCTGAACCTATGAAAGAAAAATAAAAACAAAACACACCATATTAAATAGTACTTACGGAGATTCTAAAACTACTCATACTATATATCAATCATCATTAATTAATTTTAAGGCATAATAATTTCGCAAAGATGTCATTTCATTAATTATAGAGTAGTAAGGTTTTATTTAATTACCTTTCAATAAGACCCTTTCTTTTATATTTTTAGCATATATCACACTGATATATATATAGACATAGAGAGACACACACACACTAGAATTAGTACCATTAGAGCATGAATAACTATCTCCCGGTTGACCATTGATGGTATAAGCCACGGACAAGTCTGGATCACCTCCAGATGCAAGAGCCTCATCAATTATGTCCTTCGTATCTCTTGCATACCATTCAGCTGCATACCAAAAAATAATTTTGTTTAAGAAAAACAATGCAAACTGTTATTTCTATGTGTATGTGTTTGATTGAGTGAAAAACTTATTCTTGAGAGTTAAGTTAGTTGAAAGTAGCATACAGATCACAATTGTGTGTTGGTCGTCAAACTCATAAGGGTAGTTGGTGTCATTGACTGGCAAAATGATTATAGGACCATGTATTGTGGCACGTGACCAGTCGCTGTGGGCGTGCCACCACAACGTGCCCTCTTCCTCAGTGAGTTTGATTTTTTGAAGGAAGCTTGAGTTTGTAGGGATAGGGCATTGCGTGACATATTCCGGGCCATCAGACCAAGGATACCGTATTTGTCTCACTCCATGCCTGCATGTGTGTATAGTATTAAGAGGGAGGGAGGGAGGGAGAGAGAGAGAGAGAGAGAGAGAGAGAGAGAGATGGTTGTATTATTACCAGTGAATAGTGATTCCATAAGGTCCTAAGTTGGTGACATTAACATAAATAGTGTCGCCCTTGTGAGCACGGATCTCGGGCCCAGGAAATAGACCGTTCACAGTTATTACACTCCGATTTGTCTCACATAGCATCTCAATAGGTGTCTCATTTACCTGCAACAAAAATCATCATATGAATCTTGAACCATCATACCCATAAAATAATTGGCCCTATTAAATTGACACAAGGCTTGTAGCTGAACTTTCTCATGAATCAAGACTCCATACAGGGTTGGAAACCACCTCCCAAAAGAGTAAAATGCATAAATCATACAACCGTAGATATTGCCAGATTACTACTAAACTCTCAAGAAGTCGAAATCTTCAAAAAAATTGCATCTAGTTTGGTATTTGAATGCTGTAGTGCTCGGCCTCGAGCGTACTCCAAGATTTACTTAGCTAAGAGATTTAGATGTAAAGATCATTGTAGATAAGGAGATTCTTGTGTTGAATACAATGATGGGATCGTGGTAAACTATAATGCCTTTGAAAGAGGCTAAAACTGGTTAACAATCAAATGCTTTGAGTAGTCACTAAATGTTCACTAACGGGATGCTCCTACTCACCACAAAATCATAGAAGAGGACTTCGCCTTGAGCCATGCAGAAGAGCAGGGTCGCAGTGACCGCGAACCCTAGAAATGTTCCCATGGTCCCTCTCTCTCCCTGATACAAAATGGAACTTGTACTAATCACTCGATCCAGAAGTAAAGAGGAGACTTGGCTTGTGCTCTGTTTCTTTGTTCTTGTGACCTTCACCTTCCATTGACGGGGGCCTTTTTAAAAGGAAACGTCTTTCAATGCTTGATGATCTCTGACTATACGGTCTCTGTCTGCCCCCGCATGCAAACGAAGTCGCCGTAGGTCCCAGAGAAACACGTGTCCCATTGCATTACGGCGAATGGAAATTAAATAAAATACAAGCATTTGTCATTGAAAGGCCGGTGCTCGTTTTTCCCGTGTTTCCACGAGGAAGAAGAAGAAGATTGGTTGAAGATCACCGCAAAGGAACGGGCTGGATAACTACTCTCAACTTGTTTAGTCGTGCCGGCCAGAAAGAGAGAGGGCCTAAAGGCAAACAATATCTTACGCGCTCAACAGCTGCTTCAAGATTCATTACCGATTCTTATTTTGTTCTTTTCTGGAGACAGGAGGCGTCCACGTTTTTCTGGGAGGATTGCTCGTGAATGAAGTTTCACATCCCATGTGTCATGTTCCTGGACACAAGTCGACCAGGCCCCTGTTTCAGGGGTGAACAGAGCCGCTAGAAGTTGATAGATATGCCACAGAGAAAATTTTATTTTTTCACAAAAAGGAAAGAGTGAGAGAAAATTGCTTTTTTTTTTTAATAGATTGTCGACCGAAGAAAGGGAAAAAGAATAACTCGTACAGAAAGTCCAGCTAATGTTCTAGGTGCCCTAGTCATAAAGGCAAGTTTTCCCTTAGGTTTGGTTAGTTTTACAAAAAATTAATGATATGAATAACACTTGAATCAGTTATAAAATTAAATGAATGGATGAAAAAATATTCTTATCATTGACCAACTTTTTTACATATAATTTTTTATTAATAATAAGAATATTTTCCGTCAGTTAATTATATCAATGGATATAAGCGATTATTCTTTGAAAACGCTTTTTATATAATTTATTTTCTGTGAAATGAATGTAACTTAAAGTTGAATGAATAATCACTGAAGTTCACGCGGACTATCTCATCAGCACCACCTATAATGCACTACAGACACTTCCCATGATGTTTCCAGAGTGCCTATTCAATCGACTTCAATACTTTCTGGCTTTTCAACGTGTGACTTTCTTGTGGAATGTGCGAACAAAAATTTGACAATTCGAATCATTCCTTAAAATGCCTGATTGTCATTTGAGAAATTCTTTCAGACACAACCATCTTATAATGCCTGCAAATGCTTTTTTTTTTTCCCAGAGAATGTGTAAGTTATCAAAGTTAAGCATTTTCTAGAATTTCATGGAGTAAATTATTTTCTCCAAAAGAAGAAGACGATGCAAATTGCAAAAAATAGGAATGTGAAAGCATATTTGGTTTATTTTTCCAATGTGAAATAATGGCTTATAGTCATGGCTACCTCTACCAAATTTCTACGGGTTCTATACTGAGGGGTTTTACCTAAGACCAAGCTGTCTCAATTACTCCATGAAACAGAAGCGGGTACGAAATCTCCTTTTCCGATCTTACTCATGACATATAGGCACACATAGTGGATCCAGATGAGAGACAACTACAATAGCCCGAGAAAAACATGTTCGAGTAGGTGAGTGCATTATTTGATCGATAAGCACGCGGTTCTAATCATTTGTTTGACTAGATGAGCCGGGATCTTTCTTTACCATGGTTAGACGAGATGCCAGCAAACTTTCTTTGCAGTCCGTGGATCGGCAAGGGATGATTCACTCACAGCATTTTTCAACAAAAACACGGTCCACGAGATTGAGGGTTTTGTTGTTTATCATTGCTTCATAGACGTGAAAGACCGTTTTTCGAGTAATTTAAGTTAATTTCATAAACAATGCCAGCGGGACATTAATATTTGAAAAAACCCTTAACCACCGTCGCGATATTAATGCATTTTTTTTTTTTTTTTATGAAAGCCCTTCACTTTGAGACTTGGTGACTGCGCGGTACAGATTCCCAACGGAATCATCCATAAATGGCTAGCATATGCTTTTGTACATATGATAAAATGGTATGGTACAAACTGTTTCTGAAATGTAAAGTTTTTGTATAAATATTGGTGAATATCAATTCTAAAGACTCCCGAAGAAAGTAAACCCAGAAACTCAAGCCATGAAGGAACAGATACCGATTGATTCTGAAAATTGCTCATAGTAGCATGAGCTCCTTTGGACAGCCGATTGACCAATAAAGATGAAAGGAAATGAAATTGTGTGGTCCACATGATTAATACTTCAACCATGAACCTCGAGATGCCACATCTGTAAATCTTAAAGGGCGTGTCTAAATATTTATATTTCTATTTTTTCCGCTTCTTTTATGATCTCTAGCTAATTAAAGATTCATTAAACACGCTCTAGATCTCATGAACTAATTATTTCCAATCCTTTGGCCCAGGTAAGGGCCCTGATCAAGTATAATTTGCGCACAATTAGCGGAATCCAAATATGTATCCCCCAATTTCCAGCTAAAAATCTCCTAATACCCCCAATCAATTGAAAATTCTCTAGTTTTTACCTGTTTCTTTTTGCATAATCTAAATTTGCGATGGACATCTTAGACTTTTTCTTATTCCAAAATATCTAATACTCTCACAATACACAAATTTGACATGTAAACTCACATATAAAGTGTTCATGATTTTCTGAAAGTTGGATAGAATTCAACACATAAACAAATAATTTTTTATTTCTCGAGAGTACACCAGTCGTCACAGCCTCTATACTTTGCTAATAGAAACATAACATGCACTCCCGATTGCCCCAACATCAACAATTTATCCGTATGAATCGTAAAATACTAAATATTGGGTATTTTCCTGTTTCTTCTGAGCCTATGAACCTTGGCACATGATTATCAATTTGGGAGGGCGGGAACGTCTTATGTTGCATCTGAGAATATCTCCCCCATCAGAGTTCAACTTCGACTAGTGAATCGACGAAGAACAGTACCTAGTGTACACGTTTGAAGCGTGTAGACACTTTCCTTAAATTGATGTTGTTCCCATGATGTTGGCCCCATAACCGAACAAAATCCAGCTCCTGTGGAAGTTTCCTCGCGTATTTCGACACCATTCCATGGTCATGTAACTCACTCCTTAAGCAATCGCTTTTTAATTTACATAATTTCCTGCAATACACAAGGCGTGATTTCATGTTCCTACAAGAAACCAAAAACCTCGTTTCTCACAACACGAGCGCCATGTTTGGAGCTTCGTGTTTTCCTCGGATACAAACAATGTACCAGAGCAGAAATGAGTAAAAATGGTGCACCTTTTAATTAATCAACGCGCTATGAAAATTATCAAAAGTGCCGTGAGACTAACGGAACTTATGATCATGGCAAAAAAAAAAAAAAAAAACCGGAGCTTAATAGCAAAGCATATAATAATAAGATATCTTTATGATGTAAACTGGAGTTTACCATGGCTATTATATAAATCATTTTTATTATAACTTTTGGAATTTGGATGAAAGATTATTCAAAGAATTAGTAGTGTCGTAATGTAATAAAAAACCATGGGCCTCACAAAATGTGAGATTCTAATCAAGTTGCGAGGATATAATTCCATGGTCATGTGAAATTTTCAATTTTTAGCGGAACCCCAACGGAGTGATTGCTTTCTGAGTATAGGAAGGACATTGATGATCGTACTATCGAATGATGATAACAATGCGAAGACAAAAACGAAGTTAGTAGGGAAGATATAAAATGAGCTTCCGTTGTCGCATCATCGAGCTTGTTCTCGTGGAATTATCTTGTGTTATCACTGATTGAATCACAGAACAAGGTCACGTGGGGATAATTAGAAGCTAAGCATAACAAGGCTAACCTGATAATCACTTTGATTGAGGACTAAATTAACATGCGGCTTGCATGGAAGTAACCTTGCTCTTTAGTTTATTATAACGTTCTGTGGGACGACTAGGTACAATTGATCATGTTGTGTTTCATGTAATAATTATGTTTGCTATGTGGGCACGTTTCTAGTGTAATGCATAACTAGACAACGTGAATTAGATCACGCTGATGAAAGCAAAGCGCAATGATTCCATCTAACTTAGTAAAAAAATCGGATCCTAGAAGGCCAGATTGACTGCAAAGGCAAAGGCTTTCGATTCAGGAAATGGAGGAACTAGGCAGCGAATTGGCTCAGAGGTCACGGCTAGGTTTTGCTTCTAAGCAATTGGTGTGTATAGGTTGAATATTCTCACTCTTGACCAGAGCAAAACATTGCATGACTTACATATAGATCGTGTAGATTAAATCCATCTCTACCATTAATTATGCAGTATCCACATTTGATTGGTTGAAATGGTATTAGTTTGTGTGATCTACATAAACATTTATGTGATGACTTCTCTAGCACTACTACTGCAAGATAAGCGTTTAAAATATTGTTGCTCTTGATCAGGTCAAATTATGATCCTATTTCTAGAATTAGCTCGTTTTTTACCCGCTAACACATGGATCAAACGAGCATCAGTTAGCTTGCTTAGAGATTGATTAAGAGGAAACTAGCTCTAGCACTCTAGATGTATGCATGCTCGCTGCAACCATTCTATGTTGATTCCAACCACAGATGTAAACAAAAGTAGTAAAAATAATTGATTAAAAAAGTTTTAATTAATGTGTAAAATATCTCTTTTTTCTGCCCACATGGATCTCCTCGATCTCAGCTGGTCATGGACCACCTTTGTCCTCGTCGAATTTATTCAGCGCATAAATCATGGCAAAATGTTTAGGATCCTCTACTTTATTATACGGGCACGTGGTGTACGTGTAACACAACTATTAATTCAGACGCGTCAAGAGCTTTGAATGATTCAGTTCTTTTCTGACAGAAGGGACAGCACGTGAAGAACAGACTTTCGTGGGGCTCTTGGAAAGAGGAAATGAAAGCACATGGTAAAAGCAGCAGAATCATTGTTTACGGATGTTTCGCAGTGCTTAAAGTAGACGAGCAAGAAGAAAGTCGGGTGTGCCAAAGAGCAAAACAGGACAAACGAAAGGTTGATGAGATATGATAATTAAGGGTGATCGATTCAATTTTAAAATGAAACTGAAATCAGACCAAGAGAATTGATTCCCAAAATTGAGAATCGGGACCGGACCGATTGATCTTACGACGAGGAACCGGTCAAATTTTAAAGATTGGAAAGAGTGGCGTGCCTGACAAAAACATAGAGAGCAGAGTAGCATGAGCTCGCTTCAGTCTGATGTGTCTCTTTACTGCATTTACTTTTGTTCACGCACTCTCTCTCTAAGTCAATCCCTCCTGTCCCATCTCCATCTCTCTCTTCTCTGTGCAAACCCCTTTCCTTTCCTCCTTCCACAAAAACCACCGAGTCCTCCATTTTAAAGAGACCACGAAGACACCTCCAATTCTTTCCGAGGTCGCTCTCGAGCCTCATGGATCCTCGTGTCTGTGGTGTCTTCCCTCTTCTATCTCCTCCGTATTGCGCCACTGGCCCCTGCAACTCCACGGGGGGTCAGATCAGTTCCAACTTCATCCTCGTCGACCTCCTCCACTCGACTCCCGCTACACCGAGCTCGTCGAGAAGGCCCTCCTACTCCAGACCCTGGAGGATTCTGAGAGGGAAAGAGGCATGAGAGCCAAGTGGGAAAAGTAAGCATGAGGGACTACTGTACTTTGAAGATTTTTAAGAAAATTAAAATTAAAAAAAAAAGGTTGGTTCTATCCAGTCCGGGCAATTCCATACCTGGAGCCACAAACCAAACCGAAAATCACCGATTTCAATTTGATAGAACCAAAAACCGGACTGGCCCCTTCGGGAGTCGCCTAGAACCAGTCGGTCCGGTCCAGTCCGAGCGGTCTTTGTTGCTCACCCCTAGCAATAATGGAGGATTGGCATAGTGAAGTCCATGTTTTTATTATTGAATTTAATGTAATTATGAATCAAATAAGTACAATCACTCCAAACGCATAAGATAGAGAGAACTTATCTAATCAATCTAAATATATTGTGCGAGGAAACAATTTAGTCATAAATTTTTTAATTTTGTTAATTAAATCTTAAATCTTTGTGTAAAATTCTAATATCATCATTTTGATTAATTTCTACCGAAAATCATTGACGTGATGATGTGCCACATAAGACAATTAATAATAACTTAATTGCTACGTTAATAATTACTAGTGATAATGGATCAAAAGAATTACATTGAAATTTTACATGAAGATTTAGGATTGAAATGGCTACTTCGGAATTATTATTGAAAGAACTACATCGGAAAGAAACCTAGAGACGTAGATCATACGTAAACTTACCTGTTGGACTAGATATCCAAGAAGCCTGCTTGAGGTAAATAAGCCCAAAACTGTAAAATAGTCCTCTATATCTATTAAACAATAGTAGAGCTCATAAAGGGTAATTTACAGGCGGAACGAAGCTCGATTTCACTATTCTCGTAGGGATTATATGTAAGACTTCCGCGATACAATGAGTGAAAAGCCATAGTACACGATCCAATACATGCAATAATGGCTCATGGATTTTGTGCACGCGCGTGCTTTAGCCAGGGATGTATCGGCTACACTATTCGATTTGAATAAGTGAGATGGAGTAGCACAAGAGATTGAACTAGTGGAAAACAAGACAAAATGCTTACCTCCTGGTTCCATAACCCACGGTGCAATCGATCGATATGTGTCTATTCGGGAACTCCTATAAATTGGAATGGGAGGTTATTGAGAAGCATGATGTGTTGTGATAGAAAGCCAGTTAAGCCACGCTGCAAGAGTTGATTCATCTCTTGGCTTTCCTGACTTTTGACTCTTGGGTGCAATAGATCATCCGTCGATGAAAGAGCTTGCCTGAGGCATTCGATGGAAGAAGGGAGTGAAGAAGATCTAGACTTCATTGCATTTAATCATCAACTTAGAGAACTAAGCAGTACATGTACAAACCTTTAGGAGCATAAGATGTACTACATAGTGTGTACTATCCCTCGCCGTCACTATGAGGCATCAAGATCTATTAGTTCATGTCATATATCATACTAATTAATTTCTAGGAGTTTAGGTGAGAATGGAGGGCAAACCCCAAACTTAACAGTTGTCTTCTAGGCTGACTTTGGGAATTATCCTCTGATGGTCGTTTCTATTTTTAGCAGTTTCTTTTTTATATATATTCTATAGGCGAAAATGTTTTTGCCATGGAAACAAGACATCACCGAAAAGAGAAAGGGAACTATTATATTATGTGCAGAATTTTATTATTCCATAACAAAGGAATATGGATTTTTATCTGTGCTAGTAAATTTCAATAAGTCCTAGTAAACGTTAAAGATTTTTTGGTTACTAAATTGATATATAATTTTTTTTTCTTTTTGACTTTTTTCCAAGTAACTTGCTAGTAACATACTTAGACTTTTGAAATTACCAATATTTCTTTTTTGTAAATTGAAAATTCCCAACTTTTGTACTAACTTATCAAATTTTATTTGGATAGTTTATGAACATTTCAAACTTATTAATCGATAATAATTAGGTACCAACCTAGAGAAGGATAAACTCCCAACTACTTTTAAATTATCAAGTCTTATTTGAATTACTTACCAATGTTGAATTGATTTTTATCATATATGAATTTTTCTATGGAGTTATAATTTTTTGTTTTTTTTTTTTGGTTAGCAATCCCTTAAATTGAAATCTCGCATGATGACATAAGTTGTCGCCAAGACCTCTGCTAAACTCAATTCTAGGTCAATCTAAGGTCGAACACCTCATACAGCCTCAATATGAGCAATCACAATGGCTTGCACTTGGATCTTGAAGCACCGAGGGCTTGCGGTGGAGGGCAAAGGCGCGAACACGTGAGAGAGAGAGAGAGGGACATAGATGTGAGTTGGGCGAAGGTGACGGAAACTGAAGATGAAGATGTATTTTGGAAGAAAATTTGTAATTCTATCTCATCGTATCATCCTTTTACATGTGTACACATATATATACATGATTACAATTTCATACTTTATCTCTGAATATCTTTGACTGAATCAATTAGAATCGGAGTCTAAAATAAAATCGCAACATTCTCCAACACTCTCTCTCAAGCTGGCAGCTTATATAAGTCAAAGGCGCCTAGCTTGCTTAGTAGATAAGCATGCTGTCTTTGACACAAAGGCTTAGTGAAAAAATCGGCGAGCTGTTCCACTGTCCTAATTCCTCGAGTTGTGATGATTCCTTCTTGAATTTTTTCTCAAGTGAAGTGACAATCAAATTATATATGTTTTGTCCCTTCATGAAAGACGGGATTTGCCGCTAATTTAAGTGCAGCATCATTATTACAAAATAATTCAATTGCTCCATCAATTTCTACCCCAAGATCCAAAAGTAGGCCTCGTATCCAAATTATTTTGGAAACTGTTTTTGCCATAGCCTGATATTCTAATTCAATTGATGACAAAGGCATGGTTGATTGCTTTTTAGTTTTCCATGAAATCAATGATCTCCCTAATTTGATGCAAAAGTCTATGACAGATCTTCTAGTCATTGGATAAGTTGCATCATTAGTATCACAATAAGCCTTGATCTTCCTGTCGCAATCTCAAGAGAACAATATTCCAAGTCCTAGGCAGCCCTTCAAGTATTTTACAACTTCCAGTGCTGCATTCATGTTAGATTGTTTCGGATTATGCATAAATTAACTGAGCATTTACACTACATAACATATATTAGGTCTAGTCATAGTAAGGTAGATCAATTTTCCAACGAGCCATTGATAACCTGATGGATCTTGAAGCAATGGGTCTTTATCAAATGATGAGGTAGCCTTATTATATTCAAATGTTGTAAGCTTGACATTCTGTTCAATAGGGATAACAGCTAGTTTGCATCCTAATAACCCTGTTGCTAATATAATCTCCAAGACAAATTTTCACTGACTGAGACATATCTCTTTATCAAATCTAGCTATTTCAATACTAAGAAAATATTTGGAAGGCCCTAAGTCTTTGATATGGAAATTAAGATGTAGATATTCTTTAAATTTTCTAATGGCAGAGTCATCATTTTCCATAATGAGTGTATCATTGACATATATCAACAAATAAATTGATGAGGTGCCTTTAGTCCATGTGAACAATGCATAATCATGTTTAGAGTGCTAAAATCCTACACTAGTCAATGCATTAGTAAACTTCGCATACCACTACCGAGAAGTCTACTTGAGTTTATATAGGGACTTATGTGGACGACATACCCAAGACTTGTAACGACCCGGCCCCACTGTATAATATTGTCCGCTTTGGACACTGAGTCCTTACGGCTTTAAAACGCGTTATGCAAGTTAAAGGGACCCCAAGTCTTATAAACTAGCCCAAGACTCCCCCCTAGCGATGTGGGACGAGACATGTCCTTGGCCTCATCTGCGTACTACCAAGGCGATCTCAGTCCATCCCTCCGTACTACCCTGAGCCTAAATCGTCACATTCTCCCCCCTTAAGGCACAGCGTCCTTGCTGTGGCCCCAACACTCGGTCGAGAGTTGACTTTGATACCATTTGCAACAACCTGGGCCCCACTGTATAATATCGTTGGCTTTGAACACTAAGTCTTCACGACTTTAAAATGCGTCACCTGGGGACAAGGTTGCACTTGGCCATTCCTTTCCCCAAACTGATATTGTTCACTTTGGCGGCCCCATAGTGGGTCGTGCCTCTGCCCTTGCATGACGCATTTCACGTACGCTTCCACTGCGCTAAAAACAAACCCGTAAGAGGCCCACTATGGGGCCGCCAAAGCGGACAATATCGGTTTGGGGAAAGGAATGGCCAAGTGTAACCTTGTCCCCCGGTGATGCGTTTTAAAGCCGTGAGGACTCAGTGTCCAAAACGGACAATATCACACAGTGGGGCCTAGGTCATTACAAGACTTCCCCTTATGGTGAAGTCCCTATGGAAGTTCCACGTAAATTTCTCCGTTGAGATCACTACGAAGAAAAGCATTATGAACATCTATCTAATGTAATTCCTAGTTACGGAGTGTAGCAATAGATAGGAAAGAATGAATTGTGACCTCCTTGGCAACAGGAGAAAAGGTTTCATGATAATTAAAACCCTCCCATTGAGTGAATCCTTTCGCAACCAATCGAGCTTTGCAACATTCAACAGAGCCATCTGCCTTATATTTTATTTTATATACCCATTTGCAGCTAATCGGTTTTCTATGTGAAGGCAATGAGACTACATCCTAGGTATTATTATCCACGAGTGCATTCAACTCAAACTCCATAAGTCGCTGCCATCTTGGATCACATGCTGCTTCTTCATAGGAGGAAGGTTCACATTCCTCGGATATGCGACTAATGCAACACACTTGTTCTTGAGATAATTGATTAAAAGACACATAAGAAGATATAGGATAATGTGTACCTTGGGAATATAAAGTAGAGCATATGTAGTCCTTGGTCCACATAGGTGGATGAGTGTGATTCCTTGATCATCGTGGTGGCTCTACAATTTGTTGTTCAAATGAATTTACTTCAATATGTTGCTATGGTGATGACTCAACTTCTTCATGATATGTCACTGGTGACTCGACTATTGAATTCAAGTATTCTAGAGCTGCTACAATGTTTTCATTAGAACGTACAAGTATTGAGTCGTCATAGATAAATTTTCTTCTGACAAGAGCTGATGATGATTTGGCATCCCTATAAATGTCTGAGTATTATATGCTAATTCTTGAAATGGAAATATGTCCTCATGAAAAACAACATCCCGGCTAACAAGAAATAGGTCGGTGGATATTTCCATAACCCTATATCCTTCTATAAAAAGAGGATATCCCATGAAGACACATCGAAGAGCACGAGGATTCATTTTGTCCCGAGGTCCCGCAATCATGGCATAGCACAGACAACCAAAAACTCTCAGATGTTCTATTTCCGGTGACTTCCCAAAGAGCATTTCAAATGGAGATCGCCCTTCAAGAACTTTAGTTGGCATGCGATTAATCAAATAAGCCATCGTAACCACACAATCTCCCCAATAAGATTTAGGAAGGGATGCTTGGTATTTAAGGGCTCTAGCTACTTCTAAAAGATGATGAACTTTCATGAAGTATTCCATGGGATGCAAAGAAAGAGGTACATTTTGTGGTAAAAAACTCTCGTCCATTGTCTATGCAAATTTTTTGAATAGAAGCATCAAACTGAGGGATAAGTGTTGCAGAATTCCTAAAACTTGTCAAAAAAAATGCAATTGAGTCCTAAAACTTGCAAAAAGAGCAATCAATTCATAAAACTTGTCAAATTATTTCAATTGAGTCCTAAAGTTAACATCGTTAACCTTTTTAACGGAAAATGCTGACGTGGCACTAACGTGGCCTTTTAAATAAATTTTCTTTTTTTGACTTTTTTTAATTATTTTGTATTCAATTTTTTTTAAAAAAATAGATTTAAAACTAAAAAGAAAAGTTAAAATTTAATTTAAAAAATTGTTTAAAAATAAAAAATAAAATTAGCAGCGGCTGCCTTTTTTTTCTTTTTTTTTTAAAAACAATTTTTAAAAATAGAATTTAACTTTTCTTTTTTAGTTTTTAAATCTAATTTTAAAAAATGAATACAAATAGTTTAAAAGCCACCTGGAAAATAAAAATTAATTTTAAATGCCACGTCAGCATTTTCTATGAAAAAAGTCGACAGCGTCAACTTTAGGACTTGATTGAAACAATTTGATAAGTTTGAGGACTTAATTGCACTTTTTGCAAGTTTTAAGACTCAATTGCATTTTCATAATAAGTTTTAGGATAATTGCATTTTCATAATAAGTTTTAAGACTTCTGTAGCACTTATCCCTTTAATCAAAGAAAGAAAATTCGCCAAATTTGAGAATGTTTGGCTCTTGGATTGCATAAAAAAGACCCAAGTGGCGCAAGTGTAGTCATCAACAATAGTCAAGAAAAATCGAGAGCCATCATGATGGGGGGTATGATAAGGGCCCTAAATGTCGACATGAATTAGAGAGAAAGCACTAGTAGCTGGAGACGTGATTTTGGTGAAAGGAGATCAAGATTGTTTTGCCAATGGACAAATTGAGTAATTTGGATAAGGAAAATGAGCACTATGACCCAAGCGTTAATGATAAAGAAAATTTGTATTGCTACTTGCTACATTACAAGAATTGCTTTTATGTAGTAATGAAAAATCAAAATCCCACTTTACCAAAAAAAAAAAAAAAATCAAAATCCCTTGGAAAGCTGATCCAAAAATAAATTCATTGTGCAACACTACCCAAGCCAATCATTTTACCAGTCGAACGATCCTAAAATAAACAATTTTGGGAATTGAATTCAACATGGCAATGGTTGTCTTCACAAATTTTGGACACCAATATAAGATTGAATTCAAAATTAGGAATGTATAAGACATTCTTAAGGATGAAGTGCTCACTAAGATGGACAGTACAAAATTTGGTAACATGAGTAATGGTACCATTAGGGAGTCTAACAGACACAGAAGGGTGGATTTTTCGATTGTGAGAAAATAATCTCACATCACATATTATGTGGTCACTGGCGCCAGAATTAATTATCCATGAATCAACTGAAATGTCACTATTTTTGGAAATAGAATACCTGAGAAACCCGCAATTTTGTCTGTAGTCTTCAATTGATGCAAGGTCCTTATGATGTTCCGATATTGATCATCAAAAATTGTCTGACTTGCCCTCTCATTTCCTTGAGTCATTACCTGATAAGCAGAATAATCCATTTCTCTCTTCTCTTTATCAGTCGGTATCCCATGCAATTTCCAACAAGTAACTATAGTGCGATGTGGCCTTTTACAATAATCACAATATTTACCTTTAATTTTGGAATTTGTCCATTTCTTTTTTATGATGTGGCATCTCGTGGACCATAGGATTGCTTAAAAGTGAGGGCTGACGTGGCTAATGGTGGGCGTTCGATTCAGCCACGTGAATGGTTAAATTGAAGTGTTAGATTTAGATTTGTAATGTGAACCATCCAATCACATCTTATGATCTCCAGCGTTCATCCTAGGGTAGTTCTCTTCTTCCTCCCAGCGCCCACTTATGCTTCCTCGTTGTTGCCCGAGACTACTTAGTGTTTGCGGCGGTGGCCTAGGAGCGCCAGATGCTCGTTGTGATGGCCCCGTCGGAACAATGAGGGACACAACCTCCCCTATCTTCACGTACTTTACCGTCACAAGCCTTTGATTTTCCTCTTGAATCGCCAGTTAGTAGATACGCCTGAGGGAGGGGACCAGATCCATCGCTAAAATCTAGGATTGAAAGGACGAAAAACTTTTGTTCAAGATCAAAAGAAACAGGGTAACTTTTTCTCTTTCTCTAATTTGTCTGTATTGTGCAAGTGTGGTTTCAAGCCCCTCGAGCTCCTCCTCGGCCGCCTCAAGCTCATTCGACAAAGCCAAGAGCCGGTTGAAGCAAGCATTAACCGAGAGGTCCTTTGCTTCAACTTGGTCATGGCTTGAGTGAGTAAGAAGAGTTTCGCCCAATCCAATTTCCCATACATTTTGCATATGTCCTCCCACATCTTTTTTAGGTCTTCAGTTGGTGGCAGGCTAGCGGTGACATTAGGGGCTATGAAGTTCCCAATCCAAGTGCGAATGAGTTGGTTGTACTCATGCCAAACTAGTCGCATTTGGTCATTGGCCAAAAAATGGACAATACCATCAAGATGATAAGGCAAAGTTCCGGTCCGTCGACCGGAAAAATATATAATGGATCTCCGGGTTCTAGACAATAGCCGTTGCCCGGAATTACCCACACGAGTAGAGACCAGTATTGTGACATCCCAAATTTATGATTCTATTTTCAATTAAATAAGTCGGGCTTTTCATCGACGCGCCTATGGTTCTATTCTTCGAGATGATCACTCACAAGATAACTAGTCTATTAGGTGAAATCGTTAAGGAATCTAAATACAATAGACTTGAGAATTCGATTGAGAATTTGACCATGAATCGTCTGCTCGACTGTGATAATCTGTAAGGATTATTATGACACCGTCAGAATCGATCAAAGATTAATGATAGGTCAATTTGACTGAGATATGTGATTGGAGTGTTGGTGATTCCACTTAATTTCAATATTCTCGTCGATCGGCACAAAACCAATTTTTATGTTGTTGTGGGTACCCTGTGTCCGTATTTGAAATATCGAGATTTTCACAACAATCAAGAGACGCTAATGGGTCAAAGAATTATGTCATGGCTTGAAAATAATCAACCACAGGTCAATTGCACTGAAAATTCCTAAAAGCTATCCAGTAGATTAGGACACGTGAAAATCGCGGCAAATTGAACCACCAGCTGTGGTAGCTCCGCTGGGTAGGCCTTTGTGATCCTTTTGCCCAGAGGGGAGAGGTTCGAAGCCCTTGCTTCGCAAGGGGGCTGGTTGGAGCTACTTGGTGATTTACCCGATGACATGGGGTGGTGGTTTCCCCATGTTACCCCTAGGGTTTACTCGCCAGCTACTGGCTGTATAGAATTCCTTGGGTCACAAAAAAAAAAATCATGCTAGATTAAAATTAACCGTGAATTTAAACTTGATTTTAGAAATTGAAAGTCCTGTCTTGTCACAATTCATTTTAGGAACGTCAACTCATCTTCAAAATATTTCCTTTTCTGCAAACCGAGATTTTTGGCGGCAAAACAAAGTAAGGCCCTTTTTGACCAGGAAATTTCTAGGCCCGTTTTTTTATCACATTTTTAGGAGTCAAGTTGGACTATATGGTGAGGAAAAATCTTAATTGGGATGATGGCACATTGGTTGGATTTAAGGACATCAAATTGAGTCTAATTAGAGAAGAATTGAAGGAGAATTGAATGTATTTGATGAACAAATGCCACAAATTCGTATACCATGGGGGGGGGGGACATTTGGACCTCTTCAATGGCTTGCTAAGAAAGCTTGTGGGCTGTCATATAGTAGAGGATAGGGTTGATGGCTGGTGGGGGCATGTAATGAGTGAAATAGACAAATGTTGGAAGCTTGAAGGCCACCTTGGGGACCCCTCTCTTTAGTAGCCTTCTTCTTCCTCTATCCCCCACATTTCTCCATTGTTGTTGTCCATCTTGAGCTTCAAAGAACTAGAGAAAACCACAGGTCCTTCCCCTCCGCCGTTGCACGCCCATCGGACCTTTTTCCTTCTATGTTTTTACCTTCTGCCAGTTTCTGCTCCAATTGACCTTTTACCAAAGATCTGAGTTAAAAGTTGTCTTCCCGTGCAAACCAGCCCTCGTGCCACCCACCATTGTCTTTAGCACATCCAATCCGTACGAAGGAGCTTGGCCTCGCACCTAACAGAGTTGCCGGCTGACCTGCACGTCGGCAAGAAGAAACCGATCGCCGGACCGCCTAGGAGCCCACCCACTTGCACTGTTTTGCCTTTGCTACGATTTTTCTCCCATTTCAACCCTTCCTCCACCCATTCCAACAACCATCAAGCCCCCCAATTGACCCCTAGGTGTCGCTGGTTGCTGACCACCCGCTTGCCGGAGCTTCGATCAACCCTTCCTCGCCGTTGAAGCCGCTGGTTCCCTTTCCCGGTTTAGTTAAAAACATAAGCAAAAACTAGCAAGCCATGAGGTCTTCGAGGCCCGTTTCCAACCCCTTCTTGGCCTCTATTGGTATTGCTGCTAGGAGGATTGTCGACCGCCTCCGCATCGTCGTCGCCGTGGACTCACCAAAACACAAAACAGGTGAGTTTATTCACTAATCTCCACTTAGGGAGTTAATGATGCTTAAGGGATGTTTAGATTAATCTAAGTAGGTTTAGGTGGTTAGATTGGATTATCTAAATGTTGATTAGATTAGATGAATGATGAGTTTAGTGGATGGATTAATTATGGCTAATTAGATGCTTAGATTAGTGTAATCTTGATTAAGCCTTAATTAATTATTTCTAATTTATGAATATTATTTTTTATATATTAATATAATATAATATTTAATTATTTAATTTTTGGAATTTAATTAATTAGTTAATATTTTCGAAGATTATGCCAGGATGGTCGATCGTTAGAATTTCACACTAATCGCAGCAGTGCGGTTAGTTTGTACAAATTGATTGTTAAATTCTGAAATTGAGTGATGTTTGTGAAGTTTTGGTATTTAACTCGAAAATACGGGATGTTGGGTTGTGACACGGAATGTAGCTTGTGTGAGTATTGTTGAATTGTCAGCTTGTGTGAGCATTAATATACATCAGTTTGGGTGAGCAACGGATTGTCAGCTTGTGTGAGCTCAGATAGAAGTCAGCTTGTGCGAGCATTGTTAGAAGTTAGCTTCTGTGAGTAGTAATTGATTGATTGTGTCGGTAGTGCATGCTTATGCGAGCAATGATTAAATATGAATAGTACTGACTTGCATGAAGGATGAGGCAAGGTAAGTCCTTTGCCTTGTGTGCATAGATTGCCTCTAAGCGTATTTCCTTCCTAGTCGAAATTTAAGGGGTGAACTTGCTGAGATATTGTCTCACCCCATCGTGGGCTCAACATTTTTAGATCCTTAGATAGCGGTCATGGAGGACCTGAAGCCCCGGAGCCTGGGGAGGTGGAGACTAAAGGATAGGTGGACGTGTCCAACCAGTTAGTCCTAGGACAATTCCCCTTTTTGTTGAGCCGGTCTTTTTGTAGACAACTAGTGTTGTATATATAAACCTATGTGTTTATAAAAGGCTCGTTGTGGTTGTGATTTGTTGCCTACTTTTCTATCCTAAGCTTTTGTTGTCGGGGGTATTGTTTCGCTTTTGCATGTGTCATAAAATGAATGTGTCGGCGACACGTCCTGGGACGTCACATATTTATCGACCACCGAGGGATGGGCATGCGCTCGGAGGATCGGGGTGTGACAAATATGCAGTCTCGAGTAGGGATTCCCCCCTTAGCCCGCCAGACTTGTTTCGAGTTGGTGCCCTGATGGGAGCCATCCCAATCCATTGGGCTAGGATCTGGCGCTGAAATTTTCTCCTAACGGGCCATGTTGTGCTCATTGTTGATTATGTCCGATGGTCCATGGGCTTTGGACACGAATCCATTTCACTAGTGACCACTGAGTTTGGCCAGATTGTTGGATCGAAGTTGGAACCAACGGGTGCTGATTAGGAGCGTGTTCATCTTGTGGTGGGTCAATCTGCTCTCGGGTTTGATTTTGTGGCAAGTTGTTAGATGAGTCCTCCATTATAGGTAGGGTCTTTTCTCAATCTTTGCTGGTGCTTGACTTTTGGATATGCTATCAGAAATTGAATTCCTACTTAGCATGCCAACTCGTTTTGCAAGATGATATTTGCAACAACGAATTGAAAAACTACTGAGGGCAATTCACAAGAATTTGCAGAAGCTAGGTCAGAACGTCTGCTCTGATACCATGACAGAAACTGGAGATGAAGATGTATTTTGGAGGAAAAATTGTAATTCTATCTCATTGTATCATCCTTGTACATGTATACATATATACATATATATATATATATATATATATATATATATATATAGTACAAAAAGAGAATCGAGGAAAGAACATACATGATTACAATTTCCTACTTTATCTTCGAATATCTCCAACTGAATCAATTAGAATCGGAGTGTAGAATAAAATCACAACCTTCTCCAATAGAAGGAAATTAACAAGCGATGTATGACAGCGACAGAGTGACAAGGCCATCATGATACGATTATTTAAACTTATATCTAAATGGCATGCATTATATAACATAAGCCTAATTAAGTTTAGGTTTACATGCTATCTAAATGAAACCAAGATAACATTTAATTTATTTGAACAAATTTATGAAAGATATGTATTATTGTAAAATAAATGCATTCTAAAACTAACATGCATCTGCCCTAATTAAAAGACCAAAAATTATTTGCGCTAAGCTTTAAATATGCGTGAGACAATGATGACCAATGATGATTGATACTATCATGATGCATTGAAATGCACACTAAGATTAGAATTAACCAAATCATTGATAATATGCTATTTCAATTCCATCAGGGTTTAACTAATCAAATCAATCATAGCAAATCACACGAGAAAATATTAGGGTCCAACCTGAGGGATTAAAGGTCCCAAGCCGTAATATATATATAGGCTAATGCAAGGAAAATAAAATAAGGGAATCACAGTTAAACTAAAGCATGGCAACGATAAAGATGAATCAATCCTAATTATGCACACTGCAAAATTCAACATATCAAGACTTAACTAGCAAGATAATGATTTAAGCATAACTTGATATCAAATGGCGTGGTAGGAGAACTTGAATATCCCAAAAAAAAAAAGTTCACGTATTAAGAAATTTCATGAAAAGTCGAGCGTATTTGTCAAGTTGCCCCCAACTACATGGAATCTAATTGTCTAATACTTAAGCAGGAACTCCATTCAAGCAATCACTTCCTCACACCACGCAATTGCATCTAACAGAATATGGCCAGCTGGAACAAATCATACTGTCTCAATCAATTCTCAAAGGGAAAAACCAAAACAGTTCTTAACCTATCGCAATATTTTTAAATTCAGTCTTAAATTTTATTTCATTTTTGTCGATTCAGTCATAAACCTTTTGTAATTATACTAATTCAATCCATACAGCCTATTTTGACCGGCCGACGCTGACATGGATGCAAACCAAAATTCTTTTGTTGAAGGAACCAAGAGAATAGTGGTAACTCTGCTTTGCCACGAAAAGTGAGCATGACTCGGTGAGGTGAAGTGGGTCTGGGTGAAGGAACTATGGAGGGTGACGGCGCGGCAATTGTGATCCGTCGTGAAGGAGCGGTGGAACATCTATGAGGGCTGCTCAACATCAAGGACTAGTTTCCGGACGTCGAAATAGCCGCCGGTAGCCAAATAGGATTAATTTGGGAAGCAGCATATATTCCTAAGGATTCCTCTTGTTTCTTCGGCAAACTCGATGCAGTCCAACATAGTTTGGTGTGTTCACATTGCACAGTACTGGAGCTTATATTTTAGACAGATATTTCTCCAAAAAAAAAAAAAAATGCACGTGGTATGACCAAATAAGTAATTGCCCGTAATTAGTTGTCAGTTGTCGTAATTTGTGTTCATTCAGACGTTTACATGTGTGGATATGATCTAAGATGTGTCCAATTGATTGCATAAGAAGGACAGTCTCGGGCAGGAAAATAGAGCCCGAAATTTCATTGAGTATTGCAGAGTGACAATGAAATGATTGTAGACAAGTCCTTTTAAGAAATAAATCAGTTGCTATAAGTTATAAATTATGTCACTGTCAAAAATCCTAAACAAAAGTTTTTCAACACGTTGCTAATGTTCCCTAAAGTTTCTCTAAACAATATAGATAAAAAGGGTCGGAAATCTAAGAAATAAACTATAGTCCTTATTAATTGCAAGAGATTATTTTGAGTAATTTGTTATCATAATGAATATTAAAAGCCAAGTTCACTAATCCACTCAAATCATTTTTTATGGGATCCACTTGATGATTTGTTGATGTTGATGTATGAAGTTGCTAAGATAAGTAAAACAATGCTACGTCATCGTCCACATCATGGTGAGACGACGATTCTTCATTATCTATATATTAATAGTTAATTTCAAACGCAATAGACTTTTGAGCTTCGAATATTTTAGGATCTTCATTGAATTTGATTTCATAAGTTAAGATAGCTCCAATAAGTTCATCCGAATCCAAGAATTGAAGTATTTGAGCTTCAGGAATTGATATTTTCACGTAAGTCCATTCTATTGGTAATGCTCGAAATATCTTGCTTGTATGATTCTCATTTTTGTAGATCTTGCCATGCATGGCAAGTCCACCCATGATGTACTTGTAGAGCACGAATATTTCCTTTGTGTGTTCATGGAACTCTCCATTTTGAATGTCTCATGATCTCCAAGCAATATGTTCATCTTGGTCTGTTTAAGCATCGGTGCCTTCATAGACATATCCCAAATTTCCTCAACCAACCTAAAAAAATAAATTATATTAAAGTCAATAGGCGTTAAAGCACAATACAAATATGTATGACTTTTGGAGATTAAGACACCTGGAGTGCCATAACTTGGCACGGAGGGACATTTAAGTGCCATAACTTTAAAATGGTATACTTAAGTGCCAATATCGAAGTAAAATGGGACACTTAAGTGCCAACATCAGAGTAAAATGGGACACTTAAGTGCCACTCCGGCGAAAATCCAGCCAAATGGCTGATGTGGCAATTTTTCGACGAGTTTGGTCCAAAACAACGTCATTTTGCATGCTGATGTGGCGGAGAAATTGCAAAAACGACACTGTTTTGTGTCTGGCGTGTAAATAATAATATAAAAATTAATTAAATTAGATTTAAAATTAATTTCATTTAAAATATTCAAAAAAAAATTAAAAAAATTAAGAAAAATTTAAAAAATTAAGAAAAATTTAAAAAATTAAGAAAAACTTTTAAAAATTTTTTAAAAAAATTAAAAAATTAAGAAAAATTAAAAAAATTAGAAAAGGGGGGGGGGGGGGGAAGTCAAACAAGGCGGGGGCAGCTGAGGGCTGAGCCCTTGCCGCCGTCACCTCCCTGCCACTGTCGGGAAGGGCGGGTGACGGAGGGGGGGTGGGTCAGCCGGGGTCGTCGGCCTCGCCGCCGGTCAGCCAGCCTTGCCAGCCCTTGGCCAGGGCTCGGCAACCCCAGCTGACCCTCCCCACTCCGTTGCCGGCCCTTCCCGGCGGCAACGGGGAGGTGGCGAGGGCTCGCTGGGCGAGGGCCGCGACCCTTGTCCCAGATCTGGGCGCGGGCCACAACCCTCGCCCTAGATCTAGGGCAGCGCTCGCATGGGACGAGGGTCGTGGGCCCTCGCTGCCTCCCCGCCACCGCCGGGAAGGGCTGACGATGGAGTGGGGAAGGTCGACTGGGGTCGCTAGGCCCTAGCCAGGGGCTAGCGAGGGTCACGGCCTTCGCCGTGATCCAGTGAGGGCTCGCAGCCCTCGCCGCCGGTCGGCTGAGCCCTCGCCGTCGGTCGGCCGAGGGTTGGCGACCCCGGCCGATCCTCCCCCCCTCCGTCGCCGGCCCTTCTTGGTGACGGCGAGGAGGCTACGACGGTGAGGGATCAGCCCTCAGCCACCCCGTTCGACCTCCACCCCTTTAAAAAAAATTAAAATTAAAATTTTTCTTAATTTTTTAAAATTTTCTTAATTTTTTAAAATTTTTAAAATTTTTTAATTTTTTGAAAATTTTAAATAAAATTAATCTTAAATCTAATTTAATAAATTTTTATATTATTATTTACACGTCAGACACAAAAGGACGTTGTTTTTGCATTTTCTCCGCCACGTCAGCATGCAAAACGACGCCGTTTTGGACCAAACTCACTGGAAAGTTGCCATGTAAGCCATTTGGCTGGATTTTCGCCGGAATGGCACTTAAGTGTTCCATTTAACTTCAAAACTGGCACTCAAGTGTACCATTTTAAAGTCATGGCACTTAAGTGTCCTCCCATGCCAAGTTATGACACTTGGGCTTTTCTTCTGCCACGACTTTTGATTTTAGACAAGTTCTCTCGTTTCTTTCGCAATCTGTGTAGAATTAGCTGCGAGTATCGAATCAGCAGCTTACCCTCTTTGTGGAATGTATGAACCTCTTTCGATCACAATCCATAATGCATAGTCTGTGGATTGAATAAACATTTTCATCATGCATTTCCAATAAGTATAATTAGCTCCTTCAAACTTAGGAGGTTGAATAATAGAATGTGCTCCGCAAAAATAAGCTCCCGTAAAGTTAGCCATAAAAGATTTGCTCTTGAGCAACTTGCTCCGATGCCAATTGAAGAGGCTATCACAACAATTGAAATGAGAGTGAATAGATTGTTTTAAGAAACCTTACTCTTTTTCACAAAATGTTTGCAAATACACTTGTGTAGAAACTTATGCAGATGCGGAAGATTCTAACCAACAGTTAGTAAAAGATTTGTGCGACAAATTCCGGCTGACAAGGTCAATCTAAACTTCGAGGAATTACGAGACCTTCATTAGACATAAGATCCCAAACAAAAGACCAAAAATTACACAATCTTGATGATTAATTCTTTCTCCGGATTACATCTATCAGCCTAACATCACAATCAAATTGAAAACAAAGAGCTGATTAAAGATAATGATTATCCTAAGACATCTGACATGTTCAACTTATCAACTCGTTGCGTTGTGAAAGAGGCATCGCAACTTTTACTAACTTTCTTTCTCAGCATAGAGTGTACGATATGGTTTCTTCATTCCTTCCGTTAGCTGAACGGCATGGGAGCTAAGAAAACAAAATTTTGCCAATCTCATAAACTAATGCAATACCTAGTATCCATCTTTAACACCAGAATAAAAATCTCATTTAAAGCATATCTTTGTAAGTACGATCCATCGAGTTCCTCGACTCATCGTGCAAATACATTTCAAATCACTTATCGAAAGAAAATTACATCATTCTGAATGAAGATTACAATTGAAACTTATTAGAATGATCCAAAATTGCGAATCTTCAATACTAGTATACATATGAGCTCAAAGCAAACGGCGTCATGATTAAAGCCCAGAACAAGGAGGCATGTGTTGGGGAGGCGGAAGCATCTTCTGATCCTTGTTTGGCCCCTCTCCGACGATGAGGACGGTGTCCATTCCCCAGCTTGCATGGCGTTCTAAGTGACAGTGCATGAACCACACTCCTACAAGCATACATGAAAGAATAATCTGTCAATTATGCATTCATATACATGACTAAAGTCATGCACAACTAATGGCAAAATGGATAAGAACAATATTTTTCTATGCGTTTCTGCCGATGAGTCATAGTACCTGGATTATTGGCTTTGAATCTGATTGCTGTCCACCCATTTTTGGGGAGTCCAACAGTGTTAATATAGGGCGGATCCACTGTATTATACTGTGACACATAGGAGTCGCTGAAATTTCCATCGCCCATTCCAACGACATAAAAGCTATAGCCGTGCAAATGCATGGGGTGATTCTCTGCTGCTCCGAAGTTGGTCCCTTGGAATCTTATTTCAACCTCCTCGTTATACTTAATCATCAACACTTCGGTGCTCACAAAGGCAGCTTCCCCTAGGGCCGAAACGTTTCCGGTGTAGTCGAACACAAAAGGTGGTTTATCTGGAAAAGTTTTGTTGTACACTCCATTTATATTGCTGCACACACCATGCAAACATAACGTTATAGACACATTTGGATGTTGACTTCGCTTCAAGAAAATGAAGGTTTCAACCAGTTAAATTGGTTCAATTTGGAGAACATTTCAACTAGAATCATCTATATTGGTTTAAAAAATATTCAATCCAAACAAATAGGATCAAAGTTGGTAGGTCTAGCGATTTACTTACTTGTAGTATGCTTGCAGAATGCTAATTGACGGAGTCGTAAAACTTATGTTGTTCAAGCTTGCTGAATGCATAGAGCCCTGTGGACCAAGACATGTTTTATTAGTAGGACATGGCTGTTGATTCACGGACACCGTGATCGTAATGTTCCTAGTGATTTTGGTTGGAACCGTGGACGGATGTTCTTTGCTATTCAAACTCCTCAACTGGATAGTGAAATTTCCAGCGTCGCTCTTGTTGGTAAAACCTGGAAGCTCAGGTAACGCAGGAGTCTCTGAGTGGTTATAACTACCGCTATATTGGAATATCCCCCTCGTGACATTTTCATTGGACGGGGCATTGGTGTCCACAAACGGACTAAATAGCATGTAGTAGCGACCGGGTCTTTGGTTTGCGGTGACCAAAACGTCCATTGTTTGACCAGGAGTTATCATGAGGTAATTGGTCTTAAGTGGCTTCAAATAAGCTCCATCCATTCCAACTACGGTGAGATTGTGCTTGGCTATGCCGAAGAACATCTCTTCGTTCATCCCAGAGTGGATGATTCGAAAGAGATACGTTTTTCCTTGCATGACTGTTATATTGTACATCAAACCTGCAAAAGAAAAGGAAAACACCTCATTAACAAACAGGAAAAAAAATCTTTTTTAAAAGTAGAATATATCACGCTCATATATACAAACTAGAATTAGTACCATTAGAGCATGGATAAGTGTCTCCAGGTTGACCATTGATGGTATAGGCCACAGACAAATCTGGATCGCCTCCAGTAGCAAGAGCCTCATCAATTATGGCCTTCGTATCTCTCGCATACCATTCAGCTACATGCCAAATTATAGTTTTGTTAAGAAAAACAAACAAAATGTTATTTGGGCGTAGGTGAAAAACTTATTTTTGTCATTTAAGTTGGTTGAAATTAGATTACCAATCACAATTGTGTGTTGTTCATCAAACTTGTAAGGGTAGTTGGTGTCGCCAACGGGCAAAATGATTATAGGGCCATGTACAGTTGCACGTGTCCAATCACTATGAGCATGCCACCATATCGTGCCTTCTTCTTCGGTGAGAATGACTTTCTGAAGGAAGCTTGAGTTTGTAGGGATTGGGCATTGTGTGATGTTCTCCGGGCCATCAGACCAAGGATACCTTATTTGTCTCACTCCATGCCTGCATGTGTGGACAATATTAGGAAGGAGAGAGAGGAGGGGGGTAGTTAAGGGTGGAGGAAGGGTGGTTTTATTTTTACCAATGAATAGTGACTCCGTAAGGTCCTATGTTGGTAACATTGACGTAGATGGTATCGCCCTTGTGAGCACGGATCTCCGGCCCCGGAAACAAACCATTCACGGTCAATACGGTCCGATTCGTCTCACACAACATATCAATGGGTGTCTCCTTCACCTACCACAGATAAAAAATCATCCTATGAAACTTGGGCTGTCATACATCTAACACAATCTCTCTTATTAAATTGATGCAAGAATCGTTTCGGCGCATCCTTATTTACCAGTAACATTATTTAATTCAAAGGACCTAGCTGAAGTTTCTTCTGGAGTGAAAGACTCCAAATGGGGTTGAAAACCATATCCAAAAAGAATTAGTTAATAAATCATACAACTGTAGAAATTTGCGGGATACTACTAAACTGTCAAGAAATTGAAAATAAGTTGATTCTTACATAGAATATTCTAATATGATAACATTTACGAATTATGAGATTATGGTCAAATGTAATGCTCCTAAAGGAGTCTGAAACTCGTAACGAATGCGCCAATAGTCGCTAAATGTTCTATATGGCCTGAAATTGACATGCCTAAAGTGCTCAAGGACGGGATGTTCCTACTTACCACGAAATCATAGTAGAGGACTTTGCCTTGAGCTACGCAAAAGAGCAGGGTCAAGGTGAACGCATACCCTAGAAATGTCCGCATCCTCTCTCTCTCTCTCTGTCCGAGAACTTGTACCAATCACCTGAGATGTTCTCTTTCTACTTGTGACCTTCCCCTTCCATGGAAAGGGGCAATTTATAGGAAATTTCTTTCAGTGTTTAGCAGTCGCTGTCTCACTAACGTGAGCCGCCGTAGTGCCCACAGAAACGTGCTCTTTGACCTCACAACAGATGAAACTTCAAGGAAGAAAAGATGAGCATTTGTCTTTCGAAGGCGCGTGCTCATTTTTCCGTGTTTCCACGAAGGAGAAGATTGGTTAAAGAGCACCGCCAAGGGAAGAGCTGATAAATTTCTCTCGACTTACTTAGTCATACCGGCAAGAAAGGGAGAGAATTTAAAAAAATATTTCTCTACGCGCTTATCAACTGCTTCACGATTCATCGCCGATTCCTGTTTTGTTATCTTCTCGAGACCAGTAGGCGTCAACGTTTTCGTGGAGGATTGCTCGTAAAAGAAGAAAATGATGCAAATTGCAAAACATAGGAATGTAAAAGCGAGTTTGTTTTATTTTTCCAATGTGAAATAGGAGCTTATAGTCATGACTGCTTCTACCCGTTTTCGAAGAGATCTATGTAGTAGGGTTGTACCTAGACCGAGCTTGTCTCAATTCCTTGGCGAAACAGAAGCGTGCACGAAATCTCTCTTCTGATCTTGCTGTCGACATGTAAAGCATACAAAAGTGGAACTAGATCAGAGACTAGTACAAAAGCCCCTATTAAAACATGTTCAAGAAGCTGGCTACATGATTTGTTTAATGAGACGTGGTGTGAATCATGAATTTGACTAGGGAAAGTCCAGTCGTTTATGATTTGTTAGATAAGTTGCACAAGCCCTTCACCTCTATGATTGGTAGACAGAGCAAAATGGACTATAAACCCATTTCTTAACCTATTTATTATGAGCCAAGTTGTTATATGAGTTATTTAAATTAAGTAAATGAGCTATAAATGGGTTTAAACATAATAGAGGTATTCGTCAAGTCATAAATGGATGTATAACTTACTTAAACTAGATAGACAACTATGCTCACTCTTCATTCTCTGTCAATCTCACACTTGCTCTCTTCGCACTTTTACCTTAGTTTGGATATGAGTTTTTTTTTTTTTTTAATTTTGGTTAATATGGAAGTATTTTAGAAATACAAGTTGGGTTGGGTATTGTTACAAATTTATATTGTATGAAAATAGGTCAAAATAGGTTAAAAGAGTTTATTTGGATCGAATCCTTTTCAACCCAATCCGACCCATCTATTTGATGTTTTTAATAATTTTAAGGGATATTCAGCACAGAAAAATGAAAGGATAAGAGAAAAAATATCTTTTTAAATGGTTTATCATATATATAAAAGAATAACTCGTATGAAATTCTTGTTGGTGTTCTAGGTGCTCTAACGAAGAAGGCAAGTTGTGCCTTATTGCGCTTGCCTGTTATGCGATGTGACATTTTCTCTTGTTCAGAGAATCTTTTGAGGGCATTTGTTTAGTCGACTTCAGCATACAAAACAGAAAACTTTTAAATTTTTTTAAGAGGTGACTTCCCTATGACATGTGTGAATAAAAATTTTGCAAATCGAATTATTCCTTAAAATGCATTACTGCCTTTTCAGAAACCCTAATCTTGGTAAGCAATTTTTTTTTTCTTTTGGCCAAAGGATGCCTAGATTATTGAGGTAAAAATAAAGCACACAAATCACCATTCTCCTGTACCCAAAAAAAAAAAAAAGTCAGAAAGGAATTTTGAAAAAAATCATCTTCAATTTTCTCCTCACTTTATACTTCACGGTCTCTTTTTCCTTTTCCCCAATTTACATTATGGCACCCTTAGATTTTCTATGCTTTTTTAGGCTCCAACATGCATGTTTTCTTTTTCCGTCCTTCATGGTGCAAATCGTTTTCTTGAAAAGAAGAAGAATGTGCCAAATTTGGGTGCGGTTCATGTTATTTGCCCAATGTCCAATAACGACTTACGGTGATGGCTGCCTCTCCCAAATTTTCTCTGGAGGTGCTGCATACTTTTGGGTTTTCCCTAGATTTGATTGATAAGCACGCTGTTTCAATCATGAGGTGACCAGGGTATTGGTGGTTTTGTCTAAGATTCGTTTGGCAAGTTGCGCAAGCCCTACTCCCACCTTTGTTGAATTACTTTTGACTGGATTACAGCCAGGATCTACGTAATTGGACTAAAGACATCTGGTCAGCTCTCTTTAGCGCAATTAATGGACCCCCCGACAAGCCGTGGACGTTTTAAAGCAAGGGAAAATTCACTCAAAGCATTTTTCAACACGACTTGCCTAAATAGTTGACCTTACTGTTATTGACGAAGAGATCGAATAATGGAATAAATAAATTAATAAGACATTAAATTTACAAGGTTAGATTTGATGTGATTCACTTCATGGGAGAGCGGCACAACATTCCACTCTAAATCAAGTATAAAACAAAAATTATAATCACAATCGAGTAACTTTCAATGTTTTCCGGCTATTGATTATACTTAATAATGCACACCATATTTAGCCATCACAATTTGTCATAAAATAATCTCCTAATCTCATAAAAGAGTTACACGAAATCTTAAGAAAAATTACTCAATCAATCCTAAAATGTTATATGATTGTCAATTTAATTTTAAAAATTTTAATTTTATCAATATAGTCCTCAATTTATGATCAAAATTCCTGTATAATTTTTTTGGTCAATTGTCACAGAATCGCTAACATGATGATTTCATTATTCCCAACCTTTCTATGTGATATGATTGACAATCTAACACATACAACCCAATCTAGAGCACATCATTTTCTTTAATTTTCTTTTCTTTACTTTTTCTCAATTTATCCTTATTTTTTCCTTTTTCGTGCTACTGTTCATTGTCTTCTTCTTTTATTGGTTTCTTTTCTCCAAATGAAGGGAAATCTTCACGAGCAAAGCTGAAGGAGCGAGGACAAGGGTAATTCTTCATGAGTGAGACTTGCAGCCTGTGAGCTTCATGACAGAAGGTCAAGTTGCGAGAGTAATCCATTTTCACGAGACCCTTCACTTTGAAACTTGCTGTGTGGTATTTGCTCAATAGAATCATCAACTAATGCCTCAGGGAAAAGAGTTTGATCTCCTACTTTCTCTCTTCTTGTAATTTTCCCCATATGCAGAGAAAATATTATCTCCATGGTATGCCTAACATGCACTTTTGTACATATGAGAAAATGCTAGGCTACAAATTGTTTCCGAAATGTAAATCTTTGTTAAATGTTGTTCAATAATTATTTTAAAGAGTCCCAAAGAAAAGTAACACTAAAAGCTCAAGCCATGAACGGACAGACAACGACTATTCTGAAAATTGCTCATTAAAGCATGACTTAATTCGGGCGGCCGATTTGCCAATAAAGACGAAAGAAAACAAAAATTGTGTGATCATGCAATTAATGCTTCAATAAATGGACGTTGAGATGTCACCTCTGCAAATCTTAAGGGCATGTCTTGGTAGACAATTTACATTTTACTTTTTTGTTGATAATCTTGTGACACGAATATGGCGATCCAGCTGTCGAGTGCTTTTTATATATACTTTTCATGATTTTCTGAAATTTCAATAAAATTACACGTTTTGACATGAAAAATAATTTATTTTTCACTTTTAAAAAGCTGCAAAGATTTTTTTTCCCTTCCTTGAGAAGAAGTTACATCCATAAATAGAAAAGTCAAGACCGGCCATAAGAGCCTCTCCACCTCGGATGGAAACTTTTACACAGTCCTAATTGCACAACATCAATGATCAATCAAATGAATTATCAACTTGGTAGAATGGGGATGTCTTACGTTGCATCTAAAGATATCTCCCTCGTGAGAGATCTGCTTTTGGCGAGGAATGGACAAGCATTGGAAGAATGAAAAAGAAATGTATATGTTCGAGGCAAATAGACACTTTCCTCAAATTGTTGCTAGACACCTATCTTATGGAAGTTTCCTACGGTTTCGATACCATTTCATTGGCAAGCAGTTTATTTATTAAGCAATCATTTTTCAATTGAGATGTTCCCTTGTGTTCACCGTCCATCACATGATAATAAGAATGCGAAAGCAAAAACAAAGTTAGTTTGTAAGAATGGAAACGAGCTTGCCTTGTCATATTGATCAAGCTTGTGCTAGTGGAATTTTCTTGCGTAATCGCCAATTAAATCATTAAAGTAGGTCATGTGGGGGACCATAGAAGACAAGCGTAACATGGCCAACCTGTTAATCACTACAATCATGGACTAAATTAACTTGTTTTATGCAAGGCAGCGACCCTGCTCTTTAGATTTATTACAATATTCCGTGGGCCGACTAGGTACATTTGACCATATTCTGTTTCATATGATAATTGTATTCGCTATAGTGACACGTTTTAGGGTAAACAATCTAGAACCTGACGACATGAATGAGATCATCCTCGTCAAGGGGAAACCAATGATTCAGTCCAAAGTTATATTTGCCCAAAAGTAAAAAGATCCACTACAAGGATTCCGGGAATTAGTCTACTGAGGCGAAACATCGACGAAGAAAAATTAAAATTCCTTTCTTAACTATGAATTAATTAAAAAGAATATGACTTGGACAAGAAACAGTTGCGTGCATGAACCGGATTTTAGACGGCGAGATCAAATGTGGAAACGGCAGCCTTATGGTTCAGGAAATGGACGAACTAGGCAGTGGACGGACTTGAGTCACCCCTAGGGTATCGTCTCCTAGCAGTCGGTGCTCAGGGATCATGTAAATCAAGCTCATCTCTATCCTTAATTATGTGGGCTCAACAATCAACAATTGGGATGATATCAGTCCACATCTTCTATAAAAATATATATGAAACGACTTCTCGAGTATTATCACTAATGATGACGTGTAACATATTAATAAGAAAAGTGATTTTTTTAGGCAACTAGATAAGCTTTAAGCCTTTATTAGATCAATCCCTTCAAGGCGGTAGCAGAAAGCATCAGCACGATCCCAGTAGGCAATTCAAAAGGCTATGATATTTTCTATTAAATTAAAAAGAGAAAGCTTTTCCACCTGCAATAAATAACTAGGGAATCATGAAAAATCACCTTTTTCATGGACAAATAGTTTCGCTAGTCTCGTGTTACAGATATGCATCAAAGAATCAGTAGAAAAGGTTAGTGCAGAAGGTCAAGTATTGTCGTTTTACGTCACATCGATTGATGGAAATCCTAATTTCTATAAGTTGCTCACTTTTAACCAGCTGGTACACAGGCGAAACGTGCATGAATTAGCTTTGCTTAGAGATTGAGCAAAGAGGAGCCTAGCTCTAGCACGCTAGATGAAGGCTCATTCTAACCATTCTCAGTTTATTTCGACCAGATAGATGGAAACAAAAGTTACACCAAATAATTAAGTAGAAAGGAGTAATTAATTGGGAAACAAATCTCCTTTTTCTACCTAAAAGGATCTCCTCGATTCTAGGTTCGAAATTATTTATTGGACCAATCATGGCAAAATGTTTATTAGCCTCTACTACTTTTTTTCTTTAGTTTTTGATTTTCTTTTCTTTTCTTCTTTTCCATCATGGCTAGCAAGTGTCGTCACGATAAAAAAAATTAAAAAATAAAAAAAAAATGAAAATTTCAAAAATAAAAATAAAAATTTGCAAAAAAAAAAAAAATTGTTCATGTCAACGCTGGTCATGCCATATTAAATGATTGATATCCGCATCAGCAATTTATAGCCAAAATTGATTAGAATGATTACACTGATAAATCGTCAATATGTTTAGGACTAAATTAATATAATTGAAAAGTTTATGACCAAATTTACCCTTGTAATAGATTGAAGATTTTTTCTTGATAATTTTCCCATCTCATGTTTACTCATGTTTTCAGCATTGAAAATGTATCAACTTAGTAGAGGAGTAAGAAGAATGCTTGGTGTGCGAAAGAAGAAAGAAAGAAGAAATGTTGATGACGTAGAATAAATGGATTGGCATGGTGGAGTTCAGCATGGTGCTTTTGGCCTTGTCCCACCGAATGGAAATAAGTGCGATCACTCCAAACGCATTAGAGGTTGACCCACTTGGGGGCGATGTTGAAATAATTGGTTAAGCATCTTGAACGATGATGAATTAGATGATACTACCAGTCTATTGCTTTGGATGAAGATAGACATCCTAATAGTGGAAGAACTGAAATAGTTAGATTTTGTTTGGTGGGGAATATTTAGTTGGAACCGAGAACTCTCGTACAAGGAGGAGTGTTGGCATAACCAAACCATAAAAAGATAGTTCAACAAACTGATATGCAATAAGATTAGTAGAAAATGAACTACACGGAGCTTAAAGGTAGGGAAAATTATTCAATCAATTCTAAACCTATTATACGGATGCCAATTTAGTCATAAACTTTTATGTGAAATTCTAATGTAATCATTTTGGCCAATTTTGTTGAAAATCACTAATATGGTAGTATACCACATCAAACAACCAACAATAAATAGATTGCCACTTTAGCGATTCATAGCAAAAATTGACTGATTAGACAATTCATCCCTTAATTGGGAATATTGAAAATTTAGTATTGAATTTGCATATGTATGATAGGTTTAGGATTGATTGGACAATTTCACCCTTAAACTCATGAACAATCATGCAACATTTCATATTCACAAATGTTGTCTTGACTATTCCTCAACATTCTCATCATCTAATGATAAGAAAGCCTACTTCACATAAGTAAACCCATACAAGCAAAATGTTCCTCTATCGTAGTTGCACAAGATTAGAGTTCATAAAGAGTAGGAGTTCACAAGTAGAAGGAAGCTTGACTGACCTATTCCAATGCAAACTCTATGTAAGAGTCACATGATATAACAAGTAGAGAAGCTCCAGTGCACAACCTGGTACTCGCAATAATGACTTTGTCTATGTGGGCAATGGTCAAGTGGCATTGATCGTGCATATGAATTATGTGTGTGCACGCTTCAACTAGGGATGTATTGGATACACTATACAAGATGAATTAAGTGAGATGAAGCCACACAACAAATTGAATTGGTCGAAATCAAGACAAAAAAGCTTACCTGCCAGTTGATAGATATGTGTCAACTCGGGACCTCATATAAGTCAGAGTCGAAGGATATTGAGAACCACGATGTGTCATGATAAAAGCAAGAGTGGAAGAGTGAGAAGATCTTCAGACTTGATTGCATTTAATCACACTGGAAAACGAAGCAGTACATGTACATGCCTTCGCAAAAATGGTACTAGAAAGTACTGTGTACTTCCCCTCACCTTCAAATTGGGTCCTCATGATATTTAATTTAATTCATCTATCATAGTTAGCTTAATAGTCAACGGACCCCAAATTTAGGTTTGTCTTCTAGGTTAACTTAAAGCCGCTTGTTGTTTCAATTTTAGTTATTTCTTTTACATATATATTATATGTGAGAAACTATTTTGCCATGGCAATAATTTAGAGAGTGCACAAAAAAATCAAATGGAAATATTGTCAAGAAAGAATCCAAGTCTAAGCCAATCAACATATTTAGTCGGACCTACTTTCATTAGGAAACTTAAGCTAATAAGTTATGGGTCAATTAGGATTTAGTAATTACTCCACACTATTTCAATCCTTTCGTGTGAAAGTCTTCTTGACATGATTCACATGTGCATTTCAACATTTAATTTCGTGCAGATTTGTTTTAAATGTGCTTTTCATTTTTCTTTTTGTGGATCTCAATAGTAAGTTAATTATCATTAGCTTATTCACAATGCAGGGAAGTTAAGCATTGTTTCTTGTTGTATATGGGTGATCACACTCTGCATCATCTGATTAGGATGAGTATGAAGCAAACTAGGGTTCGAACGTGAAGATCTGTCCATCAAACTCAAATATATAGAAACATTAATGGGCTTTCATCCATATCTACACACGAGAAGACCATACAAGCCCATGCTTATTATATAATTGTTTCACCTTTATCAGCAAGTACATTTATATCAACGCCCCCAGATCATTAGGTGGATCCCCATCAAATACAATCATGCTTATTATATTCTTCTGATCTTGAATTATTCGAAACTATCTCTTGCAATTAATGAGAAATATAGTTTATTTCAGATCTTTGCAATTTAAGATGGTTAACAAGATTTTCCACCCATCTTGTGTATATTGTTTAGAGAATTTTTATGGACCTTTGCCGCGACCTACTTTGTAAAAATAAATTATTGGAAGAACATTTTTCTTTAATTATATCTTTTGAAATAATTAGTCAATTAAAATATTTCAATCATGTCTAAATATTTTTGTGGAAAATAAAAATCTTTTTCAATCATTTATTTTTGTGACTGAAAAAATCATTATTTTTAGAGAAATAATTTTGAAATCATTTATTTTATGTAAAATAAACGTAATTTTTTGTTTAGCCTCATAACCACCGCTTTTGTGGCCTGTGGAGGATACAAATTATAAACAATTGCGATGCCAAAAATATGAAAGTTGAATTCTCACCAACCATATTTCTTGTTCAAACTTCGAACTGATTTATTAATTACGAGGACTTGTCCACTCTCACTTAAATATTACTCTGCAATATTCAATGAAACTCGCACCATTTTCCTGCCCCAGACTGTCCTTTTGCCATCAATTCGATATAATGTTACATCATGAGAATTGATAAATAATTGCTACTGAATTTTTATTAGTTTATACCACGTGCATTATTAAAAAATATATATCTAAAAATATCAGCTGTGGTACCATGCAACGTGGACACACCCAATTAATTGGGACCGCATCAATTTTTACAAAGGAACAAGAGGACTCCCTCGTAATGTATGCCGCTTCCGGAAATAATAAATTAGTTTCCTAACTTTATAAATGCAACGCACGTCATCAATTAAAAAAAAGGACCTTATTCTATTTAATTTGTCATCGTCCACGTATATATCCGTGACAGGTATTTAGTATAGTATAATCTGACTTAATTAATTGAGATATTCGCCTTTTACTAAAAAAGTCCACGTCATCTTACCCACGAAAAAAAAATATTCTGTAGTAGTTCCATCCAACCATTTATTTAATCGTTGCTGACTAAACATCGCAATTTTGTTTTGGGCCATAAAACATAAACAATAAATTAGATATTAGTGTTTTAATAAACAGATATATGGGCATAAAAATTAGACAATGTTTGCTGACGTCAGTGGAATTAGAGCTAAACAGAGATCAGGGGAGAAATAAATCTAATTTGATTCAAAATCTCAATAAACATTACAGTTTACTAATTGTTAATAATAAGAAATATAATTATAAATTATATCTATGAGATTTTGTTGGACCATTGCCAAAGTGATAAGTTTAAAAGGCCAACAATATTATGTTATTCTGCAAATTTCCTATAAATTCTAAGTTAAATCAACTTTCCAAAATTTGTTTCCAAATATAATTATCCAATTCCTATTTCTTTGTCAAAATATCCTTTTTTATTTTATTTTATGCACGCACAAACTAATTTGGTGGAACCAACCTCAAGTTCTGCTTCTACACACAAAGTGAACTAGCAATAAAAATAGCAACAACTAATGTATTTTTGGGAAAAAGAAATTACAAGTAAGATTTATAAAGATTCGGCATGAACGTGCATGCTCCTCTGTTCTGACCCTAATAGCCAGGCTAAATTCAAGTAGTACGCCAAGCGTATAAATGCCACCTTGTTACAAGTATAGAACTTGCTATCACAAAAAACCTGTCCTTTAGAGCAACCTCACTATAGATTAAGTAACTTATTGGAGTCTTGAATAGTTGTTCTCACTACCCAGTACAAAAGATAGTAAATTCCACTCCGAACCATAAACGACACTTTTAAGTGTTTACCAAGAGTCCATTGCACAATTTCTTATTCACCTAGACAAAGGCCTTTTTATGTACAACTTCTCTTGTGTCTTTAAAAAATGAGTTTCTCATTTTTACTAATCATAGGAGCAACAATTGAATGGAAATTACAAGCTTATAAAAGAGACAGACTATAAAAACCTCTTTAAGGTACTCAAATTCTCTTGTTTTTTTCTCTTGTCAACTATTTATCTTCTGGCCAATTCGGTCCTTTGTATAGAGCTCCAAATTTGAATATTGCTGTTGAACCTTGTAGCAGTGATATTTGTCTCATCCTCTTTGAAAATCTCAACAAAATTCCTTGGAAAACGCAACCCTGCTTTAATTTGGATTGTCAATCATGATCATACCATTTCACCAATCTCTTGAGTGAATTAGCTCATGAGTTTGGATATGCCTTTTCACACATTCGAACTATTTTGCAGAATCTAGTTTGGTTCTACACCCTTATGCAATTTTCCAAATATAAGAAAATTGGACTCATAGGTTTGCAGAATCTAAACCTACCTTCTGCGTGGCATTTAAATAAACTCATAAACCATCATACAATTAATGAATTCCAACGTTAGTAATTTAATGTAAAAACTGATAAATTTAAAGCTTTAGTAAGTTATACAAATAAAATTTGATAAGTTAGTTCATAAATTGGTAATTTGAAAATGACATAGAAAATGGTGGTAATTTTCATAAATCTATGGATAAGTTAATGACGAGTTACCTAGAAAAAAAAAAAAGAGTCAGCTATTATTTTTTAATCAACAGTTTGTTGACATTTATCAATACCGATTGAAATATACCAGCACCAAAAAAAAAAAAATCTTCTTTTTTTCGCAGGAACAACAAAAATCCATGTAGGAAATATGAGTACTTTTAATATCTCAGCAAATGCTCTACAAATCAGACTTCTCATAAACAAACCGCTCCTCAAGGAGGAAAATATCTTATTTTCCATGGCAGAATAGTTTCATCTTCAAGAACATATAACAAAAAGAGAAAATTGCTAAAAAGGAAACAACCAGCGGAGGATTATTCTTAAAGTCAACCTAGAAGACGACCCCTAAATTTGAGGTATGTTGACCATTAAGCTAACCATGATCAGTGTACTAAACGAAAAGATCTTGAGGACCCTTCTTGAAGGTGAGGAAAAAGTACAGTGTACTATCTAGTACGATGTTCCCAAAGGGATGTACATGTACTACTTTGTTTTTCTAATGTGATTAAATGTAATGAAGTGCAGATCTTCTTCAACTCTTCTTCTCCTGCTTCTATCTGGCACATCATGCTTCTCAGTCACCTCGCACTCTCGTTTATACGAGGTCTCGGGTAGGCACATCTCCATCCACCATTTTGCATCTTATGGCACCAGAAGGTAAGCTCTTTGTCTTGTTTTCCACCGATTCAATTTCTCGTGCTATCTTATCTCCACTTATTCATGTCCTGTGATTCAATTGATATGTCCTTAACTAATGCACATCGCCCAAATAGACAAGCCGATAATGCATGTCTCGGAATGCGCACCGTGGCTTCTCAACCACATAAGTCTCACATAGAGTCTGCAATGGATTGTGCCTTGGTTATAAATCAGATGCACCCGTACTCATAAATGTCTTATTGTTAAGATATTCATCTTCATCCAAATCGACACGCCAGCAGTATCATTCATTTCGGTATCATTCAAACAGGCTTGATCAATTAATTTATGATTCTCCATTCTTCATTTTCCCCAATTGGATCGACATCTCGTGCATTTTGAGCAAGTATATTATTTATTCCATTTGCACTTACTTGATTTATAATTTCATATAAGATCACACTTCTTTTGTCAATCCATTATTTCATATCCTCAAACTTTCCTTTTGTCACTCTTCTTGGGCACACCCAAACCTTCATTTTGCTCTGCCCCCATGTATTAAGATCTTAATGCTGCAAACATGCAAAAACATAAGATTGGTAATTGCCCCATCCTTAGCAATTAGCACGTGCATTTTATTCCTTCTTCCTAGAGCCCCACGCAAGATTTTTTTTTTTTTTTTCCTTTCCAACTGCAATCCCTTTCGGCAGACAAGAAATCAATAATTCACCTCATGGCTTTTCTGAATTAATAATCGTGCTACATATATACCACATGCGCACATAATAAAGTAGAGGCTGCTAAGCATTTGTCGTGATATCTGCACTTAGTGATTTGGAGGGAAGCAAAAGATGGTCCATCACCCGCTGATAGCGATGAGATTCTTCTGGGTAGAAAAAAAGAGATTTTTCACAAATTATTTAATCCTTTTTTTACTTAGTTATTTGTATAACTTTTGCTTTGATCTATACGGGTGGAATAAAGCTAGTTGATGCACGTTCCGAACGTGTTAGCAGTTCAAAGATGAGCAACTTCTAGACGTTGGATAACCGTTTGATCTGATGATAAACACCAATGTTTAATGCTTATTTGAGTATTACGTCAGCATCATCATTAGTGATAATGCTAGAGAAGTCATTTCATGCACATTTTTACAAATCATGTAGACCAACATCATCTTAACCATCAATTGTGGAGCCTACATAATCAATGGTAGTGATAGAGTTGGTCTACATTATCAATATAGAAGTCATACAATATTTCACAATGTTGGAGTGTCAAGTGGGAATATTTGATCTCTACAGCTCAATTTGAGCAAAACCCTAGTTGTAACTAGAGAGCCGGCTCACCACCAAGTTCCTTCATTTCCTGAACCGGAAGGCTTTTGCTTCTACATTTGATCTGCCCTTCTAGGATTTAGTTCTTTCACGCACGGTTTCTTGTCAAAGTAATATTCTCTTTCACTAATTCACCAATACATTAAAAAAAAAATTCAACGATAATAAAAACTAGAACTGAAAATCATTGGTACCTCTTTCACCAGCATGATCTGACTCATTCCGGGGCCCGACCGCGTTGTCCAATACCCTAAGATGTGGTCGGGCCCCGGAAAATTATAATAAGTTAAAGAACGAGGTCACTGCCATGCATGCGACAAGTTAATCTAGTCCACGATTATAATGATCAACAGGTTGGCCATGTGGCGCTTATCTTCTATTGCCCCCACATTACCTGCTTTAATGATTTAATTGGCGATTAGGCAAGATAATTCTACCAAAACAAGATTGACTGATATGACAACGTAACCCCGATTTCAATCTTCTCCACTTTATTTTTGTCTTCGAATTCTTATCGTCATTTGATAGTGGTGTCGGTAAAGTAATTGAGGACGGTGAGCCTCACAAAATGCGAGATTGCAACTAAGACAAAAATATAATTCCTCGCAAATGACATAGAAACTCGTGGCCTTTGCGTGAAAAAATCTATCTTAATCGAGCCAATGGAGTGGGCTGCTATTTGACTATTGGAAGTAAACTCCAGTCTAATAAAGATTTTTTTATAATTACATACACTGATAATAAGCTCCGGTATTTTCTTTTTCTTTTTTGCCATGATGATAAGTTGCATTGGTCTTACGCTACATTTCGAATTCTTTGTGGTAGTGCGTTGACAAATGAATAGCTACACCATCGTTTCCCATTTGTACACTCTAGAACATCGTATGTACCCGAGGAAAATATGAAGTTCTAATCATGGCACTTGAAGTTTGAAATGATGACTTGGGTGGCGCAGGGAACATGGCGATTGATTGGAAAAATGATTGCTTAAGGAGTGGATTACAGGCCACTGAGATGGTGTCGAAGTACACTAGGAAACTTCCGTAGGGTAGGGATTTTCTCCGGTTGAGAAGGGACACCGTGGGAACAGCATCAGTTTAGGGGAAGTGTCTACACGTCTCAGACGAATTCATTCGGTTTCGTTGTTCCTGTGTTGTTTAGAAGTAGATCTCCAACGAGAGAGATAATTTAATATGTAAAGCAAGACGTTCCTGTCCTCCTAAATTGATAGTTATGTGTCAAAGTCAAGATTGGGAGAGAAAAAGAGAATATATGCAACATATGATGTCGGGCAATCGGGAGTGGAGAGGCCGTGATGACCGGTCTCTAAGAACCATCCTCTCAAGGGGAAAAAATATTTGTTTTCATTTTTGAAAGGCAAAAGAAACAACCCTTTGTTTTGCGTCAAATTTTGAAGTTCTATACATTGAATTTTGAATTTAGTGGTCCCTGTTGAAGCATCAATCATGCGAATCATACAATTTTCGTTTCCTTTCGTCTTTGATGTTAGGTCATGCAATTTTCAGAGTCAGTCGGTAACTGTCCCTTTATGGCCTTTCTTTCTCGGATTAATTTCCTTTAGGACTCTTCACAATTCGTTCATGGACCAAGATTCATACCGAAAATTCACATATCAGGAACAGTTTGTATCCGAGCATTTTAGTCGGAAATTACCACCCAATCGCCATAAAAACGTATTACTTTTTGCGACCGTTCAAAAAATTCATCGGGTACTACAAGTGGGCACCCACGTTCATGTCCTTAATCAACAATGCTCTCCATGTTTTTGGCATGTTTTGTTGAAAATGTCCCGAGGGGGTTCATCCCTTGCTGTAGAAGATCCACTGCCTGTCTTGTGGTCACTTTCTTATCGTAAATAAAGTTGACCACGACACTCATCCCGGACATATTTTAAATGGGCTTTTCCTCAGTCTTTGATCTCGATCCAAATTCCCTTGCTTTTACGCCAAGAGTGAGATTTAAAAAAAAAATGCGAAAAAAGAGAAAAAGCCACCAAAAATCCCAAATTTTACTCAATGTAACAAATTTATCTCGGACTTTTCTTTTTATAACATAAAGAATTATAAATTTTGTCAACTGTGATATATTTATCCCCAACTTCATTGTTGAAATGCATTTTCATCTTTAGTTTTTTTTTTCCTTTTTTATATTTTTCCTTTTACTTTTTTTTTCTTTTTTCTTCTTCTCTCTTCCTTCAGCAAACCAAACTCAGGCAAGGGTCACCCTCATTGTCATCAAGTGAGGGTTGTCCTCACTTGACCCAAGGGAGGGCCACCCTCGCTCGCCTAGGTGAGGGTGACTCTCGCCAACGTTGGCGAAGATGGCCATTTCCTGAGTCCAACTTCCCTCGACCAAGGTCGGCAAATGGAAGAGAGGAGAAGAAAATAAAGAAGATAAAGGAAAAGAAAAGCAAAAAGTAAAACATGAAAATGTCCTATAGTTTGGGATAAATGTCACATGGATATAAATTTGGGATTTTTTCTATTACAAAAAAAAAAAAAAAAAGCTTGAGGTAAATGCATCACAGTTGGCAAAGTTTGGAGTTTTTAATATCACAAAAAAATTAAGGTAAATTTATCACATTAAGTAAAGTTTGGGATTTTTGATGATTTTTTTCCCATGAAAAAATTACTCGATGAATCTTAAACCTATTGCACGAGTGGCAATTCAGTCTAAAATCTTCATAACATTTGCGCAAAATTTCAATGTAGCCCTTTTGATTAATTTTCATTGAAACTCGATGACGTAGCAATCTAATCATCGCCAACTATTCTACATGACACATCATCACGTCAATGATCTCTGCTAAAAATTTTCTGAAAGAACTACATTGAAATTTCACACAAAAATTTAAAATTAAATTAACAAAATTGAAAAATTTAGAATTGAAGTAGCATCTAAATAACAAGTTTATAACTTATTGGACATTTCACTTATATTTCGTACACGCTCTTTTTTCGCATAGTAACCAAGGTCGGTTGATCTTAGGTTATATCCTACTTTATAGACCTCACAGAAAGTAGCCACGAGTCCATGACTTTAAGCCATCATTTAATATTGGAAAAGTAACATACAAAATACCCAAATTGGGTTTTCCTTCCTATCTGTTGCATTTGAAGAAATCGATTTTCTAATTTTCTTTCTGAGATTTTTATATACAGGAGGATGCTAATTTTTGTGCTTTATTGTTACTTCAATAATCTACACAATCTTTGTGGTAAAAAAAAAAAACATTGTGCTCTTTGAAAGATGGTCATACCAGAGGAGTTTCTTAAAAGGCGGTCACACATTTTGAGGAATGGTCTGAGTTCTAAATTTTTTGTTTACACGTCAAAAGTAAACCTACTAAAAAGCTATAAAGTTTCCTTCTTTGATTGCCGGAGCTGACTAAATAGAGAAAAAATTAGCATGCATTAATTGTTTATTGCCGCATTACGGGCGACGCCAATAAGATAATTCGCGTGAAATCCGATGATCATTCATTCAACTCAAGGCACAACTTGCCTCCTTTCGACTAGAGCACCTAGAACATTAACTAAAATTCTGTAGTTATTCTCTTCTATTTTGCAATTGATAAACCATTAGAAAGAAAAAAAAAAACATTTTCCTCTTGTGCTTTCTTTCTAAATTCAGTTTTCACTGCCGAATATCTCTCGACTTCCAGTGAATTTGTTTACCATGAATTTCGGGGGTAACGTGGGACCAGTGGACTTGGTGTCCACCAGGAAAAAGAAAGAATATATGGCTGAGATCGGGTAACTTTTCTGACGAGCAATCCTCCAAGAAAACGTTAATGCCTATGGGAACACGGAGAAAATGAGCACGCGTTTTTGTGGACAATACGACGAAATTCGTTTTCATGTGGGGCAGACAGGTAGCGCCTAGAGTCTGGACAGAGATCACCGGAACATTGAAAGAATTCTCCTATAAGTAGCCCCCTTCGATGGAAGGTGAAGGTCACAAGAAGAAAGAAACAGAGAGTAAAACACAAGTCTCCTTCTTTGTTCTGGATCAAGTGATTGTTACAAGTTCATTTTTCTCTTGTTGAGAGAGAGAGATGGGAACATTTCTAGGGTTCGTGGTCACCATGACCCTGCTCTTCTGCATGGCTCAAGGCGAAGTCCTCTACTATGATTACGTGGTGAGTAGGAGCATCTCCTTCTTAAGCACTTTAGGTTTGTCCTTTTCTGGGCCTTATAGAACATTTAGTGACTACCGGCACATTCATTACAAGTTTTAAGCTCTTTTAGAAGTATTGCGGCTGACCCGACCTTGTGATTTATAGATATTATTACATATGGATATTTGATACAAGAATCTCCTTCACATCTAAATCTTCAGCTAGCCAAATCTCAGACTATGCTTGAGGCCAAGCATTACAGCCTTCAAATGCAAATCTACATGACTTTTTCTGAAAATTTGAGCTTCTTGATACTTTAGTAGTAATTCCGCAAAATCTACAGTGGTATGATTTGTTTAATTATTTCTTTGGGTGGTGGTTACCCACCCCATTTGGAGTCTTTATGCCAGAAGAAAGTGCAGATGCAGGCCTTTGAATAAGTTAATGTCGTTTGTAGACAATGACGCGCCAAAGCGGTTTAGCATCAATTTAATAAGAGAGATTATTTGAGATGTTTAACGGTCCAAATTTTATGGGATGATTTTTTTATTTGTTGCAGGTGAAGGAGACACCTATTCAGATGTTATGTGGGACAAATCAGACCGTATTGACTGTGAATGGTCTATTTCCTGGGCCAGAGATTCATGCTCACAAAGGCGACACCATCTACGTTAATGTCACCAACACAGGACCTTATGGAGTCACTATTCATTGGTAAAAATAAAACCATTCCATATCATCCTCTACACCCCCCCCCCCCCGGTTTCTTCTCTCCCTCCCTCCCTCCTTCCCTCCCTCCCTCCTAATATTATACACACATGCAGGCATGGAGTGAGACAAATAAGATATCCCTGGTCTGATGGCCCAGAGTACATCACACAATGCCCGATCCCTACAAACTCAAGTTTCCTTCAAAAAATCATACTCACTGAAGAAGAGGGCACGCTATGGTGGCACGCTCATAGTGACTGGACACGTGCCACTATACATGGCCCTATAATCATTTTGCCTGTCAACGGCACCAACTACCCTTACAAGTTTGATGAACAACACACAATCGTGATATGTATGCTACTTTCAACTAACTTAAATGTCAAAAATAAGTTTTCACTCCTACATGCACAAATAACAGTTAGTGTTGTTTTTCTTAACAAAACTACAATTTGCCATGCAGCTGAATGGTATGCAAGAGATACGAAGGACATAATTGATGAGGCTCTCACAACCGGAGGCGATCCAGATTTGTCTGTGGCCTATACCATCAATGGTCGACCAGGAGATAGTTATTCATGCTCAAATGGTACCAATTCTATTAAATACATGAGCCTGATATATGCTATTAATATATATATATATATATATATATATATATATATAAAGGTCTTATTCATAGGTAATGAAATAAAACCATACCACTCTACACTAAATGAAATGAGATCTATGCAAAATGATGATGCCTTAAAATTAATTAAAGACGATTTTCATATAGGATGAGTAATTTCAAGATTTCCGTCATATACTATTTAATATGATATTTTTTTTCTTTTGCAGATTCGACGTACAATTTAACGGTTGTGCAAGGAAAAACATATCTCCTCCGCATCATCCATTCTGGGTTGAATGAAGAGATGTTTTTCGGCATAGCTGAGCACAATATTACTGTGGTCGGAATGGATGGAGCTTATTTAAAGCCGCTTAATACTGAGTACCTCATGATAACTCCCGGTCAAACAATGGATGTTTTGGTCACTGCAAACCAAACCCCTGGTCGCTATTATATGGTTTTTAGTCCGTTCGTTGACACCAATGCCCCGTCCAATGACAACGTCACTAGGGGGATATTCCAATACACCGGCACTTATAACCAATCAGAGACTCCGGTATTACCCGAGCTTCCAGGTTTGACCAATAAGAGTGATGCCGGAAACTTCACCATTCAGTTGAGGAGTTTGAACAGTGTAGAACATCCGTCCACAGTTCCGACCAACATCACTAGGAACATTACGATCACGGTGTCCGTGAATCAGCAGCCATGTCCTGCTAATCAAATATGTAACGGTCCAGATGGCTCAATGCATTCGGCAAGCTTGAACAACATTAGTTTTTCGGCTCCGTCAATCAGCATTCTCCAAGCATACTACAAGTAAGTAAATCGTTAGACCTACAAAATTTGATCCTATTTGTTCAGATTGAATATCTTTCTCCAACCGATAGAGTTCATTCAGGCTGAAACATTCTTCAAATCAAACAAATTTAACTAGTTAAAACCTTCATCGTCTTAAAGCGAAGGCATAATTCAACATCTAAATGTTCTATAACATTATGTTTGTGTGGTGCGTGCAGCAATCTCCAAGGAGTCTACAACAAAACTTTTCCGGATACACCACCTTTTGTGTTCGACTATACCGGGAATGTATCAGCCTTAGGGGAAGCTGCCAATGTGACTACCGAAGTGTTGATGATTAACCATAATGAGGAGGTCGAAATAAGATTCCAAGGGACCAATCTCGGAGCAGCAGAGAATCACCCCATGCATTTGCACGGCTATAGCTTTTATGTCGTCGGGATGGGCGACGGAAATTTCAGCGACTCCTATGTATCGCAGTATAATACAATCGATCCGCCTTACATTAACACCGTTGGACTCCCCAAAAATGGGTGGACAGCAATCAGATTCAAAGCCGATAATCCAGGTACTATGATTTTATCGGTAGAAACGCATAGAAACATATAGCTTGCACGGATTTATACTTGTATATGAATGCATAATTGACAGACTATTCTGTTATGGGTGCTTGTAGGGGTGTGGTTCATGCACTGTCACTTAGAACGCCATTCGAGCTGGGGAATGGACACAGTCATCATCGTCAAAGATGGGCTGAACGATGATCAGAAGGTGCTTCCACCGCCCGACGACGTGCCTCCTTGCTCGTAATCAGGATGTTGTTTGCTTCTAGTCCTTAGGACAAAGGCTATTGGTATCACACTGGGAATAAACCATCTGAATGTTGTGTCGAAGTTTGCAATGCGGCATCATTCTAATAAGTTTCAATCGTAACACTTGTGTTGGCAAGTAAAAAGTTTTTGTTCGGTCCCACGAGTGACTTGAAATGTATTTTTACGTTGCCGACAATGAATCCATAAAGTCGATTGATAGGGGTGAAGTTTTCAAAGATATTGACTAAAAGGATAATTTACTACAAGGTTGTCAAACAAAGTCAGCATAGTGAAATATATTCGATATGTACGGAACAATGTCAGCCAAAAATGCGTGCCAACTTGCGATGTTGACATGAAAGGGTCGGTGCAAGCGGAAACATCAATGGCTAGATCAATTATTATCTATTGAGAAGATATTATTTAGTCCCACCCCAACACATCATCGTATTCTCGAGCCACCTAATGATCGATACATGTTTGTCGTGTGTCCAAGTGGGGCCTGACCTTTTACTTTTTTGTCTCTCTTCTTTTGCACCTTGCATTTCACTTCTTCCTTTCATACTCTTTTCTTCCTTTCTTCTTATCGGGGTTTGCTCGTTCTCGTTCTGAATTGGCGAGCAAAATCTTATTCTACTCGAGGGGTTTTAGATGGTTGTGGAATTAAAAGACGGATTTTGATTCCTTTCTTCATTGGATAGTGATTTCCTCCTCAGCAACACCTCCGACTTGACGTAGTACAGTGTCTCCACCACGCCCTAGCCTCGCCAACAAGCTGATCGCTGACCCGAAGTCGGGGAGCTTTGGTTTGTTGCGCAGGTCGACCAGGACGTTGTCGTGATTCACGTCACGGTGGACGACCCGAAGGCGATGGCAGACGGTGGAGAGGAGCTACATGACGAAATGGTAGGCCTCGGGCTGGGAAAGAGGGCGTTGGGAGATGAATAGAGGTGGAAAATGGATGGGTTGGTTTAGGTTGGATTGGATTTGGGTGTATCATAAATGGGTTCAATCGAAATCCACTCATTTATTTACTAAATAATTTACATAGCTCATACCCAATCTAGTCTAGACCCAAACCCAAATCTACCTACATAATTCACCCAAAAAGCAGGCGAAAAGGCCCAAGACATCTCTAAATAAAAAAAGAAAAAAAATATGCAAGACAGCTATTGATTTTTCTTTCGAAATCACGGGTCCCTCATCATCTCGTCGACGGTGATCCGGGTCTCCCGGGTTCATGTCCCGGAGGCATGAAAGGGACCGTCAGAGCTCCGGAGATGTCCACTTTGGGCACCGGAACTCGCCTTTGTAGATCTTGCAATACATTGCCATGAGGTTGCGGTCGCTGTAGAAGAGGTAGCCAACGTTGAGGACAAAGAGGATGACGCTTCATGACTAGACGTTGACCTCCGCACCGTCGTGAGCCCGCTCGGCGAAGGTCTCCGGCGCGACGGAGACCAGCGTCTTGTGGAGGGTGGAGAGGAGGCTGTCGGCGTGGAGCCCGAAATCGGACGCAAAAGAAGGGCCTCTTGTGTTTGGGCCATTTTCATTTGCATTGGGCCATATGGCCTTCTATTCTTTAAATTGTTTAGCAAAAAAATGGGCCAGGGTCAAATTCGAGGTGACTTATATACTACCAATTTCAACAAGTTTGAGTGAATATATATGTTTAAGACTCATTTTAACAGGTCCAGCGATGATGTCGCAGGGGATGCGACAGTCACGAAGCTCGAAGACAAGGGAGAGAGACCCAAATTTTGAAATATTAAAACAAGAAAGTGAATTTTTGAATATGTTCAATGGGTGCCATATGCCGACCACTGAGTGGACCGAGTGGTAGGACTGCCTAATTTGTATTTATTATCCGCTTCGTAACCCATTTATTATTTTCAAAAAATTCTGCTTTTGATTATTCGAAAATTTCCAGAAAGCCCCTAGAGTGGGACCTGTTTTGCAAAATAAGGTTCGGTATAGTTGGTACCGATTCATAAATTTTCACAACATTACTTCCGCTAATGTAGCCCAAAGATGCATGCGGCCCATCTATAATAAGTCCGGTCCAAACCAATTTACATACTGTATTTCCGACTAACGACATGGTCAAAAAATAAACATTTGGAGGGGAAATGGAGGAGCTGGTTCTAAGGTTTAAATTATAGGGTGACCAAGGTGTGGATAAAGTATTTATGCTCTTGTTTTATAAGAGGGTGGCAGGAATTGGAGTGGAAGTGGTAGAGTAGTTACGGAAATAGAACCCTTATCCCATCATTAGTTCATATATACAAAATTCATGTTTTAGAGATGTCAGGGACCTTTGTCTCAACTATACTACCACTTCAATGATTTCCAACAAAAATTAACTGAAATATTTATATTGAATTTTCGTGCAATGATTTAGGACAAAATTGATAAAATTGAAAAGTTCGAGACTGAATTATATATGTATATGTATATATGTATATATATGTATAGGTTTAAGACTCATTAAATAATGTTTTCCTTGGTCTCTACAACCTTTGGCTAATCCGCATGGACAAGGTCACTATGCTAAATAGCGTTAGTGATATTTGTCTGGACGTTGGTAATTTAATATGTCGGAAATATGGAGAATAATAAATTTCAAACAACCTGAGGTCCCTATTTTATTGTAGGACATGCGTTGCATTAAAAAAGTTAGGTAACTACTCTACTATTTCTGGAAGCGCATATATTCCGAGGGATTCCTCTCTTTTTTTCTTTTTCTTTTTTTATAAACTCAATGCAGTCCAAAATAAATGGGTGTATTCACTTTGCATAGTACTGCAGCTTATATTTTAGATATATATTAATTGAAAAAATGCCCATGGCATCAACTAATAACTGATAATAACTGATCACTAGAATTAGTGTTCAATTTTCATGAATTGCATACATTCGAGACGCTTAGATGTGCCAAAAATAGTGCGAATATCATTGATTATTAGAGTAATGTTAAAATTATAGTAAACAAATCCTTATAATTAGTAAATCGGTTGCTATTTGTTAAGTAGGTTATAACCCTATTCAAATGTTTTTTTTTTTAACAAAGGTCCATATAATTTCTCTAAACATTTAGTAGAAGAAGGGTCGGAAATCTCAATAGCCATCTTAAGTTGTAAATACCAGAAAAAAACTATAGTTCTTATTAATTGCGAGAGATGATTTGAATAAGTAATTATTTAATGAATATTAAAAGTCAAGTTCACTAATCCCCTCAGTGATTTTGTTTTGAGTGGGAGTCCAGTTAACGATTTGTGGATGTTGATGTATATTTGCTAAGATTAGGGAAACAAAATAAGATTAAGCATGGGATTATATGGTCTCATGAGTAATCTATGGGCCAAAGCCCACAAAAGCTAGAGTGAAACCTCGACTAGAGGCCATTTGAGATTGATCGCCACTGTCGACCATGGATCTAGGTATTCAACCTTGATCCCAACCCCAACCCCCACCACCGCCCCCCCACCCCCCCCCCCCCCCCCCCCCCGGGGGCGCGCACGAGATGGTGGCAATCGGCGGTCAAATGGTACTATGATGACTTGGGCAACAATGTGATGGTGATGGCCATAGGAAGATAGCCGGTGGCTCGATGTTTGCGACCGAGAGAGAGATATGACAACCGGTGCAAGCACGTGCAGGTTACAGTTTTGAATTAGTCTTGTGTGTATAGATAACAGTTATTCATGCGAGAAAACGCCAACAGTAGCATCATCTCTATCATTGTACCACATTGTTTCAGATTTACATTTTACTAACAACGTGTCCAAATTGCGCTGTTTTTGAGAATTGTAGATATTTCAATTGATATTACTCTCCCTCGATTGAAACATGATAGTATATTTTTCCTACCCTTCTCCTTTCTCCAATCCTTCCAAATTTTTATCCGTCCACACAATGTAGGGTATGGATATGCCACCAAAACTAGCATTGTTGGCTTGTTTAACGATAAATGATCAGTTCATCATATCATGCATGTTTCAGAAAGGAGTGTTGCGTTTCATATGCTAGCGGTAAATTCTCAACTTAATTGAGCCATCAATGGAAGGCCATTCTTACTATAGAATACTTGTTCTTTTGTCAATAACTCACAATGTTGTAGGAATGAAACTAGATAGACTTTTCTAATCGTGCGTGCAAGCGATTAATCATATTGTATTTACATCTTAACCCTAAGGCAGTTGAGCTATAAAAAGGAAACAAGCTTGTAATTGTAGTCTATTTAGATTCAATATGGCTAAACTAAGTTTTTTATGTAAGTCAAAACTTAAATATGTGAACTCATGCTAAACATGCTTTAGGGTTTTCAAAACTCATGATGCACGATGAGATCATACGCACACAACGTGATATGTAGACTTTCTTGAGCAGTGAACAAGCTAATCATAATTGTATTAAACTACTGAGAAACCCCAAAACCAAACTTAGAACGAATCTACATGAAAATCTAATTCCCACCTAATAAAGGGGTCCGATCCGTTTTTTGCGCCCTTCACCTAATTCCAATGCCTGGGCCATTCTCAAGGGGAGATGAGTCATCAAATTATACTTTTTCAGACTCATTTTATGAATTATGGAGAGAATAGAACCAATTACAATGTAAGAATTGTGTTTGAACATGCATTTATTTTATGGTCTCGTGTTTTGGGTTCAATGATTTCTTGATATGTAACTAACCTGATCTAATATCACGAGTTTTCGGTAATTTCCTGCATAGATTTCCCTTATGCTTTTGGGAGTGCTCTCCCCAATAAGAGCAGTTACCATGTCTTCACAACTCACTACTACCGTCACTTTAATCCTATATAAACGGCCTTCATTTCCCAAATCAACTTGCTCACATCAAACCTATCAAAATGGCGAGTTTCGACTCGAAAATAGAGAGAAATGATGTAGAAGCAGAAATCTCACATTCCTGGGGCAATAAACGAGCCGGATGGATCACCTTCCCCTTCATCGCAGGTTGATTTCTCTCTGCCTGTGCATGCTTGCTAGATTTTTCATCGGCATTTCAACCTCATTCACAAAGTAATGCAGGTTGTTCATCCCGTAATAATACATGCCTTTGTGAAATTGGTTTTATCCCTGAAGCATTAATCATTGTACTAAAGAACAGATATATTCAACTAAAGTTTTCCCACCAAGTTTGACAGATTTTACTGTCTGCCAACTTTTTAGTGGCAGACATACTTGAAATTGGGTGATTAATCTAACTATACATCCCCGGTTTGGTCAGAAAACTCCTGAATTTTCCATTGATGACCGTCTTAGCTCGAAAGTTTGACACGATGTGTCGTTCAATTTGTACAGGGGCAATGGTGTTCATGGGGGTAGGTGGAACGGGGTGGATGGTGAACTTGATCGTATTTCTGATTGAAAAATTCAATGTGAACCGCATCGACGCAGCGCAGATTTTCAATGTCGTCAATGGTTGCATCGGTCTCCTTCCAGTTCTTGCTGCAATCATCGCCGACTCTTTTGTCGGCTGTTTTTGGGTCACCTCCATCTCTTCCTTTATTGCCTTGATGGTAATACACACACCATAAGTCAGCTTTATCAAATCCCTAACAACATTTGAGGAAAGGAAAGACATGTATGGGTTGTGAGATCCTTATTCATGATAATTTTTCTTTGCTAACATTGTAGGGAACACTTCTTTTATCCCTAACAACGACCCTAGCTCCATTGAGGCCCGACCCATGTGTGAACAAATCAAGCTCCTGCGCAACCTCATCGAATCTTCAATTTGGGGTCCTTTACGCCGGAATAGCTCTCGCGACTCTGGGTGCGTCGGGAGTGAGGTTGACTGCGGTGACGTTAGGAGCGGACCAGTTGAAAACCCAGCAAGACCAATCCACTTTCTTCAACTGGATCTTCTGTGTCGAATTTGGGGCACTCATCATAGGAAGCACAGTGGTTGTGTACATTGAGGACAGTGTGAGCTGGGGCTTAGGGTTTTGGCTATGCGTTGCTGCAAATGTCATTGGCCTCGCTATTTTCCTGCTTGGAAGCCGATTTTATCGCCGTTGCAAGCCCCGGAGGAGTCCATTCTTGAGCTTAGCTCGCGTCTTCGTTGCTAGTATTTGGAAGAGGAAGATCACGGTTACATCCAGCAGTGACGATTACTACTATGGACTAGACAGAAACAGTGAGGCGAAGGTCGTACTCATTTTGCCTCGAGAAAAGTTGAGGTAAGATATGAGAATGTAAGACGTGCACTCTCTGCACTTTAGTGAAAAAATTTACATTTTTCTAAACCTTTTGGCAGGTTCTTCAACCGAGCAGCATTAAAAACTGAAGGAGATGTCAAGGCCGATGGATCGATAGAGAAAAAATGGAGGTTATGCACGGTTGGCGAAGTGGAAGATCTGAAAACGCTAGTTAGTGCATTACCATTATGGTCAACCTCCATATTCTTGGCCACTCCAATGGCTGCCCAAAGCAGCATGACAATCCTCCAAGCTCTCGCGACAGACCGCCACTTAGGTCCCATTTCGAGATCCCACCCGGGTCTGTCCTCGTCTTGACCACCGACGCCGCGGCCCTCTCCCTCGCCATCATCGAACACTTCCTGTGCCCCATGTGGCAGAAGCTGATTGGCTTGGCTCCGTCTTTGCTTCAAAGAATCGGAGTGGGCCACGTCTTGAACGTGCTAGGAATGGTTATATCTGCACTGGTTGAATCGCAGGCTCCAATCAGCCCACTCCCATAATCACTCCATGCCAGTACCAATGTCTGTCTTGAGGCTATTCCCTCAACTTGTAGTTGTTGCGGTTGGAGAGGCATTTCATCTCCCCGCACAAGTCACGTTCTATTACCAGATGTTTCCAAGAAAGTTTCCAAATGGCGCAACCATAATGGTCGCCGCAGTAGCAGGGATTGCCTGCTACTTGAGCGCCGGACTGGTCGATCTGGCCCGTCATCACACGGGATGGTTGCCGGAGAACTTGAACGATGGGAGGCTGGACCTTGTGTACTGGACGCTAGCTGGGGTGGGGGCGGTGAATTTTGGCTATTATTGTACAATTGCTAGGCTCTACAGAGAAGGGGACGGCACTGATAGCGAGAAATCTGCAAAAGCTAATGTGGCTTGCAATGAACAAGAGTGAGAGATTGAACTCAGCGTATTGCAGACCAAAAAAAAAAATCAACATGTATCTGGTTAATTGGCGAGAGCTTTCGTGGTTTAGGTATAAATACTCGAAAAATTATCCGAACATTGCGGGGTTTTCCTGCGCGAGTAACTCGAATTTCTTGTCTTCTCTATGAAGTATGATATATCAGCCCACCAACCATAGTCAATTTAGTAGATACAAGGAGAGAAGAAGCAGCTGCATAGAAAGAGGTTTTGATCAGCATTTTTTTTTTTTTTTTGAGAAAGAACAACCCACATGATGATTGTGGACAGCAGAATTCCATTGTTCCCACATTCATCCGTTCTGCTGGTAAATTCCAATTAACGTTGGTAGGTGCCAAAAAATAATTTAGTAAAAAAAAATGCATGGTTAATTTTTTTTAAGCCAATTGGTGGGTCAACACTTTTACGAAATTATCGATAAATTGGAAATTAACAATTTAGGTACCAATTTACCAACGTTTCAAATTAATTAATGAGTACATGGAATTAGCATCCTAATTTAGAATGAATTACCAATTTTTGTTAGACTTTAGTTGGGCCACCACTCTCATATTAATTAATTATAGATACTACTTTTAAATATATATATATATATATATGTGTGTGTGTGTGTGTGTGTGTGTGTGTGTGTGTGTGTGTGTGTGTGTGTGTGTCAATTTTTCTTATTGTTTGCAACTCTTAGCAACACCTTAAATTAATTTATATTTAAAAAAAATTACCAATCCCAACTTTTCCAGGATTAAATTATGGACTATATGTTGGTTACCAAATCTTATTTTAGGTACTTATCAAGTTTATTTTCTTCTAATTACGATTTTTTTAATCTTTTACCAATGTTTATTTGATTTTCTTAATTACACCTTGTTGCGACCTCCCCAGAGTCCTATGTACGGGTGCTAACACTAATGGCTCGGCTAAGTATATGCTCAATCGAGCCTTTCCCAAACCCACTAATTCATGACTTATAATCCGAGTTTTTAACCTATAAGTCGTTTTCATTTAAGAGTCGCCATTAATTGACTTGTGATGAGGCATTTAGAAACTCAAGTAAAATGTCGGAAGAAATATTTTACTCTTGTGCAACAAAGAAATCAAGATCGGGAACTTGATTACACAAGTTAATCAACTAGTGTCCTTCCGATACCTAAACTTTTTTAAACATCAAGTAAAACATTTATGTGCCATTTTTATACCAATCACAAGTCCTAAGATTCAATTCCTAACCAGACTGAGGAAATAGCAATCCATGCATCATAACGGTGTAATTAGAATAAAAAAAAATGTGCAAACAACAATTTTGGTGTTTACTTCCAAGGATCTAAGCACAATTCCTTCTTTTTTTCTTTTGAGGATTTTCACATGTTTTGAGGGAAAATTACTCAAAAACTTTTTTTAAGCTTCTTCTGATTTTTGGAGAAAATTAAAAAAAAATTGGGATTTTCTTTTTTTTTTTATATTTTTAAAAAAAGAATAATAACATATTGACCCGAGTTGGTCAGACTAGGGATCCAGCCCGACCAACTCAGGTTGCGGCCCCTCCCCTCAAGTGGCTAGCACTAGGATTAATCGGTTCTCGGTCCGATCCGATTCCGAGATAGAATTGAGAACCGAACCAGGAGGACCGATTCCTAGATTCCGAGACCGGGAATTGGACCGACCGATCCTGGAATTGGGGACCGAACCGAGTGACCAGTCTAGTGGAACCAGTAAATTTGCTTTTTTTGGCCAAAAATAAAATGAAAAATGGGAGAAATCAGGAGGAATCGGGTTTTGTTTCTTAAGAAATTTAAAAATATATATCATACATATAAAATTAACTGGCCCGATACGGTCTGTCCTGTTGGTCTGATTCCCATCTTGGAAGCAGGAATCGAATTGATCGGTCACTGGTTCCAAAAGTGGGAACCGAGAACCGGACCACCCTCTTTGGGAATCACCCAAAATCGACTGGTCTAGTAAGGTTCAGGTGGTCCTCGATTCAGGCGGAGGTTCCCGATGCACATCCCTAGCTAGCACCCTTTTCCCCGTATTAAACTTCTCTCTCTCCCCCCTTTGTCTTTTCCTTGTTTTGTGCTTTCACTCTTTCTGCCCCTCCCTCTCTCTCTCTCTCTCCCCCCTTATCCAACTCTCCCCTCTACACACGTAAGACTAGCATAACAGAGAGCAGGAGACCCATTTTGTCCTCTTCCGTCTTCTTTTTTATTTTTCCTTATTATCACTCTTTATTTGATTTTTTTTTTTAACTTTCTTCCCCCTCCCCCCGGCCACCCGTCACCCCCTCATGCGACCGGAGTCCCTCTCATTCCTCGGCTTCCTTTCGACCTCTCCTAAGCCACGCTGTAGACTTCCCTCCTTGGTACTTCGCCAAAACAAAGCCGTTCTCCGACGAATGACGCCTACAGTCAACACTACGGCAAGCGCCACCTCCAAACCTATACCTTCGTTGCTGACCATGACTGGAGGAGAGCACAAAGAAAAAAATAACAAGGATCGGCTGAGGCATTTTATCAAACATTCAGTGGGCGTTGATTGAGGGGATCCCGACAAGCAAACTTGGATCAAGAACAACAAATAAAGGACTGGCATAACTCGGCTTCAGCATGGGACGACTCATTCACGCTCAATATCAACATGAAGTTCATCAAGTTTCCACCACAAACGAAGAGTAAGATCGCGTGTTTAACTCGAACATTTCATCGAGCAGTTAATACGCGCACACTGAGGAGCAAGAAACAAGGCATGAAAACAGGGGAGGTTTGGCTGAGGGTCCCTACCCAGCTCACGGCGTAAGATGGCAGACAAACCCTAAGATTGGGCTACGTCTGCCTGCCTCGCGTGCCTCCGAGCCGAGGTCCTCGAGAAGCCAACCCCGAGTTGGCACAACCAACAAAAAAAATCGGAACACAACCTACCGTAGGTTTGGTTCAGGAAATGCGTTCGGGAAGTGAAGAATACTCGCTAGATTTTAAGCTTTTGTATTGGCTAGAGTGGAAACGACAACTTATGAAATTGATAAGCACAAGTTTAACTCAGAACAACTTGCTGAATTTGCTCTATATGTAGAGCTAAGTAAGCAACCTAGGTTTGTAGATATATGAAATTTCGAGATTACATTCCAAGCACTTGGCATATAGATGTACTTGACTACTTAATGAGATGACAATATGCAATAAACACACCATGTAGAAATGTATTTACATCCTGCAGTAGGATAAGAGGCGTTCATGGCTATGCCGCAGAGGCCTTCCCTTGCTCCGACATCTCATTGGTGCCATCGTCGCTGGCCCCGTATTCGATGGCGGTAACACCATGGTCCAAATTGGTCCCACAAGCTCTGGTGAAGACGCTGCTGGACCAGAACTAGAACTCGAATCCTCCAACTTCGATGTGTAAGATACAAAACGAGCAATCTCATGATCTCCATAACCAAAACAAAAACATAGATAATGGAGTAAAAAGATTAATGCACCTATTTTGGAATCCATCGTTCTTGATGCATAAGCGGAAAAGCGGTGATCCACGCAAAAGTCATTCTCCTCTATTGCCCTCTGTATTACTGACTCAATGAAACGACCCCTCACCCTTTAGCGCTAAGTAAACGCTCCTTTTGTGAGGATACTTGTGAGAATTAGGATTAGAGAAAAGACTTGAGCACTATTTATAGAGTTTCCAACCAGACCCTCTCATTACAAGCTAGGCTCAACTCAGCCCACATTAGCCAGCCCCATATTATACTAATTAAGAAACCTTTTATATCACCTTAGACCAATTTATCCTCTTTGCTGCCTCACGTTCTTTATGAACTTCATTTCCATTTGTTAGACTTTGTAATTCACTTTTTAGCTCATCAATTCTCTGTTTGGTATTATGAAATTTGTTTTTACTCCACTGTGCCAATTGTCCCGTAAAACGGTAAATTATAATATCAATTAATGTAGTCCACATTATGAAAACTCTTACACGATGGCCATAGAAACTGGCTGATTGGCAACCGCCTTTAGCAATGCCTTCTTGCTATTGGTGGGAATGTCTTCATAGCCCTTTATGTTTGTGGTGGGGTGCGATGATTCGACATTGCATTCGCCGTCCGCGCCTGTGTAGGTATAGTTAGTCTTGGTTATGAGGCCATGCTTCTCGATGAACTGGAATGCGCTATCCATATAGCCGCCTTCACATCCTTGGTCCTAGCCACTGACTGTCACAATCGACCAACTCTTGCTCGGAGAGAGAAATCAATTTCTTCGTGGTTATTTGGTGAATTCCTCCCATAGCAACCACCGCTGAAAATGCCCAGCAAAATGCTACGTTTTTGCAACGAAAAAAGGAATGACGGACCTGAATACGATTTTGTAGGACCATTAAGGGTTTTAAGAACATATAGACTCAAAGAGTGCTCAATTGATTAATGAAGGCAAATAATGCTCATTCATGAATTAAATCGCGTCAACTTACGACATTCACCTTGGTTCTTAATTGGCGTCACAGATCCCTTCCTTCTTCAATCCATGCTAGAAGGCACTGTGTTGACGTTTCTGTACTTGAAAGTGTTTGAAATTTTTTATAATATGGGTTTACATTAATTAATTAATTTTCTATTTTAAATAATCGGGTTAATGGATATTCCAATATTGATAAATCCTACAGTGATTTTATTGAATTGGGTATTGACATCTATTAATAACGGGCCAATTGAGCAACAAAGTATAGACAATTGTGTTTAACTGAAGCCCGTAATGGGAAGAGCCCAGTTGACACGCTGTTGATTAGGGTTTGCTAGGTCCCCTCTCTAGCCTATAAAAGGGTAAGTTATACTTATCAGTTGTTTTAATCCCATTGAAAGCTATTATATCGAAATAGGTCATAGATATGAAGATCTTGCATTCCGATATATCTCTGATTATCATATTGATCTATTTTTCTTCGAGTGAAGCAGTAGCTCAAACATGTACGTTTTATTCTGCTATGTTTATCAAATTCGGTGTTTTACAATCATATATGGATCCGATTCTTCTTGATTGATTAGTTGTTTATGTGTGGTATCAGAGCCTATCATATATGATTGTAGAACCAAAATATATATATATGGAAAAATTCGAAATTTTCCTCTTTGATCAACTATGGGTGTTATTTTTTCGTTTGGATTTTTTGCTCAATTGATCCTGAAACCATAGGAATTTTGTTTTACATGTCCAGATCTTTCCAACCATGTATAATTTGTATAATTTCGTTGAGAATTGAGAGAGAATTTTAAATTTGAAATTCTAGGGTTTATACATGAAAAAGTTATAGAATTTTCAAATTACTTGCAATTGATTGATGTTCGTTGTAAATTGTTGCATGTGTATTGTTATATATATATATATATATATATATATATATATATATATATGTTTTTGCATCCTTTCGTTCTATTAAAGTAAGTTTTTAGGGCTTAAATTTAAGAAATCCGAAATTCGGCCATGGGAGGTTTAGATCCAATACTTTGAAGCTTGTATGTGGACGATTTACTCATTTTGTTCTTCGTTTAATTCATTCTAGTCAATTATATCGATGTTATATACAAGTCACATGGAGAAATTTCATTAAAAATCAAGTTAATTTGTGTTTTTTGGAACTTCGGGTCGAAACCAGGTCGTGTGACCTAGTTTGCAAAAATTCGGGACCCTGCTGGAGGTTGAAGAAGACCTCCAACCGGGCCTAGGCTAGAAGCCCTAGTTTCTGATTTGCCTAGGCCTAAATATGGGCTAAGCCCATATTTCTTTTTAATTTCTGATTCTGGGCTCACGCCCAAAATCTTGGGCCATTAATTTAAAATAGCCATTTCGTGGGCCTTTTCAAATAGCCCACTTTCGTGTGCTTAGCCCAATTTTTTTCTTATTTGTTTAAATCCATGGGCTATTTTAAATTCGTGGCCCGCCCGTTTCAATGGGCTTGCGTGCGGGCTAGGCACGGGTCAGGGCCCGCGGGAGGGTCCAAAGTATTAAAATAATATTAAAATAATTAAAAAATTAAAAAAATTGTGACAAAAATTGTTGTTTGAAATACAATATGATCTTTGGAAGCATATGTTGTAAAGTACTTCATATTGGTTGATAAATTTTGGGCATAAATTTTTGGAGTTCCCTATTGATAAAAAAAAATTAGTATATACAATTACTCGCCCAAAAGAGGTTATTGTGTATATTAATTTGGAAAATAGCATGAAAATTAATTTCCAAATTTGAAAGATGGGCAAGTATAATTGAAAAATATTTATCTGACCGAAGGGGATAAATGTTTTGAAAATTATATGTAATTCCCCTCTATATTGATATTATGGAGATAGTATGATTTAAAGGATTTGTCTGCCCAAAGGGGATTGATCTTTGACAATTATATGTAATTCTCCTTATTGTTGCTTTATAAACTTCATGCTATGAAAAATAATGGTGCATTATACACTTTGCCCAAAGGGGAGTTTATAATGTAATAATTATTTTTGTTAAATTGCTTATTGCCCATAATTGATCATATTACATTATATGTGTCAAACAGTTATCTTTGCTGTTTTTACCAAAAAAAAAAAAAAAAACAGTTATCTTTGCTGTAAATAACAATAATGCCACGATTGAAATGTTAGCTGGATCAAACTTCAAGAGATGAAAGCAAGATATAGAGTTTGCTCTGGGCATTGTTGATATGGATTTGGCTCTACGTGAGGATGAATCTACCAGGCCTAATGATCAAAGTACTGCAGATCAAAAGACCCATTATGCTAAATGGGAAAAATATAACTGACTAAGTCTCATTGTTATGAAGAAGTCCATTGATGAGCATCTCATTAGTGGTTTGCTGGAAGATACGAATGCCAGACAGTTCCTTGAAGCAGTGGGAGAAAGATATAGAGTCTCAGATAAAGTTGAGGTTGGGAACTTGGTGAGTGAGTTAACGAACATGAGGTATGATGCTGCTATGGGTGTTAGAGAATTTATACTGAAGATGGTAGGAGTGATCAGGTCCAAGGTGGGTAGGGTCCAGACTTGGACCCTATACCTGACCCTGTTATAATCGGTTCCCCTTTTTGGACCCTGTACCCAACCCTGTTTACATTAGACCCTGTACCTGGACCACCCTGTTTTTTCGATCCGGTTCCAGAGTCAAACCCTATTTCCATCGGAACCTGTTTTATTACCATCCAATATCATTGGAAAATACACATGAAAGAAGTCCAACGGCTGCCTCCTTAACTCGATCACCTCTAATATATGGTTCCGGGCTAATTTCACGGCAAGATTCCTTGCAATAAAGTGCTTATACTTAAGCAGATCTCAAGATCTCATCAGCAGGTTGTCATGCTAAAAGAGCAAATTGGAAGATGACTCCTATTTTAGAACTAGAGGATAACTCAATCACTCGTAGAAAAGATAATTATAAAAGTCAAATAAAGATTATACAACTAGTATTCTCCCCCACGATAGATGAATCAGTACATTGAGGTACTAAAACCAGCATCTAGCTTGTTGCCACATTGATCCACATAAACAATCAAAAGTAATTGATAACTGCTGCCGGCTTACAATGCCTCTACTTCTTTCATCACTTTAATATATACTCAGCCTTCTTCTCCAATCATAAACTCACCCTCCAAAAGCCAAAACTATATCCAGCATATTATTCAAAAAGCATATGAGAGCCTCCAAGAAAACATATGCAAAACAGTATATATAAGAACTCTACAAGACTAAAAGATTGGCATGATTCACCTTGTATAAATAATGACTACAAAGTGAAGTTCCTTGCAAAATATAGGCTCTTGAAAAGTCAAATAAAGATGATACAAAAGTTATGGTTTAATAAAGTCTATTTGCTTACCACAAAATCGGAGTTTCCACAAAATGAAGTCTATTTCCACATAATGTCTTCGGTAAGACAATCCAAATCTAAAAACCAAAAAAGAGATTAAATAAAGCATTCACTTAATAGATAGTTATGCGAATAAATTACAAGATTGAAAGAAATACATACAACTTAACCGCCTCAAAATTTTCCGCATTCTCAATGCACTCTTCAACATTGATTGGCACATGAACAGCTCTCAACCAATTTTGAGTGCAAATCAAACCTTCCACTACTTTAGGAGTCAAAGAACTTCGAAAACCGTCAAGTACACGTCCCAACATACTAAAAGTCGACTCGGAAGAAACAGTAGTCACGAGAATAAACAAAACATCTCGAGCCATCAAAGATAAGATTTTATACTTTGACTCAGTACTCTTCCACCACATCAAAAGGTCGAAATTAAAGACATCTTCACTTTCAGCTTCAAGATACCGATCAAGCTCAGATTTGTTTTCATCCAACACTCTTTTCTTGGCGTGGAGAAAGCTTTTATGCCAAGCATGGATTTCACACTCATTGTCGTCAATATCGGTATTGGAAGCACTAAAATTTTCTTTAATAGAAGAACCATGAAAAGATTGCTCATAAAATTTTTATAAACATTCCAAGGCAACCTTCACATTATTATGTATCTCATCAACTTTTGCTTCATCATCATAAATTTATTCAAAACAAAACTTCACATAATTCAACTTTTTTGTAGGATCCAATGCAACCGCAATCAACACCATCATATTTGAAAGGGCTAGTGAATACACCTAGAGGGGGATGAATAAGTGTAAATAAAAATTTTCATAGGACTTAATGAAAGTATTTTGATTTTAGAAGATGTTAGACATAAATCGTATTTCAACTTTAAGTAAATAGATAATCAATAAATAAATAAACATAAGGAGTTCAGGGATAAGAGAAAATGAACACGGAATTTATAGTGGTTCGGCTTAGACCAAGTCTACGTCCACTCTCCTTGCTAATAGCCTATTGGCTAGATTCAACTAAGGATCAAAAGAGATGTTACAGCTCGTGATCTCGACTATCACAGTGATGAGTCTTTCTCACACAGTCTCACTAAGAGTTTCTCTCTTTTGTATACAATGTTCAGCTCAATGAAAAACCAAGAGACTAGAAAGTTTCAGACTTTGGAATTCTTTCTCAAGCACCGTATCGAACAACCAAAGAGTCAATCCTTAAATACTCCTTCATGCCTTCTCGACTGTTGGCACTTTCCAAAGGAATTCTTCCAATCTACCAGTTGGACAGAATCAATTAAGGTGATCTCAAGTCGTTAGATAATTTGTGTTGAAAGCCCGTCAATCCTGCTCGCCTATACAAATCAGGATCTTGAGTTTCCATAAATAAAACCTTCAAAGTTTAGCTCGCCTTTCACAGATCTTCATATCGAAGTAGTTTCCAATAAGAATAATCAATCAAGTATTTGCGAAATCCAACTATAGGATATTCCCATAACCATACGAAACGAAACTTTTCTTCATCTGGATAATAATCATGCGATTGGATAAATCTTCATACTTTAGTCTGGAACTATTAGTGAGGATAGATTTTGAGATTAAAATCTGGTGATCTATCGGTCTTCAGACTTTGACGATAAAGTCTTCAGATTTTCTGATATAGACTTGGAAATGTTTTTTCAACTTCAAAACAATAAAGGAGTTTTTTCTAACAATCTCTCCCTTTTTGATGATGACAAAACTTTCCTGCAGATTTGGAAAACTTCTTGACCTGCAAAACAATACTTATGCGATATATAATATCTCAAAAAAATTGATTAGGATTTTGATAACTTTGATTCTGCAACAACAAAACACATGTTAGTCCAAACCAGTTATAAGTAATATCGCAAACTAAATCACTGTACTTGCAAGCATCAAGAGAATAACAATATCCAAAGTCAAATGTCAAACCAAACCATAATCAAAAAGTCCATAGAGAGTAAAGTCCACAGTCAATAAAACCATATTCAAATCAAAAAGCAAATCTGCACTCAAACTCTCCCCCTTTTTGTCATCAGCAAAAAGTGGAGACAAAAACGATTGAAAAAAGTTGGTTTGAATTAGGGCTGCTTGGGGATACGAACGAGCTGGAAATCCCCCATGGACTTGACAGTGTCTTCAAGCTTCTGCAAAGACTCCATAAGTTGCTGAATATCCGCACCCTTTGCCTGTTCTTGTTTAAGAGTGTGAATCTGTTCTTGAAGAGAGTCTGTGGATTCCCTGAAGACAATCAACATGTGCTTCATTTCAAACTCAAAGGCATATTGCTATCCCTTTAATTCTAAAAGAAGTTCCATCACTCGCTAAAAATCTCTAGAGTGATCTATAGCAGAGCTGGGACCAGCCGAATTAGATGCAGGAGTTTGAAAATGAGGGGGAACATCAGTTGTTCTATTGCCATGAGTAGGAGTGTATGCCCCGTAGTCTGCTTCAGGAAAGTGAGAGGCATAGACCTCTTCTAGGTCTAGCGGAGATCTACCAACATTACTAGTAATGATTGGTGAAGAAGTACCTCAATTTTTAGCATCTCCCTGTCTTCGTGCCTTTAGGTGGAGAGATATGTTCTTCTTCAAGTTCTGCTTTGGCACTGTAGTGATATTCTTCTCCAGTCTTCTTACTCCTTGTCTTCTCTGAATCATCGGATGTAACCAATGTTGGTTCATCGCGACTCCTTCCTTCTTCACTTCTTCTTCTTTCTTGCTCTTCTCTTTCTTCTTCTCTTCTCTCTGTTCCTTCTCATTCTCTAATCTTTGTAGGGCTTACATAACTCTGTAGATTCTGCAGGGCAAGAGCTGAGATAGTGAGATCATCATCATCTTCTTCTTCGTCTTCTAAGATAAGAGATCTCCTTTTCTTTACGGGTTCTGTCATAGGCTCCTTGCCTTTCCGTTTCTTTGCAGCAGAGTCTAGCTTTGCCTTCATAGGGGACTTTTCCTTAAAGCGCTTTAGCTCCTTGCTCAGTTCCTTCAACCTCATCTTAGAACCCATTTTAAGACCAATAACCATTGGATCTATGGTTCTAGCACAAAGAGGAGCAGGAAGTTGGATCTTGAAGTGATTGAAGAGTTGTGAGATAAGCGCTAAGTAGGGAAGTTGTCCCTTATCTTTTACCACAGTTCTATACATGTGCATAAGAATCGTGTGGGGAAGAGAGAACTTATGGCCAAAGATGATAGCATACATGAGCTTAGCTTCAGAACGAGAAACGTTTGTCTTTGAGGTAGACTTTGGCCTGATGCAATTAATCACCACCTTATGAAGAAGAATGTTATAGGCATTCATTCTTCAATAAGAAATCTTCCCTTCGACCATTCTGTCATTTACAATGGTCAAGGTAGCATGGGCATGAGATACACCAATTGGTTGGAATCTCCCTCTTTCCACACCAATTAAGTCAGCCAAAGTGTTTACATCAACTATGAACTCTTTGTCCCTCACAGAAAAACTAAATTTATTCGCATCTATAAATGACAGATTTGAATAAAAATAGACAGTAAGTATGGGATGAGCAACAGTCATCTCGGTGAAAAATCGTTCAAGTTGAAGCAAACCAAACTTTTCCCTCAAATTAACCTTCAAGGAGTCAAGAAAATTGAAATCCACGCTCTTGGGATGCATAATCCCTCTTTTCAGCAAACTCAAGTAACACTTTTTGTGGTCCTTGGAACAAAATAAGTTCGTCCCGTCTCCACCAACCTTCGCAGCAACGCCCATCCTAGGTTGAAAATTAAAAAACATTCTTTCATCGTCGTCCTTCTCCTCTAGCTGACCGAATCTCGGATCACTAGGAAAATTTTCAAATGACCATTGTGCCAAACCCAAAGGTGCAATACCTAGTCTTTCCATAGTGTTTAAGAAAAAAGGTCTCATTTTTGTAACCGTGCGCTTTTAAGAACTCATCGATCAAGTTCATAGTAGAACCACCCTTCTTCAATTTTGAATATAGCCTGTAGATAAATTGGGGTTTTTGAGTCCTTACAGGTTCAATGTCTTCAATAACTTCTTCTTGTTCTTGTTGTGGAGGAGGATCTTGTGTTGCTTGTTGGCACGGTTGACAATGTTGTCTTGGCTATTGCTGTTGTTGTCGATGTTGAGGAGAATCTTCTTCCTCGGTCAAATCGAAATGAGTAGGTCCCTCACGCATACGCTGTGGTCCCCGACTCGCGATTCTCGAAGACTTTCTTTGGGAAGATATTGTCAAAGTCTAGGAGAATTTCTCGAACTCTCTCTTTCAAAAAGGTTAAAACTTTTTGGATTAAACTCAAGTAGAAGAGAAAAGGTAAGATCATAGTATTCTAGCGTTTCAAAAAGAGAGCGTAAATGAAGAAGACGAGTTCCGACAATATATAAAGCAGGTATACGAAGCGTCGCAAGAAAAAGGTAAAAACTGCCTTTTTGAAAATGATAAACTGCATTTTTCAATAAAAACTTCCTTTTTGAAAATAAACAATCGTCAATTAAGATAACTTCTAAAAATAAAATAAACAAAAAGCAATTAAGGGATAAAATACCTTTTCAAAATTTTATCAAAAATAACTTCACATTAAAAACTTACTTACAGTCTTAACATCTGGAAATTATGAGTCTGAACATCTTCAGACTTTACCCGGTAAAAGATAGAATGTTTAGTCCTGCACAAATAGACTCAAATAAGTTTTTATCTAGTGGCTTTGTAAATATGCCTGCCAGTTGATTCTTTGAGTCAATGAATTGAATCAAAACTTCTCCATTCTAAACACGATCTCTAATAAAATGATGACGTATTTATATATGCTTTTCTCTTGAATGAAGGATTGGATTCTTTGTGAGATTGATGGCGCTTGTGTTATCGCATTTGATTTCAGTGCAAGATCCTTCAATTCCAAAGTCTCTTAGCTGTTGTCTCATCTATAAGATTTGTGAACAACAACTTCCAAGTGCCACATATTCCGCTTTAGCTGTTGAAAGAGCTACGGTACTCTATTTTCTTAAAAACCAAGATACAAGTTTGTTGCCAAGCAGTTGACATGTACCAAAAGTACTTTTTCTATCCACTTTGCATCCTACCTATGCAGACCTGTAAGTCAGGTGAAGCTCCTGTTGTGAAAGAAGATAAATTGAGCATAGAACAATGCCCCAAGAATAATGTTGAAAAAGAAGTCATAAAGAATGTTCCATATGCTAGTGCAGTTGGCAGTCTTATGTATGCACAAGTATGTACTAGACCTGATATTGTTTTTGCTGTGAATACTCTTGGAAGATATCTATCGAATCCAGGTCATGAACTTTGGGTTGCAATTAAAAAAGTGATGAGATATCTACAACGAACAAAAGACTTCATACTTGTGTATAGCGCAGTTGAGGACCTAAAGGTGATTAGATATTCATATGCTGATTTTGCTAGTTGTTCGGATGATAGGAAATCAACTTTTGAATATATTTTTATGATGGCTGGAGGTGCTATTTCTTAGAAGAGCACAAAGCAAACCTTGATTACAAACTCTACAATGTATACTGAGTTTGTAGCGTGCTACAGCGCATCAATTTAAGCAATTTGGCTCAAAAATTTGATCTCAGAATTGCGAGTTGTGGACTCTATTGCTAAACCTATGGTGATCTACTATGACAACACTGCAACTGTGTTTTGTTAGAGGATCAGCCAACATTGACTCAGTTTTGATATTTTCAATCACAATGTCTCCCCCACCAGCCACCAGCCTTCACTCTCAGCCATTCTCTCTCCTCAAACTTTCTCAACAAGCTTGTCAATGGGTCCAAAATGTTGCTCCCCCCATGGCATACGAATTTTGCACAAATGCCCTTCAATTTCATTCAATTTCTCATCCAATCAATCCAAATTGAAGCCCATAAATCCAACCAAGATGTTCTCACTTAATTCCACCTTTTTCCTCACCCATTGAACCCACTAGACGACCAAAGATGTGACCAAAAAGGGTCATCTGACTTTCCCGATCAAAAACGACCTTACTTTGCTTTTCCGCCAAAATTCTCGATTTGTAGAAAAATCTTCTGAGGACGAGTCGACGTTCCTAAAATGAATTGTGACATGACAGAACTTTCAATTTTTGAAATCGGGTTTAAATTCATGGTTAATTTCAATTTGGCGCGATTTTTGCGCATCTTAACCTACTGGGTAACTTTTAGGAAATTTTCGTACAATTGACCTGTGATTGATTATTTTCAAGCCACAAAGTGCATCTTTGACATATTGACGACTCTTGGTTGTCGTGAAAATCTCGAGATTTCAAATACGAACATAGGGTACCAAAACGACAGAGAAATCGATCTAGTGTCTATCGACAAGAATTTTGCAATTAGGTGGAATCACCCATACTTAATCACACGGTTCTGTCGAATCAACCTATCTCCGGTCTCTAATCCGTTTGTGCCGTAATGACCCTTACAAATTAGCACGGTCGAGCAGTCGATTCCTGGTTGAATTCTCAAGTCTATTTCGTTTAGATTCCTTAACGGCTTTACCTGATAAGCTAGTTATCTTGTGAGTGGCCAACTCAGAGAAAAAGGCTATAGGCGCGTCGATGAAAAGCCCGACTCATTCAATTGAAAACAGAATTAGAAAATCAGGATATCACAACCAACTTGCTAATCATTATAATCGTGGACTAGATTAACTTGTCGCATGCATGGCGGTGACCTTGTTCTTTAGCTTATTATAATTTTCCAGGGCCCGACCACATCTTAGGGTATTGGACAACGCGATCAGGCCCCAGAATAAATCAGATCATGCTGGTGAAAGAGATGCCAATGATTTTCAGTCCTAGTTTTTACTCTCGTTTAAATATTATTATTTTTTTAATGTATTGGTGAATTAGCGAAAGAGAATATGACTTTGACAAGAAATAGTGCGTGAGAGAACTAAATCCTGGAAGGGCAGATCAAATGTGGAAGCAAAAGCCTTCCGGTTCAGGAAATGGAGGAACTTGGTGGTGAGCCGGCTCTTTAGTCACAACTAGGGTTTTGCTCAAAGTGAGGTGTAGAGATCAAATATTCCCACTCTTGACACTCTAACATTGTGAAATATTGTATGACTTCTACGCTAACAATGTAGACCGACTCCATCTCTACCATTGATTATGTGGGATCCACATTTGATGCTTGAGATGATGTCGGTCTACATGATTTGTAAAAATGTGCATGCAATGACTTCTTTAGCATTATCACTAATGAAAAATGCTAGTGCAATACTTAGATAAGCGTTTAATATTGGTGTTTATCATCAGATCGAATGGTTATCCGATGTCTAGAAGTTGCTCATCTTTGAACCGCTAACACGTTCGCAACGTACATCAATTAGCTTGATTCCAACCGTATAGATCGAAGCAAAAGTTATACAAATAACTAAGTAAAAAAAGGATTAAATAATTTGTGAAAAATCTCCTTTTTCTACCCAGAAGAATCTCATCGCTATCAGCGGGTGACGCACCACCTTTTACTTCCCTCCAAATCACTAAGTGCAGATATCATGACAAATTGCTTAGCAGCCTCTACTTTATTATGTGCGCATGTGGTATATATGGAGCACAATTGTTAATTCAGAAAAGCCATGAGGTGAATTATTGATTTCTTGTCTGCCGAAAGGAATTGCACTTGGAAAAGAAAATATATATTGCGTGGGGCTCCAGGAAGAAGAAATAAAATGCACATGCTGATTACTAAGGGTAGGACAGTTACTGATCTTATGTTTTTGTATGTTTGCAGCATTAAGATGTTAATACATGGTGGCAGAGCAAGATGAAGGTTTGGGTGTGCCCAAAAAAAGTGAAGAAAGAAAAGTTTGAGGATATGAAATAATGGATTGAAAAAAGAAGTGTGATCTTATATGAAATTATAAATCGAGTAAGTGCAAATGGAATAAATAATATACCCACTCAAAACGCAGGAGACGTGGATCCAATCGGAGAAAATGAAGAATGGAAAATCATAAATTAATTGCTCAAGCCCTTTTGAATGATGCCAAAATAGATAATACTGTTAGCGTGTCGATTTGGATGAAGATGAATATCCTAACAATAAGACATTTATGAGTACGGGGGGTGCATCTGATTTATATCCAAGGCACAATCCGTTGCAGAGACTCTATGTGAGACTTATGTGGTTGAGAAGCCATGGTGCGCATTCCGAGACATGCATTATCGGCTTATCTATCTGGGCGATGAGCAAGTTGGATAAATTGCACATATGGGTTCTACATATGCACGCATCAGTTAAGGACATATCGATTGGACCACACGACACGGATAAGTGGAGATAGGACAGCACGAGAAATTGAACCATTGGAAAACAAGACGAAGAGCTTACCTTCTGGTGCCATAAGATGCAAAATGGTGGAGGGAGATGTGCCCTGCCTACCCGAGACCTCATATAAACGACAGTGGGAGGTGACTGAGAAGCATGATGTGCCATGATAGAAGCAGGAGAAGAACAGTCGAAGAAGATCTGCACTTCATTGCATTTACTCACACTAGAAAAACAAAGTAGTACATGTACATCCCTTTGGGAACATGGTACTAGAAAGTACACTGTACTTTTTCCTCACCTGCAAGATGGGTCCTCAAGATCTTTTTGTTTAGTACACTGATCATGGTTAGCTTAATGGTCAACATACCTCAAATTTAGGGTTTGTCTTCTAGGTTGACTTTAAGAATAATCCTCCGCTGGTTGTTTCCTTTTTAGCAATTTCTCTTTTTGTTATATGTTCTTGAAGATGAAACTATTCTGCCATGGAAAATAAGAAATTTTCCTCCTTGAGGAGCGGTTTGTTTATAAGACGTCTGATTTGTAGTGCATTTGCTGAGATATTAAAAGTACTCATATTTCCTACATGGATTTTTGTTGTTCCTGCAAAAGAAAAAAATAAATAAAGATTTCTTTCGGTGCTGGTATATTTTAATCAGTATTGGTAAATGTCAACAAACTGTTGATTAAAAAAATGATAGCTGACTCTCTTTTTTTTCCAGGTAACTCGTCATCAACTTATCCATAGATTTATGAAAATTACCACCATTTTCTATGTCATTTTCAAATTACCGATTTATGAACTAACTTATCAAATTTTATTTGTATAACTTACTACGCTTTAAATTTATCAGTTTTAACATTAAATTACTAACGTTGGAATTCATTAATTGTATAATGGTTTATGAGTTTATTTAAATGCCACGCAGAAGGTAGGTTTAGATTCTGCAAACCTATGAGTCCAATTTTGTTATATTTGGAAAATTGCATAAGGGTGTAGAACAAAACTAGATTCTGCAAAACAGTCCGAATGTGTGAAAAGGCATTTCCAAACTCATGAGCTAATTCACTCAAGAGATTGGTGAAATGGTATGATCATGATTGACAATCCAAATTAAAGCAGGGTTGCGTTTTCCAAGGAATTTTGTTGAGATTTTCAAAAAGGATGAGACAAATATCACAGCTACAAGGTTCAATAGCAACATTCAAATTTAGAGCTCTATAAAAAGGAGAGAATTGGCCTGAAGACAAATAGTTGACAAGAGCAAAAAAAAAAAGAGAATTTGAGTATTTTTAAGAGGTTTTTATGGTCCGTCTCTTTTATAAGCTTGTAATTTCCATTCAATTGTTGCTCCCATGATTAGTAAGAATGAGAAACTCATTTTTTAAAGACACGAGAGAAGTTGTACATAAAAAGGCCTTTGTCTAGGTGAATGAGAAATTGTGCAATGGACTCTTGGTAAACACTTAAAAGTGTCGTTTATGGTTTGAGGTGAGAATTTACTATATTTTGTATTGGGTAGTGAGAACAATTATTCAAGACTCCAATAGTTACTTAATCTATAGTGAGGTTGCTCTAAAAGGACAGGTTTTTTTGTGATAGCAAGTTCTATACTTGTAACAAGGTGGCATTAGAGCCAGAAAAGAGGAGCATGCATGTTCAAGCCAAACCTTTATAAATCTTGCTTGTAATTTCTTTTTCCCAAAAATACGTTAGTTTTTGCTATTTTTATTGCTAGTTCACTTTGTGTGTAGAAGCACAACTTGAGGTTGGTTCCACCAAATTAGTTTGTGTGCGCATAAAATAATATAAGAAAAGGAGATTTTGACTAAGAAATTGGAATTGGATAATTATATTCGGAAACAAGTTTTGGAAAGTTGATTTAACTCAGAATCTATAGGAAATTTGCAGAATAGCATAATATTGTTGGCCTTTTAACTTTATCACTTTGGCAATGGTCCAACAAAATCTCATAGATATAATTTATGATTATATTTATTATTATTAACAATTAGTAAAGGGTAATGTTTATTGAGATTTTGAATCAAATTAGATTTATTTCTACCTTGATCTCTGTTTAGCTCTAATTCCACTGACGTCAGCAAACATTGTCTAATTTTTATGTCCTTATATCTGTTTATTAAAACACCCATATCTAATTTATTGCTTATGTTTTATGGCCCAAAACAAAATTGCGATGTTTAGTCAGCAACGATTAAATAAATGGTTGATGGAACTACTACAGAATATATATATATATATATATATATATATATATATATATATATATATTTCGTGGGTAAGATGACGTGGATTTTTTTAGTAAAAGGCGAATATCTCAGATTATACTATACTAAATACCTGTCACGGATATATACGTGGACGATGACAAATTAAATAGAATAAGGTCCCTTTTTTTTAAATTGATGACGTGCGTTGCATTTATAAAGTTAGGAAACTAATTTATTATTTCCGGAAGCGGCATACATTAGGAGGGATTCCTCTTGTTTCTTTGTAAAAATTGATGCGGTCCCAATTTTTTGGGTGTGTCCACGTTGCATGGTACTACAGCTAATACTTTTAGATATATTTTTAAATAATGCACGTGGTATAAACTAATAAAAGTTCAGTAGCAATTATTTATCAATTCTCATGATATAACATTATATCGAATTGATGGCATAAGAAGGACGGTCTGGGGCAGGAAAATGGTGCGAGTTTCATTGAATATTGCAGTGTAATATTTAAGCGAGAGTAGACAAGTCCTCGTAATTAATAAAGCAGTTCGAAGTTTGAACAAGGAATATGGTTGGTGAGAATTCGACTTTCATATTTTTGGCATCGCAATTGTTTATAATTTGTATCCTCCACAGGCCACAATAGTCGTGGTTATGAGGCTAAACAAAAAATTACGTCTATTTCACAGAAATTGAATGATTTCAAAATTATTTCTCTAAAAATAATCACTTTTTTCGGTTACAAAAATAAATGATTGAAAAATATTTTCATTTTCCACGAAAATATTTAGACATGATTGAAATATTTTAATTGACTAATTATTTCAAGGAATACAATTATAGAAAAAAAAATTTCCAATCATTTATTTTAAAAATTCTCTAAACAATATACACAAGACGGGTGGAAAATCTTGATAACTATCTCAAATTGCAAAGATCTGAAATAAACTATATTTCTGATTAATTGCAAGAGATAGTTTCGAATAATTCAAGATCAGAAGAATACAATAAGCATGATTGTATTTGATCGGGGTCCACCTAATGATCTGGGAGCGTTGATATATATGCACTTGCTAAGAAAGGTGAAACAATTATATGATAAGCATGGGCTTGTATGGTCTCATGTGTCGATATGGATGAAAGCCTATTAATGTTTCTAGATATTTGAGTTTGATGGACAGATCTTCACGTTCGAACCCTAGTTTGCTTCATATTTTATTATTTTTATTCCTTGTATTACTAGATAATTACGTGACTATAGCTTCTTTTGATGTTTGCATAAAAGTATAATATGATATGATTACGAAAAAATCTAGATAGACTTTTCTAGCCGCGCAAGCAAGTGACTAATCATATCGTGTTTATCTTAAATCTAAGGCAGGCGAGCAAGGAGAAGCAAAGAAGCTTGTAATTGTGGAATATTTAGATGCAATATGGCTCTTGGAAACTCAGTTTGTTATGTATGATGGTTAGCTGATTTATCACTGAAAATAATGTGACTCAAAATTTAGATATGTAAATCCAACTCATCCTAATCAGATGATGCAGGGTGTGATCACCCACATACAACAAGAAACAATGCTTAACTTCCCTGCTTCGAACAAGCTAATGATAATTAACTTACTATTGAGAAACGCAAAAGGAAAAATGAAAAGGACATTCATAACGAATTTGCACGAAATTAAATGTTGAAATGCGCATGTGAGTCATGTCAAGAAGACTTTCACATCAAATGATTGAAATAATGTGGAGTAATTAACAAATCTTAATTGACCCATAACTTATTGGCTTAAATTTTCTAGCGAAAGTAGGTCCCACTAAATATGTTGATTAGCTTAGACTTGGATCTTTCCATTTGAAAATATCGGATGTGTTTTGTGCACTCTCTAAATTATTGCCATGGCAAAAATAGTTTCGCACGTAGAATATATATGAAAAAGAAATAACAAAAATTGAAACAAGAAGCGACTTAAATTTAACCTAGAAGACAAACCTAAATTTGGGGTCTATTGACTATTAAGCTAACTATGATAGATGAATTAAAATAAATATCTTGAGGACCCAATTTGAAGGTGAGGGGAAGTACACAGTACTTTCTAGTACCATTTTCCCAAAGGCATGTACATGTACTGCTTAGTTTTCCGGTGTGATTAAATGCAATGAAGTATGAAGATCTTCTCACTCTTCTGCTCTTGCTTTTATCATGACACATCGTGGTTCTCAATATCCTTCGACTCTGACTTATATGAGGTCCCGAGTTGACACATATCCATCGACCAGCAAGTAAGCTTTTTTGTCTTGATTTTGACCAGTTCAATTTCTTGTGCGGCTTCATCTCACTTAATTCATCTTGTATAGTGTATCCAATATATCCCTAGTTGAAGGGTGCACACACAGACAAAGTCATATGCACAGTTAATGCCACTTGACCATTGCCCACATAAACAAAGTCATTATTGCAAGTACCAAGTTGTGCACTGGGGCTTCTCTTGTTATAACACGTGACTCTTACATAGAGTCTGCACTGGAATAGGGCAATCAAGCTTCCCTTTGCTTGTGAACTACTACTCTTTATGAACTTTAATCTTGTGCAACAACGACAGAGGAACATTTTACTTGTACGGGTTTACTTCCGTGAAGTAGGCTTCCTTATCATTAGATGATGACAATGTTGAGGAATAGTCAAGACAATGTATGCAAATATGAAATGTCGCATGGTTGTTCATGAGTTTAAGGGTGAAATTGTCCAATCAATCCTAAACCTATCATACATATGCCAATTCAATACTAAATTTTTCAATATTGCCAATTAAGGGATGAATTGTCTAATCAGTCAATTTTCGCTATGAATCGTTAAAGTGGCAATCTATTTATTGTCGGCTGTCTGACGCGGTATACTACCATGTTAGTGATTTTTAATAAAATTGGCCAGAATGATTACATTAGAATTTCATGTAAAAGTTTAGAATTAAATTGGCATCCATGTAATAAGTTTATAATTGATTGAATAATTTTCTCTACCTTTAAGCTCTGTGTAGTTCATTTTCTACCAATCTTAATGCATATCAGCTTGTTGAACTCATCTTTTTATTGTTTGGTTATGCCAACACTTCTCCTTGTGCGAGAGTTTTCGGTTCCAACTAAATATTCCCCACCAAACAAAATCTAACTATTTCAGTTCTTCTACTATTAGGATGTCTATCTTCATCCAAAGCAACAGACTGGCAGTATCATCTAATTCAACATCGTTCAAGATGCTTAACCAATTATTTCAACATCACCCCAAGTGGGTCAACCGCTAATGCGTTTGAAGTGATCGCACTTATTTCCATTCGGTGGGACACGGCCAAAAGCACCATAATAAACTCCACCATGCCAATCCATTTATTCTACGTCATCAACCTTTCTTCTTTCTTTCTTTCTTCTTTGGCACACCAAGCATTCTTCTTACTCCTCTACTACGTTTATACATTTTCAATACTGAAAACATGAGTAAACATGAGATGGGAAAATTCCCAAGAAAAATCTTAAATCTATTGCAAGGGCCAATTTGGTCATAAACTTTTCAATTATATTAATGTAGTCCTAAACATATTAGTGATTTTTCAATGTAGTCATTTTAATCAATTTTGGTTAGAAATCGCTGATGTGGATATCAATCATTCAATATGGCACGACCGGCATTGACATAAACAACTTTTTTAGCAATTTTTTAGATTTTTTTTAAATTTTCATTTTTTTAATTTTTAATTTTTTTTTATTGTGATGACACTCACCAGCCACAATGAAAAGGAAGAAAAGAAAAAAAAATCAAAAACTAAAAAAAAAAAAAAAAGAGAGAGTAGTGGCTGCTAAACATTTTTCCATGATTCGTCAATAAATAATTTGGAACCTAGAATCGAGGAGATGCTTTTAGGTAGAAAAAGGAGATTTGTTTACCAATTAATTACTCCTTTCTACTTAGCTATTTGACGTAACTTTTGTTTCCATCTATCTAGTCGAAATCAACTGAGAATGGGTTAGAATGAACCTTTATCTAGCATGCGAGTGCTAGGCTCCTCTTTGCTCAAGCTCTAAGCAAAGCTAATTCGTGCGCGTTTCGCCCGTGTATCAGCTGGTCAAAAGTGAGCAACTTTTAGAAATTAGGATTATCATCAATCGATGTGACAAAAAACGACAATACTTGACCTTCTGCACTAACCTGTTCTACTGATTCTTTGATGCATATCTGTAACATGAGACTAGTAAAACTATTTGTCCATGAAAAAGGTGATTTTTCATGATTCCCTAATTATTTATTGCAGGTGGAAAAGCTTATCTTTTTAATTTAATAGAAGATATCGCAGCCTTTTGAATTGCCTATTGGGATCGTGCTAATGCTTATTCTGCTACCACCTTAAAGGGATTGATCTAATAAAGGTTTAAAGCTTATCTAGTTGCCTATAAAGATCACTTTTCTTATTAATATGTTACACGTCATCATTAGTGATAATACTTGATAAGTCGTTCCATGCATATTTTTATAGATGACGTGGACTGATATCATCCCAATTGTTGATTGTCGAGAACAGCATACTTTCAGCCCTTTATCTTCACACAATGATCTATCTACTGACATTAGTCCTGATCAAGAGCAACACAATTCTATTCTTCCTTCTTCTCAAGGTACTATTAATGTTCATCATATGCAGACTCGACTGAAATCTGGGGTTAGAAAACCAAATCCAAAGTATGCTTGTTTAGTTGAGTATCAAGTTCCTATGGAACCAAGGTCTATCAAATCAGCCTTAGCTGATAAAGCTTGGTATAGTGCAATGAAAGAAGAAATGAGTGCACTAAATGAAAATCAAACCTGGACATTAGTTCCCAGAACTGACCAGATGAATGTAATAGGCTAAGTAGGTGTTTAAGACCAAACTCGCACCTAATGGGAGCCTTGACAGACTAAAAGCTCGACTAGTAGCCAAAGGTTTTCACCAAGAGGCAGGACTTGACTTTACTGAGACCTTCAGCCCTGTTGTAAAACATGCAACAATCCGTATAGTGCTGTCTCTAGCTCTGATGAAACAGTGGCCAATACATCAACTTGATGTCAAAAATGCTTTCCTCCATGGAGATTTGAACGAGACTGTGTACATGGAACAGCCACTTGGCTTTATACATTCTCAGAAATCGAGTTATGTCTGTCTGCTCCAAAAGTCCTTATATGGTCTTCGACAAGCCCCAAGAGCTTGGTTTGATAAATTCAGCAAATTTCTACTCGAAACTGGCTTCTTCCGTAGCACAGCAAATCCTTCCTTATTTGTCCTTCATGCTGAATCACATACAGTATTATTGCTACTATATGTTGATGATATCATCTTAACTGGTAGCTCATCTCAACTTTTAACTACCTTGATTCAGAAGCTTAGCCTTCACTTCCATATGAAGGATCTTGGATATCTCCACTATTTTTTGGGCATCGAAGCTAAACGTACTTCACAGAATCTATTTCTGTGTCAAACAAAATATGCCACTAACTTACTGAAACGAGCTCATATGGCTGAATGTAAACCAATCTCAACACCTTTGCCACTTCGATCACTTTCCATGATCGATGCTACAAACCAGCTAACAGATCCTGTTGAGTACAGAAGCTTGGTTGGTGGTCTTCAGTACTTAACTATTACTCGACCAGACCTGGCTTTTGCCACAAACCTTCTTTGTCAAAAAATGCAACATCCTACAGTGGCAGACTTTCACCAATTAAAGAGAGTTCTTCGATATGTCAAAGGTACCATACAACTTGGGATCTATCTCCATTCTCAAAGTTCAGTAAACCTCTATGGGTTTCAGATGCCGATTGGGCAGGTTGTACTGTCACACGACGCTCTACAACTGGGTTTTGTACCTTTCTTGGATCCAATTTGCTTTCATGGTCAGCCAAGAAACAACCCACTGTTTCAAGATCCTCAACAGAAGCAGAATATCGGGCACTTGCCTCAACAACTGCTGAACTCACTTGGATAAGCTTTGTATTACGTGATATTGGTATTTCTCTTCCATCAGCTACATCTTTATTCTGTGACAACAGCTCAGCAATTTCTCTTACAGCCAATCCAATACTGCATGCTCGAACTAAGCACATCGAAGTCGACTTCCACTTCGTACGTGAAAAAGTTTCTTCTGGATCTATTCGTGTTCAATATATACCCACTCATCTTCAATTAGCTGATATCTTTACTAAATCTCTCTCACGATTCGCTCATGTTACTCTCCGAACCAAATTGGGAATGGGATTTTTCACCCTTCCCAATTTGAGGGGGGATGTTAAAGGATCAGGATCTTTATCTTACCCTGCTACTATAAAGTCAGCTGGTGACTTCGAGAAGGAAAAAGATAAATCAAGTATGCGGCGAAAAAGAAGAAACAAGCTGATGATCAACAATGGAAAGCTGGTGATGAAGACTGACATGAGTTGATACTGAAGAAACGAATCGCCAGACTAATCAACGGTGAAGAATATGCGATGTAGAAGACACGGATCGCCAAGCTTGCTTAGTTAACGGGTTGTTGTTCTGTTGTAAACAGTTGGCGAAATTTGGTAGTTCAGTTTTTCTGTTACTGGAAAATTAGCTTCTCTCCTTTTGTTATATATAGAGAGATATAAAATTCCAGAGAGTTGAGGGAGTCATATTCGACTATGAGATGTACACACAATGAAAACATAGTAGAGGAAGAAGAACAGAGGATTCGTATTGTTGGCTGTTAGATATACAGAACATTTCTTGTACAGATTCTGCTTCTGCTGAGTCTATTCTTCATCATCATCTGATTCCATTCTTCATCATCTGCATCTTCGTTTTCTCAGCCCACACAATTAATGATAGAGATGAGCTTGATTTACATGATATCTAAGCACCGACTGCTAGGAGACAATACCCTAGTGGTGACTCAAGCCCGTTCACTATCTAGTTCGTCCATTTCCTGAACCGTAAGGCTGCCGTTTCCACATTTGATCTAGCCGTCTAAAATCCGGTTCATGCACGCAACTGTTTCTTGTCAAAGTCATATTCACTTTAATTAATTCATAGTTAAGAAAGGAATTTTGATTTTTCTTCTTCGATGTTTCGTCTCAGTAGACTAATTCCAGGAATCCTTGTAGTGGATCTTTTTACTTTTGGGCAAATATAACCTTGGACTGAATCATTGGTTTCCCCTTGACGAGGATGATCTCATTCATGTCGTCAGGTTCTAGATTGTTTACCCTAAAACGTGTCACTATAGCAAATAAAATTGTCATATGAAACAGAATATGGTCAAATGTACCTAGTCGGCCCACGGAATATTGTAATAAATCTAAAGAGTAGGGTCGCTGCCATGCATGCAACAAGTTAATTTAGTCCATGATTGTGGTGATTAACAGAATATGGGCAAGATTTGGTGCCATCGTCAGTGGCCCGCTAGCCGACGGCAGTAACACCATGGTCCAAATGGGTCCCGCAAGCTCTGGTGAAGACGCCGCTGGAGTAGAGCCGGAACTTGAATCCCCCGGCGTTGATGGCCACGGAAACCGGCTGATTTGCGACTGCCTTTTGCAATGCCTTTTTGCTATTGGCGGGAATGACTTCATAGCCCTTTATGTTTGCGGCGCGGTGCGATGCCGATTTGACATCACATTCGCTGTCCACACCTGCGCATGGATAGTTCATATCAGTTAGGCTGTGCTTCTCGATGAACTAGAATGCGCTATCCATGTAGCCGCCTTCGCATTCTTGGTCCTAGCCACTGATGTCGCTATCGACCGACTCCTGCTCAGATAGAGAAATCAATTTTCCCGTAGTTATTTAGTGAATGCCTTCCACAGCCACTGTGCTCCTCCGAGGCTGCATCTTTCTGTAGAAAATTTATTCACATAAACAACTAATCAATCAAGAAGAATCGGATTCATATATGACTGTAAAACACCAAATTTGATAAGCATAGCGGAATAAAACGTACATGTTTGAGCCATTACTTCACTTGAAGAAAAATAGATCAGTCTGATAATCAGAGATCTATCGAAATGCAAAATCTTCCTCTCTATGACCTATTTCGATATAGCAGCTTTCAATGGGATTAAAGCAACTGAGAGGTATAACCTACCATTTTATAGGCTAGAGAGGGGATCTAGCAAACCCTAATCAACAGCGTGTCAACTGGGCCCTTCCTATTACGGGCTTCAGTTAAACACAATTGCCTACACTATGTTACTCAACAAGGCCCGTTATAAATAGATGCAAGTACCTAATTCAATAAGATCACTGTAGGGTTTATCAAATATTGGAATATTCATTAACCCGATTATTTAAAATAGAAAATTAATTAATGTAAGCCAATATTATAAAAAATTTCTAACATTCTCTCACCTGGGCTACATTAATTAACTTATTTTATTTTGAAAAGGATTTTATATTGAAAATGACACTATCGGGTTAATAACTGAAAAATTTATTTTATGTGGCCACAACTTTAAAAATAATATTCCAATAACGGCATTTCAAAACCAATCCCATATTTTAAAACCTCAATATAGGACTATGGAGATCAATGTGTTAAGAAAATACCACTACACATGACCTTTCATAATCGCATATAATAAGTATTATATTTTCATGGATCATGGGCCTAGTAGTGTAATAAGAAATAGTGTCAACGTGTGATTAAAATATACACTATTTCTTATGGGTCCTTAATGCAATTTCTCAACAACATGAAACTACATTAACGCAATAATTCCGGAAATTTTGCCAGGATGGCCGGTCGTCAAATTTTCGTTCTGAGTTCAATGATGTGTTTAGATTCTACAATTGAATGCTAAATTAAGCAAAGTGAGCAAAAATGGTGAATTTGGATAATTATTCCAAAAGTGTGAAATGTTGATATTTAATTGTAAAATCCCGAGTGTCGGCCTTTGGCACTACAATTGGTTTTGAAGACCAGTTTAATTGTGGGATTTTAAAAGAGTAAATATTAGTCCTTTAGGTTTATTATACATATATCAGCTTTGGCGAGCAATAAAATATGTATAACAACTTAGGCGAGCCATTATATCGATCAGCTTAGGCGAGCAATTATATGGAACAGCTTAGGCGAGCAATTATATTGAACAGCTTTGGCGAGCTATACTATCTATCAGCTTTGGCAAGCTATACTATCTATCAGCTTTGGTGAGCAGTATGGAATCGTATTGTTAGATGGTGTTGAAAGGATAGATAGTATTGAATTGATAGATGGTATTGGAGTGATAGATGATATCGATTGTATCGAATCATCTGAATCGAATTGATTGAATGGATGGATAGTTTGGTTGTATCGATCATTTGGATCAATTGATTGATTGAGAATTGAATTGTACTGACTTGCAGGAAGGAACTGAGTTGAGGTAAATCTTCTGACTTGTGTGGTTAGGCCTCTAGGTGTATTTCCTTCCTAGTCGGAGTTTAGGGGGTGAACTTCTTAAGACATTGTCTCACCCCGTCGTGGGTTCAACATTTTCAGGTCCTTAGATGGCGGTTCCTCCGGAACGGTTTGGTCGGCCGAAGAGTATTACAGAGCAGGTCATCGATGCCCCTACTCCCGAGGGCCAAGGAGCCTGGATTTATGAACTTGTGAGGACCACCGTCTGGGTCAATGCGGGTCTACCTCAGAAGGTACCCCATCAATTCAGGTCGTGGTATTGTAGCAGGTTCAATGGACCCAGGGAGGGTCCTCTTCAGGATTTTGAGGTCCTTTTGTCGGTGTCAGAGGTCGCTTATGGTGAGGGTATAGCTGACCCTCTTGATGATGCAGTGGTGAACCCAAGTCCAAGTCCCCAGGAGGCTCCGGGGTCTTCAAATGAGGATTTGAATGTTTAAAGGACTTGTAGCCCTTCTACTTTTGTGGACTTGTGAATATAGACTAGCATTGTAATATAGTATGCTGTATATAAAGGTGTGTTGTGGTTTTCAAAAACTGTTGTCCTACTTTTCTATCCCAATTGAATTTTGTATGGGGATTATTTATTCGCTTCTGCATGCGTATTAAAATGAATGGGTCGGCGACGTGTCCTGAAAAATCGCAAACTTTTATTGACCATTGAGGGATGGGTGCATGCTTGAGGTTCGGAGCGTGACATTGGCCATGTCGCACTTATGTTCTATTGCCCCCGCATGACCTGCGCAATTACGCAAGATAATTCTACTAAAACAAGCTTGATTGATATGACAACGTGACCCCGATTTCAATCTTCTCAACTTTATTTTTGTCTTCGAATTCTTATCGCCATTTGATAGTGGCGTCGGTAAAGTAATTGAGGCGGTGAGCCTCGCAAAATGCGAGATTCCAACTAAGATAAAAATATAATTCCTCGCAAATGATATAGAAACTCGTGGCATTTGCGTGAAAATTTCTATCTTAGTCGAGCCAATGGAGTGGGTTGCTATTTGAGTAGTGGAAGTAAACTCCAGTCTAATAAAGATTTTTTTTATTATTAGATACACTGATAATAAGCTCCGGTATTTTCTTTTTCTTTTTTGCCATGATGATAAGTTCCATTGATCTTACGCTACATTTCGAAATCTTTGTGGTAGCGCGTTGACTAATGAATCGCTCCACCATCGTTTCCAATTTGTACACTCTAGAACATCGTATGTACCCGAGGAAATTATGAAGTTCTAATCATGGCACTTGAAGTGTGAAATGATGACTTGGGTGGCGCAGGGAACATGGCGATTGATTGGAAAAAAGATTGCTTAAGGAGTGGATTACAGGTCACTGAGATGGTGTCCAAGTACACTAGGAAACTTCCGTAGGGTAGGGATTTTCTCCGGTTGAGAAGGGACACCGTGGGAGCAGCATCAGTTTAGGGAAAGTGTCTACACGCATCAGACGTATTCATTCGGTTTCGTTCTTCCTGTGTTGTTTAGAAGTAGATCTCCAACGAAAGAGATAATTTAATATGTAAAGCAAGACGTTCCTGTCCTCCTAAATTGATAGTTATGTGTCAAAGTCAGGATTGGGAGAGAAAAAGAGAATATATGCAATACGTGATGTCGGGCAATCAGGAGTGGAGAGGCTGTGACGACCGATCTCTAAGGGCCTATTTGTTAAAAACAATTTCTATTCCCCGAAACAAAATTTTCTATTTTTTGTTCCAGGGAACGAAAAAAGAATATAAACGTGTTTGGTAAAACTTTTGTTCTCAAGAACAAAAAATCTATTTTTTTGTTTCCGGAAATAGATTTGAAATAGAAACAAAAAGTAGAAAAAAAGTAGCTTCTTATTCCCGGGAACAATTTCTAGAATCAATTTTTCTCTCTCTTCTTTTTTCTTCTCTTTTCTTCTTCTTCTTCTTCCTTTTGGCCGGTCGCCGGCTTTGGTCATGGCCGACACCGACGACCAACCAAACGAGGGCCAGCGAGTCGCCGACCACCGGAGACGCCGAGCCATGGCAAGGCTCGTCAGCCCGAGCCTCGCCGTGGCTGGGTGAGGCCACGCGAGGCTCGGCCTCACTAGCCAACATGAGGCTGGGCCTCACCATGCCAAGGCGAAGCCAACCCGCGCCATCTGGGAGAGGCCGAGCCTCGCCAGACATTGCCCAGCCAGTCACCGGCCACGACGATGACTGGCGACTGGCCAAGAGAAAAAGAAAAAGGAAAAAATTAAAAAGAAATAAAAAAAATCTAAGAATTTCTATCTCGAGAATAGAAATTTTAGGAAATTACCAAACGCATTCTTTTGCTCTAAAATTGTTCTCGAGAACAGAAACAGAAAAAATAATCTCAGCAAAATTATTTCCTAGAACAAAGACGTTACCAAGCGTGCCCTAAGAACTATCCTCTTAAGGGGCAAATATATTTGTTTTCATTTTTGATAGGCAAAAGAAAAAAAAACCCTTTGTTTTGCGTCAAAATTTGACGTTCTATACATTGAATTTTGAATGTAGTGGTCCCTGTTGAAGCATCAATCATGCGTATCATACAATTTTCGTTTCCTTTATGGCCTTTCTTTCTCGGATTACTTTCCTTTAGGACTCTTCACAATTCGTTCATGCACCAATATTCATACCGAAAATTCGCATATCAGGAACAGTTAGTATCCGAGCATTTTAGTCGGAAATTACCACCCAATCGCCATAAAAACGTATTAGTTTTTGCGACCGTTCAAAAAATTCATCGGATACTACAAGTGGGCAACGGCGTTCATGTCCTTAATCAACAATGCTCTCCATGTTTTTGGCATGTTTTGTTGAAAAATGTCCCGAGGGGGTTCATCCCTTGCTGTAGAAGATCCACTGCCTGTCTTGGGGTCCACTTTCTTATTTTTTTTGTAAAGAAAGTTGACCACGAGACTCATACCGGACATATTTTAAATGGGCTTTTCCTCAGTCTTTGATCTCGATCCGAATTCTCTTGCTTTTACGCCAAGACTGAGATTAACTAAAAAAAGAATTTTGCAAAAAAAGAGAAAAAGCACCAAAAATCTCAAACTTTACCCAATGTGACAAATTTACCTCAGATTTTTTTTTGTAACACAAAGAACTCTAAATTTTGTCAATTGTGATACATTTGCCCCAACTTTATGGCCAAAGTGTATTTTCATCTTTAATTTCTTTTTTCCTTTTTTCTTCTTCTCTCTTCCCTTCGCAAGCCAGACTCAAGCGAGGGCTGCCCTTGCCGGCATCAGATGAGGACAACCCTCGCTAGATTCGGCAAGGGCAACCCTCCCCCGACGCAGACAAGGGCACCCCTAGCCTAGGTTGGATTTGGCAAGGAATGCCTCCTTGGCATCGACAAGGGCTGCCCTTACCTGCATCGGGCAAGGTTTGCCCTTGCCAGATCTGGCGAGGGCTATCCTCGCGTGACCCAAGGGAGGGCCGCCCTCGCTCGCCTAGGTGAGAGCAACTGTCGCCCAACACCGGCAAGGGTAACCATCGCCTGAGTCCAACTTCCCTCCACCAAGGCCAACAAAGGGAAGAGAGGCGAAGAAAAAATAAAATAAAAAACAAAAAAAAGTAAAACAAAAAGTAAAACACGAAAATGCCCTATAATTTGGGGTAAATGTGTCGCGCGGGTATAAATTTGAAATTTTTTCTATTACGAAAAAATATTTGAGGTAAGTGCATCACAGTTGGCAAAGTTTAGGATTTTTTATGTCACAAAAAAATTTGAGGTAAATTTGTCATATTGAGTAAAATTTGGAATTTTTTGGTGACTTTTTTCTAGCAAAAAAATTACTCAATCAGTCTTAAACCTAATCAATCTTAAACCTATTGCACAAGTGGCAATTCAGTCTACAATCTTCATAATTTTGCCAACTTACTATTAAACATATGTGCAAAATTTCAATTAGTCCTTTTGATTAACTTTCATTAAAACTCGCTGACATAACAATCCAATCATCGCTGACCATTCCACATGACACATCACCATATTAATGATCTCTAGTAAAAATTGTCTGAAAGAACTACATTGAAATTTCATGCAAAAATTTAAAATTAAATTAACAAAATTTAAAAATTTAAAATTGAATTAACATCTAAATAATAAATTTATAATTGATTGGATAATTTCACTCATACTTCTTACATACTCTTTTTTCGCATGGTAACTGAGACAGGTTGATCTTAGGTTATATCCTACTTTATCCTCACGGAAAACTAGGTAGAAGTAGCCATGAGTCCACGACTTTAAGCCATCATTTCATATTCGAAAAGTAACATACAAAATACCCAAATTGGATTTTTCATTCCTATCTTTTGCATTTTGCATTATCTTCTTCTTTTGAAGAAATCAATTTTCTAATTTTCTTTCTGAAATTTTTATATACAGGAAGATGCTAATTTTTGTGCTTTATTTTTACTTCGACAATCTACACGATCTTTGTGGCAAAAAAAAAAAAAAATTGTGCGCTTTGAAAGATGGTCATACCAGAGGAGTTTCTTAAAAGGCGGTCACACATTTTGAGGAATGATCTGACTTCTAAAATTTTTGTTAACACGTCAAAAGTAAACCTATTAAAAAGCTATAAAGTTTCCTTCTTTGATTGCCGGAGCTGACTAAATAGAGAAAAAGTTATCATGCATAAAGTGTTTACACCGCATTACGGGCGACGCCATTAAGATAATTCGCGTGAAATCCGATGATCATTCATTCAACTCAAGGCACAGCTTGCCTCTTTTCGCCTAGAGCGCCTAGAACATTAACTAGAATTCTGTACGAGTTATTCTCTTCTATTTTGTAATTGATAAACCATTAGAAGGAAAAAAAAAAAAAAAAAACATTTTCCTCTTATGCTTTCTTTCTCAATTCAGTTTTCACTGCCGAATATCTCTTGACTTCCAGTGAATTTTTTTACCATGAATTTCGGGGGTAACGTGGGACTAGTGGACTTGGTGTCCACCAGGAAAAAGAAAGAATATATGGCTGCGATCGGGTAACTTTTCTGACGAGCGATCCTCCAAGAAAACGTTAATGCCTATGGGAACACGGAGAAAATGAGCACGAGCCTTTGAAAGACAAGTGCTGATTTTTTTTTCTATGATTTAACTGTTATCTATACACAAAAGCCTAGTTCAAAATTCGTTTTCATGTGGGGCAGACAGGGAGCGTCTAGAGTCTACACAGAGATCACCGAAACATTGAAAGAATTCTCCTATAAGTAGCCCCCTTCGATGGAAGGTGAAGGTCACAAGAAGAAAGAGACAGAGTACAACACAAGTCTCCTTCTTTGTTCTGGATCAAGTGATTTGATTGTTACAAGTTCATTGTTCTCTTGTTGAGAGAGAGAGAGAGATGGGAACATTTCTAGGGTTTGTGGTCACCATGACCCTGCTCTTTTGCATGGCTCAAGGCGAAGTCCTCTACTATGATTTCGTGGTGAGTAGGAACATCCCCTTCTTGAGCACTTTAGGTTTGTCCTTTTTTGGGCCATATAGAACATGTAATGACTCCGGCACATTCATTACAAGTTTTAGACTCTTTAGAAGTATTGCAGCTGACCCCGACCTCGTGATTTATAGATATTGTTATACATGGATATTTGTTACAAGATTCTCCTTCACATCTAAATCTTCAGCTAGCTAAATCTCGGACTATTCTTGAGGCCGAGCATTACAGCCTTCATCAAATGCAAATCTACATGCCTTTTTCTGAAAATTTGAGCTTCTTGATACTTTAGTAGTAATTCCGCAAAATCTACAGTTGTATGATTTGTTTACTTATTTCTTTGGGTGGTGGTTACCCACCACATTTGGAGTCTTTATGCCAGAAGAAAGTGGAGATGCAGGCCTTTGAATAAGTTAATGTCATTTGTAGACAATGACGCACCAAAGCGGTTCAGCAGAGAGATTATTTGAGACGTTTAACGGTCCAAATTTTATGGGATGATTTTTTATTTGTTGCAGGTGAAGGAGACACCTGTTGAGATGTTATGTGAGACGAATCAGACCGTCTTGACTGTGAATGGTCTGTTTCCTGGGCCAGAGATCCGTGCTCACAAAGGCGACACCATCTACGTTAATGTCACCAACACAGGACCTTATGGAGTCACTATTCATTGGTAAAAATAAAACCACCCCACATCCATCCTCTACAACCCCCCCCCGCCACTTCTCTCGCTCCCTCCCTCCCTCCCTCCCTCCCTCCTAATATTATACACACATGCAGGCACGGAGTGAGACAAATAAGATATCCCTGGTCCGACGGCCCAGAGTACGTCACGCAGTGCCCGATCCCTACAAACTCAAGTTTCCTTCAAAAAATCATACTCACTGAAGAAGAGGGCACACTATGGTGGCACGCTCATAGCGATTGGACACGTGCCACTATACATGGCCCTATAATCATTTTGCCTGTCAACGGCACCAACTACCCTTACAAGTTTGACGAACAACACACAATCGTGATCTGTATGCTACTTTCAACTAACTTAAATGTCAAAAATAATTTTTCATTCCTACTTGCACAAATAACAGTTAGTGTTGTTTTTCTTAACAAAACTATACTTTGGCATGCAGCTGAATGGTATGCAAGAGATACAAAGAACATCATCGATGAGGCTCTCGCTACGGGAGGTGATCCAGACTTGTCTGTGGCCTATACCATCAATGGTCAACCAGGAGACAGTTATTCATGCTCAAATGGTACCAATTCTATTAAATACGTGAGCTTGATATATGCTATTAATATAAAAAAGAAACGGTCTTATTCATAGGTAATGAAATAAAACCTTACCACTCTATACTAAATGAAATGAGATCTATGCAAAATGATGATGCCTTAAAATTAATTAATGATGATTTTCATATAGGATGAGTAATTTCAGGATTTACGTCATATACTATTTAATATGGTATTTTTTATCTTTTGCAGATTCGACATACAATTTAACAGTTGTGCAAGGAAAAACATATCTCCTTCGCATCATCCATTCCGGGTTGAACGAAGAGATGTTTTTCGGCATAGCCGAGCACAATATTACCGTGGTCGGAATGGATGGAGCTTATTTAAAGCCGCTTAATACTGAGTACCTCATGATAACTCCCGGTCAAACGATGGATGTTTTGGTCACTGCAAACCAAACCCCCGATCACTATTATATGGTTTTTAGTCCATTCGTCGACACCACTGCCCCGTCCAATCAAAACGTCACTAGGGGTATATTCCAATACACTGGCACTTATAACCAATCAAAGACTCCGGTATTACCCGAGCTGCCAGGTTTTACCAATAAGAGTGACGCTGGAAACTTCACCATTCGGTTGAGGAGTTTGAACAGTGCAGAACATCCGTCCACAATTCCGACCAACATCACTAGGAACATTACGATCACGGTATCCGTGAATCAGCAGCCATGTCCTGCTAATCAAACATGCAACGGTCCAGATGGCTCTATGCATTCGGCAAGCTTGAACAACATAAGTTTTTCGGCTCCCTCAATCAGCATTCTCCAAGCATACTACAAGTAAGTAAATCGTTAGACCTACAAAATTCGATCCTATTTGTTCAGATTGAATATCGTTCTCCAGCCGATAGAGTTCATTCGGGCTGAAACATTCTTCAAATCGAACCAATTTCACTGGTTAAAACCTTCATCGTCTTAAAGCAAAGGCATAACTCAACATCTAAATGTTCTATAACATTATGTTTGTGTGGTGCGTGCAGCAATCTCTAAGGAGTCTACAACAAAACTTTTCCGGATACACCACCTTTCGTGTTCGACTACACCGGGAATGTATCGACCTTAGGGGAAGCTGCCAATGTGAGTACCGAAGTGTTGATGATTAACCATAACGAGGAGGTCGAAATAAGATTCCAAGGGACCAATCTTGGAGCAGCAGAGAATCACCCCATGCATTTGCACGGCTATAGCTTTTATGTCGTTGGGATGGGCGATGGAAATTTCAGCGACTCCTATGTATCGCAGTATAATACAATCGATCCGCCTTACATTAACACCGTCGGACTCCCCAAAAATGGGTGGACAGCAATCAGATTCAAAGCCGATAATCCAGGTACTATGATTTTATCGGCAAAAACGCATAAAAACATATAGCTTGCACGGATTTAAACTTGTATATGAATGCATGATTGACAGATTATTCTTTTACGGGTGCTTGTAGGGGTGTGGTTCATGCACTGTCACTTAGAACGCCACGCAAGCTGGGGAATGGACACAGTCCTCGTCGTCAAAGATGGGCCGAACGTCGACCAGAAGCTGCTTCCGCCGCCCAACGACGTGCCTCCTTGCTCGTAATCAGGATGTTGTTTGCTTCGAGTCCTTAGGACAAAGGCTATTGATATCTCACTGGGAATAAATCATCTGAATGTTGTGTCGAACTTTGCAATTTCGGCATCATTCTAATAAGTTTCGATTGTAACGTTGGCAAGTAAAAAGTTTTTGTTCGGTCCCACGAGTGACTTGAAATGTATTTTTACGTTGCCGACAATGAATCCATAAAGTCGATTGATAGGGGTGAAGTTTTCAAAGATATTGACTAAAAGGGTAATTTACTATAAGTTTGTCAAACAAAGTCCGCATAGTGAAATATATTCGATATGTAAAATAATATATGTATGGAACAATATCAGCCAAAAATGCGTGCCAACTTGCGATGTTGACATGAAAGGGTCGGTGCAAGTAGAACCATCAATGGCTAGATCTATTATTATCAATTGAGAAAATATTATGTAGTCCCGCCCCAACACATCATCGTAGTCACGAGCAACTCAATGATTGATACATGTTTGTCGCGTGTCCAAGTTGGGCCTGACTTGTTAGTATTTTGTCTCTCTATTTTGCACCTTGCATTTCACTTCTTCCTTTCATTCTCTTTTCTTCCTTTCTTTTTATCGGGGTTTGCTCGTTCTCGTTCTGAATTGGTGAGCAAAATCTTATTCTATTCGATGGGTTTTAGATGGTTGTGGAATTAAAAGGCGGATTTTGATTCCTTTCTTCATTGGATAGTGATTTCCTCCTCAGCGACACCTCCGACTTGACGTAGTACAGTGTCTCCACCACGCCCTAGCCTCGCCAACAAGCTGATCGCTGACCCGAAGTCAGGGAGCTTTGGTTTGTTGCGCAGGTCGACCAGGACGTTGTCGTGATTCACGTCACGATGGACGACCCGAAGGCAATGGCAGACGGTGGAGAGGAGCTACATGACGAAATGGTAGGCCTCGGGCTGGGAAAGAGGGCGTCGGGAGATGAATAGAGGTGGAAAATGGATGGGTTGGGTTAGGTTGGGTTGGATTTGGGTGCATCATAAATGGGTTCAATCGAAATCCACTCATTTAACTCACATTAGCTCATTTATTTACTAAATAATTTACATAGCTCATACCCAATCTAATCTAGACCCAAACCCAAATCTACCTACATAATTCACCCAAAAAGCAGGTGAAAAGGCATAAGACATCTCTAAATAAAAATAGAAAGAAAAATATGCAAGACAGCTATTGATTTTTCTTTCGAAATCACGGGTCACTCATCATCTCGTCGACGGTGATCCGGGTCTCCGGGTTCATGTCCCGGAGGCATGAAAGGAACCGTCAGAGATCCGGAGATGTCCACTTTGGGCACCGGAACTCGCCTTTGTAGATCTTGCAATGCATTGCCATGAGGTTGCGGTCGCTTTAGAAGAGGTAGCCAACGTTGAGGACAAAGAAGATGACGCTGCATGACTAGACGTTGACCTCGGCACCGTCGTGAGCCCGCTCGGCGAAGGTCTCCGGCGCGACGGAGACCAGCGTCTTGTGGAGGGTGGAGAGGAGGCTGTCGGCATGGAGCTCGAAATCGGACGCAAAAGAAGGGCCTCTTGTGTTTGGGCCATTTTCATTTGCATTGGGCCATATGGCCTTCTATTCTTTAAATTGTTTAGCAAAAAAATGGGCCAGGGTCAAATTCGAGGTGACTTATATACTACCAATTTCAACAAGTTTGAGTGAATATATATGTTTAAGACTCATTTTAACAGGTCCAGCGATGATGTCGCAGGGGGTGCGACAGTCACGATGCTCAAAGACAAGGGAGAGAGACCCAAATTTTGAAATATTAAAACAAGAAAGTGAATTTTTGAATATGTTCAATGGGCGCCATATTCCGACCACTGAGTGGACCGAGTGGTAGGACTGCCTAATTTGTATTTATTATCCGCTTCGTAACCCATTTATTATTTTCAAAAAATTCTGCTTTTGATTATTCGAAAATTTCCAAAAAGCCCCTAGAGTGGGACCTGTTTTGCAAAATAAGGTTCGGTATAGTTGGTACCGATTCATAAATTTTCGCAACATTACTTCCGCTAATGTAGCCCAAAGATGCATGCGGCCCATCTATAATAAGTCCGGTCCAAACCAATTAACATACTGTATTTCCGACTAACGACATGGTCAAAAAATAAACATTTGGAGGGGAAATGGAGGAGCTGGTTCTAAGGTTTAAATTATAGGGTGACCAAGGTGTGGATAAAGTATTTATGCTCTTGTTTTATAAGAGGGTAGCAGAAAATATTTTGCGAATTGGAGTGAGAGTGGTAGAGTAGTTACTGAAATAGAACCCTTATCCCATCATTAGTTCATATGTACAAAATTCATGTTTTAGAGATGTCAGGGACCTTTGTCTCAACTATGCTGCCACGTCAATGATTTCCAACAAAAATTAACTGAAATATTTATATTCAATTTTCGCGCAATGATTTAGGACAAATTTGATAAAATTGAAAAGTTCGAGATTGAATTCATATATATAATAGGTTTAAGACTCATTAAATAATTTTTTTCCTTGGTCTCTAACAACCTTTGGCTAATCCGCATGGACAAGGTCACTATGCTAAATAGCGTTAGTGATATTTGTCTGGACATTGGCAATTTAATATGTCGAAAATATGGAGAATAATAAATTTCAAACAACCTAAGGTCCCTATTTTATTGTAGGACGTGAGTTGCATTAAAAAATTTAGGTAACTACTCTACTATTTCTGGAAGCGCATATATTCCGAGGGATTCCTCTCTTTTTTTCTTCTTTTTTTCTTTTTTATAAACTCAATGCAGTCCAAAATAAATGGGTGTATTCACTTTGCATAGTACTGCAGCTGATATTTTAGAGATATATATATATATATATATATTAATTTAAAAAATGCCCATGGCATCAACTAATATCTAATCACTAGAATTAGTATTCAATTTTCATGAATTGCATATATTCGAGACGCTTAGATGTGCCGAAAATAGTGTGAATATCATTGATTATTAGAGTAATGATAAAATGATAGTAGACAAATCCTTATAATTAGTAAATCGGTTGCTATTTGTTAAGTAGGTTATATTACGTGACACTATCATGAACCCTATTCAAAGGTTTTTTTTTAACAAAGGTCCATATAATTTCTCTAAACATTTAGTAGAAGAAGGGTCGGAAATCTCAATAGCCATCTTAAGTTGTAAATAGCCATCTTATTAATTGCAAGAGATGATTTGAATAAGTAATTATTTAATGAATATTAAAAGTCAAGTTCACTAATCCCCTCAGTGATTTTGTGTTCAGTGGGAGTCCAGTTAACGATTTGTGGATGTTGATGTATATTTGCTAAGATTAGGGAAACAAAATAAGATTAAGCATGTGATTATATGGTCTCATGAGTAATCTATGGGCCAAAGCCCACAAAAGCTAGAGTGAAACCTCGACTAGAGGCCATTTGAGATTGATCGCCACTGTCGACCATGGATCTAGATATTCAACCTTGATCCCCCCCGGCGCGCGCACGAGATGGTGGCAATCGGCGGTCAAATGGTACTTTGATGACTTGGGCAACAATGTGATGGTGGTGGCCATAGGAAGATAGCCGGTGGCTCGATGTTTGCGGCCGAGAGAGAGATATGACAACCGGTGCAAGCACGTGCAGGTTAGAGTTTTGAATTAGGCTTCTGTGTATAGATAACAGTTATTCATGCGAGAAAACCTCAACAGTAGCATCATCTCAATCATTGTACAACATTGTTTCAGATTTACATTTTACTAACAATATGTCTGAATTGCGTTGTTTTATAGAATCGTAGATATTTCAATTGATATTACTCTCCCTCGATTGAAACATGACAGTATATTTTTCCTACCCTTTTCCTTTCTCCAATCCTTCCAAATTTTTATCCGTCCACACAATGTAGGGTATGGATATGCCACCAAAACTAGCATTGTTGGCTTGTTTAACGATAAATGATCAGTTCATCATATCATGCATGTTTCAGAAAGGAGTGTTGTGTTTCATATGCTAGCAGTAAATTCTCAACTTAATTGAGCCATCAATGGAAGGCAATTCTTACTATAAAATAGTTGTTCTTTTGTCAATTACTTACAATGCTGTAGGAATGAAACTAGATAGACTTTTCTAATCATGCATGCAAGCAATTAATCATGTCGTATTTACATCTTAACCCTAAGGCACAGTCAAGCTATAAAAAGAAAACAAGCATGTAATTGTAGTCTATTTAGATTCAATATGACTAAACTAGGTTTTTTACGTAAGTCAAAACTTAAATACGTGAACTCATGCTAAACATGCTTTAGGGTTTTCAAAACACATGCTTTAGTCAAAACTCGGCTGAGGCATTTTATCGAACATTCAGCGGGCGTTGATTGAGGGGATCCCAACGAGCAAAGTTGGATCGAGAACAACAAACAAAGGACTGTCATAACTCGGCTTCAGCATGGGACGACTCATTCGTGCCCAATATAAACATGAAGTTTAGCAAGTTTCGGCCACAAACGAAGAGTACGATCGCGTGTTTAACTCAGACATTTCATCGAGCAGTTAATATGCGCACACTGAGGAGAGAGAAACAGGGCATGAAAACAGGGGATGTTCGGCTGAGGGTCCCTACCCGGCTCACGGCGTTGGACGGTGGACGAACCCGAAGATTGAGCTACGTCCACCTGCCTCACGCGCCTCCGAGCCAAGGTCCTCGAGAAGCCGACCCTGAGTTGGCCCGACCAACAAAAAAAATCGGAACACAACCTACCGTGGGTTTGGTTCGGGAAGTGGAGAATACTCGCTGGATTTTAAGCTTTTGTATTGGCTATAGTGGAAACGACAACTTATGAAATTGATAAGCTCCTGAATTTGCTCTATATGTAGAGCTAAGTAAGCAACCTAGGTTTGCAGATATATGAAATTTCAACATTACATTCCAATCACTCGGCATATAGATGTACTTGATTACTTAACGAGATGTCAGTAAGCAATAAACACACAAGACTCATTCAGAGTCATTGAATGCCTTCAGGCTACATTTGGTAGTCCAGATTTGAATCTGGATATGATAATTTGTTATCCTATCCGATGTTTGGGAATGTCCACCGGATTGGACAAACCTAGATATATCCGGATAAAACGCCGGATAAAAAATCTGGCGGAGGAGGTGGGATAAGCCTAGATTGGATAAGATTTTTTTTTTTTTAAGGAAAGAAAGAACTTAATAAAAAGAGAAGATATCACTTGCCGTTTTCAATGGTGGCCACTGCGGAGGTGCCCACAATTCCTAGATCTAGGGTTTTTCCATGGCCTTTAATTAATTGAATTTTCGATTTTGTAATTTTATAATTTAAACGAATATCATATTTATTTTTTAATCTTATCCTGAAATGTACCAAATACTTGATAGAATTAGATATGTTCGCCTTTATTATCCAAAGGATTTAACATCCTACTTTATCCAATCATATCCTGATTATTATTCGGACGACCAAAGCCCAAACGTAGGCTCAGTTTTTGACTTGGTACAAGGAATGTCATTGCATCTTTTTTATGAATTTAAAAAATGGGCCACCCTAAAGCCCACTCTGAAATAACTAAATTCTGGCCCATGAAGAACTTTTTTCAGTAAAGAAAGCCCATCCTAAAGTAAGTGAAGCCCAAGTATCCCCAAACTAGCCTTTCAAGCTCAAGTGTCACAAATGGCCCTAAAAGGATTAAGCCTAATCAAGCTCGACGCTCATTCCTTGGTCTCTCGCTCGGGAATGAACAGAGATGAGCAGCCCTGAAGCCGCTCGTCCCCGACCACACCCGATCGCCATACCGCACTGCCGCTCCGTCAACCGTCCAAGTCAAACCACAAAACCAATTCACCATCCCTTCTGGTGGTTAACGACGAAAGTCATCGATCACCGGAGCACCTGCGGACGACCATCGACGGCTAAACTCACTCGAGGCGACAAGTGAGGGAGCATGCAAAGGAAGTAACCGCGACGGCCAAGATCAACGAGAAAAAAGCCTCACACAAGACAAGCCCAGCGACTACCAGATTCAAATAACGATACACGAGCTTGAGGTAAGGCAAAAACAGTGGCTATTTTAATGGGATCGTCTGAGGAGCATTTTATCAAACGTCTAGGGCGCGCCGAACGGAAGGTGGTCACGGGCAAGAACGAGGCTCTAGACCAGACCCACACTTGATACAAATCAGCAAATGTTGCTAGTGCCTATATAATTTAATGAGAATTTTTGCTAGGGTTTAAAATTTAATCCGTAATTTTCCATCCAATTAATAAATGATTAATTTGGTCGTCAAAATTTAGATATCAACATTAATTACGAAATTTCCTTATCTTTTACTAGCGTTTATTTGATTTTCTTAATTACACCTTAAAATAACTAATTTTAATGTGAAACTACTTAATTTAGCTTAAGCTGTGTATCAATTTATCTCCAATAACTAACTTGCAATTAGTTCTGAGTTAGCAACTCCTATTTAATCAATTACCAACGTTTATTTAGCTTTTCTGAATTTACCAATAAACCTTGTAAAACAATTCAAAATGTTGTAAAACCTTAAATAGTACATTTTTAAATTCTTTTTATGGCATTCTACTAAGGGTTATGATGTTTCAAGGTTAAAAACGTCGTAAATAGGTAAATATCACTGATAAGTTATGACATAATCGTGACAAAATTCAAAACATCATATTTAACTGATATATTTTTAATATTTTACGATGTTTCTTTACAAAGGTTTATCATCTCCTCCTGAAACCAATGTCAACTGTTGAAATGAAATATTTAAAATTTTGTGAGGTTTTACAAAGGCTTATGACGTTTCATTGTAATGCACAGCTAAACATTGTGTATATTTATATGATGTTATCTTCCATATCTAAAGGTGCTTTGAAAAGGATTACACGACATTTTATCGCAATGCATTTCAAAATGCCACATATATTTTAATACTTTGATTTTTATCAGTTTACATCTTATAACGGCAATGAGGATTCGTCATGACTTAATGCACAATGCCGTAAATGTTTAAATAATATGACTTCTAATATTGTTCTCATTTTACTAAGGCTTATGAGTTCTGTCGTAACTCTGAGCAAATTGTTGTGAATATTTTTAACGTCGTGATTATTAAAACACGTACATTTTAAACATTTGATGACGTCTTTATAAAACTTATGACGTCAACTCTTAAGATATTGTAATGTGCCATAAATATTAACTTTTTATTATTCTTTTATGACGTTACCCATGAACGCAAGATCCTTTATCAGTGAATCCTTCTATGGTCTGTTCACCAGGCACAATTTATACGTGTAGTGCTCTCATATTTTATAGTTTACATACACTTTTTTTTTTTTTTTGGTCTATATGTTGTGCAGAAGAACACCCTAACTAAATAAGAAAAAGTAAACAAAAAATAATCAAGAACACGGAGATTTACATGGTTCGGAGGAAAAATCCAACTACATCCACGGGAGAGAGAAAGACGATTTTTTATTTGAACGTATCACTAGAGTACAAGGTATAATACTGAAATAAATAGATCTTTAGATCCCCACTTTCCCAATCCTAGTCGGAAAAGAATTCCACCATAAAGATATTAACAAATTTGAAACCCAAATCTAGGAAATATATTTGGAAACAAATAGCCTACAATCTTCAAGGCTTCCTAGATTTCTCAATTGAGTTTTGTGGAATTCAAGACAACATCAGCAAATCTCCACCTTTAGCTTCAACAAACCACAAGCCTTCACTTAAACCAAGAAAACGAATATATCTCTCTCTCCACCGTACCTTCGCAAAGGTACACCCACACCTGGATCGGTGCGGCCTCCATCAACTTCAATGATGAGTGAGAGAAATCAAGTCTTTGCATGAGTTGAACTTCTCTATAGTAACCGTCTTCATGAGCATATTTGCGGGATTATCTTTAGTATGGATTTTCTTCAAATCAATACTACCATTCTCCACAATTCTCGAATTTTGTGGTACCGAACTTCAATGTGTCTCGTTCTGGAATGGAACACTTGATTATTCACGAGACATATCGTGCTCTGGCTATCACAATATAATGTAGCACTTTCTTGTTTTATACCCAATTCTATGACCAAACCAGTCAGCCATATTCCCTCCTTCACAGCCTTAGTTACTGCCATATACTCAGCTTCAGTTGTAGATAATGCTACAATAGATTGAAGCATTGCCTTCCACGAAATAGCTCCACCGCCAAGAGTAAAGACATATCCCGTGATGGACCTTCGCTTGTCCAAATCACTAGCGAAGTTTGAAACAACATAACCTGCTAAATCGATCGATCCTCCCTTGGAACTAAACATTAAACCCATTCCAGTAGCTCTAGCCAAATAACGAAAGATCCACTTAACAGCTTCCCAATGCTTCTTACCCGGATTGCTCATGTATCGGCTGACGAGACTCACCGCATGAGCCAAATCCGATCTACTACAAATCATAACATGCATGAGGCTCCCTATTGCACTAGCATAGGGTACTCAAGATATTTTTACAACTTCCTCATGTGAAACAGGGCATTGTTTCTCGGATAATTTGAAGTGATTTGATAAGGGTGTACTAACTGGTTTAGTTTTACCCATGTTGAACAGCTCCAAGACCTTCTCAACATACTTCTTTTGATTTACCCAAAGCTTACTTGCATGTCTTCCATGCCAAGGATCCTCTTTGCAGCACTAAGATCCTTCAAATCAAACTCACTATTTAACTAAGACTTTAAGGAAATAATGTCTCATTTTTCTTGCAGTAATCAACATATCATCAACATAGAGCATCAACAAAATAAGCAACTTATCATCCTAAACTTTGTAGTAGACACAAGAATCATGCACACTCCTCATGTAGCCAATACGAAGCATAAAAGAATCAAACCTTTTATTCCATTGCCTCAGAGATTACTTCAAATAGTAAAGATCTCTTGAGCAAACAAAGATGATCCTCTTTTCCTTCCACCTTGAAGCCTTCGGGCTGCTCCATATAAATTTTCTCCTCCAAGTCACCATGAAGGAATGTCGCCTTCACATCTAGTTGCTCAAGCTCCAAGTCATACATGGCTACCATAGCCAATAAAACACAAATTGATATGTGTTTTACAACCAGGGAAAATATCTCGTAGTAATCAATTCCCTCCTTTTGTGCATAACCCTTAGCAACAAGTCGGGCCTTGTATCTCTCTTGCTCTTTCTCCGTTGCTGCTTCCTTTCTTCGAAGAACCCATTTGCAACCAATGACATTCCGATACTTAGACTTCTTCACAAGTTCCCATGTCTCATTCTTTTGTAACAATTGTATCTCCTCAATCATTGTGGTCATCCACTTTTCTCTGTGATCACTTTTCAAAGCTTCATAGTACGAGCTTGGATCGCTAGAGCCTACAGAAAGAGCATAAGCAACCATATTTTCAAAACCGTACCTCTCTGGTGCTTTGGGAGTGCGCCTTCTTTGACCCATCACAATGGTATGAGGAACTTCTACTGTTTCTTTGACTTCCGGAGCCTCATCGGATGACTCGCCAATCTCTGTAGATTCTTTGGTTTCAAGCTCCATCTTAAAGATAGATTTATCACTCTCCTCTTTAGCATCCACACGTGGCATGCAGCTTGACTTCAACATTGCAGATTTATCGAACATAACATCCCTGCTCGTCAGAACTTTCTTATCACTTGGATCCCATAATTTGTAACCTTTCACTTCTTTCTCATAACCAAGCAACATACATTGTTTTGATTTTGGATCCAACTTCGAGCGCTTCTAGCTCTACACATGTACAAAAGCAAGACAACCAAATATTCTTAAATTAGAATAATCGACAATTTTACCAGTCCATATCTCCTCGGGAATTTTGCATTTAATTGCAGTTGATGGAGACCGATTCACAAGATAACATGCAATGCAAATAGCTTATGCCCAAAACTCCTTGCTCAGTCCCGCATGTAGCCTCATGCTTCAAGCTCTCTCTAATAAGGTCCGGTTCATCCTTTCCTCTACATCATTCTATTGGGGTGCATCCAGAATTGTGAAGTGACGTTTAATCCCTTCATTATTGCAAAGCTCCATGAATGGTGTCGATTTGTACTCTCCTCCATTGTCCGATCTCAAGCACTTAACCTATTTCCCCATTGAAGTCTCAACTTCAGCTTTTCATTCTTTGAACATTTCAAAGACTTCACTTTTGTGTCGCATGAAGTAGACCCAAACTTTGCGAGAAAAATCGTAAATGAATGTCACAAAGTATTCCTTCCCTCCTTTTGACTTTACTAAGAAAGGATCCCATACATCCATGTGTACATACGCGAGCACGCCCTTGCTTGTTTGAGTTGCAGCATTGAACCGTACTCTGCATTGTGTTATCTATCTTTGTGCTAGCATCCGTGGACACAGATGCTCCACCTTGCACTGTGGTTCCTATAAGTCGATATAGTTTCCCATGCCTCTGTCCCTTAAGAACAACCAGAGCTCCCTTAATCACCTTCAAGACTCCACCTTGAGCCGTGTACTTGCTTCCATTGGATTCAAGTGCACCCAATGAGATCAAATTCTTCCTTAGACCCGGAACATGATGCACATTTGCCAAGGTTCTAATCATGCCATCAAACATTTTGATTTTCACAGTTCCAACACCCACAGTCTTGCACGAAGTATCATTCCTCATGAGAAATGAACCACCATCATATGCCTTGTACTCATTGAAGGCTTCTCGATGAGGACACGTGTGAAAAGTGCATCTAGAGTCCATGATCCACGAATCTTCAAAGATATCCTTCCCCGACAATATGGACAAGACGTCCCCATCATTGGTCTCAATGTTGTCGGTTATACTTGCCTCATCTGAGCTCTTCTTCTTTTTCTCGTTCTTATTTGGACAGAATCTCTTGGTATGCCCTTCCTGATTGCACCTGTAACATCTTCCTTTGAACTTTCCCTTGGATTTTGATCGACCCCTACTACTCAATCCTCAATCCGTTGATCTTCCTCTTCCTTGATTGCTTTTCTCCTTTGCAAAGAGTCCCTATCCCAAAGATTTTAAACTACTTGCCCTTTTCCGAGTGTCGTTTGAAATTAAGGCAATAGTCACCTCTCCAATATGCAGGGTTTCCTTGCCATAAAGGAGCGTAGTTACCAAGTGGTCAAAAGAATCCGGCAACGATGCCTATAGTAGAAGCGCTATGTCTTCATCCTCAAACCTTACCTCCAAACTTGTAAGTTCACTAATCATCTAATTGAACATATTGAGGTGTTCCAACAGATCTCCTCCTTCACTCATTTGAAGTGAATACAATCTCTTCTTCAAGAATAACTTGTTCGTAAGAGATTTCGTCATGTAAATGCTTTCGAGTTTGAGCCATACCTCCGGAGCAGATTCGATTTCCACTACATATTGAAGGGCCTCATCTGATAGGTTCAATCGGATTGCACTGCATGCCCTCTCCTCCATGTCGGCCCAATCATCATCAGTGATGGTGTCCGGCTTGTTCGATCTTCCCAGAAGAACCTTTGATAAACCTTGTTGAATCAACAGATCCTTCATCCTTCTCCACCATAGTGTAAAATTATTCTTCCCGGTAAATCGTTCAATATCAAATCGAACGGTTGAACCTTTTCCAACCATCTAGTTAAAAGTCGCAATACAAGAACGAAGAACCTAGATTGCTCTGATACCAATTGTTGTGCGGAAGAACACCCTAACTAAATGAGAAAAAATAAACAAGAATATTCAAGAACACAGAGATTTACGTGATTCAGTGGAAAAATCCGCCTACCTCCACAGGAGAGAGAGAGAGAGAGAGAGAGAGAGAGAGAGAGATGATTTCTTATTTGAACATATCACTAGAGTATAAAGTACAATGTTGAAATAAATAGATCTTTCGATCCCCACTTTCCTAATCCTAGTAGGAAAGGAATTCCACCATAAAGGTATTATCAAATTTGAAACCCAAATCTAGGAAATATATTTGGAAACAAATAGCCTACAATCTTCAAGCCTTCCTAGATTTCCCAATCGAATTTTGTGAAATTCAAGACAACATCGACATTGTATAGTTTTCATACACTTATTAAGTGCTTCTTTTGATATTAGTATTTGCTTACATTTATTATATTTTTGCTAAAACAAATCAATCTGCTAATTTAATAACCTGAAAATAGTTTATAGTTATCTACATAAGTTAATATTGCAATTTCTTTTAATTGTGATGCGTAAATGAAAACTGTTTCAACTTGTTAGGGGAGAGCACTTAAAGAAAATATATGTGTAAAAAGGAAAGTATAAGTTAAGGTAACTCGGAGAATCAAGACCGGAAAGTATATTTAATATATATTAAATTAGTTTAAAATGCGAGCTATCATAAGTTTGAATTATAGTCAAAATAATATACCAATTAAACAATCATTCTTGAATATAAATTTCAATTGTCTTCTCGAAAACAACATGAAATTAATGTTCTGGGTTTAGGTTTCATAATATATTGACACTAGCCGTCTTCTCGAGCATCGCCAAACTTTTTTATTAAAAAAAACAAGTATGTGAATCCAGAATATAACATTATATCCGAGACATTTTAAATTGAATATCTCAAGTAGAGTTATAGACGAAGTGATTAAATAACAAAGATGCTGAAAAGGAGGCAAAGGGAATAATGTGTTCATGAATGTCAACAAAGAGGAGCTGTAACATTGCCAATTAAGCAAGACGACTTAAAAGTGCCGTAAAACCCTAACATTGCTCAAATTTCAACAACTTTGTGTTGATTATGACTCGAAGTTTTGGTTCAATTCGGAACCAATACAAGTTTGTGATCATTAGAACAATCAGAATGTTTGTGAGAACATAAAGACAATGATGGCCCTCCTAGTGCTTGGACGAACCCGGCCACCTAGTGGGCGCCGGACAAAGAAGTGGCTGAGCTGCCGGCCAGGTCTGGGCGCCTAAAAAATTTCCGGAAGCTAGAGCACTTTCCAGTTTCTAGCGCTTTGGCTGAGCGCCTAGGCAAAATTTTGATTGATGCTTGGCCTCTATCGCCAACTCGATTCATATGACTTTTAAACCCTATTTTGAAATCAATGTTGTACACAACTCGTAATTCCATGCCTCTATTGTCTAATGACAATTCACATGGGCACCTTTAAATTGCAATTCACCTACCAATTCATAACACTCCTCGAACGTCCTCCCAACCTCGCTCCACTTGAGACTATTGCTAAGAGCATTCAGGAAGCAACCGATCTGACTGCCGTCATACTGCATCTTCTCCATCGACCGGCAAGTGACGGCTGCTGCGATCACTGAAGACCGGTGATGGATAAACCTCGAATCGGAGACGAGAGCGAGGAGAAAGAACTCGAACAAGGTCATGAATCGATCCATTTGTGAGCTGGTGCGAAAGTGGTGCCTTCCAGTGATGTGATTTAGGAAGGAAAATGGAGCGACCGGGTTCATCCTCCACTCGAGCTTAGAGAGCACTAGGAGTTCCATTCTTTGGACCGTCTTAGGCTCAAACATATAGTTTGGTCCCTCAACCTGTAGAAATAACGCGTAGTCTTCAATTATAATCACCGAATCTACTTCTCTAGAATGCAAATTATTGAAAAAATGGAATTTTAGAGGAAGCAGAATGATAAGCAAAAATAAAATAAATTCATATGATTTCAACTTACTTGAAAAGCAGAAAGAGTTGGAACATGGGTCTCATTAACTTTGGCAGCCAAAGAGAGACAAGCAACAGCCACCAACTGCACCATCCATGGCTTCATCTCCGCAATCCGAATGTTGGCTTGAAGCCGGTCGAAATAGTCGACCGACAGGATCTCCGTGATGCAAGAAAATGCATAGCGTTCACACACTCGGTGCGTCCACTTGATCGCCTCTCGACGAGACCTGTCAAGGGCCGAGTCCTCTTGAAGACGATCTCGGTAACTGCAAAATAGTGGATCCGAATGCGCTCGCTCTTCTCTGGACAAGAGGCTTTGAAGCTCAAGCTCATCTTCTTCTTCTTCTTCTTCTTCTCCTCCTCCTTCTACAAGCATCTCTTGTTTCATGAACTGGTAGTGCAGAAACGGTGACGATTCTTGGTCGCTTTGCTCTTTAGGCTGCTCTTCCATGAACCAATGTTGCTCATTGCAATGGAGATTCGGACTAGCACACATGAGATTGGTTTGTTATGATTCGGCTGTGTGTCTTTGGAACCCTTGTCTAGTAGATCTAGCTTTTCTAGTCACACATGAGATTGGTTTGTTCTGATTCGGCTGTGGGTCTTTGGAACCCTTGTCTAGGAGATCTAGCTTTTCTAGTCAACACTTTCTATGGGTCTTTTTATTAGTAGATATCAATATGTAAACATAAATTAGATAATATTTTTTGTAATTATTTGTGTACAGAGAAAATTGTTCTTAAGATAACATTAATTAAAGAGTTCGTAATGGTACCGCACGCTTGTCAAGAAGGTCCATCGATACACACAGAGATATATGTATCTAATTACTCAAGAATGAGTACTTGCAAATGCAATGTCAAGAATTCATACAATTCAGGACAACCAGTGAAAATTAGATTGTTATGTTAGCGATTTCCAACAAAAATTGATCTAAATGAATATATTAGAATTTCATACAAAGGTTTAGAACTAAAATTAACAAAATTAAAAATTTGAAGAATAAATTGATATTCATACAATAACTTTATGATCTATTGGGTAGGGTTGAGCAATTTCAAGTTCAATATAGGTTTCACTTAGTACTTGGAATAAATTTTGTATTTCTTAGAACCTAAAACATACCATGCAAATCTTGGAACTTGAAATCTATCATGTCACAAATTCCAAAGTCAGTTCCAGTTCTACTCAAGTTCCACGTGCATTATTAATTGAATTATTATAATGAACCATCACATGACAATCACTTGTTACTATAATTTACTAACCTCAACTTATATTTAAACATATGAATAATATGACATATTAACAAAGTAAAAGTCTTGATCATAAAATGAAAACTCAGACTTGTGGTTCTAAATTATACACTTAGCATTAGATACCGTGGAATACTACAGGATCGTGTGAAAACATAAAACAAGAAAAGCACAAAAATTTGTTTCAAGTTTCATATTCCGGGTTCTACCTATCTAGAACTTGGGACCTACCCATGGAAATAAATTCATCAATTTTTGGAACATAAAACCTACTCTGCATGTCTTGAAAGTTGAAACCGGATAGTTCCTATCAGTCTGGTTCTTTGATTCCTCCAGTTCTTCGATTCTAGTATCTGTATTATTAATTGAACGATCATAGTGAATCATCGCCTTTAATGACTATCACATGTTACTACAATTTGCTAACATCAATTTATATTTAGACACATAAAAAATATAAACCATTAATAAAGTAAAAGTCTCAGTCATAAAATGAAAACTCAAACTTGCGATTCTAAATTATACACTCATCATTGAATACTATAGAATATCGCAGGATTGCATGAAAACATAAAACAAGAAATAAATAAAAAATTATTTCAGGTTTCAAGTTCTAGGTTCCACCTACCTAGAAGTTGGAACCTACCTGTCAAAACAAGTTCCTTAATTTTTGAAATATAGAATCTACTCTGCATACCTTAGAATTTGAAACCAAATAAGTTCCCACCAATTCGGTTCCTCAATTGTAGGTTCTACCCTAGAATCAAGCTCACCTCTATTATTGGGTAACTTTCCCTAGGAATGTTGAACCTTCAATTTCTATGATGAACTTGGTGTATTTATATAAGCAATCAAATAAGAAAAAAAATTGTAATTTTGATACACTTCAATTGACATGTCTAATTAAAAAAATTGACATGTATAATTAACAAGCACCCTTAAAAGACTCATTAGCATGAACATTATGAGTTTTAGCATCAATGGTGTAATAATTTAAATCTATACTTAATAAGCATCCCTATAAGAAGACTTGATTATCATGAACTTTTGGGCTTTATCGTTGGTAGTGAATGATATATGTATTAAATATGTACGTGTGCATGTACAGATTTATGTAATAAAAATTAAGAAAAAGACTATGAAAGGCCCAAAACTTGCTTTGATTGGTTCTTTTAATTATAGAATATTTTTATTGGTTTTTATGTTGGGGTATGTTTCATACTCCCCATCAACAAGAAAGAACAAAAATATTTATAGTTTGATCCCATAATTTATTGTTAATTTGGTTTTGAGTCCATGAATAGTTACTCGGTACATATAATTTCTTTCTCTTATAATTGAGGATTGTAACAGAGATGTAAGGTGCTAATTATAGTGAAATCCTCTACTGGACGTAGCCCTAATTTAATCTTATTAGAATTAGTTTTTCCATTAGCTCGCCCAGCCCTCACATGGCAGTCAAAAAGGTCACCACTACCACGAAGCGAAGGTGGCAAACCTGAGGGGGTGGCAATCCTACCCTCATCCTCCTAGAAAAAGTTGTGTAAAATCGGAAAGAATAATAAAAATTTTCCCCTAAATTTCCCGTTCATGAAAAGCGATGAAGTTGACGGAATGCCAAAAGAAGATGTGGATAAATTTGAAAAAGAAAAAAAGAAAAAGAAGATAATTTTCCCCTAAATTTTTAGGACTAACGAGTCACACAAGTGTTCGGATTTCTAATTGTAATTGATCCTAAAAGGTGTGATCTCCTTGGGGAAGAGAGGGAGATGACCAAGGCATTTAAACGCCAGACTCCGGAATTTGTCTTTTTGTTGCGGCGTCAGCTTCGTTTCCAGTGAAGATTTAAAGCTAAGTACTAAATACTTGTTAAATCACCGGACGGTAAAATTATAAATTTTCACATATTAAAATATAATTTAAAAAAATGTACTTGTTGAACAATAAATATTCTAAAAACCCTCTCATAAATTCTTTTTTCTTTTTTCCAATTATTGGTTCTTTAGTTCACATGGACGGAGATAAAGAAATAGATTTATCCTTGGGAATCGTGACATCACATTTCCCTTTTGTCTTTATAAATTTTGGGGTATTATTACGTCATATCCATGACGATTTCTCTCCCATTAAACTATGACCTCGGAGTTTACCTTATTTTGAAATCGAATATGTGAAAATTGTCAATGACTTGCTCTCCTTCTATCCAGTGGCAAATATGTGATTAAACGAATAGGATTATTATTATCACATTAATTATACGTTCAGCGTATGTATAAAAAAAATTGCCTTGAGAATACATCTAATAAAAAAAATCTTAAACAATAAGGGAGGCAAACATCCGGTGAATTTGTGCCGATTTTCTTTAAACGTGTCGATCCTCTTGGCTTCATTGGACCTACAAAAATATAATCCCCTTCTCTCTCTCCTGCACAAGCACACAAAAATAAATTTACTCGCTAACAGCCCTTATTTATTCGAGGAGAAAATTAGCCTATTAATCTTTAAGTCTATTAATATACTGTAGGGATGCCAATTTAAGTCCTCAATTTTTTCAATTTTTTCAATTTAGTCCCAAATCTTTACGTGAAATTCCATTATGATCATTTTGGTTAATTTTCATTAGAAATCGCTAACACGGCAAACCAATCATCATTAACCATCTAGTTTGACACATTGCCATGTCAACAATTTCTTACGAAAGTTAGCCTGAATGATTACATTGAAAATTCTCGTAAAAGTTTTGGATCAAATTGACAAAATTTGAAATGTTTTAACATTTAATTGCCATCAATGCAATATGTGTAAGACTAATTGGACAATTTCTCCTTTATTTGGTAAACAGAATGAAAGTCACAATAGGATAATTATCACGTCCTATGTTTTGATTATTGTCAAGACAAGAGAATACCCAATGCAAGAGAGATATAACTTGGAAAATATAATCTCATGGAGGGGTAGGATAAAGTACACTCATCTCTCTTCTCTGTCCCATTTCTATGCACCCACGATGATCAACCGCAGCCTCCCCATCCATAGCCTTCGTCACCACCCATGGCCTTCCACTGAGTTCCATCTTCTTGCCACTAATGAGGCTCATCGTGACAAAGCTCAACTAGATATTGGCCACAAAGGAGTTCCATGGCCAGATCTTGAGTTCTTCCATGCCTAAGCTCGACTTGATTTCAGTCACGGAGGAACTCCACGGCCAAATTTGGAGTACCGACCATTATGTCTACATTTAATCCATCTAAATGATCATTCAATCAAGTTTGTATATCCTTATATTTACGATACATTGTAAAAGACATAATAAATCTCATCTTTATCCAATCTAACTTATATCATATACAACTCTCAATAAAAGAATCCAAACAACCAAATGCAGTGTAAGAGTTATTTGTGAGGTAGATAACGAAATTTCCTAGGCTCTTATTGTATTTAGTAATACATCTTACTTGCTTTGTAACAAAAATAAAAATTACTTCATAGATGAAATTTAAATTTATTATCTTATGATAAAAATAAAATTAAGGTTTATGTTCTCTCTTAAAAAGAGTTATTTATTGAAAGATTGTTGCTACCTTGGGGTTAAGGTTCTTTCTAGACTTCATGGTTTATGGCATCTCTATCATATATCATCTCCTCTTTGATCAGCATATAAATAGCGGGAAAAGTCGTCCTATTTGTTTGTTTAATCATGTTAAGTTGTCCCATACATGCTACGTGCTTCCCAAAAACGAAAAGGAGTAAGAATGTGTTTTTTTCACATAAAATGAATAATTTGAAAATTATGTTTTTAAATAATCACCTAATTTACTTAATAAATGCATGAAAAATATTTTTATCTTCCACGAAATTATTTAGACATAAATTTTTATTAATAATGAAAATATTTTTCATTAGCTAATTATTTCAAATAATATAAGCCATCATTTTTCAGAAAAAAAAAATTGTTTTTAAAATCATTCATTGTTTTTAAAATCATTCATATTCCATAAAACAAACTGAGCCTAGCTTCACAAAAAATGAATGATCTATTTGTAACCGATCATCTGATCATTTTAAAGGATAGATTTTTCAAATCATTTATTTTTTGCAAAACAAACGCGCCCTAAATAGCATTTCAAGTGTTTTGAGGTAGTGATTTCATTCGAAGTAATCGCCCTTTTAATGTGTTAATGATCATTGAAATCTTGAGAGCGTAAACTAGATCATTCATATTCCACAAAATAAATGGAGTCTAGCTTCACAAAAAATGAATGTTCTATTTGTAAGTGGTACAACCATTTAAGGAAAATATTTTGTCAAATAGTCATTTTCTACAAAACAAATGCACACTAAATAACATTTCATGTGTTTTGTGGTAGTGATTTCTCTCGAAATAATCGACCTTTTAAATGCATAAATGACCGTAGAAATCTTGAAGGTGTGCATTAGATCATTCATTTATTGCAAAACAAACGGAGCCTAGTTTGGCAAAAAAATGAATGATCTACTTGTAAACAATACAACTAATCATTTTAAGGAAAATATTTTTCAAATCATTCATTTTTTACAAAACAGACACTATACGAGTGTTATTGAGATAGTGATTTCGCTCAAAGTAATCACCCTTTAAAGTGCGTAAATGATCACAAAAATCTTGAGGGTGGAAATGGGAAACGAATTGAAGTGATTACAATTATCTTCTCTCTATCTTTTTCACCTACTAAAACCTAATGAGATTTAAACTCAAGCGAAAAAACATAAAAGCCCTTATGTTCTACTAAAAAGAAGAATAAAGCGTTGCCGTTTAACGAAATCGTAATTCAATAAACTTGGAATAATGTGAGAATTACCATTTACTCCGAGAGTTTAAAATGTTAGAGCCTAATGTGAATATATAGTATAGCTTAAAAACCACGATTAGCGTGCTCTTAAATCCATATAATAAAGTCTGTTTCCTAAAACTATTCTAGTTTTCTACAGTTCAGCAAAAAATAAGCTAAATATTTCTTCTTCTTCTTTTGTGTACACATTTATTATTTGCTGAACCTGAACACAAGCTGCAAGGTTGAGATCACGACCATATCACAGTAGAGAAGTCAGCTCCATTGCCCCCCTAGATTGCAGAAAACGCGTCATAAGACTGAATTATGGTCAAAATAAATATAAATTTCAATTATCTTCTTGAAAATAACATGAGATTAGTGTTTTGGGGTTCGAGGATTAAAATATAATCGATGCTAGCTGTATTCTCGAGCATCGCCAAGCTTTTCTATAATAAATAATAATAATAAGCCAACTATGTAAATCTAGATTTAATACGTAGTATTTGGAGAATCTAATGTATATATGAATATGAGATGATATTTTGGATTGAGTTACATCTTCTATGGAGATATTTTAAAGGGTTAATACCACCCAAAAAAAAACAAAAAACAAAATCTCAAATCATGCTTGATGTGACACAAATAATCTGACTTTTTTTTTTGTGCCAGTCAAAACCCTAGGCTTTCCCATTACGATAGTAATGCCCCAAATTGTTTCTAATGTCATTTAAAAAAAAAAAACTAAACTTATACCAATATGACAAACATATCCTGAATAGAATAAAATAGAGCATACATCACCCATGTATAAATTTGGGTTTTTTTTATGATATAAAAAAGTTGGGAGTATATGTATCACAATGAGCCAATTTAGTGTTTTTTGTAATAAAAAAAATAGGTATTTATATCATATTGAGCATGGTTTTGGATTTCTTTTTTTGTGATATTTTTCCTTTATTAAATATTCTTTTGTGTATCTCAAGTAGAGTTACAGACAAACTGATCAAATAAGGAACAAAAGAAAAGGAAGAAAGGAGAATAACGTGGTCATGAATGTCAACAAAGAGAAGAGATGCAACATTGCCAATTAAACAAGATGACTAAAAAGTGGTGTGAAACTCTAATATTGCTCAAAGTTCAATAATTTTATGTTGACTTTGACTCGAGACTTTCGGTCAATTCAGAATCAACGCAAGTTTGTGATCATTGGAACAATCAGAATGTTCATGAGAACATAAAAGACAATAGTGGGCGACGGAATATGCGAAATGATGGCCCACCTAGTGCTCGGACAAACTAGCCACCCGGGGGGCACCGGACAAAGAAGTGACCAGGCTGCCGGCCAGGTCCGGGTGCCTGCAAAAATTGCCCAGAAGCTAGAGTGCTTTTCTAGCGCTTTGGCTGAGCACCCAAGCCTATTTTGATTGAGGCTTGCCTCTGTCCTCGACTCGATCGATTCCTATGACTTTTAAACCGTATTTTACAAAATCAATGTTGTACACAACTCATAGTTCTACGCCTCTATTGTCTAAGGACAATTCACATAGGCACCTTTACATTGCAATTCACCTACTAATTCATAACACTCCTCGAACATCCCCCCGGCCTCGCTCCACTTGAGAGTATCACGAAGAGCATCCCGGTAACATCCGATCTGACTGCCCTCATACCGCATCTTCTCCATCGAACGGCAAGTCGTGGCTGCCGCGATCACCGAAGGCCGGTGATGGAGAAACCTCGAATCAGAGATGAGAGAGAGGAGAGAGAGTTCGAACAAGGTCGAGAACTGATCCATTTGTGAGCTAGTGCGAAAGTGAAGCCTTCCAATGATGTGATTTAGGAAGGAAAATGGAGTGATCGGATTCATCCTCCACTCGAGTGTAGAGAGCACAAGGAGTTCCATTCTTTGGACCGTCTTAGGCTCGAACACATAGTTTGGTCCCTCAACCTGAGGGGATAACATGTAGTGTTCAATTTTTATCACCAAATCTACTTCTCTAGATTGCAAATTATTGAAAAGAAAAATTATTTTTGAGCATCTGGTGATTTTCTTTTTCTTTTTCTTTTTTCAAAATAATGCAATCTGTATGTTTATACTTTCTCAACACTAAGATCATATCTCTTTAAGTCGGATTTATAACATGAATCTTTTAAGCACGATCTAGCTCGATTCTACTGCTACATCATGGGTTCATAAGATTTAAGTCTTCTATGTCATTCTTTATTGTCCTTTTTCTATTGCTTTCCCTGGTTTTATTTTTGATGAGGACAACATCGATTATACACACAAAAACGGTTACATTTGAGGTTGAAACTCTGCTTACATACGCTTGCAAAAACATAAATGTTAAAGCAAGTAGAATGACAAGCAAAAAAAAAAAGCAAGATTTCAACTTACTTGAAGAGCTGAAAGAGTCGGAACATGCATCTCGTTAACTTTCGCAGCCAGAGATAGACAAGCAGTAGCCACCAACTGCACCATCCACGGCTTCATCTCCGCAACCTGAATGTTCGCATGAAGCCGGTCGAAATAGTCGACCGACAGGACCTCCGTGATGCAAGAAAATGCGTAGCGTCGACACACTCGGTGCGTCCAACTTATCGCCTCTCGACGAGCCTGGTCGAGGGCCGGGTCCTCTGGAAGACGATCTCGGTAGCTGCAAAATAGTGGCTCGGAATGCGCTCCCTCTTCTCTGGACAAGAGGCCTTGAAGCTCAAGCTCATCTTCTTCTTCTCCTCGTCCTCCTCCTTCTGCAAGCTTCTCTTTTATCATGAATTGGCGGTGCAGAAACGGTGACGATTCTGGGTCGCTTTGTTCTTTGGTTTGCTCTTCCATGATCCGATGCTGCTCATTGCAATGGAGATTCGGACTATCGCACATGAGATTGGTTGGTTCTGATTCGGCTGTTCGATTCTTCGGAGCTCCTTATCTCTTAGATCAAGCTTTTCAATTCAACACCTTTTATGGGTCAGCCTTCATTAATAGATGTCAACATGTCAACAAGAAGTAGATAATATATCTTTATACTACGTGTGTACAGAGGGACCTGGGGTTGAGATACCATTAATTGATGGGTAGATGATGGTACCACACACGTGAAACACAAATAAAATAAACACGTGATGATCCAGCATCTTATCAAGAGGGGTTATATGTCATAATCACTCAAAAATTCTTACATATAGATGAAGTATAATAAAATTTCTTTAACAGGAATGTTAAAGCCTTAAATTTATAAAGCTTTGGATGTCCTTAGTGCATCTACAGTGAGCAATCAGATAGGAAAAAGAAATCGTAATTTTCAATACAAGAACCTTTCAATTATATACGTATATAATTAACAAGCATCCTTAAAAGACTCAATAGCTTGAACTTCCAATGATGTAACAATTGAAATCTATATATAGTAAGTATCGTTAAATTAGTATGTAATTAAATATGTATGTATGTGTGGAAAGCTTACAGAGACTGATCCACAGAGAGCTGAAAAAAAGATTTATGTAATAAGAAAGTGGGATAATAATAGTGGAAGTCCTAAATCTTAAGTCGATCCATCATTATAGCCCTAAAACCATCTTTCTTGGATCACTTAAATTCTAAGACTTATTATTGTCTTTGAAATTAGTTAACCATCACCTTTTGGTGGATAGGAAAGTTTGAATAGATATCTTTTATTCTATCTTTTTTATATTCACCTATTTTTTGTTATTCGTTTTGTTCTGTGTTTAAAATTAAACTGAAGAAAAGGATACACAAACCAAAAATTAAAATTAAAAAAAAAAATTGAAAAGTGAGGGGAAGAGTGGATCATCAGAGAAGATCAAGAAAAGGCACAACTAGAGAAAACCTAACGGTGGCTTAGGTAGCCCTCACCACCATCAAGCCCTCGCGTGGCAGTTGTGAGGCTGCCATTGCCAAGAAGGAAAGGTGTAAACCTTGCTACTAGCCTAGCGAGGGCAGCTGGCCCTCATTGTCTCCCCACTCCTTCTCCCTCACTTATGAGAAAAAGCGACATTTCATTAGTACCATTTGTACGAAATATAAAGGAAAAGTTAATTTTAAAAATGCCACATAATTTTTTGTTTAAGCAAAAGTAAGATTAAAATGACAGATCCAAAAAAATGTCTGGAGTTTCATATAATTATTCCTAAAAGGTTTGATAATCTTAAAATAAGTGAGAGAGAGAGAGAAGGCGTGGGGGAGGGGGGGGGGGGGAAGCATGTGGATTCTGGAATATGACCCGTATCAGATCTAACTGCCAACTATTTGTCTTTTTGTTGCAGCATCGCTTCTGTTCCAAATCACTATTTCATCAATGAGTACTGAAGGACTAATATACTTGTTAAATCGGCGGACCTTAAAACCTAAAAAATTTCATATAATTTATAATACAAGTAAAATCGAGATGTACTTATGGAACAATAAATATTCTGAGAACCCTCTCATTAATTCGATCTCTGTCATTTTATATTATATTTTTTTCCTGATGAACAAGACTCTTCCAACTATTAGTTCTTGGGTTCGAAAAGAGCGGGAATGAAGAAATAGATTTGTTCTTGGGGATCGCGACCTGACATTTCCCTCTGTGTCTTCTGAATTTCGAGGCATTATGACGTCATATACGTGACATCTGCGCCCCCATAAGCAATGACAATGACCTAACTTTTCTTCCACACGTGGAAGGGTCGGTGCCTTCTTCTCCTTGCGTCCGGTGGCGATGTTGGTAGTTTCACATAAAACAAATAAAATAATATTTTTCCTTACATGAACTACTACATAAATATGGGTGTCTCTTAACTTATTCAAATGAAGATAATGGGATGTGACCTAAACTCCACAATACTCAGGGTGCGTGATTATCACTTGGCACACTTGGGCGCTCACCAATTATAATTAACACAAATCCTTATTTATTATTATTAGTTTTTTTGTATTAATGATTATCAAGCCTTGTTGAATTTTTTCTTAAAAAAAAAAAACAATACAACCATTTTTCTAATTATCTTCACTTGTGAGTTCCTAAAAATATATTAGAATTGTTATTTGATGTACTCAATTGAAACTATGTCGTATTCTATTTGCCAATAACTATTAGTAACATTGTGAGATAAATAATTCATTGAAAAGATGTTATCACGTTTCTAAGTCTAATTCCATTTCCACCCAATCAAAAGCAATTTTCTTAATAGTAAATGTGTGATTTAACTAATAGGATTATTATTAGATTAACTGTGAGTGTCGATGAACCTTTTTTTACATGTTCACCGTTGGAGGGATGAAGGAGGGACGATAGTAGCACAGCATGTGGGACGGAGTGAGTCCTTCTTACCTCCTAGGAGTCGTCCAGCACCACACCCAGGAATGGTCCAACGGATTCATAATTAAGAGTGTTGTAATTGAACTGAAAACCGAATTTTTGTAATTTTCAATTTGGATAATGAAAAAATAACCATTTTTTTATGATTCGGATAGTTTCAATTTGGTTCAATAACCAAACCAAGCTGAAAATTACCCATCTTCTTGATATTGCAATTTACACAATCTCTCCCCTTTTCAATTAAACCTCTTCTTGATATTACAAAAAAGAGAATTGAAAAACTGAACCGAACCAAGTCTTCAATTCCATATGTGAAAAGGTTAATAACTTGAATTATTCTTCTAATGTCCAGTGGCAAATGTGTGATTTAACTAATGGGTTTATTATTAGATTAATTGCGAGTATGAAAGAACTTTTTTACACGTTCATCGTCGGAGAGATGAAGTAGGGAAGATAGTAGTACATTGTGTGGGACAGAGTAAGCATCTCCTAGGAGTGGTCCAACGCCACCCTCGAGAATGGTCTACAGGATTCATAACTTCGCGTGTTAGAATCGAACAAAAATACCAAATTGAAATCATAATCAAGCTGAATTTTGATGCATCTTTGCTTCAGTTCAATTAACCAAACGAAACTAAAAACCTCCAATCTTCTTAATATCGTAACTTACACGATCTTTCCTTTTTCACTAAACCTCTTCTTGATATTACAAAAAAGAGAACTGAAAAAATCGAACAAAATTGACCTTCAAGAACTTTTTGGGAATTAAAAATCTTCCTATCATCCCTGGTCTTGAATTAATGAAAATATAACATTGAAAATGTTCATATAGTCCAAGAAATATATTGAACATGTTCCAAAAGTTCATGAATCATATTAAACAAATTTAAGATTCATGGACCACATTGTATATTAGGCTAAAGTTCATAGACCACATTAAATAATTTAAAAATTTATGGATGATATCGCGAGTCAAAGTTCAAAATCATTTAAGTTATTATCCCAAAGATTATTGCTGTTTTGGGATGAGGTTCTTCTCAAACTTCATGGTTGATGAGATCTCTCTCATATATATAATCTCCCTAGGAAAATTATTTGATCAATCCAAACTTATTGTATAGATGTCAATTTATTTATAAGCTTTTATATTTTGCAATTTAGTCATAAACCTCTCCACGAAATTCCATGGTAGTCCTTTCAATCAATTTTCACTTAAAAATCATTGACATAATGATCCAATCATCGACAGCCCTCCTACGTGGCATATTGCCATGTCATTAACTCCAACAAATATTAACCTTACATCAAAATTTCACAAAAATGTTTATAATTAAATTAGTAAAATTGAATTGGCATGAAATAATAGGTTTAGAACCGACGATTTCCATGATCTCCCTTTTCATTAGCATATCATTAGCAGGAAAAGACATCCTATTTATTTGTTTAATCATGCTAAGTTGTCCCACACGCTCTACGTGCTTCCCCAAGAGCAAAAAGAATTAAATAATACTTTTGAGTGTTTTAGGTAGTGATCTCATTAAAGGTAATCACCCTTTAAAATCATAGAAATCTTGAGGGTGTACATTAGGAACAAATTAAGTGATTACAATTATCTTCTCTCTAGCTTTTTCAACTATAGAAACCTAACGAGATATTCAAACTCAAACCACAGTTTCTAGGAATCCTTATTTTCTATGGAAAAATGATTGTAAAGCGTTATTGTTTAACGAAATTGTAATTTGAGAAACTCGGAATTATGAGAAAATTCTCATTTACTCCAAAAGCTTAGAATGTTAGAGCCTGATGTGTAATATATTCTATAGTTTATAAACCATGATCAGCCTAACAATCACATAATCTCCAAAATCCATTTCATAACTTTTAAATTAAGCCTATTTCCGAAAACTATCCTAATCTTCTACATTTCAGCAAAAATACACTGACTGTGTTATTTTTTCTACACATTTGTTATTTTTCCTCACATACTCTCCTTATGACAAAAATAAATAAATATAATTGTGAAAAGCCTCTCGGAAAATCTTGGGTGAATACCAAAAACAATAACAAAAAAAATTGTTAGGAAACACAAATTATTGGATAAGCGACAGATCTAAGGAGTGTTATCTCGGTTTTGGTTGCATATCTTGTTTTTGTTGCTCATCCAATTTGATTCTCAGGTGATTCAGAGATCTTTTCGGTGCGAACGAGATCTTTTAAAAGATAAGAGCTTTCGCTTTGAAATTTGCAGAACCTGAACCCAAGCTACAAGGCTGAGATCCTGACCATATCACAGCAGAGAAGTCAGCCATGTTGCTGCCCTAGACTGCAGAAAACCCATCATAGAAACGCCGAAAGAAAAAAGAAGAAAAAAGAAAATCAGGGTCAAATATCTTGCTGCAGAAATTCCTTCAGGCCGAAGAATAAGATGGCCATGGGGATCCATCAGCTACCAATTTTGCTTTCTGCGTTTGTACTTGTTGCTGTGCTGCAAGCCCCAGTTTTTGCAGCTACGAAGGTACTGTATTGTTTGTTCCTTATGAATTATCAGTATTAGGATCATGTACTTGCTCGAAAGACCTTTGTTTTTTCTCTTTCTTTTTCCGGTTAATCTGATGGAGTTTGTGCTCTTTCTCCTTTGCTCGCGACAAGATAGTCTTATATAGTGTACCTGGGATCGCATGAGCACGGCGAAGAGCTCACGACAGAAGTTTTCGATCATGTGACCCGGTCTCATCACGAGTTCCTCGGTTCGTTTTTGGGAAGGTAAGTACTATGATCATACCACGGAACCTGTGTGGATCACATGTCTTTTGTCTCGTTGGCATTATTTTTCTCCTGTTATGCAGTCGTGAGAAGGCAAAGGAAGCAATATTCTACTCCTACACGAGACACATCAATGGTTTCGCGGCCATCCTCAAGGAAGAAGATGCTTTTGAAATTGCGAGTACGTAAATTGCTGAACACAGTGCTCGTCAACTTATAAATACAAACATCGAATGAACAGCAATGGATTGAACTGAAACGTGTGAACTAACACGATTGAATGAATGCAGAGCATCCGACGGTTATTTCAGTGTTTCCGGACCAGGGAAGACATCTGCACACAACCCATTCATGGGACTTCATGTTGCTAGAGAAGGATGGCGTGATTCCCCGTAGTTCTTTGTGGGGAAAGGCCAAGCTTGGCGAGAACGTCATCATTGGAAACCTCGACACCGGTACGACTGACTCGCCGTCTCTAGTTTATCTCTCCGGACGCTAAGTTATGAATTGTTTCAGGTGTTTGGCCCGAATCGCAAAGCTTTAGCGACCATGGTTATGGACCGCCCCCATTGAAATGGAAAGGGATTTGCGAGAACGACACTGCTGCCGGCGTGCCTTGCAACGGGTATGCTCTTGTACAAGCCTCGACTACTGATCAGTAATTAAAAGTAATCGAATGATCTGGCCGATAAAGAGAAAGCTTCAATTATTCACTCAAAAACTAGTACAATGACATCAGTTTGATTGTGAGTGAATGTAGGCAAGTCTTCATTGTACAGCATCAACTGTTTATTAATGTTATCAGATCCTCAAACTTGCTAACTACTGACGATGAACGCAAGATAGTATAGCTTTCCCCTTTCTGATTGATTTTGATATGAAATTGTGTTCGTTTCTGCAGGAAGCTCATTGGAGCAAGATACTTCAACAAGGGCTTCGCGGCCTACTCTGGGATCAACAAACTCAACGCTTCCTATGAGACGGCGCGAGACCTTGAGGGCCACGGGACGCACACCCTGTCGACCGCTGGTGGGAATTTTGTCTATGGAGCCAATATCTTTGGCGTCGCCAATGGGACTGCCAAAGGAGGATCGCCCAGAGCCCGCGTGGCCTCATACAAGGTGTGCTGGACGCCCGTCAACAACAGCGGCGAGTGCTACGACACAGACATCCTTGCGGCCTTCGACATGGCGATCCACGATGGCGTGGATGTCCTATCCGTGTCCCTGGGAGGGCTCCCAGGTGAATACTTCAAGGATGGCCTCTCCATCGGCTCATTCCACGCGGTGAAGCAAGGGATTGCCGTGGTGTGCTCGGCCGGAAACAGTGGGCCTGTTGCTGGATCCGTCGCAAACGTTTCGCCATGGATCCTCACGGTGGGAGCGAGCACGCTGGACCGTGAGTTCGAAGCCTTTGTCGAGCTCCCGATTGGAGTGCACGGCACACGCCTCAAGGGCACGAGTCTTTCGAAGCCTTTGCCCGAGGACAAGTTCTATCCCCTGATCACTGGCGCACAGGCGAAAGCGGCTAACGCCTCTGTGAATGACTCGTAATAATTATGAAACTAAGTTTTAGAATTGTAATAGACTTGGCTCCCAGGTTTTTAGTGGTACTGACTTAACTTTTCTTTGCTTCATTTTCTGCACAATGTCAAGTATGCTGTGTAAGCCTGGGACTTTGGATCCAAAGAAGGGGAAAGGCAAGATCATGGTGTGCCTCCGGGGCGACACGGCGAGAGTCGACAAGGGCCGGCAGTCCTTGGAAGCCGGCGCAGTGGGAATGATTCTATGCAACGACGTGCTCAGCGGCAACGAGATCATTGCCGACCCACATCTCCTTCCTGCATCTCAACTTACTTACAAAGATGGCCTCCAAGTCTTTGCCTACATCAATTCCACTGCGTACTCTCTCTATCGCCTTTATTATGGCTTACAACATGCTCAAAATCCTAATCAAAATCTTACCAATTGCTAGCTTACGCTTTTGTTAATGATTTCGGAACAGCAATCCGGTTGGATTCATCACTGCTCCAACGGCCAAACTGAACACAAAGCCTGCGCCATTCATGGCGGCATTCTCATCAAGAGGGCCAAACTTGGTTACACCAGAGATCCTCAAGGTTCAGAAAAATACCGTCTCACCTTTAATGTTACAGTAGCATTTCTGATCAAATTTCGGCCGATACAATTCACTGTTCATTCCTGAAACTTTCTGCTTCTTTGTTCAGCCTGATGTAACTGCTCCAGGCGTCAACATAATAGCTGCATTCAGCGAGGCCGTAAGCCCTACAGATTTGGACTTTGATAATCGCAGGGTTCCTTTTAACACCGAGTCCGGTACATCGATGTCTTGTCCTCACGTAGCGGGAGTCGTCGGCCTTCTCAGGGCGCTCCACCCTGATTGGAGTGTGTCTGCAATTCGATCGGCAATCATGACCACGGGTAATTTACTCATTCCTTCTGCAATTCGTACCGGCAAACTGACAATTACATGAAAAATGATAGAACACCAGTTCAATATATCCAATTCCTAGAACTTCCATACTTCATCAATCGGTACCCCATGCCCAATATTGCTGATTGTATGTGCGATGTCTTCTTGGAGAACTTTTGCTGTTCAAGTACGACCGAACTAACATGATTTCGCCGTTTTAGTAGTCTGAGGAAAGTTATTGCTTTCACATTCTTGTGGTCTTTAACAGCTAGGACAAGGGACAACACTAACGAAGCGATGCTGGACGGGTCAAGCTTCCTTGAGGCGACGCCATTCGACCATGGCTCGGGCCACATGCGCCCGAACCGTGCCATGGACCCCGGCCTAGTCTACGACCTGAGCACTGACAACTACTTCGACTTCCTCTGCGCCTTGGGCTACAACCGAACTCTGATGCGATCCTTTTCCAAGGACCCTTACGAGTGCCCGAAGTCGTTCAGCCTCCTGGACTTCAACTACCCCTCGATCATGGTCCCCAATCTTCGCGGCTCAGCCACCGTCACCCGCCGAGTGAAAAACGTTGGCTCGCCCGGCACGTATGCAGCACAGGTCATCGAGCCGCCTGGCATTTCGGTCTCGGTCAAGCCAAGGACGCTGACGTTCGACCGGGTCGGTGAGGAGAAGAGCTTCAAGGTGACCCTGAAAGCTAAATCTGCTCGGCATGCGACGGAGTACGTGTTTGGAGGACTGAGATGGTCCGATGGACGCCATTACGTGAGAAGCCCAATTGTCGTTGGTTTTACTTAAAAAACATGATAGAATTAGCTCGAATTGTTTCTTAGTTAGGAGTCAAATAAAAATTATCAGGACATTATTTCGATTTTCTTAGCTTTAATTTGGTGCAAATATGCAATTTGAGATAATTCTCCTGGAGTTGCTTGTAATTTTCCATTTATTTCTTCTTAGTGTTGCTTAATCCACAAATTAGAAGATTGATGGTTCTCTACTTAATCTAATCAGTTCGATCAAGTGATCGGAAGCATGCAGCATGCATTTGGTACGATCAACTTTCTCCACGGGCATCCTCCCCATCAGATACCTCGGTGTCCAACTTGTTATGCAAAAGCTTACAGAAAAGATATTCCAGACATGAATCATATCAGCTATGCAGGAAGACTTCCAATTGGCCAAATCGATATTTTTTTCCAGTAGCACTTATGGTGCGTTTGGTCAGCCGTTTGGGGAAAGTCTTTAGGAAAATGCAAAGAACTTTTTAAGTGAAAGGGGTTTTTCAAAATGCAAATGGTGTTTGAAAAATCATAATATGAAAGTCCATTTCGAAATATCTTTGGACAAAATGGTGTTTGGACGACTTCTATTTAAAAGGCACATTTATTAATAAAAAAAGAAAAATATATATTTAGCCGGTAAAGGCGGCTACCGACAATATGGGATCACCGGCAGCAACTATCAGGCGGCCCTTGGAAACCACCAGCGAGGGCCGCCCAAGGTCGGGCAACCGCCGACAGGGGTCACGCGACCCTCGGTGAGACCTCGCCTGAGGTCGGGGGACTATGGTCAAGGCCACGCCTGGGTCGCGCGACCTCACCAACGATCGCACGACCCTGATCGGCCATCACTGAGGCTACACAACCCTTGCCTAAGGTCGAGGGACCTCGGCGAGGGCCGAGCCTGGGTCGCACGACCTTGGCAAGGATCGCGCCTGGGTCGCGCGACCCCGATCAGCTGTCGCCGAGGTTACACAACCCTCGCCTAAGGTCGCACGACCTTAGCGAGGGCCACGCCTGGGTCGCATGACCACCCGTGAGGTCACACCATGTCGCTGGGGCCATGCGACCCTCACCTGAGGTCACGGCGACTCAGATTTGAGCCTTGAGGACCCAGCTCTGGGCCGCTGCGACTCACCAGGGCGGCCCCTTGCCATGGTCGTTGAGTCGCCACAACTCACAAAAGGTCACGCAACGCCACGACTTGTGGAGGTCACCTGACTCTCCGACGACGATCGCCTAGGTTGTTGCGACCACACTGGCGTCCCTCTAGCCATTGCCGGCCCCTTACAGTCAGGAAGAACCAAATCGGCCACCCTCAATAGAGAAGATGAACAATGTCTCCTCACAAGGGCAAAAAACGAAAAACAAAAAGTTCGTAAGGACAATTTCGAAAAAAAAAAAAAGAAAAACAAAAGGAATGAACAGTATCTGTGTGGGCATGCCAAGAGGACCTACCTTGGGCTTTCAACCTTCACAAGGTTGGCATTCTCCAAATGGGGGTTGAATTTTTTTTGCCAAACACCCCTACATTAGCCCAAAGATCTTTAGGGGCTCAAAAATACTTGGCAAAGTGGTTGTCAAACGCAACCTTAATGGGTGCAAATGTTTCCCCTCCAAAAGCAAACTATCTACAAGATAGAAAAAAAGATTAGATAATTCTTGACGTGCGGACCCCTGGAGTGCCATAACTTTCGCCAAAGGGACACTTAAGTGCCATAACTTTCGCCAAAGGGACACTTAAGTGCCACATTTTAAGAAAACTGGGACACCTAAGTGCCATCTCCGGCGAAGTTGGCCGGAAATCATACGTGGCATTAAAATATTAATATTTCTCGCTGATGTGTCTCGCCGGAGAGCTGAGTCGGCTCGAATTCGGCCAAAACGACGTCGTTTTGACATCATTTGAATTTTATAATAATATAAAAATTATTTAAATTAAATTTAAAATAAATTTATTTAAAAATAAATTTATTTAAAACATTTTTAAAAAATTTAGAAACTTTAAACATTAAAAAAAAGAATTACAAAATTACAAAAAATTTACAAATTTACAAAAAAAATTTAAAAATTACTAAAAAATTTAAAAAATTTACAAAAAAATTTAGAAAGTTACAAAAAAATTACAAAAAATTACAAAAAAATTTACAAAATTTACATAAAATTTAAAAAATTTTGACAAAATTTTAAAAATTTTAAAAAATAATTAAACTTTTAAAAATTTTAAAAATTTGCAAAAATTTTTAGAAAGTTACAAAAAATTTACAAAATTTATAAAAAAAATTTCAAAAAATTCAAAAAATTTACAAAAAATTCAAAAAATTTACAAACAATTTTAGAAAGTTACAAAAAATTTTAAAAACTTACGAAATTTACAAAAATTTAAAAAATTTACAAAAAATTTCAGCCCTCAACCGGCACCCTTTTCTTTTTTTTAAAAAAAATATTTTTTTGTAACTTTTTTAATTTTGCAAATGTTTTTAATTTTTAAAATTTTATTTTTAAATTTTTTAAATAAATTTACTTTTAAATTAAAATTAATTAATTTTCTAAAATTTTTAAAATTTTTTAAAATTTTCTAAAATTTTTTGAATTTTTTTTATTTTTTTAACTTTTAATTTCTTTTTAATTTTTAAATATTTTATAAATTTTTATAGAATTTTATAAATTTTTATAGAATTTTATAAATTTTTATAGAATTTTATAAAATTTTATAAAATTTTTACAAAATTTTCTAAAATTTTTTTAAATTTTTAAATTTTTTAAATTTTTTTATATTTTTTAATATTTTTAGTTTTTTGAAATTTTTTAAATTTTTAAAAATTTAAAATTTTAAATATTTTTAATATTTTATAAATATTTAAATAAATTTAGTTTTAAATTATTTTTTTATTAAATTTTTGGCCACATCAGTATTAAAACGACGCCGTTTCGCACTTGCTTCGCCGGAAAATTGACACGTCAGCATTTTTGCCGGATTTTGGCTGGATTGGCACTCAAGTGATCCATTTTACTCCGATTTTGGCACTTAAGTGTACCTTTCGTAAGTTATGGCACTTAAGTGTCCCTTTGTGCAAAGTTAAGGCACTTGAAGCGTTCTTTTGCCGATAATTCTTATTGGCAGGAAACGCTTAAACACACAAATCCCACAAAGTTACATGAAAAGTGGTATGCTCACCAAAAAATGAGGGAGGACAAGGCCAGCTCAACCTAAAACTCTAGAATAAATTATTGATGGGCCAACTGCTTTGGAGCCTCATCAATCGTCCATTCTCACCCCTATTGAGTACTTGGGTTCATCTCATTAAATGCAAAGGTACTCTCACTACACATCTCGACATAAAGAGCAATATGACTTGGAGTTAGTGATGTATTCTCAAGCTAAGACTTACTTAACACCTATTATCTCTAGCCAAACATATTATTGCAAAGAGATATACAAGGAATTCGGATAAGAGGGACCAACTGCAGACTAGTGTCAATTAATTTGGATCAATGATATTAGCAAGCACAATTTTATCAGCTGGCTTTTTTATAGAGATAGGTTACCGACAACTCTAACCATGTCACGATGGTTGTCTTTAGTAGATACTAAGTGTAACTTTTGTATGACTAGAATTGAAGATATAAACCACTTATTCTCTTAGTGCACCTAGACAAATAGTGCGTGGTATAATATTTTGGCACAAAATGGAATTTGACATCCTCCAGGGGGTTACAACTTAGAAGTTAGTTCAATAGATGATTGGAGCCACCAAGGGCAAAAACTTGGAGGTGAGGCTCCTCGAGCTATCTTTCATAATGACTATTTATCACATCTAGATGGAATGCAACCACAGTTTTAAAACAAGTCGATTGTCTTCTATTGGTTAGGATGTGAAAAGTTGTAAGAAATAGGGCGTCACTCTATCAATAATGTAGACCTTCTCAGGCAAATGTTATTTGCTATCATATGGAGACTTCATTCATCCATCTTCTCACATAATTAGTCTCTTTGAAATGCTAGGAGATTCGCTTAAGCTTTAGTACATCATCTAAGTAATGATATTCACATATTGACATTTACATTTACACACACACACACAAAACAGAGAGAGAATTAAAGTGAATGAGATCAGGGCGGTTCTGACCATCTTCCAAGTAGAACCGGTCGCTTTCCATCGAGTGATCGAAAGCACGCATCTGGTATAGTCAAATAGAATTAGTATTGCGATTGGTGACTTTAAACAGGAAATGGGATCAAGCCGATTCTAACCATCTCTCGAGTAATCGGCTGGTTTTAATCGAAGTTTAGATCCTTTTGAGTCTAATGCTTGATTTTAGGGTTTTTCAAGCTTGCAATTCTTCTAATTTACTTATATATATATATATATATATATATATATATATATTTAGATGTTATCAATAAATCGAATACCGTATGATAGGTGAAATAAGTTCCAAAATCTGAAGTTAGAATCTGAAATTCTCTATCTTGACCTTTTATCTGTTCATAAAAGTTGTAGCTAAGATCTGAGAGTGATTGAAAGCACACATTTGGTACGGTCTATAGAATTAGTGTCGCGACTAGTAACCTTAGAAAGGCAACGGGATCAAACCGGTTCAAGGTATAAAATCAGGAACCAAATTAGTAAAAGATCAGAAAAAGGAGCCGATTCGATCCGGGTTCCGGTGGAACCGGCCCGGCTGATTGCTGACATTTGCCAAGGTTATCGAATGCACCCGACCATCTGTCGACAAGTGTCAGCAACAAAGTCCGCAAGTGTCAGCATCGCGCACGTCATTTTCATTGGAGCACAACCATGGATCCATTGAAAAGACCTCGAAGTTTCATGTCATGGTGATATTTTAGTACTTGTCGACATTCTCTCTCTGTTCTTGGTGGCATCTGCCAGTGGCGGGGGACGAATCTATTTCACTGTCGATGGTTGATCCGTCCTCCCTTGGTCCCCCTCCCCCCGTGGAGACTCCATTGAAAGTTCCGAAATTGACTTCTCGAGGTACAGTTTCCATATATGGTTTTTAGTTAATCTCGAGTTCGAAAGCTGTGGACATTAATCAATGGCGGGACGCGAGCGTCATCTCCTTCTTCATCGTCGTATAACAAGTCGCGGAACCACTCGGGTCACACGTTATTTTTTGTCTCTCTGCTTACGGCCCTCGAACGCTTTCGTGGATCGGAAGCGACGGGCTGCGCGAGACTTGTTTTAGCTTCGGCGAGGACAACTCAGGGCTGCGTGAACTGGGTTTGTGATGGTTCAGGCAATCGCTGCCTCGTGTTCTCCGCTGAGTTCTCTGCCGCTCAATGCCCGGCTCTCCCCGTTTAGGTGCTCCCATCGTCGGAGCTGGCGGCCCGTCGAAGCTAGCCGGTCGACGTCCACCACGACATGGAAGCATTCGATGTTCATCGGCACGAGGCCTGCGTTGAAAGAGGGGGCTCTGAGCGTCGATGGCAAGGACGTGTTGACGGATGTGCCGGAGAACGTGGTGGTCACGCCGCTGACAAACTCGTCCGCATTCGTTGGAGCTACTTCGAATGTGGAGGGCTCGAGACATGTTTTTACGTTAGGAGTTATTCAGTAAGTGATTTTGCTTCTTTGCCTCTGACCGACATTCAGCTGCGGGTGAAGAAAATTGCGAAATAACTGCATCAGATTCGAGGGATTTCAAGAGAGAATGTAGTAGGGAAGTGATGTGAGTTCTTTTCATTTCATGATTGACGATGCAGGGACATTAGGCTACTGTGCCTTTTTAGATTCAAGATGTGGTGGATGATACCTCGAGCTGGTGTTTCGGGAAGTGACATTCCGGTTGAAACTCAGATGTTGCTGCTGGAAGTAAGGGAGGGATCCGATTTGGAACCGTCTGATGAACCCAGTTACATCCTCTTCTTGCCAGTGTTGGACGGCAAGTTTAGAAGCAGCTTGCAGGGGAACATGGCGGATGAACTCGAGCTATGTATAGAAAGCGGTAATTTTTCATCCTCACCGATGAAAGCCATTGTTGCTTTCTGCTTGCAATCCAAAGTAAACTATGTTTAGCAATCCATGAACATACTTATATGGATGTATGTATTAACCATTATCACTAAGAAAATACGGAAGAGAATAATGAGACCAGGGAGCAGCCGGTGGGAGCCTCATGTTTCTTCAGTGGTGTACATGCTTTTAAATGATGAACATGAAATGTTTTTCAAGTCGGCAGCTGTTTTAAATCTGAACGTTTGACTCTTTTCACTCTAATAATGTGGGTTGTTACAATTCTTGTTAGGTGACCCAGCAATAGTCACTTCAGAGTCCCGAAAAGCTGTTTTTGTCAATTATGGGGAAAATCCATTCGACCTGATGAAGGAATCAATGAAGTGGGGTTTGCCATCTGAGCAATTTTCTTGTTTGTACTGGGAATTCAAGATTACAATGAGTCTGAATCAAAATCCATAAGTTGAACAGTGCATAAATCTTGTAAATGAGAGCCTTTAAGTACTAGGACAGCTAATTTTAATCTGAGTTAGTCATTGCAAATTGGTTCTTGTCGCCCTTACATTACTCACTGCATATTCAGGTTCTTGGAGAAGGAGTTAGGAACATTTGCAGTCCGAGAAAGGAAGCAGGTTGGTCTTTGTTGAGCAACTGCATAGCCATATCAAGCTTGGAAATGGGAAGAGGGTGATCAGCTAACATTGTCTTATGATGGTTTGTATGATGCAGATGCCTGCAATTTTGGATTGGTTTGGTTGGTGCACCTGGGATGCCTTTTACCAAGAGGTTAATCCTAAAGGAATCAGACAGGGGCTTAAAAGGTCAATGATGCAGATGCCTGCAAAATGGATGTTGATTTTTTAGGACTTTAGTTTGCTGCATCGTTTATCTATATGTATATAATTGCACAGGTCCCTCTTGGCTGTGCTTTCGAAATAGAGGCAAATAATGTTCCTTTTAATTTGCTTCTTTGAAAAGCACTTCTACAAAGTTGAATGACTGTCCCTTTTTTGCCCTTGGGGAATTTAATTCCAGGCAACGAATTTAAGATTTTAACTTGATAAGTTTGAAGAGAACTGACCATTCCAAATTTCCTCGCAGTTTATCTGATGGAGGCACCCCTGCAAAATTTATCATAATTGATGATGGGTGGCAAGATACAAGTAATGAGTTCCAAAAAGAAGGAGAGCCATTTGTTGAAGGGTCAGAGTAAGTAGTTGTACTGTTGTAATGTTGTATGATTAACCGCAAATTAGGAAACTGCAACATGTCTTTCCACTGCTGGTTAATTTGCAGGTTTGGCGGCAGATTAGTCAGCATCAAAGAAAATCAAAAGTTTCGAAGAAGTGAAAATGGATCTCTTAGCGAGGCGCCTACAGATTTAAAGGAATTTGTTTCAGACATTAAGGGAACTTATGGTCTTAAGTATGACTCAAACTGCTTTTTCTGTTCTTTCTCTATATGTACTTAAGCAAACCACAATCGCTAGACTGAAAAATGAAAAGTGAGGAGGTGCCATAAATTGTTTCCGTAATTCAGTTGTTGTACATTTCGCAATTGTGACTTCTCTTATGGTGACCTTTTCAGTGACAACATAATGTTTGTTGAAACCCGATTAATTGAGAGACTTTACTTGCATATCTTTCAATAAATTTCAGGTATGTCTATGTATGGCATGCTTTGATGGGATACTGGGGAGGCCTTCTTCCTGGAGCAGAAGCTACAAAAAAGTATAATCCAGTTTTAAAGTATCCCATCCAGTCACCAGGAAATTTAGCAAATATGAGGGACCTATCTTTGGATGCTATGGAGAATTATGGCGTAGGTGTAATTGATCCCGCTACAATATCTCAGTTCTATGACGATCTGCACAGCTACCTGGTTTCTCAGGGTGTGGATGGAGTGAAGGTAGATGTGCAGAACATTCTGGAAACAGTAGCAACAGATCTAGGAGGTCGTGTTTCCCTTACCAGACAATTTCAAGAAGCCCTTGAGAATTCCATCACTGTGAATTTCCAGGATAACAGCATCATCAGCTGTATGGGTCAGAGCACAGATTCCATTTACCAGTATATAACTTCATCACTGCTGATTTCCCGTCATATTTTGCTTCAAAATTTGAATACATTGGTTTATATTGGGGCAATGGCTAGGATGCTTATTACTGATTGAACTTTAAACTAAGTCCAGAGGTGTCCTGACTATGAGCTGTTGGATAATCTTTAAGTAAACTCATAGATATAGTCACTAAATCCAATAGGAAGTTTGTACTTTGTTCAAAAAGAAAAGGATTACTGACGTGACGTATGAGAGAAATTGGTTTTTTCTGTATATCGTTAGTAGTTCACTTTTGTTATGCCAGTAGTTCCATCTTTTAGTTAATAATAATGATGACATAATGCCTCATACTCACCATTTATGTCTCGGCAACGGAAGCAAGTGAATTAACAAACCCCTTGATGTCACTGTTTAATGTATACATTACCAGAATCTAGTGATATATGCTCTTGCTCAAATAGATCACTTGTCCAATTTTGTGGCATGGCATGTCTCGTACGCTAGTTTTGAAGTAAGAATAGAAATATAGGTATAAGAAACCTTTAATATCTTATTTCTGCTTCATATTTGTCCATGCAGTTGTCAACAAAGTGCTATAACACGAGCATCTGATGATTATTATCCTCAAAATCCGGCAACCCAGACTCTACACATAGCTGCTGTGGCGTATAATAGCTTATTTCTGGGAGAAGTAGTTGTTCCAGATTGGGACATGTTCTATGTATGATTATCCCATCCCACTTTGCTGCTATAGTACTGTCTAATGCTTTGCCAATATCAACAATATTTATCGACTATTTTTACATCTTCAGAGCCTCCATGATGCAGCTGAGTTCCACGCGGTAGCTCGAGCAGTGGGAGGATGTCCTGTCTATGTAAGGTGTGCCAATATTCTCTTGTAGAGACAGATGTACAAGGCATCAAATCATTGCAAACTCTCTGTTTAAGATGAGAAACTTGGCTCTTTCTGGTCATGCTTAGTACATATTCTGTCTCTTTCGAAATGTATTCAGCAGGAATCCTAGGACCTCTTATTCCATAATGGTTTTGCCCAAGAAGCCATATCCACCGTATCCAGTGTAAGGAATGTGCATGGCTTTGTGACTCGATGATAGCCCTGATGACCATCCTCATGCATGTGCTAAAAGGTCATGCCCTTTTAATGTATGCATCATGTGTTCAGAAGCCCCCTACTCTCATTTTTTAGGAACTGAAAAGATTACAACTCTTGATATTTGATGGTGTTGCATACTTACCATTGCATGACCCATACTTTTTATAGGTTTTGCTTATTCATATTGTCACCATTCTATAACAGTGATAAACCTGGAAATCATGACTTCGAGATACTTAGAAAGCTTGTGCTTCCTGATGGGTCAGTGCTTAGAGCAAAATACCCTGGCAGGCCATCTCGGGATTGCCTATTTATTGACCCAGTTATGGATGGGAAAAGGTATCTTAACATTTTTACTAGTAAGATGGATCTCATTCTCCATTCATTTTCCAACTGCTTGATGCCTCTTAACTCTGTTCTGCAGTCTTCTGAAGATTTGGAACATGAACAACTGTACTGGTGTTCTTGGCATTTTCAATTGCCAAGGAGCGGGAAGCTGGCCTTGCACAGACAAGAAGGTCATTGTGGATGCTGCTTCAGAGATATCTGCGTCAGTTTCTCCATCTGATGTAGAGTTTTTGGAAGAGGTTACCGGGGGTTCATGGACCGGAGATTGTGCAATCTTTTCCTTCAAGACTGGTATGTTTTGACTCTTATACGCATACAGTAAGAATAACAACTGCACAGATACGTTGATTGGCAATGTCCAATTGCTCATGCTTTGGCCTTATATCAACATGTACAACATGTATAGGCTCTGTACACCGATCGTCAGTGGAAGAGTCAATGAATGTCACCTTGAAGGTTTTAGAGTGCGACGTGTTAACCATTTCTCCTATCAAGGTATCAGTAGTTGCACCTAATTAAAAGTATTTTGGTGGGATCCTCCAGAAAATGCACAATCTAAGATGTGGTCTGATTATCCAGGTGCACAATCAGAAGGTGCAGTTTGCTCCGATCGGATTGATAGACCTGTACAATTCAGGTGGAGCCATTCAAGCAGTTGATATTCGCAGCAAATCTTCCACTTCTGGAATCCACATCAAAGGGAGAGGACCGGGCACATTTGGAGCGTATTCCAGCACAAGACCCAGGTCGTGCACTGTGAACTCAGAGGAGAGAGAGTTCGAATTCAGAGAAGACAAGTTACTGAAAATTAGTATCCCTGCAAGAACTAGCTCATGGGACATTGTCATCTCCTACTGAGGCCTTGCCTTTTGGTCTCACGGTCTAGGAAGCCTCAGAAGTAGAGTCACCACAGATTCACACCCATCTCAAATTAGTATATACGGATTCGTGCCAGCAAGTAGAAACTTTGAAACAGATGATCAGAATGACAGTCGCAGCGACCGTCCTGACTGACAAAATGAAACTCATGGTTATGGAGGGGAGGGATTTTGTTGCAGTGAATCAGAAGAAGTAGATATTGCATATGATGCATTAGTCTATACAGAATTTAGTAATTTACCTGCTCATTGAATGGAAATGTCCATGGTGAGGTCATGCAAGCATACATCAGTGAGTGCCTTTTTCTTTTTTGGTTAAGATCATATGAATATAGTCATATGTATAGTTAATCAAGATGTGATTTTCTCTAGACCCTCTTTATTGACCGATGATTAACTGATGCAAGACCGGATTCTATTATCTTTACCCTTTACTTTTAGTTGATTATTTTTCTAAAATAAATTTATTATTTGATGCTATCAAAAAGACAACTATAAAAGATCACATTTTTACGGGAAAATTCCAAGTAAGGGCCCGAGATGCCATTATGTTCTGAAATAAGGACTTGAAATAGACCTTATTTGAAATAAGGGTCTAAAGTGATTATAGTTGGTACAAATAAGGGCTAACCTTGTTGGTTCACTGGCCGGCAAATAATTCCGGCCAATCGGGGATACTTTTGTCCATATTCAATTTAAATCTAAATTAAATTAGATTAAAAAGAAAACCAAAAATAGAGGTGGGAGGGCTCCCTCCCGCCTATGGCCATTGCCCCATCCCCAATGGGGTAGTGACGATGGCCGGCGTGGTCACTGGCGCCTAGACGAGGGTCAATGATCCTCGCTAACTAGAGATAAGGGCCAGCAAGCCCTTGCCAAAGATAAGAGAAGGAGAAGGGCAAGGTCGCCTAGATATGGGCAAGAGTCTCCCACCCTCACCCCGACTTTGGTGAGGGTCACTAGCCTTTGTGCAAGCCCGGTGGCCCTCACCCAATGCCCTCGGACCTCACTGCCTAGGTCAACAGGCACTGGACGAGAGCCGTGCAACCCTCGCTTAGATCTCAAAAAGAGCTATCGCCATTTCCTATCTCTCACCAGAGACCTTGCCAGCCATCACAATCGCCCCATTGGCGATGGGGCAACGGCCACAAGTGGGAGGGGGCCTCCCTTCCGTGTGTGTTCATCTTTTTTATTTTTAAGTTTTAATTTTTTTGGAAGGAAAAAATTTAAAAAAAAAAACAAAACAAAATTGTCATTCACTAAACATTAAGTTCAAGCCTTTCTCTAAGGCTAATATGATTACTTTGGGTTTTTATTTGAAATAAGGTTCATTTCAAACTTTTATTTAAAATAAAGTTCACTTTATGCTATTATTTGAAAAAATAATGGCACTTTAAGCTTTTATTTGAAATAAGATTTACTTCAAACCCTTATTTGAGAAAATGAGAACACTTTAAATCCTTAAAATTTTGTTTATTTTCACAATACCAATTATCATAATATAAGGAATCTATTTCCTCCAAATTATATTCCAGTTTTTATTTATTAATTTTTAAAATATCCTTCATCAAGCTAAAAAAAAAAAAGACAAATTAATTTCCTATTAATTTTTTTTTTTTCATTAAACAAAAAAGCTAGTATTTGAGTGTTATCAGAATGACTCTCAAACTTAGGTCGAGGCAATTAAGGCTTTATTTGGCAACACTTTTATTTCTTCAAATTTTCTTTTATTTTATTTTTTGTTTCCTTGAAAAGGAATAAAAATCTATTTGGTAAAATCAGCTAATTTTTCTATTCTTGGGAATAGAAAATTAGCAGTGGAATAGATTTGGAATGGAAACAAAAAGTAGAAAAAAAAGTTATTTCTTGTTTCTAAAAATAATTTATAGAATAAGTCATTTTTTCTTTTCTTCTTCTTCCTCTTCTAACCCATCACCGCTTGCCACTTGACATCATTGCCGCTGGTCATCAGCCATCAATTGCGATCACTGCTTACCGCCACCAGTTTCCGATTGCCACTCGCGACCGGCTAGAGGGGAAAGAAGAAGAGAATAAAATATATATATATATATATATTAATATTAAAAGAAATTCTACGTCACCAAAAAAAAAAAATTGTGGGTCTTGCCAAACTTATTCTTGTTCTTTTTCTATCATAGGACTATAAATTTTTTATAGTTACCATACGTATTTTTTTATCCAAAATAATTCCAAGGAATAGAAAAAAAAATTATTTCCCAAAACTAAAATGTTACCAAATGCATGCTAATTAGTTGTAATAAGTACAAAAGCATTTATTATTTTTTTCTTCAAATTCAACCCATGAAAACCAAAGGAAATAGATTGAATTTAAATATTATATGTGTCAATTAATTGTTCTTATCTAAATATTCGAAAGATTACGTCTTCTGATGCTCATTTTTTTTATTATTATCTCAATCTGTTTTTTAATATAAGGATATTACCATGATCAAATTCGCAATAAGTATCATTTGTAAGGAATTATTTATAAATTTTGTATATGAATTATTAATTATGGTAGATATCACGTGAATACTTATAGATTTTGATAGTTCGAGGTCTCACGAAGTCAATCTTATCCTTGTGCACTCAATATGTTTTGCATATTTTTTGAGAGACAATTACTTAAAAAGTCTTAAACCTATTATAATTATACCAATTCAGTTCTAAGCTATTTAGTTTGATCAAATTTAGTCATAAACTTATTATAATTATGTCAATTTAGTTTTAAACTTAATAATAAATCTTTTAAAAAATTACTAAAAATTATTATCATGAATGCTAGTCGTCTTACATAACTCCGCCGACACTAATATGAACATTTTTCGTATTTCTTTTTCTTTTTTATCTTTTATCCTCTTTCTTCTCTTTATTTTTATTTTTTCCCTTCTTCCTTCGCAATTGCTGGCCTCCTTAATGGCTAGCAACCAACCATAGACGAGGGCCAACCTCACCAACCAAGCGAGGCTTGCCCTTGCAAGGATGAGGTCGCTAAGGATAGTGAGGGTTGACCTCACCAGTAAGGGTTGACCTCACCAGCCTCACTAACCTTGAGTAAGGCTCGACCTTGTAAGAGGACAATGAGAGTAGCCCTCAAGAGGCTAGCAACTATGGAGGACAAAGGAAAACAAAAATATTATAAATATCAACAAAATAAAAAAGTTACAAAAATTTCCCACATTAGCACTAGCAATATCACATAAAACTAATGATCACGTTAGCAATTTTCAATCAAAATTAAAAATTGTCAAAATTTCAAAATGTTTAAAATTAAAATGATCAAATTAAAAGGTTTTTGGTCAATTTTTTTTTTTTTTTAAGTTTAGGATAGATATGAATAAATTGACACATATTAGGCTAGCAACACGTCATCATAAAAATCCCTGTGTATTGAAGTAGATCGAATGTAGATAGCCTCGTGAAGTCAACCTAATTTCTATGCGCTTCTTTTGACCGTCCTTTTTTTCTCTCGTCCCATTTTAATCTATAAGTAGTGACATAAATGATTCTTAATTATTTATCTAATAAATAATGTGATTAATAAGTTGTTGAAGAGGTTACGAATTTGGGGTGGAGCAAGTACCTCTAGAAAGATTGATTCCTATTAATTGACCTTAACTTTTGGTACATATACAACGTAATTTTTGAACTATATAAAAATGTATGATGTCAAATATTTTCATGTAATTCAAAGATTACCCTAAACAATTTAAAAGTTAGAGATCACATTACACAATAGATTAAAGTTTAAGAATCGCATTGCACGTCAAGCCGAAATTCATGAATTATATGTCATTTCCCTCCTTTTGACCTTTCCCGTGGCCAATGGCGTGATAAATGTTGTTACGCATCATTGCACATGCACAAAAGGAATTAATTTATCAAAGTCAAGTACATAACATTAAATTAAATCCGAATAATCTAAAAAAGGGTAGATTTCACGCTGAATTTTTTTTTTTTTTAAAGATCTCGACGGTCCAGATCAAATTTAGCAACCGAATATGTTGTTTCCAATCTCTCTCTCTCTCTCTCTCTGCGCCTTGCCGGGGAAGAGGGGTGGCGGAGAAGCAGGAGACACGACAGCGAGGATCCTCGCTGGCTCCGAAACCTCGTCGAAACCGAAGCACAGACGACTCTCCCTTGACTCTCTCTCTTCCTTCCTCTCCCTCTCTCTCTCTCTAGCTTCCGCTTCTCCGATCGCGCGCGCGGCGGCGTCGTCTCCGTGGAGTCGCGATCCGCTCGGGCTCCTCCGCCATGTCTTACGCTTACCTCTTCAAGTACATCATCATCGGCGACACCGGTAACGCATCGGTTTCACCCCCCCCCCCCCCGCCCCTCTGTTACATTGCCCGTCGTTTTGGTTAGATAATCATCGGGTGGTCGCATTTCGCTTTGTCTCGTTTTGGGTTTTCGAGCTCGGCGATTTTCAGTCGTTCTGATTGATGGGTGCTTGCCCTGTGTGTTGTTCGATCGGAGTTTCTCGATACGTTGTGCTGGGGATGGTTTTGGGACTAACCCTTTTGAAAAATTTGAAGTCTTTTCGGCATCTCGGGCGTGTTTGTTTACTTTTTGTTGCCTTTTGTTCTCAATACGTTATGCCGTGGCCTGTTTGAGACTGCCCCTTTTGGAAATTTGAAGCCTTTTTGGCATGTCGTGCGTGTTTGGTCACTTTTCGTTGCCTTGTGTTCTCTGTCAGGAGTGGGGAAATCGTGCCTTCTCCTTCAGTTCACGGACAAACGTTTCCAGCCCGTGCATGACTTGACGATTGGGGTTGAATTCGGGGCCAGGATGATCACTATCGACAACAAGCCGATTAAGCTGCAGATCTGGGATACGGTCAGTTGTCTCTTCTCTATGTATTGTTGTATTTGCACGTGTACCGTGAATGAAACTTCAGATGTAAAAGATCATTTCGAAACTGTGTGGAGAATTTGACGTTTGTGTGGCTAAATGAAGCAACTTCTTCCGCTTTAATACGAAGGAGGATGGGTTTGTGAGGAATTCTATTAAGATTTGAGAAATTGCTGGTGTCTTGTATCATTGTTGCTTTCATCAAGTTTCCCAAGTTTTTTGTTAATGGTGTCCCCATGACATAGCATTGATAACGAGATTAAAGTAAGATGGGAATGCTGGTATTGTCATGATATATATTTCCAGTGTCTAATTCTCATCATGTTCTCTCATATGAAAGTTTAAATACTTTTGCCAGGCAGGACAAGAATCATTTAGATCAATCACACGATCTTACTACAGGGGGGCTGCTGGTGCATTGCTAGTCTACGACATCACACGGTACCCTTTTCTTCCTGATCTTGTCTACTTGATTACTACTTCTGGATTAAACAACTTCTCTGAGGAGAGAGTAATTCTGATTAGCATCTATTTCTAGCTTTAAAATCAAAAGATTGGGAGGGGCAATGGGAAGGAGCACGGAAGGGGTTGCATGATAACTATATCATTCTTTGCTAGTCTAGCGTTTTAGGAGCATTGCATTGATCTTTGAAAGGAAGTGAGGGGAAAAGAGGCCCTCTCATCAGTGCTTTTATCTAGTAACTATAAGGAGTGGCGGTAGCTGGGGGGATGCACATCTCAATATATTCTTAGTATGCAAATGCAGTAGGGTAGCTCAGGCTTTTGGTGCTTTTAGTCATACGATGCCCTGTATTTGGTAGGTCATTCATCTTGACATTTCATTCAGATCTAGTGTTTGGACTTGACAGTACTGATTATTGTACGGTTCAGGCGAGAGACTTTTAATCACTTGGCTAGTTGGCTGGAGGACGCAAGGCAGCATGCAAATGCTAACATGACAATTATGCTTATCGGTAATAAGTGCGATCTTGCTCACAGAAGAGCTGTAAGCACAGAGGAAGGTGAACAGTTCGCCAAAGAGCATGGTTTGATTTTCATGGAAGCCTCTGCCAAAACTGCTCAAAATGTGGAAGAAGTGAGAAATATCTTGATTTTACATTGTAGAAAGAAATTTTTTATCCTCATATGTGTACGTTCAGTTCAGATGCTTCTTTATGATGACAACTGATTTGAAGGAATTTTGTGTAGGCGTTTATCAAGACTGCTGCGGCAATTTACAAGAAAATCGAGGATGGTGCTTTGGATGTCTCAAATGAGGTAAACTGTCTCCCAATTTGGGAAAACTTTGGAGGTCTAAGGCTGTGCCTGTGTTTAAAGTAAAATGTCAAAAGAAGTAACCGTGTGCGTTCAGTTCATAGGATGAAGATATCTGCGAGGACCTCGGATTCTTGCATTTACTCTGTCAAAGTGTCTTGAATTTCAATTCATATGCTTTGTTGGTTTGAGCTTATTTTGCTTGTTTGGTCCTTGTTGTAGTCTTATGGAATAAAAGTTGGATATGGCGGAGTCCAAGGACCTCCTGGCGGCAGAGATGGTGCTCCAGCTCAAAGCGGAGGTTGTTGCAATTAAACACGTCAATCCGACTTGCACATTTTAGCCTCCTTTTAACTTCAATCTCTTATCTTGAAGTCCTTTGAGGTCATCTGTCATCTGAGAGCTTGACTTGTAAAGTTGCACTAGCTCATTTTCTAATGTCAACTGTAAGATAGTTGAATTAAATATAATAAACACTTCATCCACTGTCCATTCTGTGGCAAATGGATTTTTGGTAATATTTCACGAGGTGTTTTTTGCATTTACTGCAACTAGTTCGGATGGACTATGGCTTCTCTTTTTATTCTCAAAGGTCTATCTTGACTGGTTTCGGCGGAAGGAGTTTTTAGGGTGTGGTTCTCTATTCAGCTGCCAAAACTGATAGAGCAAGGCCTGATCAATAAGCAAGACCAAGACCGGAACGGTGAGGCCCAGTATTCCTAATTTTAAAACTCTTGTCCAATTCTATCCATGATTTCTGTATTGGGCATGAATGGTTCTGTTCTGGTCTGATTGGGAAGGCTAGGCGGAGAGGAAATTTAGTTTGTCCAAATTTACCCATTTGTGTCTCATGTCTTACAGGTCTCCCGCGCTTGGTCAGCCGCCGTGCTCATGATCATCGATTATCATCGCCAAGAACATTAAAATGAAATGCACCCCAATGACTACCTTTCCAACATGGAAGGGGGAGGTGAGGGAATCCCCATCTTCTCAGGGGAATAGGGTGGAGATGAGTAAGTTTCAAAAGTGAGTTTCGACTTCCACGCTCTGCAAGAAGTAGGGCAAAAGTCTGAGGGTGAGTATAGATTAGGCATAGAGTAGAACTGACAAAAAAAAAAAAATACATTCAAGACATGCAATAACCCATTGCCAGCTCTTGACAGGATTAGACAGGGGAAGCCGGTTTGGCTCCTTTACAAACACGGTCTAGTCTAGAATAATTTTCTTTGTCTTGCTGGCGTTTCATCGCGTCATAGGAGATTATGACGCATTTGAAAAGCGAGTCCTTCGTTGAGAAGTCATTGAGATTGCCCTTGAACGGGTGTTATTTACTTCCACTTGGAAAGAGAGGGAGGGGAGTTACAGCTAAGCTATTCATGATGATGTTTGCTCCCCGATGAGTTGACAGCATTCTCGTCGCTGTCGATGTGAAGATGTCCCATGTTGATTCGATGCAACAGCTCGAGGTCGTGTCCATATGCGTCGAAGTTCTTTGTGTGGCCTGTTCGTAGTGGTGTCTTGTTGAATCATTCTTTCACTCGTCTCCTGATTTGTCATCAGTCTTGTGATGTTTCAACCCAGCAGCTAATTCTGGCCGGGAACTAATTTACCGAGAGAGAGAAAAGACTAGGAGATTCGTAGTAGCTTCATCACGGAAAATATCGAAAACACACAAACTTGAGAATTTTTCGAAGAATAAAAATATATCCTATCAATTGGGAGAAGAACACTATAAGTGTCAAAAGTTGTATATGGCGTTTATTTTAATGCCGAAAATTTTTTTTTCGAATCATTTAAGTGTGACTTTAAAAAAAATGATTATTTAAATGGAAAGTACGATCTTGGTTTTACTTTTTGATTATGTTCCAAATCTATTTCCATAAACAGAAAAACTATTTTTTGTTCCTAGAAACAAAAAATTTACCAAGACATTTTTGTTCTTTTTTTTACTTTCAAAAAGAAAAGAACATAATTAATTGTTCCTGGGAATGTTACTAAACAGGTTCTCTTTGTTCTTGAGAACAACTCAAGAATTAAGTCAAAATCAATTTATTTTGTTTTTCTTCCTCTTTTTCTTCCTCTAGTCGGTTGCCTGCCATGATTATTGGCTAATAATCTCATTGAAGCTTCGCCATGATTGGGTAAGACTAGGCCTTGCCTTGGCTAGGGGAGGCTCCCCCAAAGCTAGCAAGGTCGCTGGCTCTCATTTGGTTGATTGCTAGTCATAGCTAAAGCTGGTGGCTAGAAAAAGAAAGAATAATGTAATAAAATTATTAAAAAAAATTTAAAAATTCTAATGTAATAAAAATATAAAAAAATTTAAAAATTCTAAATCACAAAGAATTTTGAGGGTCATGTCAAATGCATTATTATTATTTTGAAAATGAAAGTTTTATGCAATTACCAAATACTTTCGAATGCTCAAAAACTTATTTAGGGAGCACAATAAAAAAAAATATATTTCTAAGTTGCAATTATTCTCGAGAATGGAATTTTTCGCCGAAATACTTTAATTTTTTTTTTTTTTTTACTTTGGTACTTGAGTGAGTTGACGAAAATTTTTGACATTAAAGTTAGTACCATACACAACTTTTTACATTTATAATATTATTCTCTCCCTTTCTCTACCCTCTATAATTGCTCATATTTCATGATGCAAAACGTGCTTTTTTCCATATTCAAATTCACAATTGTCAAGGACAACACATCACGAGAAAGGTCCTCTACTACATCAGCACCGTGCATATACCATAGAATAAGAAAGAACTCTAAACTCACAACAACCTTATAATACCCATATTAAATTGCTCCTCAATACGTTCACAGATAATATTACCAAATTCGGCCAAAAAAAATACATAACATCACCATCAGCTGATTATCAAAAAAAAAAAAAAAAAAAGAGGAAGATGAATAATGATAATATCATAATTGGAACTTCCACATATGATATTCCTATCTTCCATCCATGTCCCCACCCTCTACTCCACGTGACATGGTCCACCCAAAACTCCTACGTCGGCCGGTGCACTCCCCCTCTCCCAATTTCCTCCATTTTTCCACCTCCTCCTCTCCAAAACTTCGATCCCAGATTATTCACTCCTCCCCCAATTTTTTAATTCTCTCTCTGTGTCCTAGTGCGTGGCAGATTGGTCACTGGGGTCAGCCCAGGCCGAGACGAGAGTGAGTGCCCAAAACCAAAAAAATAAAAGAAGGCGTCTCCTCCTCCTCCGCCAATCCCCCTCGATCCCAATCGCCGGATCCATGTCCCCTCCTTGAATCTCACCCACCAGATAGACTGCTCTTCTTCTCTTTTTTTTTTTGTTCTGTCAGAGTCATTTCGTCGAACACCTTTCATGGCGTCCCCCGGGAACCCCAACGCCGCCGCCACCGCCAACCCGCAGCAGCAATTCGAGCTCCAGAAGCTGTTCCGCCCCTCCTCCTCCGGCCCCATCCTCCCCTCCTCCTCCGCCCCCCCTCCCCCCTACCCCTCCTCCTCCTCCTCCTACCCTCCCCCCACCGGCCCCCTCCCCTTCCACTACCTCCCCTACCCCCCTCCCCCCCCACCACCCCCACCACCACCACCTCCAGCAGCAGCCCCCTCCCCCTCCCCCGCCCCAGCAGCAGCAGCAGCACGACCTCCACTTCTTCCACCACCACCAGCAGCAGCAACAGCAGCTCCTCCACCAGCAGCAGCCCCCGCCGCCCTCGCCGCGGGTCCCCATCTCCTCCTACCCGGCCCCGCCCTCCCCCTCCCCGTCCGCCGCGGATTCCAGCGGCGCCCGCCTCATGGCCCTCCTCGGGACCCAGAACCCTAACCCTACCCCCCACGATTTCGCCCCCCCGCAGCAGTCGTCGCCGCCCTCCTTCGCCCCGTCGCCGTCCCCCCCGCCCGATTTCGGTGTGCACGCCAACCTCGGCTTGACGCCCCTCTCGGCGCCGCCCGTGGGCTTCGGGGCCGTGCAGTGCGCGCCGGTCCGGATGCTCAGCAGTAAGCTGCCCAAAGGTCGGCATTTGATTGGCGATCATTTGGTCTACGACATCGACGTTAGGTTGCCGGGCGAAGTTCAGCCCCAGCTCGAGGTCACTCCGATTACTAAGTACGTGTCCGATCCGGGTTTGGTGTTGGGCCGCCAGATTGCAGTTAACCGGAATTATATATGCTACGGGTTGAAGATGGGCAATATTAGGGTTCTCAATATAAATACGGCGCTGCGGTCCTTGTTGCGAGGTCATACGCAGGTTCGATCTCCATGCTTCCTTGTGTTGGTGTTCAGCTTGTGTGCTCACCTTTATTGTTGAGAGTAGTTGTAAGTTGTCCGAGTTGGGTGATGCCATAAGTTCTGTAATTTTCTCATGGATTGTTTATGCAATGCATCACTCTCCCTCGTGGAATAATACAGGTGGAATGGAAAAGTCAAACTCTATAGTCGTCCCTTCGTCTATGGTCGGATATTGCGATTTGATTAGGTTCTTGTTGTTCTTTTTTTCCGATTCAGAGAGTAACGGATATGGCTTTCTTTGCGGAGGATGTTCACCTTTTGGCAAGGTAATTTTTTGCAACAATCATAATAAAAAAAACCGCTTTATTGGGTACATGTTGAAAGGTGCTAAATTTCAATTTTTGCAGTGCGAGCATTGACGGTAGGATCTTCATATGGAAGATTAATGAAGGTGCAGATGAGGAGGAGAAGGCTCAAATCTCGGGGAAAATTGTCATTGCCATTCAGATTGTGGGAGAGGAAGAACCTGTGCATCCACGATTATGTTGGCATCCTCACAAGCAAGTAAGTATTTGGTTATAAGTTCTACAAGAGTTACCTGCTATCCAGGTCCTGTTCTGTTGGTTTTTGTTTTTTAATCTTTTGACTTGCTAGTTTACTCATAATTTTTTGGTTACTTAAAACCGCAGGAAATTTTGATGGTTGCAATTGGAAACCGTGTGCTGAAGATCGATAGCACAAAAGTTGGTAAAGCAGAATCATTCACTGCTGAGGAACCTCTAAAGTGTCCCATCGACAAGCTAATTGATGGGATCCAGATTGTTGGTAAGCATGATGCAGTAGTAACAGATTTGTCAATGTGCCAATGGATGACTAGCAGACTGGCCTCAGCTTCAGTGGATGGAACGGTTCGTATATTTCTTTACCTCGTATATTTCTTTACCTCCGAATATGGTTGTGCATTTTGGTATTCTAGTTGTTCTTGTGGTGAGCCTGCTAGCTTTGCACAGCTTCGGGGACCTTTGGATTTTGAAAGAGGAAGTTTTTGGTCAGGTTTAGAATAAAAAGTTACTTGCTTCATCTAGATTGCTCAGAAGGATTCAACCAAACAATTCTAGCAGTTACCCTTGATAAAGTATAAAATATCTTTATGTTGAATGTCCATTGTGTTTTGACTGATAATGCATCCCTGGTTAATGATGAGGGCTTTGTCCCTCTCTTGCTTATACTTTAAGTTGTCAAGTTGAATAATAGCTGAAAAGAGTCTTGGGCTCTTGTCTCAACGGATGCTGGTTAGCTGAGGCAGCTAACCCGAAAAAATATAATATATTTGTCCGTCCTTACGTAAATGTATTATCCTGGGCAGGTTTAACCGACGCATATGACTACGAATTATCCTCCACCAATGCTAACACTCAAATATTTATCCTTGAGAGTCTAGTGGTGATAAAAGTGATGATTTGTAACTATTGTGGTGTGACAGATCCCCCATTGTTTCCAAAAGATTTGCAAAAACGATTTGGGATCGATAGAGATAGTAAGATTATCAAAACTTTTGGATCAGAAAGATCAATGTTTTGTGGTGATTGACGAATTGAAACACTCAATTTACTTTTTTAGAGAGGGGAGAGGCATTTACATGCTACCTTCGCTGTCTCATAAAGAAAATGTTTTAACAGAATAGTCTTTCTTCAGTAATTTATTGATGGCGGCGCAGTTTGGTTGCATTACCACAGTGTTTTTCTAAGGCTAGAAGGTGATTAAATTGGGCAGGTATTCCATCGATTGAGCCTAATTAATGGGCTTGGCGTTTAGACCCTTATCTGTGGGTCATCAAATCACGTCACAGATTTTTCTTGCAATGAGAGATTTGCTTACAGAAGCTCTTGATTTACAGGTGAAAATTTGGGAAGACCGTAAGCCATCACCACTTGCAGTTCTGAGGCCTCATGATGGTCATGCTGTCAACTCTGTCACCTTTTTGACCGCACCCCACCGTCCAGATCACATCGTCCTTATCACAGGGGTGAGCTTCTCTTTTATTGATATTATGATCGCTGATTTCATTCTGCCCTCAATTGTTGGTTTCTTTAGATAAGTTCTAGTCTTGACAGGGTGCGTGGCCCTTCTTAAATCAGAATTCCAAGTTAATGCATCTCCTAAGATTTAATTACATCTCACGCTGATTTATATCATTTGCAGGGCCCATTGAATCGAGAAGTCAAGATATGGACCTCTTCCCTCGAAGAGGGATGGTTGTTGCCTAGCGATTCCGAGTCTTGGCAATGTACTCAGACCCTGGAGTTAAAGGGTTCCAGTGAGGATGCATTCTTTAATCAAGTCGTGGCATTACCTCGTGCAGGGCTTCTTTTACTTGCAAATGCAAAGAAGAATGCTATATATGCAGTGCATATAGATTATGGGCCTCATCCAGCTGCAACCCGCATGGACTATATGGCTGAATTTACAGTTACAATGCCCATTTTGAGTATTACTGGAACTAGCGAGAGTTTACCAGATGGGGAACACATTGTGCAGGTGTATTGTGTTCAAACGCAAGCCATTCAGCAGTATGCATTGGCCTTGTCCCAATGTCTGCCACCACCCTTGGATAACACCGAGTTGGAGAAGACTGACTCTAATGTCTCTCGTGCATTTGATGCTGCCACTCCCGATGGTTTTGCTAACTTGGAAGTTTCTCATGGAATTAAGCATCCTGAGATAACATCAGGTAATCCTACTTTGGTTCCATCTGTGCTTTCGAGCAGTGCCGGTAGTGCCCCTGGAGCAGTGCCTCCTGTGAGAATGCCTTCTTCTCAAATTACTGCCTCGCCTGAGACTGTTTCTTCTGGCTTAGAGACAAAGCTAAGCGCTTTGTCATCTCCAAGAACTGTTGAACAAATCCATACCGCTTCTTCTCCTCTTCCTTTGAGTCCTAGGGTGTCGCGGATGTCCTCTGGCTTCAGAACTCCAGTAGGAAGCTTTGATCCTGGTCCTGCATTCCCCAATCATGCTGGCGATCAGCCAGTTGTTGAATATTCATCTGATAGGAGACCGGAGACTGGTGCTGATGGAGCAGCCCCATGTGATGATTTGAGGAAGGATGACAAAAGTGTCGTGTCAAATGATATCCCAGTGGTTCCAGATCCTCCAATGGTTTTTAAGCATCCAACTCATCTTGTGACTCCGTCAGAAATTTTATCCAAGGCTCCATCCTCCTCTGAGACTCAAATTAGTCAAGGTATGAGCGTGGGAGAGGCAAAGGTTCAAGATGTGGTTGTCAATGATGACACGGCAAGCACGGAGGTTGAGGTTAAAGTTGTTGGGGAGACAGGAATTGATCAGAATGATGATTACACCTTCCATAGAGAATCTCAAATAACTATTGCTGAACAAAAAGAGAAGTCTTTCTATTCTCAGGCTTCTGATCTTGGCATTCAGATGGCACGAGACTGTCGTGTAGATAATTACAGCATGGAAGGAGGTCATCAGACTAATGATGTTGGTGTTAGTGAGTCTCCAGATCAGTTTCCATCCAACAGCGATGAAGGATTGACAAACAATGCTTTTATGAAGGTTGGCGAATCAGAAACTCCAGCAGCTGCTCCCCAGTCGTTAGCCCCAACCGCTAAAGGCAAAAGACAGAAAGGAAAAACTTCTCAAGTATCTGGCCCGTCTTCTCCATCCCCAAGTCCTTTTAATTCCACAGATTCATCAAATGACCCCGGCAGTAGTTCTGGTGTCCCATCAGCAGATGTTCCATTTTCACAGTTGTTAGCTATGCAGGAGTCCCTTGACCAGGTGATCAATTCTTGTTCTATCCACTTGACTATTCTGAGCTCATCGCAATGGGTCCTATGCAACATGGATAGTCACTGCTCGTATGATAAGAACTTACTGCATTTTTTTATCTCAGTCCTTCTGCTATATTAGTCCATGAAAGATTCATACATTACATTTTTCTGTGGTATTGCAGTGCTTCTCTATTTTTTTGCACTGGCTAGGTTTTGGGATTGATTTTGAATTAGTGCGTTGCTTCTGATGACTTAATATTTATTTTTAATTTGCGTGCTGCTTGTGATGACCTGATATTTATCTGTTGATGATTCTTTGTATCCTTGTAATTCTGTTACATGATTAAGATTGATTTACCTGCCGATGCCTTATGCTCTCTGATATTTCCGTCATCGGTGTGAGCTATCAGTCCCAATATTGTTATGGTGCTAAAAACTGGGATATATTTATTGCTTCAGCTGGAATCAGGCTGTAAGCAAATGCGAGCATATTCAATGGGTTTTCAGTGCCTCAAACATTGCTTCCATGGTTTTTAGTGTATCTTGATGTTGGTGGGACATCTTTGAGTTATTAAATGCCTTGCATTTAACTTCTACATTTCAGCAGAGGCTATTCGCGTTGCTAATACATCTGCCCGTATGATATCACTGTGTAACCTTTAGTGATTAAACTTTTAATAATTCCTTTTAAAGATATGTGCACAACAATTTACCGTCTGCTGTTTTCCACCATTCCTGTTGTAGTACATCATATCTACCCTCCTCTTTCTGGCTTACATCTAGTTGTACATATGATATATCTATGTATAGATCTCTATTTTCCTTTTCCCCAAGTATAAGTCAAAATATTGAGCAAAAGTTCGATGCTACCTCGAAAGCAAATAGAGGAATTCTGCTGATAGTGGAAACAATCTGTTAAAATTAAGATTGATGCATAAGGGAGTCTCTGACTTCGGTTCTAGTAATTGGTTTTCCCTTCAATTTTCCCTAAAGAAGAGTTAGGTGCAAGGGACAAGTTGGATATTAACAAAAAACAGACTTAAGTTGCTGAGCTTTAAAAGTTATGTTGGATCAAAGGGAGCAAGTCCGGACATCAACTAATAATAGACTGCAGTTGCGGAGCTGTACAAATCAGGAATACGAGGCAGAGGAGTCTACTTGATAGACGAATCTTTAGTAGTTTTTGGACTAGCTGAACACTACCAAATTAACATAGATGACATCTCGTCCATATGGATACTATTTTCCACTTTGCTGCTATGAGCATATAAAACCTTGCCAGAGCAACCGCCCTTTTTCACACCTAGAAGGATATGTTATTCTAGATGGTTGATTCTGGCTGCTTTTCAATATGAACAGTTAGTAAGCATGCAAAAGGAAATGCAGAAGCAGATGGCATCGGCCGTGTCTGTCCCATTTAACAAAGAGAGTAGAAGACTGGAAACATCTCTTGGACGAAATATGGAGAAAGTCGTCAAAGCAAATGCTGATGCTGTGTGGGCTCGTGTCCAAGAAGAAAATGCTAAACATGAAAAATTAGAGCGCGACCGAACCCAACAGATTACAAATCTGATCGCCAACTCTATGAACAAGGATTTGCCAGTGTTGCTGGAGAAAACTGTAAAGAAGGAAATAACTGCAATTGGATCATCTGTAGCTCGTGCACTCACTCCCATTATTGAGAAGAGCATATCGGTGGCCATAACAGAGTCATTCCAGGTATGAGCATTGTTTTATGTTGCCTGAGGTCATATAGCAAACCTTGCCTTACATTATGATGTTTATTTTTGTGATGAAAGGTATGAATTGCCACGAAGCATGACTTAGGCCTCTAAATTTGCTTTCTTGTGCTTTTTATTCAGAAGGGAGTGGGAGATAAGGCGGTTAACCAGCTGGAGAAGGCGGTCAACTCCAAATTAGAAGCTGTATTAGGGAGGCAAATTCAATCGCAATTTCAGACTTTTGGAAAGCAGGCTCTCCAGGTGATTGCAATTTAAAACTCTTTCAAGAATCTTTTGTGGTGCTTGCAAGAACTTTTTTGGCCATTTATGATTTCTTCAATCTGTAGTTGGCTCTTGCCTATAATTTTCCTTTAAATAAGTCACAATCGGCATGATTTTCTTTTGCTTTAAGTTAAAAATTTATAGGCTAACCGTCGCTGCAAGAGTAAGGTTCTCAAATGCTGGGTCCAGTTGGGATTTCAACGACCCAAAAGTCATTTTTAACAGTTTGTGTGTGCCAGTGTTTGTAGAATTCGGCCAATATTTATGTTGATGTGAAAGCTGTTTATGATTTTTAGGAGGTTCTATGGGAACTAACTTGATCAATATAACCAAGGCTAGTACATCTCAGTAATGATTACATTTAGTTACCTGGCTTCTGGTGTTAAAAGAATGAGGAATGACCCATGTGGCCTAAAATTGATAGTAGTACTTCGAGTATGGAATATTTTAAGGAGAAATGATTGCTTTAAAAGAAATAATTTCACTGCTCTTTTCTCTTCCCCCAGATGCTGATATGGCTGCGATATATTGTGTGGATTTCTCTGTTGCCTGTTTCTAATGTACCAGAATAGTTTATTTATTTTAATAAATAAATACATTTTGTATGACCTAAAAAGGGTACAGTCTGGATTCTAGATCATACGGATGTTGTATGTGCATTAATTTTCTGAACTTTGATGGTAAATCATTTCTGGCACTGGTATCTATCAATCTGATATCATGGCTTCTGGCTTCGGTTTCTTCTAGAGCTTTGTAATTTATTCTGATTTCCATATTGTCTGCAATAGTATTCTAACTTTGCTAAATGAACTTTATTCTTTCAGGAGTCATTAAGATCCAGCTTGGAAGCATCCATAATACCTGCGTTTGAGTTGTCATGCAAAGCAATGTTTGAGCAAGTTGATGCCACTCTTCAAAAAGGGCTCATGAAACATGTCGCTGCCACTCAGCAACAACTTGAGTCTGCACACTCTCCCCTGGCCATTGCTTTAAGGGTGGGTATTTTTGCATATTTAATTCGCCATGTTTTCTTTTTCGGTTGTGCATTATAGGAATAATTTTTACTTGTCTTTCTGAAAGTATACTTCTTGTAGCATCATGGAACTTTTCATTGATGCGTAAAGAATTGATAGGAAAGAAAACATGTTTTGTGGTGCTGTCTTCATGTTGCTAAATTTTTGTTAGTACTTTTATGTTGAATAGCATAACAGTTATAAGTGGTGGGTCTTGTACTGCAGGATGCCATCAGTTCAGCTTCATCGATTACTCAGACATTAAGTGGAGAATTGATTGAGGGCCAGCGCAAGCTCCTAGCTATTGCAACTGCTGGCGCAAGTTCTAATGTTGCAAATCCCTTGGTTTCTCAGCTGAGTAACGGGCCATTGCCCGGTCTGCATGATATTGTATGTTTCCAGAAACCATTCTCTTCTTATATAGGCTCCAAAATGGGTCTTTTGTTATCTGAAACTCATCTATAAAGCATGTGGTGCTTCCGTATCTGAAGTTCCTTTCCTTCCTGACAAATATTTAATCTGTTATGCAACAGGTTGAGGCACCAATTGATCCAACTAAAGAGTTATCCAGATTGATAGCTGAGAACAAGTATGAAGAAGCCTTTACTGCAGCCCTACACAAAAGTGACGTATCAATTGTATCCTGGCTATGTAGTCAGGTATGTTAGTCTCTGCTCTAGTGGGTTGTCTTCAAACTCGTCTTACTTTTTATGCTGTATGTACTCTCGAGAAAGGACTAAAAGCAGCAAACCAATTAGCAGTCACACTGCCACTTCTTTATGTCAATCTTTAATACAGGTGATATTTTATGGATCGTTTGATTCATACTTCTTTTTCAAGTGATCCCTGTCGGCTTATACAATGTCTAGTATTTTTTATCTTTGCCCATCAGCCTTTTCAATTACAAAGTCCTCCATGACAGGGCTCTCTTTGCCTGTTCTATAGTTGGTATATATACCTTTTCCTTATCAATCAAATGTAGTAAGCAAAAGGATTATTGACAGGTTTACATGTTTTGCTTATAGATACTTGGTTGTCTGGTTTCTGGTGCTCTTTTTGTAATTGGCGCTGGATATAAAGGGTTTTATTGGGCGTGCCTCATATTTTTCTTATTCCATTGTCACATTATATCGATGGCCCGAAATAAGGGGCAATGACTATAAATACCTGATTCATATGGTGTTGGTTTGCTAAGAAGATGAGTCAGAAGCTACATTCTATGGTTGACTCTACTCTGTCATTGCCAGGTCGATCTGCAGAAGATCCTGACCATCTCTCCGCTACCATTGAGCCAGGGAGTGCTTCTTGCTCTTCTCCAGCAATTGGCTTGTGATATGAGCAAGGAAACACCGAGGAAGGTGAGTTGGATGACGGAAGTTGCAGTCGTCATCAACCCGGCTGATCCAATGATTGCAATGCACGTGAGACCGATCTTTGAACAGGTGTACCAAATACTAGGACATCATCGGAATCTCCCCACCGTCTCTGCTTCTGAAGCCAACAGCATCCGCCTTCTTATGCACGTGATACACTCCGTGTTAACCAGCTGTAAATGATTTTCCACCTGTGCCGCCATATAGTTTGCCAGGAGGGAGCAATACTTGTAGTTTTGGTTGTATAGAATTAGAAAATTTGGACAGGAGAGACTAGATAGATTTATTTGCCCTTGTGTTCTTGTGCCTGCTTGGAATTATCAAATTTTGTATAACAACTTCAACCCCTTTCCCTTTAAGCCCTGTAATGTCAATTTTGTGCTGTGGATCTGGCCTTTGCCTTTTGGAACTTTGGATGTAAGATTTTTGTTAAATTGGAAGAAAAATCCCTCGTACCCTTTTAAATATAACTAAGTGCAGAAACGAAAATAGCTTATATTCATTAAGTTGCATAATTTTCAGTTCCCTTTGGCCTCTACCGAAAGGGTGCCTATGCAACAAAACTTCTACGTCAACTGTACTTGGTAGGGTCTTTTTATAAGGTGTTTGATAGACTCTTCACAGCTGCTGCTGGAAAGCTCTCCCTGTCATGATATTGCATTAATCCCGAGGAAATCCAGATGTGTCCAGGGGAGAACGACAAAGAGCTTAGGTCATTTCATGTCCTTTTGTTCAACAAAGAATGTGTTGCCGTTTCTCCATGGGCGGTTTCTCTATCTATCTTTCCACGATGGTACAGATGTTCACATAGCTCTTGTCGGAATGTGATTGGTTGCCTCGAAAGTTTGAACTGCACATGAGCTCACAAAATATAGACATTTCGAAACGGGTATCATATTTGAGGGGCCTGAGTTGACGTAAGTTAGTTTTATTCAATAAATTGATTACAAATAGGTTTATAATAGTAAGGTCTAAAATAATATAAATGTTAAATAGGTTCATAACTTAGTTAAATTTAGTCCACCTCTATGACTCTTTTTTCACTCTCGATCTCCTACTCGTTTGCTCCATATTCTCATCTCAGTTTGCATATAAGTTTTTCTAAATTCGATTGTTTTTTGGGTGTGGATCGGTAAATTTGTATCATATGAAAATTACTCAAAACAGATCAAATGGATAAATATGTAGCATGATCATAATATGATTTGGGTCGAGCATAAATAATTAAAATTCGTATTGTATGTAAATTGATCAGAACGGGTTAAATAAATTGATTTGAATTGGACGATTTTCGAACTTGATTCCTCGAAGAATCTAGCAAAGTAGGACTACAAAAAGTCATGAAAAGATGGGCCTGGACTTGGGAATCGAAACGGGGGTTCGTTCGCTGTTCTTGATACTGGAATCATGGCCAGTAAAGACGGCCCTCAAGAGTGCAAGATTGCGAGTATCAAATTCGAGCCCATCAGCAGTCAGTCACCGTCTTCTTCACTTCGCTGGTCTCCCATTCCCACCCACAAGAAACCAACGATATTTCGCTTCTGTCTGCTTCAGCTTCGCGAGCAATAGGTACCCTGAAACCTTGTTCTCAATTTCCATCTCCTTCTTTGTTCAGTGCTTCTTTCGTTTGTCTGCGAATTTTCCCGACTTGGGTCTGTCCCAATTTGTTTGGAATGATGGTCGTGCGTTGTCTTGTGGAAAAAGGTTCTTCCTTTAGACCTGTAGTTCGTGTTATGTTTTACGGTTGGGGTCAAAGCTTGATGGGTATCTTGTGCTTTCTCACTTGTGCGTTCGTTGTGATCGTCACCCATGTCTTTGCTCATTGGGTTTGCGGATATTGTGCGTTCTGTGCTTAAAGAGTGCTTGATTTTTTTCTTCAGCATTTTAAGAATTGGAGATACTGAAGTTTTTGGATATAAATGCTCCAGCAGTGGGCCTTGACATCCTCGACTTTATGGACTCCATCTCAGGGTGGTGAGTTGCAATTCAGAGTTCATTTTTCCATCAATGGAAAAGTAGAGCTCTTGTTTTGTTTTTCTTGTGTTTTCTTGCATTTATTCTGTTAGGCACTCTTTGTCTATTGCTGTGGAATTTCGGAGGATGTCGAATGACCCTATTCCTTTTTTTTTTCTGAAATAGCAAAAGATTGTTTATAATGTGACTTTTTATTTACCAGCTTGTTGTTGTGTAATTATGTGTTGTTGGGTTTTGTTTTTGCTTATATGAATGAACCGACGCTAGTTTGTTGCTTAGTTTTGGATAAACGGTGCTGCTACTTCACTTCTTGTTGTCTTATAGGTAGTTCGTATAGCGAAAATTGTGTGCATACAATCTGTTTGATGCAAATACTGCACTGACAAAAACTGTCCTCCATTTTTTGGTCCACTCCACTATAATTGTAGGGGGAGCAATATTTAACGGTTGTTTTTGTTAGCTTCTTGAGTAAGTGAAACAATTATGTTATTTTTCAGACCACATGTGGTGAATGGCTTAGTGATCACAAACTTCTGTTGTTTCTATTCTTTTTCTAAATGCAATTGTCCAAGGAAGTAAAATATGGAGTGGAAAAGGAATAAGTCTTCCAATCTATAGATGAAAGCTGTGGAATGGCTAATTTATATCCCATGCAGAAATATTTTCTTTGGAATTCATTCCTTCAGCAAAGCAGACATGACAGATGCCTGTCTCTGAAATTGTGCAGTAGGATTTACAAGCCAAGACTTGTGATTGAGCTCACCTGAACAAACATTCCTTTTGACATTGTATTGGTTTTTTATTTCGTACAATAACAAAGAGTAAATGGTTTTCTTATGTAGGTTCCTCGAGTCTGATGGAGCATAGGTGGCTTAATTTGTCAGTATTAAGGTCATATACTCTTGGGTTGAAGGTTTACATTCTTTCTTTGCCGTTATTCCATGTTGTGTTTATTTTGCCAATAGTATCTCATCTATGTACTTAGTTTCAAAAAATTCCTTTCCTAATTGCTTAGCTGTTTGCTCTGACTTGAGCTATCTATTCCCCATGTTTGGACAATTTCTCTACAAGGGATAGAAGTTTTAGATATGCTGAATGTGTCTAGGTAAATCACCATGTGCTTGCTTGCTATGATCGGCTGCTGCTGTTACATGTCAATCCTAAGTGATTTAAGCATTTGGCATTTGAGGTGTTGTGGCTGCCAGAGTATGAGCTGCGTAAGGTCAATGTCATGTATGGAAGATATACTTTTATGCCCAAGTCTTATGACAGAGTATGTTTTAGACTTTAAAAGCTAGTTAACATGAGATAGTTATTCAAGTGTTAGGGAGCCTACCATCTGCATCATCTGTTACAGAAGGATTTCTGGCACTTTTATCATTAAGTTCATGTGGACTTTATAAGTTGAGTTAATATGAGACAGTTTCTGATGATTTTCTGTTCATGCTGAGTGTTGCGAAGATGTACGCCAGACTCCCAGGTCTTCCTTAGATTTTTAAGGCCACTTTAGTCTCATTTAGTGTGAAAGACAAAATGAGAAATAATATGAAAATGCATAATTGTATTACGAAACATAGGGAGTACCATAGAGATTATTTTGTTAAATCTTCCTTGATGAATGAGCAGTTTAATTCTTCAGTAGAGATAATTGGATTATGAAACATAGGGCTTACCATAGAGATTATTTCATGCTTATTAAGGATGTTTTACCCCTGTTCATGAGTTTCAACAGCGACTCTCTTGAATAATCCGATGGAGGCTGACCTCTCATTCTCATATCTAAGTTTCCAACTTGATCTGCAGTTTGAAAATGAGCAACGCCGAGTTTTTGGTCGACGAATCAAGAGAACATGCCTATGTGCCAGTCAGAGGCCCAGACAAGATTCATCAGCCAAGAAAAAATCGATTCCCCAAAACATTGATCTTCCACCCATACTGCCTAAGAAAAAGAAGAAACCCTTTCCAGTCCCTCTGAAAAAGATCCTGCGGGAATCGAGAATGAACAAAAAGCTTGCTCAAATGGGTATAGAGAAGCCCCTTGAACCTCCGAAAAATGGCTTGCTAGTACCTCGTCTGATTCCAGTGGCTTATGATGTCCTGGATGCCTGGAAAATTCTAATCAAAGGAGTCGCACAGCTCTTGCATGTTATTCCTGTATATGGTTGCAGGTGGATTTTTTTTCTCTTACCCTGTAATTATTATAAAGTTGATTGTCTTCCGGATGAACGATTCATTCACTAAGGAACTCCACTCAAGTAGGTCTTTTATCTTGTGAAACTAATTTTTTTTCCTGTGTTTCAACAGTAAATGCTCGGAAGTTCATGTGGCTGAGACCGGCCATAAAATTCAGGACTGCCTAGGTTCATCTAATGCACAGCGTAAAAGCTTCCATTCATGGGTGCGGGGCTCCATCAATGATGTTCTACTCCCTGTCGAGTCATATCACCTCTATGACCCTTTTGGAAAGCGTGTCAAGCACGAGACTCGTTTTGATTATGATAGAATTCCAGCTGTTGTTGAGCTGTGCATCCAAGCTGGTGTGGATATACCAGAATACCCTTCTCGTCGAAGAACCGAACCGATCAGAATGATTGGAAAGAAAGTTTTCAATCGAGGTGAATATGTGGAAGAGCCTAGGCCATGGCGTACTGCAGATTTGTCTGCACTTGTTGAATTCGACACCCATGGGGCTTGCGAGCGATTCCCTCCTCCTTTGTTGTCAGAGGTACCTAGTATAGCACAAGAGACGATGGATGCATACCAGACCGTCCGATCTGGTGTTAAGAGATTGATGAAGAGCTATACAGTCAAGGCTTGTGGGTACTGCTCAGAGGTTCACGTCGGGCCTTGGGGCCACAATGCGAAGCTCTGTGGGGAATTCAAACACCAATGGAGGGATGGTAAGCATGGCTGGCAAGATGCCACACCAGATGAAGTTTTCCCTCCTAACTACGTGTGGCACGTGCGAGACCCGAAGGGACCTCCATTGACGGGCGCGCTCAAGTCATATTACGGCAAGGCTCCCGCCGTCGTAGAAATCTGCATGCAGGCAGGTGCACAGATACCTGAGATATACAAACCCATGATGAGGCTCGACATTATAATACCTGAATCCGATGAGGCTCGCTTAGTTGCATGAGCGAATCAGATGTTGGGAACTCCCGAAATTCAGAGCGAATAGAGACTCATATGGTTGATTGCCGATGCTGTCCATTTCTCCAGTTGATCTCAAGAGGTAGGGAAAACATGATCGATTAAACATGTCGAGCCGTCAAGCCGAGATCCCTGTGTCCCCCTGGCTGTGTCGTGAGGATCAATTTGGGACAAGAAGGTGGTGATAAGGATTAACCCAGATTGGAGTGGTGTTCTTTATGGCGACTTTTCAAGAATTTTTCTTCTGTAACTTTCGTGATCGTCGTTGGAAACTATTTGACTTGTAATTACTCTTGGAGGAAGACATCAGTCAAGAGGGCATTCCTTTAGATGTTCATCTCAGCCAGCATTAGACTGTGCATGTTTATGTAAAGAAAAGTGCACATTTCTTCTTCCTGTATTCTCAAGCTCTTGGTATGTTGTGCTTCTCATCCTCTATTATAAAGAAAACGGAGCCCCTAATTTTAAGGGTTGCATAATTTCCCCCCAAAATTCCATTCACAATTTAATTACACATTTAGTTGAAGCAATTCATTTAACCCTTCATTGGGATAACATCACAAAAAGCTTCGGTATATCTATGATAAATTTACTTCGAATTAATTTTTTGACTATTAAAAACTCCAAATTAATATATTTATGACAAATTTACTTTTTATTAATTTTCTCTAAATTAGATTAATACTATGAAAATGCCATAAACCGATATACGTGTAACAAACTAAAGATAAAATCCCAAGTCGGTATACTTATCAATTAGTACTCTAACTCGGAAATTGACGCTAAAATTTAAGGGTAACTAACAAAGGGTAAATTTGCTATGATTTTTTGTGGAAAAAGAATTGGTTTAGGATAAATTTATCATAAATACACTAATTTAAAATTTCTGTGGTATTGACTCTTCATTTAATTCATTTATTTATAAATACATAAATAAATTAAAACTAATCATCTCATTAATCACATTTTAAATAAATCATGTCCTTATGGAATGGTCTCAAAGGTTGAAATGGGCATTACATAAAACCGTTGGGAAAGCAGGAAAATAATAGTTACAGAACATAAAATATCCCTAAGAGGCTGGAGATGGTAAGAAATCCAATTGAAAGAGAGTTTTTTGGTTCGTTGTGCTTTTGCTATCCAATCGGCGGCTCCAGATCCTTCCCGGGGGCAACCTTCGTCACCTTCCAAGGCGCATCTTCTGGGCCCATTAAGCTCTCCACTATAGTCACGTTGTCACTCTCACAGACGTAAGCTATTGTTTCCTTTCTGACTTCCCCACAAGTGAGCCTCTTGGATTTGCTTTAGAAACTTCAGACCTTTTGCAGTAGCTAGGGTTTCATTTAATTCATTTATTTATAAATACATAAAAAAAATTAAAACTAGTCATCTCATTAATCACATTTTAAAAATAAAGAAATTATGTCCTTATGGAATGGTCCTAATGGACTGAAACGGGCATACATAAAACAGTTGGGAAAGCAGGGAAATAATAGTTACAGAACCGAACTCCCACTCTGCAAGAAGCCATACACCCTCTGGCCAGAGCGTCTCCACCGTGCAGAATTCAACACCCTCTCGGGATCGTAGTGGATGATACAAAGCGTATATGGAACATCACCACCGCCGACATCGCCGACATCGCCATGCATCCCGTCGGAGCCTGCCCTGTTCGCTGCCTGAGCTTTCTCAACCTTCTTGCCGCCGCAAGTCATTGCATATGCAGGGGGCCCCTGCTTTCTTCCCCGGCGAGGCAGTTCGTCAGAAGGTACACGACCCGGATTCGGATTCCCAGGGCTCTGAGCTCGCTTCCGACACCGACCCGAGATCCCGACATCCGTGACCGCAACGTGATGATCAAGACGCTGGGTTGCGGAGGCAGAGTCGAGGAAGCAAGGAAGGTGTTCGACGATATGCCTCGCCGGGACGCTTTCTCTTATTCGTCCATGATCAAGGCGTACCTCAAGGACAATGATCTTCCCAAGGCCGAGCGGCTCTTCCGGGAAATGCCCGGGAGAAATGTGGGAGTCGACTCGGCGATGATAGACGGGTACGCGAAGGCTGGCCGTGTGGGTGATGCCCAGAAGGTTTTCGACGAAATGACGGAGCGGAATGTGTACTCGTGGACTAGTTTGGTTTCCGGGTACTTTAGGAGCGGGCAGGTTGACAAGGGTCTTGCACTTTTCGAACAAATGCCGGATAGGAATGTGGTCTCTTGGACTACTGTTGTTCAAGGCTATGCTTGCAACGGTTTGATCGATGAAGCTCGTAAAACTTTCGATTTGATGCCTGAGAAGAACGTTGTTGCTTGGACGGTGATGATCAAGTCTTACGTTGAGAATGGTCGATTGGATGATGCAGAGCAGCTCTTCAAGGAAATGCCGCAGAAGAATACATACTCTTGGAATGTCATGATTCAGGGTTTGATGGATGGCAATAGGATTTCTGAAGCCATCCAGATGTTTAATACGATGCCTCAAAGAAATGAGGTTTCTTGGACTATTATGGTCACTGGTCTAGCACGGAATGGAATGACTGAACATGCAAGGGAATATTTCGACAAAATGCCTGATAAAGATATTGCTTCGTGGAATGCTATGGTCACGGCGTACATTGATGAAGGGCTTATGCTTGAAGCTAATGAAATTTTCAGCTCAATGCCGCAAAGGAATATAGTCACCTGGAATGCCATGATTGATGGTTATGCAAGACATGGCCCAGAAGGTGAAGCCTTACGCCTCCTCATTCACATGTGGCGGTCTGGATTTAGGCCAAATGAGACAACTATCAGTAGTGCCTTAACCTCATGTGAAGGCACATTAGAAGTCATGCAAGCTCATGCACTAGTTATACATCTCGGGTTTGAGAATGAAACACCACTTGCTAACGCTCTTGTTACCATGTATTCAAGAAATGGGGATCTTTTCTCTGCTAGGTTAGTCTTTGAGAATCTTGAGTCTAAAGATGTCGTCTCATGGACTGCAATGATATTATCTTATGCAAATCATGGATATGGTCAGCATGCATTGCATGTGTTTGCACGCATGCTAAGGGCAGGAGCCACACCAGACAAGATCACATTTGTAGGGGTTTTATCAGCTTGTAGTCACGCCGGCATGGTCAAGAAAGGTCGGATGCTTTTTAACTCGATGGTTGCTGCATATGCTTTAGAACCAAAAGCGGAGCATTACTGTTGCCTTGTGGATATGCTAGGTCGGGCAGGACAAGTGGAAGAGGCTTTGGAGGTTTTCAGCAATATGCCTCAGTGCGAACAAGACGGTGCTGTCATGGGCGCACTCCTTGGCGCTTGCAGGTTTCATGGATACGATAGTCTAGCAAATCTCCTCGGGGAGAAGCTAATAGAGCTAGAGCCTGATGCCGCGGGGCCTTATGTGCTATGGGCTAATGCATTTGCTGCAAGTGGCAAGTGGAGTGAATTCGCACGAGTGAGGAAGAAAATGAAGGAACAGAACGTGAGGAAAGTTCCAGGCTTCAGTCAAATAGAAGTGAATGGGAAAAGCCACGTTTTCTTTGCCGGGGACAGATCACATCCAGAGATGGAGAGAGTCTACAGATTGCTCCAGGATAAGCTTATGCCCCTAATGCTTGAAATGGCTTCCACGAAAGAGAACCGACCCGTGACAGTATAGCTCATAAAGAACCATATACAAGTTATCAATGCATCTGAGTGTGAGACGTTTTTTTGCACAGAGCTTCAGATTCAGTTCATTCGTGTAGGCTGTGGATATTCCGGAAAGCGAAAGGTTTCTCTGTACCCAAATTATAGTCTTTGCAGGGGTAATGCGCAGGTCGAGCGACATGCTTTGAACCCTTTGATTTTTCTGATCAAATCTTACTTGCTGACACCGTGTTTGTCCGGAAGGCTGCATTGCTGTTGATCGTGTACCCCCTTCAGATGAGCAAAAGACAGTGACTTTTTCTCTGGAGTTGGTTGTCTGGTGCAGGATGTGAAAGGGAGACTAGACTAGTCGAGCTCAGAGCCACCACCAATGGCTTCACGTTAGAGGTCCTAAAACTTATTATTAAAATGCAATTTAATTCTAAAATTTTCAAAAAATACAATTAAATTTTAAAACTTGTTATGAAAGTGCAATCGAGATTTACAACTTAAAAAAAAAGATGTAATCAATTTCTAAAATTTGTCAAATTGATCAAATCAAGTTTTTCCATTAATGATATTTTTTTAAATTTTTAGGATTCAATTGCACTCTTATTACAAATTTTAACACTTAATTGCACTATTTGAGAATTTTAAGATTAGATTGTATTTTCATATTAAGTTCTAAAACTTACATTGCACTTTTTGGAAAGTTTTAGGGTACAATTATACTTTCATGATAAGTTTTAGAATTTCTTTTAAACTTTTTCCAAAGATTAACATTCCTCTAGTTGTGTCTGAACATAATCAACATCGTGTTCACAGTAGCTTGGGAATCCAATTCCTATCACATCAGTGGAGCCTTACCCGATCGAGGCAATCGTGTTCATTCACGAGTTCTTATAGACTCGAGCCTCTTGAATGATTGAGGTAGATAATGTCTTTTAGGCTATAAATATTCCCCATATGAAGAGCAACCGAAAACTATAGTCTATTCAAAGTGGCCTCCCTTGGTCGGCGCACTTGCAATAAAAATCTACTCCAATAACAAGCAAAGCAACAACCTCCCCAATAATTTCAGTCTTAGTTTAGTCTTCATCTCCAACTGCACCCCCACAAGAGAAAGCACACAGCTAGTGCCAAAGAATTCATAAATATATCTCTCTCTCCCTTTCCATATCTTGTTCATGAATTTTCTAAGAAAGTCATCGACTCTCCCCTGTACTTTTAAATTTACCTAAATGTGTCCTTCCCAATATCACAAATCTTCCGATTAATTGCATCCGGCATGAAATCCGGGCCAGCCTAGCTGGACATGTCAACATATTAGGACATCGTTCACATCGGTTAAAATTTCCTACGAGGGCATCTATAGACGCGTCCATATTGATTAAATTTTATTCCACATCGAATCCCTAGAAAATTTAGGATGAACACGTCGGTTGAATTTGGCGGGAAGGACAAATTTAAAAACACATAGACTCGAATTTAAAAGATACGTGAAAGTATAAAAGTACAAGGTAAAATCTTTTCCCTCATAATTCATTATCTTCTTGACATTTCATCTTTATACCCCAACTAGATGTGCTATATGGCATCATCAATCTTCTCTTCTTAAGATTCTTTTTCCTCGCAATTCACTATCATCCTAATGATACAACCCACGGACAAAGCATGATCTAAGATCGTTCGTGATAGGCCATGTCACGCATAAAGGGCTGCTTAAGAACAGCCCACGACCGACCCATGATCAATTCATGAGTGGTACAAGCAAAGGCCCATGCGCAGTTCATGGACAATCCATGAGCAACGTTCGACTAGCTCATGTGCAGCCCGTGACCATTCAGCTGCTCTCGTGTTAAATGGACCCTCAAGCCCGGATCTTGCTTCTAACACATGCCCATGGTCTTCCTAAGGACCTACCGTATGTAGCCATCGAGCAACTTACCATGTAGCCTTGTAATGATGATACGTATTCAAAATGCAACATTGGATCGGAGAGACAATCAACGGCTGAGATGCAACCTGCATTTGTATAAATAGGGATCTCTCTTCCTCATTATAATTAATTTGTTCACAAGTGAATAAACACTCTCTTTACCTAAATGCCTCTTTTGTTCAAGTATGTGTGTGAGGCTGCCGCATGGTGTTTTGATCGATCGAAATCGACCTACCCGTGACACTAACATCTCATATATGCCTCGACTAGACCAAGAAGCGATCCATAGAAGAATTTCTTCTCCACGAAACTCAAGCAAATCGACAGTCCTATTCAAGGCTTTCCGACAATAACGACCAATTTCATCATAGCACCTCATCGTATCGACGTGTATCGATAGGGTCGTGCGATGTACATATGAAAGGTCTCTAATCAGTGACGCAGTACCCGATCATGGATTGGACTCCTGATTGATACAAACCACGTGAAGGAAGGTGAGCTTGCAAATCAAAAGGTACGAAACCGGGGCGAGAAAAACCAGGCCGTCGTCCTGGCACGAGCCGGAAAAAGCGCAGAAAGCGACGAAAATCTCGACAAGAAAAAAAAGCAGGCCAGGCCAGCGCCGCGACCAGTCATTTCCGTACTGACCCCCCCTCTCTCTCTCTCTAGACTTTCTCTCTCTAGCTTTGCGCCTTTTCCTTTTCCCATGTGTAAAAACAAAGAAAAAAAAGGAAGAAAATTTGAGGGGGAGAAAAAGGTATGATTTTTACGCCGCGTACAAAAAGCGGTTTCCCGTCATCGTCATATCATCATCATCATCATTTCCATTTTCACTCTTTACTGCCCCCACTCCCCCCCACCTCCTCCTCCTCCTCTTCCGCTCTTTCTGCTGCTAGTCCGCCGCGGTTCGCCGGCGGTTCGAGGTGCTTCCGGCGGTCCGGTCCGGTCCGGTCCGGCGGCGGGTGGGTAGGTGGGGTTGGCTTTTTTCGCTTTAGGGTTGATGTTCCCGAGGCTGATCCAGCCCCACGAGGGGCTCATCGGCCACCCCGACGACTTCGTCGGCGGCGGCGGCGGCGGCGGCGGGCCCGGGCACCGGGGGGACCCGTGCCTCGTGCTGACCTCCGATCCCAAGCCCCGGCTCCGCTGGACGACCGATCTCCACGAGCGCTTCGTCGACGCCGTCACCCAGCTCGGCGGAGCCAGCAGTGAGTCCCCCCCCCCCCCCCCACCTTTTCTTTTGCCGTACGGTTCGTGCGTCGCGACGCGTGTCGCCGTTTGATTGTGGTGTTCTCCGGTGTTACCCTGCTGGAAAGGTTTGACTTTGGTCGCTCGGCTGAGACTGAGAGTGTTTGGTTAGTTCGGTTGTTGTCCTGGGATCCACAATTTGGGCTGCTGTTTGGGGACTTTGCGCAGTGTGAAGTTAGTGAGAGAATGCATGTTGTGTTCGGTACTCCTTAGGGTAGGATTTGACGCGGCGCAATTTGGGTTTCGTCGAAAGACTTTGTTTGGGCTCGAATGAGGTGGCTTTTTATGTGGATCGGTGAGTTTCCCTTCCTGAGCTGCGAGAACTGCTGCAGGTTCCTCTACAAGAAACCGAGGAATTGGGGAAGTCGTGAAAGTCTAGAATTCTGCTTATTTAGGAGGGAATTTAATACTCGCTTAGAATGCCGGTCGCGGAACTGTTGAGGAAGCTCTCGACTGAAAGATGCGAGAAATTTTCTCCCAGCGCTCAACTTAGGCTAGTGTTTGCCTGATGCTGGAGTGATCTATTAGAGTCGAGAGGATGAGGTTGTAGAGCAAAGAGGAATTGTAAGGGCTTATGCTGGAAAGTAGTTGATCTTGGAATCTTGTTTCCATAAGAAATGACAGTCAATCTAACTTAGAAAATCTTAAGCAGTTTGTTCCGTAGGAGGTTCCAGTATGAATCGGTTGTTTCATTTTTTTTTTCTTTATTTGGCCCAAAAGAATGTTTTGGGTCTACATCCAAGAAAAGATAGCGACCATGAGTATTTCCAAGTCACTTGGCCTTGAAATCAGGTACTTTTAGTGATTGACAGGAAGCTTCCAGATCATTTTCCTGTTAAATGAAGTTTTGAAGGGCCAATTTGCGAATTGGTGCTTCTAATCCAATCATTTTTTTTTTAAATGGATGACGTATGATAGGTAGTTTATGACCAGAAGTCAAGGCCTTGCCCCCTTCCTCATGCAGGAAGAGATCTAGAAATCAACAGGATTCCCTTTTTGGTAGGGCTCCAGCCAACTTGTGTAAGAGGCTTGTATGTTTTATTGCGTGTTAGCTTTGCATGGACTTGATTGATGACTTCCTCGCATCGGCGGACGCGTTTGTGTTTTGTGAGAAGATATGCCACTTGCATTGTTATATTGGTTGCTTCATGACATCAGTGCTCTTTTATCTGATTTGTAACTGAGAGGGATCAATGGAGACATGGCGGAAAATCTCTGGCTTTTGGTTGACTGCTTGAGTAGTTCTCCGATTTTGGTATTTATTTGAAATTTTCTGAGAATTTACTCTTCCTTTAGTAATGTTCGAGTTTCGGAAGTGTGCTTCGTACATTAATTGATATTTGTAGCATATGTATTTTAAATGAAACTGAAGAAACAATTGCTTCTCTCTGAATGTTCATTTACATCCCTCATGCTTGAAGTAACGGAAAAACACTTGACACTCAACTTTTGGAGAGCTAAAACCTAGGGTTCTCATTTGTTGCTTTGAATGCAACTTATGTTCTGAATGTTTGTGCTATGGGTGTGAATCTGCAAAACTTGCACATGTGAAGTTTCTCAAGAAAAAAGAGGATAATTGAGCTGTAGAGGCTTTTTCACGCATGCAATCAGATAGAAAAACTGGATAAGACATGGTCTGAGAGTAGCATTTAGCAATGCTTGATACTAACATTGCTTAGTTGCTACCAGTTGAGGTATTGGCATAGATATTTCGTCCAAGTGTCTGGTTTTTTGTGCTTATTCTATACATGGTTGTGTTTATTGTATTTAATGGTTTTGGCTGATAGGAATTGGGTGTCATTTCGTGATTGCTTGGTAAAACTCAGGAGTTGTAGTGGCCTTTTAACACATCCAATCAAATAGAAAAACTGGATAAGACATATTCTGAGAGTACATTGCTAAGTTACTACCAGTTGAGGTATTGCCATAGATATTTTGTCCAAGTGTTGGGTTTTTTTTTTTTCTTATTTTTATACATGGTTGTATTTATTGTATTTAATGGTTTTGGCTGATAAGAATGGGTTATCATTTCATGATTCCTTGGTAAAAATCGTGCATTTTTCCTTTTATTTTCTGAGATTTATTCAAATGCCAGCAGCTGACTAGGTTATACAAATATCCTAGCAGGATAAATATATATTTTCCATGGAAGAACCAGCTTTGAATGTTATGTAGAACTTACTTATACACAGAAAAAGGTCGTGAAGATCCTTTATTTACTCTTCATCTTCCATCTAGTAAATCATCCAGGCTCTATAAAGCAGTATAACTAAGAAGTTGGTCAATGCCCATAACAATAACGACAACCGAGCCTTTTACATGAATAATTCTATGCCATTTTATTTGTAATGGTCTGTAACGCCATACTTAAATAAATTGAAATCTTTCAATGAAAATCCACCTACATAAACAACAATAGTTGAGCCTTTTTTCACTAAGTGGAGTTGGCTACATTAATCTTTTATGTCGTTCCTCTTTATATAATCGTGAGTTTTCTGAAGGATCTAGGTTATTCATAAACCTCTCGTAAAAACGGTCCAACATTATTTGCGATTTGTTTGTCACCACTTTGTATATCAACAAATGAAAGTGAGCTTTTGGCCTTCTCTTTTCAATTCTCCAGTGCTTTTGTTTTTGGTCCAAAAGGAGTTGAGGCTGCTATCATGGACTCTCATTTAGATGCATGTGTGTTGAATCTCACACTCCGGGGAATCACATATAAAATCCTTCTCAAAGTGTTGGGAGTTATGAGAACTTTTGTCATCATTTGCATTCAATGCTGCAGATGGCAATCTCGATAGCAATTATAGGAGAGACGCGGATGGCAAAGCAGATAGTCATAGCTTTAGGTTTTCCGTCTCTTGGCTTTGATAGTTATGTGACATAGTCCTGTTAACATTGACTTGGGTGAAGCCACATCTTATGGGTTGTATATGGCTTGGAAAGATTTTGACGCAGTGTGTTCTGCTTTTGGTTTGGCCTACCCAGTTTCTCCGCCTAGGCAACACCCTGAATGTACAATTTGGATGTACCGTGAAAATGATTAGGGACTAGAACTGCGGCTGAAGTCTCCCGTCTTTTCTAAATTGGTTTCAATGTTGGTTGTGTTTACTTTGTTTTGGTGCTTACCTGCATGTTTTGAGTCACCTAAATTTGATGTATCCTGTGAGTTGGGAGTTCTCCATTACTGTCCCATTAATTTTATGGAGGCATTGATCCAATTTGCAGAAGCTACTCCAAAGGCCATTATGCGGACAATGAATGTGAAAGGGTTGACTCTCTTCCATTTGAAGAGTCACCTCCAGGTTATAGCATGCTAAATCACTAAAATGCCTTATTGAAGATGGAGATCTGGTGATCAACGACTAATTATGGTGTTTCTTTTTTATTCAGAAATACAGGCTAGGCAAACAATCAGGGAAAGAGGGGGCTGATGCACCCAAAGACGGTATTCCATTGCCTTTCATTGATTGATTTATCCTTGACAGAAATATCTTGGGCTGATGAAGAAAAGTCAGATATTGTCCTCTATTATAGGATATTTAGATTTTATCCACTCGCAGATTTTCTCTCTTACACATTTTGCTTTTGCCATTTTGTTGTTGGGTTGTCAGGTTCTTACCTTTTAGAAAACCCTGGTAGTGGTAATTCTACCCCAAGCTTACCATCATCTGATCTGAATGAGTAAGGCTGAGTTTGTTCAATCTTCCTTCTCCCTGTGGTTCTTCTTCCAAGTGCTTGCATCTTGAAATTTTAATTTTTGACGATAACCGGCTTTGGCAGAAATTATGAAGTCAAAGAGGCATTAAGAGCACAAATGGAAATGCAAAGCAAATTACATCTTCAAGTTGAGGTGATTGGTTTCCCATATTAAATACATACTGTAGTTTCATTTCTTTTGGGATGTTCAAAGGAAGAGTCTGTGATCTCTTTTGTGATTTTTCTGGTCATCTTCGGAATGTTTGTGCTAATTCCACATTCCGAATTACTAACTGATCGCCGGCCAAGAACAGCATAATGTATTCTCGGACTTGACAGGAGATTTAGATCTACTATTATTGAGTTATCTGATCCTCAGTATATTATGTAGGCTGAGAAGCACTTGCAAATACGCCAGGAGGCAGAGAGAAGATACATGGCAATGCTTGAGAGGGCCTGCAAGATGCTTGCTGACCAATTTATCACTAGCGCAATCATTGATAATGAAAACCAAAAATGCCAGGCATATGGGGTTAGGATGCCAAGAAACCCGTCCATTGATCCACTTGGCTTTTACACGCATGAGGTGGCTGCAGTACATGGCACGGAGGATGATTTGCCACCAAGCCTCCATTCCCAGAGGGGTGATTGCTCTACTGAAAGCTGCTTGACCTCACACGAGAGTCCCAGAATTTTAGCTTTGGAAGAATCTCCAGCTGGAGGAAAGAAACGACCGATGGGCATTGACTCAACAAGCGCCCCTCTTATTTGGAGTGAAGCTAAGTTGAAGATCCAGGATGTCGCTGTGCCCCAGGTAAGCCCTCATGGCCTCACTGGCTTTGGGATGTAGGGCTGAATATTCTGTATTCAATTCATCTGGCTAATTGGCCTAGCTCCTAGCCCGCCCTGCAATTTCAAGTGTAAAAAAAACGCCAGTTCTCTTTTTGTCCTCTTCGTCATTGGCAGAAACAGTAGAAACAACTGCCTTAAAACCCTGTAAATTATTGACAATTGGAATGCCAAGACTCCTTAGTTTTTGACCTTGGGATCATTCTCCACCAACACGAGATGCTTGGCCAGTAGATTTGATTTCCTATAGAGATTGTGCACGTTAGAGGGATTTTCAAATGATGCATATGTGGCTGATGAAATAATTGTAATCTAGAAAAAAAAAAAATAGCTGTAATCTAAGAGCTTTGCATTTATAGTTGCCATGTAAAATGTAATCACGGTGGAATTTAAAGAATGTTGCTTGCAAACTGTTCAAGAGGATAAGTTTAGAGCAATAACATTGTTTAAGTTGGCAATTGTGGAGAACGAATTCATTTGTGCTGTTCCTGGAGCTAAAGGTTAGAATATTGCAGGAGGCAATGCTAAGGCTGAGAAAGCAATTTACTCCATCTTTACATAGTCAATAGCTCGTCAATCATATATCTCAAGATTGAACTCCCGAATGAAATTGGACATGGTTCTTTGTATGGCTGACTCATGTCGATGCACTAATCACAATGGTTGTGAGTTCTTTGACGACGCTCGTCCATACCTCTTGTATCATGCATCTCATTAGACCATTCCATGAATGTAAATTTCATAGGATGTATCGACACCGATTCAGACAGCGACAGTTGATCGAATCGTGCCCCCTCGAATCTTGGAAATTCTGACTAGAGTCACAAAAGCAATATCTGTTAGCCGGTGGCAGCCGGCTCTGCTTTATGGTTAAATAATTTCGATTGGTCGTTTCCGGAGTACAGTTAGGATGGTGGTCAGGACAGCACAGCATACTTTTCTCTAAGAAGCATGCCAATAAAAAACACCAGAACGTCCAAAATGCATTGCTATCGGGCCAGCCAACAGGAAAGCGATCTCTTTGTTCTGATGGGTGCCGGAATCATATCGATGCTGGCCGGAATATGACCCGTAGATTCCCCCGCCAAAGTGGGGCCGCAGCTTCCAGCAAAACGACACGAGCTTCGGTTGCCTATGTTGTCTCCTTCCTCTTCCCTCAGCGTATCCCTAGTCAGATTTTTCCTCGTCTCTAGATAAATTCTCCATGAATTAGCATTCCTCTTCGGAACTGCCTATGCTCGATGTTCATATCATTTGCTTTTGGGGGCTTAGACATGTTAGTCATGCTTGCTTTTGGCTCTGTCCTAACATTGCCGAGATGCGGTGGTCGCATATGGTAGATTTTCACGAGCACATCGAGTTCATTGTGAGTCACGGACAAGTTATTCCATGTCGAAACTAAAAGATTTGCACATAAATGTTCCTCTAAGGAGATTGGTTCGAGTAAGAATTGAATACAAAATGCAATGCTTCTTAAGATGCTAGATCGCATCATTTTACCAATTTCGTGAGAATAATATCGTCTATAATGTTTCTTATCTATGATCGAGAAATTTTGTCCTCAAGTAAATTTTAGTATGGTGCAAAAAAATTATAATTCACGAAATTATTTGTTTAAAAAGTGTTTGTTCATATACGAGTGGGGTTGACAAATGTTTTTGATATCAGATTCCATAGAAATGGAGCTTGACAAATCGCCATTCATGTTGAGCTTAGAAATGGAGAGCAAAATACGGAAGAGAAAAATATCCTCTAAACACTATTTTCTAAAGAAAATCGTGCAAATGTAAATAAAGAGAAATTAACCTCCAAGGACTTCCCACTTCAAATTATGAAAATTATTACTGCCCATATGCACAATTTCTTTTCTATTTTGTTTTTACCATAACGCTGCATCATCCTTTCTTCTAATTTCGTAATCGAGCTAAAATCACCCAATCCATATTGTCGCTCGATTTGGTGAAGCTAGTTTGGATTTTCACTAGTTCTTTCGAGCTATTTGTATTAGTAAGTGGGTGTTTGATTTAACTTTTAATCGTTAACCCTAAATCTTAAAACATTGATAAATTTGAAACACAAAAATCATATACATATATATATACACACACACAAATGTCGCCATATTAACGACACCCCAAGCAAGAGGACACAAAGCCACTGGAATCTGAACCCAGACATATAGAGAGAGAGAGAGAGAGAGAGAGAGAGAGGGAGGGAGTCTCTTGCAGGCTTCCGACTTCGAAAAAGACGAGTTAAGAAAACGAAGTGCCCGAAAAGGAAAGGTCGGGAGTTTCAACGAAGTCCATCCATCTCCTTCCTCTCTCTCTCTCTCTCTCCGTCTCCGGCTTTCCCGGGATTCTCTTCGTCGATCTGATTCCGGGTACGTATCATTCGAGCTGACTCGTCCGTATGCTTCTTTTCTGTTGCTGTTGCTGCTGTTGCTGCTGTTGGTGTTGTGCCAAATTGGGTCGATCGCAGTTTCCCACGAAGAAAGTTTGTGTTTTTTGAGGTGGGGAGTTTGGCATGTGTCCTAAAGCGCCGGCCTTTATAAAATAAGTCAGTCGCCTTTCGCGGGTCTTCGCGTTTGTTTAGGCTCGGAGGCGAGGGATTAGAGTGGCCATCTTCGGGATTGGCTGGCTTTATGGATTGGTTTATCTGTTATTGGGAACTTGATTGCGTGCTAGATGTGGGTTTTAATTGTTCCGCGGAGAGAGGGGCGAAAGTCAGTAGCTTTTCGCTGTTGTTCTGATTATGTCTGTTGCTTGATAATTCCCGCATTTGCCACTTTTGGAACCCAACATGATACTCTTCGACATAGTTGAACGGTTAGATTTTCGAATGATGTTGTGGTAGGCGTTGGCGAATGTTGTGTGTGAATCTTTGGGAGAAGTGGGTGGGTCCTGGATGGAGTGGCTTGGGTGAGAATACTTCATGCAGTAAGAGCATGCTGAGGTTATAATGGGAATGGAGATATCGGTGCACTGGCCTGGGAGCCTCCCTTGCACAACTAACTGCCCTTGCAACTAACTGCCCTTGCAATAGTGTCAATGTCAGTGCTACCTTCGAGTGCTGAATCTGTAAAGGAGCATGTTTTCTTGGTAAAATTTCCTGCAACAGCTATTTTGTCCTGCCTTAGAGACGTCTGTTATGGATTGCATCTAGCATGCTAGCCTAAAGAGTAGACATACAGAAAATCAATAACGCAACGTTGCATGAATAACATGGCAGGAGCAATTGGCCTCAAGAAACTATACCAACCCTACCACTCCTAATCCGACCCCACCCATTATGAAACAAATGGGAAGAGAAAAGCGAAAGAAAGACCCTTGTCCTTGCATTTGATGATTGATGCGATGGCTCTCCTAATTTGTTTAATGCCATGATAACCGAAAAGTAGTGAGAGGCAATCTAAAGGTTTTCTCCCTCAGTTATAAGTGTGAAGGCCATGAATGTATTCACTTACACTTGCCAACACTAGGAAGGCCTTATTAGTATCTGCAGTAACTGCCAAGAACCTCCCAGGAGGAAAACATTCTAGATCTGTTTTGGAAGCATTGACACTTCGTTTGACATGTAACTCCTACCAACTGTTTGATGTGTAGAAAGTTTCTCAACATGTATGTAAATGGATTTGGAAATTGACATATGGTTTCTTCTCATCAATACAAAAAGAATTGACACTTCGTTTCATGCACACTTTCACAGTTCAAAGGACAAATTTTAGGCGTATACCAATGTTACTTAGATCACGGTATGTTATTGGTCATGGTCATCAGGGGAGGGGGTTGTTGCTTGTTGAGAAAGCTATAGATAAGGGGTGGTCTCTATCATTGATTAATTTGGATCATGGTATGCTGTGAAGCATTTGTTGAGATTATTTCTAATATGGGAAAGTTACAGTTTAGTTATTTTTGCTTTCTAATTAGAAGTAAGATGCGACATTGACTTATGTTGATCCAATGAAGTACAACACTTCTTGTCTAACTTTGTTTCTGTGGATCCAAAAGCATGAGTTTATTTAAAGAATGCACAATATCATCTTCTAGAATGAGCTGGCACCATTACTTTCATTTTGGTATCTTTCAATTAAGTGAGTTTTAGGTGGGGTGCCCCTTGGATTTGCCAATTTGGCCATTTGGAACAAAGCATGCCCAAATTTGGAATGTTGTTCCATGATCATACCTTGCTAGGAGGTGTCACAATCCCAGTAACCATCGTTTACCCATGGTGGTGGGATTGCTAATTCAAGGAGAGGAGAAAGGACATTCCAGCTACAAATTTTCATAACAATTTCATCTAGTAATTTCCAACTGCGCTGCAGCTATACTATAACACATGATACCATTTTCATTTTCAAGGTAGTCTTTGATGAACTTGTCCTCTCTATACAGGTAAAGGGTAAATGTATCAACAGAGAAGTGTCCCTAGCTCGAGTCTAGTTCGCAACAACTCTTTTACTGAAGGTCAGCAGTTGGATTGTGGTGCCGATGCAATGGTACCTATGAATGGAGGAAACAGTCTCAGCAACAACTCTAATCTTGCATCAAAGCAGCGGCTTCGTTGGACTAATGACCTTCATGAACGTTTTGTTGATGCTGTGGCACAACTTGGGGGTCCTGACAGTGAGTTGGCTTATGCTTCTTTTTGTTGCAAAGCTTCATTTTAACACTTTTCTGTATTTCCTCTTTGTGTAAGCATGAAAATCTATTTTCTTTACAGAATCTTCTGCACCAAAAATTTCCAACATGTGGAAAGTGGATTGCTGCATATAGTTAACTATTACAGTTTTTTCATGTTCCTTAAATGCTGACATTATTTTGTGGACCAACCACTTTTGCATAGAATGAGATGGGACATATGAAAGTGCATTTATGCATTTTCAGATGGGTTAATACATAATTTGAAACCCACCCTAAACGATAGGTGTGCATGTCAGGGCTGGTAAGCCACTAGGTGAGACCCAAGTCACTCCAAAGAAATGGAATACCACGCTAATTTCTTTGATTTTTCTTGATGCTTATAGAGCATAAATCCCGATGCATTAATTCTCAATCAGCACTGTGGAAAGAACTAAATACCATGATACTGCATACTTTTCCTCTCCGTTCCTTTGATGCACAATATTTTCCTGAGCTCTATTATGAGTCTTATGATGTAGTATTGTTCTTGAAGATATACTAGCAATGTGATTTAAGATAGCCAGTCTACAGGGATTGAGGTTATAAGTGTTACAAGTACAGGTTTATAAGTGCTTATCTTGGTGGTTCTCTTCCTCAAAATTTTGTTCATTGAGGTTCACTGTAAATCATTCTCTCTGTGGATGTTACGTGCATAACCATGTTATGAAATCTACCAGATATTTATCATTAATGAAAATTGATTGTTCATTTTGACATGTTTTTTTATCATGCCATGTCATTCTGAGAAATTCAGTAGACACCCTATTAATCTCTCAAATAAGTGGCTGTGTTGCATGCTCCTACTTCATTTTTGTCCCTTCAAGGAGATACTCCCTTATTTTATTTTATTTTTGGTAAAAAAGATACTCCCTTATTTTATGTTTCTTGTTACCGCTAATTAATTAAAATTAATTAACTAGTAGTGTGATGTCAGGGAGGAGTTGCGGCAGCAATACCTCATTGATTGCCTGTTGTTTTATCCAAGATAAATGGGCTTCTAGATGCGGTATTTCATTAGTGATACTTTCAAGTCCTTGGCTTGTCACATGAGTCTGAAAGAATGTTTAGTCCTTGATAACTCCTATATAGTGGACATTACAGTTTAAGAGAGCTGGTGATGGAGTTTTTCCTTTTCAGACAGACTGTGTTGTTGGGTACCTCATATAATCAAATGGGGCTATTCATCGAGAAATTTCTGTTTGTTTCCTTACAGGGGCCACTCCTAAAGGCGTCCTTAGAGTGATGGGAGTTGCAGGTTTAACAATATACCATGTCAAAAGTCACTTGCAGGTTTGTGTAACTTAAGTTTTCTGGTTGATGCTGGTCTGTTCCTCTTGCTTACATTGTTTGGTCCCTTTTGCCCCTAATGCAGAAGTATCGACTAGCAAAATATTTGCCAGACTCTTCTTCTGATGGTAGGTGGTTTTCATATTCATCTTTTCATGTACATGAAATAGTAATTAAGTTTATTTGAAAGTTAAACCATGGGAGAAGATACTGAGTAGCTTTTGTGCTTCCTTAATTTTTGTTTGAAGGAAAAAATGCCGAGAAGAAAGATTCAGCAGATATTGCTTCAAATACAGATGGTTCATCGTAAGTAGAATATGCCTAATTTGTCATTTGTGGATATAGTAGATGTTATTGGCGAGAATACAGAACACAGGCATTCGGTCATCTGTGAGACTTCCTTTTGTTTTCTCTCTCTTAGAATATTCAATTTTCTCTGACCTATAAAAAAAAAATTCATTCTTTGACATGTTTGAATTCATGATTATGCAGTTTTCCTTTCTAATCGACTCTTAGTGTGTCTTCCTCGTAATAAATTCATGTTAATGGATGAGATGAACTTTTTGTGCCACACGTTCCTCAAGTTTTATAATTTATTTCATTTGAGGTCTCCGTAATCATGAAACTGATGAAATTTCTATGTTCACATTTACAGTGGAATGCAAATTACAGAAGCTCTCAAGCTTCAGATGGAGGTGCAAAAAAGACTGCATGAGCAATTAGAGGCACGTTTTCTCTTCACAATGAATAACTAATTTTGTATGCAATTAGGGATTGTTGTTTGGCAAGTCTTGTACATTCTCGTGTATTCAATGAAGAACTTGCTTTAAATGAGGTGCAGCTATAGTGAAGGTCATACTTACCTTTTACCAAAAAAAAACTATAGTGACAGTCACCCACCCCGCTGTGGACGTGTTGGTTTGGGCGTTCCCCCCTCTTCCGGTTGGGGGGAGGTTCAAGTCACCGCGGTTGCATTTGCGTGACTAAGTGCGGCGCTGTGGGAGGTGGGTCCCTGCGTTAGCGTCGCCCCGGGTTTACGTCGCCGGCTGCCGGATGTTCCTTGAGGAAGTCCTGACTATCATGGCTGAAAGCTCTTATATAAGATTCACATGATGAAAGAAAGGCAACTTAATGGATTGAGGAAAGGTTAAGGTTCTGTAATAGCAATGCAAACCTGTGAGACTTTGGACCATGCTTTCTGCATTTGGGTACAGTATTGGTATCTTTCTCGGAAATAATGAATCAACTTTGATTAGTGAGTTCCAGAGACAATCATAGAAAGATTCAGATGAGACCCTAGTATTCCTGAGTCTATAAGCCAAATGTAGTAGTATTGTTGGCCAATTACTTGCTGGTTAATTTCTGTGCTCGATTTAACAGGTTCAAAGACAGCTACAGTTACGGATAGAAGCGCAGGGGAAGTACCTGAAGAAGATCATTGAAGAGCAGCAACGCCTCAGTGGGGTTCTTACAGATGGTTCTAGCTTGGGTGATGATTGCCTGGAATCTGATAAGAAGAGTGACCCAGCAACCCCTGCACCGACTTCCGAGTGCCCACTTCAGGAAAAGGCCTCTGAGGACCTTGCCCCAGGAAAGAGCCACTCAATTGATGAATCGTTGTCTTCTCATCATGAACCACAGACCCCCGACTCCGGGTGCCATGTGCGACCTATTGCTGAGAGCCCTGAAGGAGAGAAGCAAGCGAAGAAGCAAAGGCTAACAGAGGATGCGGTGTATGCCGCAGAAGAACTGTTTACCCCACATCCGATACTTGACTCAGGCTTGAACTCCTCCTACCAGCAATCGCATCCAGCTTTCCTGACCAGGGAGCAGTTTGATCCCTCGCTGGGGATTTCAATTGCGAATGGTGAACACCCGAGGAAAGTCTCCAGTGGTAGTCTATAATTCTTTTGATGCATGGAATATGCATTTGTAGACCTTTTCTTTCAGCCTTGTATGTGTAACTTACAGGAAGTCTTAAACTTCGTTGAAATAACAAGTTTAGAAGCTTGTCTCGTCTGACTAGTTCTGGAAGGTCTGTCTTAATAACTGTTTTGGCAATGAATGACTTAAGCTTACATTATCTAGACTATTTCTTTGAACCCATTCTAAGATAAATTAACAGCAGAGTGTAACCCATTGAATGAAGTATCAGACGAGCTAGCATGCCCATGATTATGTCTTTCCGATCACCTGTGCCAGAAACAAGTCTAATAACAAAATAGCATGATGATTGCCGTGTGTGAATTTTGCTTACTCAACTCGATTGTTCTACACAGTAGATAATGCTTCAAGTTCTGAGATTTCTCTTGGGAGAGTAGGACGAGGGAACCTTCGATTCCTTTTGGCAGCATAACAAATGCTTCTCCTGCAAGGTCACGATGCATGAGCATGTGCTTTCTTCTCTCACAAACACATCATTGTCAGTTTCACGGTGGCCAATGCTTTGCACCGTTCGTCCCAGAAATAGATAGCGTCGGTTTACAGATGTCCCCTTGGAGAGCTCATCCCCAAACAAGCACGTAAATAAAACGCCGAACATGCCTTATATCCATCTCCAACGTCAGGACATGATTCTAGCTAATTAACTAGGGTTCAAACATTGGAAAAATCATATGAACACTTCCAAAAGCTTTTAGTATTGTTCTAAGGGAAGCACAAAATGACATTAACAGTCTTTGTTTCTGATGAAAGGCTCAACTTGCACTTAACAAAGATGATTTTGGTTAACACAACAGTCCTGAACATATCACAGTTACATCCATTCTCGTCTGACACATAATGTTTGGTCAGCATAGATTTACCGCATTGTTTACATGTGCATGCGCCAAATGAAAAAGGGAGAGAATGGCGATAATCGACCTCATTGGTGATGCTCTAAGTTGAAATGCCTACTAGAGGTTAATAAGGAAAAAGGGACAAAAGCTAGAGTACGAAAACCTGCAGACACAAAATTAAGGAACGATAACAATTACATTACTAACAACAACAGTCCAAATAATCTTTACAGCATGGAGGGTGTCACGATGATCGGTGTCTCTGATGGTTGACTCCTTTCAATATGCAAAGGCGCAATCGCTGGCTTAAGGCTTCAAGTTTCTCAAATTTCTCACGCTTAGGCTTTTTCGGAGCTGGCTCTGCTTTCTTTTTCTTCTTTTTCTTTTCGTCTTTCAGGTTCTCTGGAGATCTTCGTTGCGAGCTTCTAAGTGGGGTTGCAAGAGCATTTAGAGTCGTCTAAAAATTAAACAAGAAATTGCCTTAGATTTGTTGCACAAGCAAAGGAAAGAGATGATAGTGAAGTTGGTTAGAAAATGTAGAAGAGTTTTTGACTTAGTAAGTCTTAAACTAAAATCCAGAAGCAAGGTATGATCCGTCATATAACTGTTCATGGTCCATTGACACAGCTACATTTGGCTTCTAATGCCCATTTTGGCTCTAAAGAGATGAAGTTTATTATAAGTCCCAATGAGATAGGTCAGTCATTATTCATCAACAAGGTCAGGGAGAGATTTTATCTGTTTTTTTCACCCGAGACATGAATAAATCCAGCCAAACAAGCTGAAATTGAGAGGTTGGTTTTTCACCAACCATCAGCAGGGGAGAGAGAAAGAGAGAGAGACCTGATGCCTGTCATTAGCGCATGCAGAAGGTTCATCATCGCTGCCTCCTAGAGATGAGCATCTTCCCCAGCTCTCCCTGTTTGAACTTGTAAATGAACAACATTCTTCATTCTGGCCATTTTCCTTGTCCTGCAAACAGTCCAAAGAAATCCACCAAATTACAAAAAAGAACACTCCACCTTTGCAGAGTCCCACAGTACCATTAAATACAAGGGTATGTCTAGTGCAAAACAAGGGTGCTACCAGTCAAAATGATGAATCCAAAAAAAAAAAGATTTTCTAGTGTTCAAAACACAGGGCAGCAGGTGACGAGATGGGCAGCTGTATTACAACTTGCATGTAAAATCACCTATAACAAGTAACAATGAGGCACCCCATGGTCCCTAGTCTATTAGCTTTACAAAAGAGCAAATTTGTTCTTTGTGCTTTCAATTAAATTCAGAGTACTTGAAAGACCTGCACGTGGGCTGGCTCGTCGCTCCCAAATGCATTGCCTTGACGAGTGGAATCCTGCAATATGATACAAACGGAAGTCAAACAACAATTTAAAGGACTAAGCTACACCCAGGTAAGGAGGATACCTCGACCCCGTTAACTGTTGAATTTTCAGAAAGAAGCTCGTCAACAGATCTTGCGGCCGAATTGCTAGGAAGAACTGATGATGAACTCGCAGAATCAGTGCCCATGGAACGAAGACCAGCGATGATGTCGTATAAAAGATTCTAAATGCAAAGCAGGATAAAACATAGCATCAGCAACTTACAACTAAATTTGAATAGCAATCTTTGTAAGGTCATTACTACACAGGACAGTGAAAGCACCAAAGATCTCATGATGCATTTAAGAACATAATATGAGATCATCACTCAACTACTTTCGTTTGGCTAGCAAGCTGAACAAACTTAGAAACAAAGTAAATAATGTCAATTTTCTTTGGTTGCTTTTTCGTGTTACACATTCATACACCCCTGATCCAAAATCCTAAGAAGGCGCCTATCACCTAGACAAAGCAATAGAGCATCCTCCAAAAGTTCACCCAAACATTACCTCATCCATGCCTCCACTGATCCTCAGGTTCCCCAAGTCATAATACTTCTCTGCTTTATTTGTATAGGCAGAGGAAACTTGAGGAGGATGAAGTACATTGTAGAAGAAAATGGAAACTGAATCATAATAAAACTGTGGCCGAGAAGAATTGTGATCACCATCAAACTTTATGATGTTTTTGTCTCCCTGGAAAAATAAAAAATGAGTTTGATATGCTTAAGCAAGAACATAGAGGCAGAATTTTCAGGACTGCATCATACTGCATAGGATTTGAAAATGAGGTCAGAGTGGTGGCACTGGATGAATTTGTCCTCACTAGCGTGTCCAAATAAAGCAGGTATGAATGTTTTCGGTGCAACCTGTGCATTTTAAAGAATATCTGTATGTTAACAGTGACATAGAAATAGGACAGCAATAAAAAAATTGCTTAGAGTAAGAGCATATTCATGGTTCTGTGGTGCATGACCTTAAGAATTGTCAAATGACAACTGACTATCAAGTGAAAGAATGAATCCATTGATAATTTCATGATAAAAAACCCACAACGGCAAATTTAAAGACATTAAAAAGTCCGCTTAGGAATTGTCGAATGACAACATATGAATGTGAGAAAGTGACCATCGATGACTTTGACAACTTATTAGGGGTATCCTCTTGTAAAAGATAAAGAGAGACAGCTATATTAGTTTACATTGTACGAGCAGATAGTAATTAGTTAATACACTTTGAACCAGGACAAAGACCTCATGAGGAAAGCAGTTCCATGACATAGGACAAGCAGTGCATAAATATATCAACAAAAATGGTAGACCAACCAGAAAAATCAATTTGTTTGTCTCTGCCTCACTTACACATTTTGTTAGTGAAGTCAATGTCCTATAATGAGGTTTATAAAACAATAACAATCTCAATAGCCCAAGCCCTAATGCAGTGTGTAGACACTGCCAAAGTTATTGGGGCTTTTTTTTCAAATGAAAGATTAGACCATCATCTCACCAACATAATACATCAGAGAAATGTATTGCAAAAGCAGAAACCACATATGACAAACCTGCGAACAATTAAGATCCATGATATCAAACTTGGCCCTCTTTTGGATCACCCTCCTCATATACTGAACCGCCATCTTTACCTAATGAAGGAACAATCCCAACAATGAATAAGAAAATGAGGATTCTAATAACAAAACCACAGCCAGATGCCTTTTAGGTTTCTTTTAACCCCAGCCGGGCAAGATTATATATCAAAGCACACCAATTGTCAATTAATGACAATACCCCTTCAAGAGTTCTATAAATTCAAACTAAAGTAGATTTGGAACACAATGAATATTCTATTTGTGAACAGTAATTTTCTTAAACTTAACCTTAGTGTCACTTCCTTTTTGTTTTTCTTTTACTCATGTCAACCCGATAGTAAAAGTTCACATGTTGCTTTGAAATGCTATTAGTAGGGTATGACCTGGGCATGATGTCAGGTTGCTTGAATCAAAAGTATACATCTGACTCCTTTTTGACTGCTAAAATTTTATTTCAGTGAGACAATATTATGGTATTATGTAATTGAAGAATTCCATTAACCATGTAATTCCTGTCATAGAATGTTTATGAAGAATGACATATACTGCATAAGTTTGTGGTGGCATGCGTCTCTCATTCGGCATTCTTATAGTTGCATTAGTATCTCGATAGTCATGGAGGCTGACACATACTGTAAATTTAGGAACACGAATTTTGTACACATCTGCCAGCTCCAACATGAGATCAAACAGATTTGAGAAGGCACTATCCAACACCATTCCAGCAATTGAGGGGTCTTCTGCTCCATAGAGGATGCTGCATCAAGTTCCAGAAAGAAGAAGTTTATGACTGTGTTCTCGTTCTACCAAATATAACCAGAGCAAATAACTCCTCTTACTAAACACAATAAAAAAATAACAGAAAAAGCTGATGATTAGAAAAGGCGTCAACAGAACAAAAACATGTACCTAGTTACTGCTCCCATGGACCGTCCCCAAAGACCTATTCTTGATATTTGCTTATTGCTTCTTAAATGTGATACCACAACCTGAAGGTCATTTTTCTGGAACAAAGGAGAAGAGAGACTTAAAGCTTAAGCATGCATAAAGTTCCTGCCTTTACTTTTAGAAAATGTCTTACTTGTTAAGCCAAAAATAGCTACTTCTTTCATGGTTTCTTTGTGAATATAACTTGCGATCCCATGTATACATACCTCGTGCCAACCCAGGCTGACAAATTCACCATCAGATAAGCCAGATCCCGAAAAATCAAGTGTGAAAACAGTGATATTCGATGGAAGCAGAATAACAACAGCTTCATTTGCATCAGCCCTACATCCACTGCATTATTTACTAGAGTAAGACAGCAAAATTTACAAACTATTTCCAAAACAGCTCATATGGATATCCAACTATTCCAAACAGCCATCAAGGTTATTTTCTTGGGAAAAGAATGAATCTTTACCTCCCTTAATGATTCCTCGTGAAAAATAATAATAATAATAAACCATGGCACAGGAGACAAGCCAATTTAAAGATATGCGAGAAAAGGGTGTATGCACAAGACATCTAAAAAAATCCTCCACAACTCAAGAGGCAAACGAGACACTCATGGTCCTCTTGAAATAAAGACTTCAAGTTTTAAGACATTCTCTACCTGTTTCCATGGCAGTAAATAACACAAGGAAGAGGTGTTTCCTCCGGCAAAGGTGCGGGAACATAATGACTACACTTCAGGGTATGGCCTCTTTTGTTGGTAAGCTGAAATGAAAGCATCATGACTTGAAAGATCAAAAACCGCTGAGAAAATATACATTAAATTGTATAGAAAGCAAAAGAAATAATTATTTAATTGTTGGTATTGTTGTCCATACTTGCCTCCAAATCTTGTCTTTTGTACGACCTGCCTGCTAGAGTAAAATCCTTTTCCCACAAGTATTGGTCAGGGTTGTACTCTGCCCTGTATGTAGAGCGGTATGTCAGGTAACAGAGAGAGGGCACATTAACTGTCAAGATGTTTTTCAAATTAACAAAGAACATCTGCATACAAGCTATTGATTCTAACAGAAAAACATCGATAAGAGCTTTTTTCTATTGAGACAAACCCGACAGATGCTACTCTGTTCAACTTGGTGACAAAGAGATGGAAACTGTAATGAGTATCTTAGACCACAGACTGCAAAATTTTGATGGGAGGGGTTCCATGAGGAGTAACCCAATGAAAGATAATGTAAAGATAAATCTAAAGCAAATGATAGGAGCAAAACGAAAGGATCTAGTATTCATTTAAGAATATACTTTCAGATGGGAAAAAACATGTGGACGTCCTCATTTTACTACATGTACCAGTCAATAAGCGAAGTAATCAGCATCAAAATCGAGCAATGTCCTCCTTCAGCAAAATCCAGTAATCAGAAGAAAGGCAGCGGCTATGACGATCAATTTAGAAACCATGATACCCTTTAAGCCCTAGAGAGAAATTAAATGATCGTCTTCCAGAAAGATCGGACGTTCCTTTCTTCTATCGCCAAAATAAACATTCTTTTGTCCTTTTTGAACTCCTTTCTCTTAACTCAACCCCTATTCAACGATAGCAAAAGTCAATGAGGACAGACTTCAAGCAACAGCTGCCATATCGTAACAGTGGTCAATACAAATGAATCATATCTCCCCCACTTGGAACATTTGACAGAGCTAAATAACATTCAACGGAAGGTTTCCATAGCATCAAGAAAACAAAGCTACAAGCTAGAGTCCACGAAGTAACGACGATATTGACAAAGAACACGGCAGGGACAACAAGAATGACAAACTACCTGGGAGGCCGAATCACGAAATTGATGAACTGATCGATCATGACTCCGTTCCCTCCTCAACTCCCCCTCCTAAAACCCAAACCCCCCGTCTTCTACGAATTCAAAACTCCAACAACAACAGCACCACCACCACCACACAGAAAAGAACAAAAACGAAACGCCTCCTCCTCCTCCCCCTTCAGCCCCCACCACTTACTACACCCGACAAACCAGGAGAGAAGTCAACATCTCGAGAAAGACGCCAGCTCCAAATCAAGAACCGCCATCACTACTACTCCAACCACCCCCCCATTCCCAGATCTCGAGACCCGATCACCCCCCGCCCCCCCAACGGGAAGCTCAGAACCCCACACCCCCGCCTCTAACCCGGCAACATTCCTTCACCGCATTGCGCCTCCCGGGCCCGGACAGAGCCACCGCCGGCCGACCCAAGAGCCGATCACTCCCCGCCGCGAATCGCAGTCGAATCAGCTCGGCCCGAGCGAAACAAGCCGCGACCCACGATTCCCCTCCACCTTCCCCACGCGGGTTTCGCCTCCGAAATGCGAACCGCCACCTCCCTCCTCAACCTCGGCGCATCAAGAACCGTGCACGAGCAGCGAGAAATGGAAGGAAAGACAGACAAGAAAAAGCCGAGAAAGAGAAGAGAAAAAGCGAGCAAGAAAACTTTTTCGCGGTGGTTTCTCGTTTTACTAAAATTCCGTATTTTCTTATCTGTATTTTTGTAGTGACTTGTTTTCTTTTATTAGAAAAAACCCACTTTTAATTTTCCATTCTTGCCCTTTTTTATTTATCCCTATTGATATTATTTATTTGAGTTTTGTCCTTTTCCTTTCGTCCTTTTCCATCCCATCTTTTTCATTTCATCCTGCGCTTGACGGCATCTCCTCGTCATGGGGTACCTTATTTACACGCAAAAGTACAGCTCAATTTCATGAAATGTTTTTGAATTGATATATTATTAATTTTAGTGTGGTAGAAAATCCAACGTGATATGCTCGTGATATGCTCATCACGCATTTACTGAGATTAATTTTCGCCGCACGAAAAAGGTCACTTTCGTGCACTGTTGACAAATCCACCTAAATATTATTGCGAAATTGGGGTCAAATTAGAGATTTTGAAAACAAGAGGGAGCTCCTAGGAAAAATTTAGTATACTCTGGCTAATCACAAGGCATTTTCTTCAAACTTGATTTCTTAACATGAAGTTGTTTAGGAGATTTATTTATATTGAATATTCCATAAGAAATCTCACAATGCATCATGGGATTTATTTATATTGAATTTTTCATAAGGAATCTCACAATGTATGATGAGATTTATTTATATTGAATTTTTTACAAGGAATCTTACATCACCCACCAATCATTTGAATTGCTTTTGTCACGAAGGTTAGCTTCGTGAGGGCACAATTTTGAAATTTTTGTAGGGGACCAACCCCAAAAAGAAAGAGGCCAACAAAAATAGATCTACATACCAATAGTATCTTTTCAAATTTAGAGAAAAACAAATTCCTGCAAGAATTATCAATCGAAACACATACCATTTTTTAAATGAAGCAAAAAACGTACTTTCTCTATTTATCACTCAACTTTTACACTTTTCTGGACATAATCAACTTATCAATAAAAAAAAATCAATATATTTCGAAGTAGAAAAAAAAAAATCGAAAACCCGTGATTCGAGAAATTCCAGAATTGAAAGAATTTTTTTTTTTCTTTTTCCATTCACACGCAAATCAAAAAGAAAAAACCACATCCAAAATTGGCAAAACCACTTTTTTCCCCAAAGCAGGGCCCCGCACGTGAAACCGGCCGTCGGAAAAGACGCTTACGCCCTTGCCGGGCCACCGGAATCACGAGCCGGGGATCGGCCCTTACTCAATCGCGTGGGGCCCACGCGCGGAGGGGATGGCGCGTGGGGCAGAGTACGGGGCTTCGATGGGCGAGCGTCGTTGTCAAGAAGCGCCCCCCCGGCTCGTTTGCCGTGCTCGCCCGGGCAACAATTTTTCCCCCCAATTTCGTTCCATTTTTTATTTTTTTTATTTTTATTATATATATTTTTTATGTTTTTCCATGCAAAAAAATTTTTTCAAGTGGATCGGCCCATTTAATTTAATCACGCCAAAGACAAAATCCTTTTAGGCATCTCGAGGGATGAGTAATAATTCTATCGCGTGATCACAATTAGATTGATTTATTATATTGAAAAGGTACTCGGGCACCGAATTGCAAATTGAAAATTGAAAGCGCTCGATCCGCACGCGTTCAGATGTTTTATCCCACTCGCCCCACATGGGTTTTTGTGAGCATGGAATTGCTCTCGGTAGTGACGTGGGCGTCGAGGAAGGGAAGGTCGAGCGAGGCAATTCGTGAGCTCTCCTTTAAGAGAATAATTCGATTAAGACGGCGAAAGAAAAGCGAAATGGTGATCAAAATTTGGATGGTTTACTTCTAAAGAAAGACAAAAAAAGAGACATGACGTTTAACCAGCTCTTTATTTATCTGTTTTTCTAGCAAGCTAGTTGGAAGGTAGAGATGGAATGGGGTTGATGTTTCACCTCTCTCTTTTAGATTATCTGGTTGAAGAAGAGCATGACTTTTTGCCATAAGAGATAATTGCACTCGTAGAAAAGGAGGAGAAATTGGGTAAAAAAATAGGACAAAGTAGGTACGAGTCACATGGCATGTACTATTCAAGCTTGTCATGAGACCCTTTTCCTAGCCTATGGAAGCTCAAAAGGAATAGGTACCAGGTACCCCTTAAAAAAAAGGTGATTAGGAGCTTAAGATGCAAGTATGGAGTTACTTTTAGCTTTGTTAGAGTAAAGGTGTGATAGTTGTGGATCAACTAAGCACATGACCAACGTCTTGCTCTTCCAAACTCTACCGATCGCACATTGATCTTCTCGTTTTGATTATGTTGTTTATTAATACTTTAGGAGATACTATTAATCAATTATGGGCTGGTTAGAGACCTAGGGACTCAAGATGTGAGATTTGATTGTGTTAGATATTATTTAAAGTCGAAATTTGAGGAATGTTCGCTTTAATGCTCACCATGTGGCAATTCACTTTGCCTTTATGTTACCATGTGGCATGACATGTGTTACAGTTTTGCTACACAATGTACATTCAACCAAAAAGTTTTTAGCTTGGTAAGTGGTTAGCTACCACTATATATCTTGTATTAGAATGAGAAAGTTATACTATTTTTGGAAGATGAACAAAAAAATGTTATAATTTTTGTACAACGCTCATTTTATAGTCAACACTTTTCTAATGATCAATTGAGTGCTTCATTGGCGAAGAATCGATTGCTTAGGATATATTTAGTAATGTTTTTATTTATCTTAATTTATGTTCTTTTGTTTCCCGAAACAAAAAAAGAACATAAATTTGTTTGGTAATGTCAACTAAATTTTTTATTTCTCGAAATAGTAAAGTGATCGGAGAATAGATTTGAAACAAAAATAAAAAGTAAAAAAAGAATAGTTTCTTATTCTCAAGAATAATTTATAGAAATAAGTTTTTTTTTCTTTTTTTTTTCTTTTCTTTGTCCTTGGCCCCCACTGTCGCTCACTATTGTCTAGCCACCACTAGCCATCACCGTCGATCGCTGTCATCCATTGCCTACCGTCACTGCCGCAGCCAACGGTGGTGGTTGGCAACGGCAAGCAACCAAGGGCGATGGTTGATGATAGCGACAGGTAGTGGCGGTCGCGGTGAGGAAGAATAACAAAAACCTTAAAAAGTTACACAAATCCTACGTCACAAAAAAATTTGTAGATTGTACCAAACACATTCCTGTCATTTTTTCATTTCACGAATAAAAATTTTGTATAATTATCAAACGCGTTCTTTTACTTAGAAATTATTCCATAAAATAGAAATAAAAAAAGATATTTCTAAAAAGAAATTTTTCTTTGAAACAGAAACATTCCAAACAAACCCTTAAGTGCCTCATCTTGCGACTCGCCTCTACATGGATTTTGAAACTAAATTTTGACTCTGGCATGGCTTTAATAAAAAGAAACTTAGGTTCTACATGGACGATCTTCAATTAACATGGCAAAAAAGGCTTAAAATGATCTCGTTGTGGCTGTTTTGTTTCCCCAAATTGATTTGAAAATGAAGCTCAAATTTTGAGTCTTCTCTTTGAAACTTGACCGAAGAAGAAGAGAGACCGAGGGATCGTCGCTCAACCATTGGAGGAGAGGAGAGAGAAATAGAGGGTTGGAAGAGTAATATGTTCGGAAGATTGGATTCCCATCCTCTCGTACTTGTGGATTTTTCATATATTCCCCCATTTCTTAAGTTACTTTTTTGTTCTTCTTTCTTAACTTTAACTATTTGAAAAATAGAGGGTAGAAACGAGAAAAGTAAAGAAAATAGGGTTTTTAGAAAATCAAGACAGCCTTCTCAAACTGTAGTGGCCAAACAAATTCTAAATAAGCAAGACTCGCATGCAATCAAGAAGGCCTTCACCCAAAAGGAACTTGGATAAAGAGCGGTTCCTAATAGGCATCTAGAATATGCGAAGGTGTAGGAAAGAACCAAGACGTGCACCAAATAAGGGAGACCAATTCTAAGTACGTATATAAAAAATGGAATTAATTCACGAAAGCACCATTTTGCATAACAACAATTTGATTCGGATTTCCATATTTAAGTGTGCTTACGTTAAAGCACTACCAGAATTGTTGACCTCTTGGAAAAATGTCTATCTTATGCGAAAGGACAAAGCTGTGAGGCTCGATACAAGACGGGCTAAAGCTGATAATAGTTCAATTGAGTCAATCCAAAGACGTCGTAGTATAGCATTATGGCAAGATAGCCATGCAAAAATTGGTGGCCTTATAACAAACCATCTAAAGAGGGTGAGGTGTGATGTCCTATAACATCACGCACGGCATATGTCCAATCTGTTGTATAATTTATTTTGACTATTAGCATGTGGAAGTGCAATGAAACCCTCAAAACACATTCTATAAGAAATTGCACAAGTTTGAATGATTTGCACGCACAATTTTTCCATTTATGGCCATCTTCCAAGTATAAGTACAAAAAAGAAACATGATACAACTCAATAACTTTGGGAAGAAGATCGGGTCTTATTGATACTACCCCATGCTCCTACATCCAAAACTTGCCTACACTGGGCCATGATATTATACAATGGGTTGACACTTTTGTCCATCCAAAACTTGCCATCATCGTCGAAACTGGGAGGACCACCGAAGCTCCTAGTGGTCCAACCAACTCCCCATTAATGTTGAAGTATCGGGCAACATAATGATGAGGGATCCACCTCGATACACCTACGTCGATCCATATCACCAAACTATACATAGTATATATGACAGCTAAATTAGGTACAAATACATTGACAGGAACTCCAAACTGCAGCAGGGGAGGGTGATCTATCGTACAAATTTGAAAAATAAAAGGTAAGTTGAACTCTAGTAGATGAAATCTCTAAGTTTAAGGTAAGAAATCATTTTACCACTCAACCCGATATCTACAAAACAATATTAAATTCAAAACAAATACATAATAGCCATGTATGATAAATGTAGAAGCAAATGCACCATCTTTCACATTAAAAACATTGCATAAGATGATTTACTCAAATGCAGGTGAATGAAATAACCTACTATATGATTACATGGCCATTACTACTTAGACATGATACTTGCATTTATACATGACCATAGGCATGTGTCATATTCATTAAGTATATCATCTTTTCTTGACTCGTGGAGCATCCCGACACGAACGGCATCTCTACTTTGAGACATCCTGAGGCATTCCGACTCACGAGACACCTTGACACACAAGGCATCTCAACTCCAAAGCATTCTTACACATGGAGCATGTTGACTTCGAGGTATCTTGACACTCTCGGGGCATCTCAACTCCGAGATATTGTGTCCACTAATATATAGGCGACGTAAACATAACATAATATATATAGTGATCTGCCTTACATCAATAATGAAGTCAATAGTAATTTACCATTTCTTGCATAGCCATTTTCACAATCAACATTTGGTAGGCAACATCATCTTATGCAAATCATTAATGCCATGCCTATTCCATGAATTACTTATATATGTAAAAATAACACACTTACCTCTTTTCCAGTTCTCATGCATACAATGATAACATTCTTAATCGATAACGTGAACATTAACAACTAAAATGATTGGCAATGTGAACATCGACAACCAAAATGATCAACAATGTGAACATTAACAACTAAAGTAATCGTTAACGTGAATATCGACAACCAAAATAATTGATAATGTGAACATCGATAGCATAATTAATTGGCAACACTTAGCTTGTAAATTAGTAACTTAGTTGAATTACTGAAATATCACTTTCTAGTTTAATTTCTTCATTTTCACTAGTTATACTACCGAATCTCATAGAAGTCCATTAATCACAATATCGGCATGTTAAAACTCATTGAATTAAGTCAAACGAACACAATGATTCAACTCGCAATCACTATAACGTTCTCGCACTTAACATGTCAAAGTTCAAACTAAAATTAATAATCATCAAACAACCAAGTTAAGAGTACTAACTAGATCATTTTAGCTTAGTCCCTAGAATATTTACTTACCTTGAATGAAGACTTTTTTAACTCAAAATCTTAATCACCTTCAAGACAAAATAAACAAAAGTAAAGATTTACAACTCTCACTCTTTTTAATCAACAAAACTAGTATGATAAAATGAAGAGAAACCCAATAATTCACCTTCTAAACAATTGAAAAAGTGAAATTAGAAGCTTTAACAACAAAAGAGTGGAACCCTTACTTTTATTCGGAAGATTGGAAAGCGAAATAGAAGAGGAAAGTGATAGAACATCTGTTTTCTTTATAAGAACAAGTTGAAGCTCTCTCTTGAAATCTGAGCACTTATAATTAGCTTGTTCAGTTAAAGAACGGATGTATATAATAAACTATATTAGAGTTATAAAGGGATAGGATATTTTGACCAAGGTTAAAAAGCAATGATGGCTTAGAAATACTTAGGAATGAAAGCACATGACCAAGGGGGATGTACCTGAAGACTACTTAAGAGTTAAATCATAAAAACAAATAACAATGGTTAAAAGTGATGATGACATAGATTAAAATACTTGGTGGTTGTTGAGAGAGAGGTGTACAAATCAAAGGGTAACACTAGGCTTAGTTATATGGTTCTGGAGTAGATATCTTGACAATTTACTCAATTGTCTTGTCCTTTGGTAAATAGACAATGAAACTAGCGTCCATTCTCTATACTAATGATTCCGAAAGATATTTTCAATCCACTAAAGCATTCTGCAAAAACTACTAAACATCAGGAGAATTTACAACTTAGTAAAAATATGTAATTCAAAGCATATCAATCCCTATTTACAACTAATATGGTAGTAAATCAACTATCATCACTCTACACCATTAGTGTACATGTGATCATCTATCAATTTAATCTTAACACATTTTTTTTTTTTTGGTAAAGGTAATAAATATATAAATAAAGTTAAGGCAATATACAAAAGATCGGCACCAAAAACCTACACTCATTCCTCAAAAGGAGACAAAGTGTAGGGGAGCCAATGTAAGAGGCCACAAAGGCAAACAAGGAAGCCACAAGGGCACAACAACAAAACCAACAAGCGGAAAGAGATAACAACAAGGTTGACAAAAAAAACCATTGAACTCCAAATTGTGACAAAAAACCAACGCTCGTATTTTCCGTATGTCACGAAATTAATATCCAACTTGAGATTTTATATGTGCCTTTCACTATTCCAAGCTAATTTATACTTTACTTTACATCCTAAAATTATTACTGAAACTAGAAAATTTTGGATGTCACATGATGAGTGGTCGACGGGATTAGAGGGCTTGAACAAGGAGCGGCTTTTGGTGGCTCTCACCGCTTGCTTCAGCGAAGCTGATGAGCAATCGAAATTGCACCAAGAAAGCTTTAAGATACCTTATAAAGAACAAAGAATTCACGGCTATTTGCTTTGACTGCAAAGAAGAGTTCTAGCCGCAAAATTGAGGGCTTCCAACAAGCTCTAACTTTTTCTTTTCCATTCTAACCCTAATTTTGCTTTTATCCATAGGACAAAAAAGACTTTTTTTCGTATCGATTTATTTTCCAAATGGATTTTTCTAATGAGCCACGTCAGCCGAGTTATAATGAATTTAATGTCACGTCGAGTTTCCTAATAGCACAAATTATCGACAACACTAAAAATAATTGATTTTTCACCAAAACGGCACTCAAGTGATCGCTCTAAAAAATCTTACAATTAAAGCGAGCGTTGACTCAAGTGATCGCTCTAAAAAAATCTTACCATTAAGGGGAGCGTTGCAAGAGAGTCACGCCACTCTTCTCTATTTCTGAATCAAGCCCACGCTACTGGTGCAACATTTAGAGAGGCCCGATAACCCGACCCGACCCGACCCGGACCGGAACGATTGCCCGACCCGGCCCGAAGATCGCGCCAAGCTTATCCTGAATCCTGGGAAGATCGGGGGGGCATAAACGTAAAAACGTGCCTTCGTCTTCCTCTCTTCCCCATCTCCTCATCTCTTCCCCAAAAAAGAAAAGAAAATTGAAAAAAAAAAACAAAGAAAAGGAAAAGACAGCAAGAAAATCGAATATAATTTTATTTTTCTTTTGCAAGTATAAATATCAAGGGATAAACCGGGCGGAAATGGCTTTGAGGGGGGTCCCAATCGACGAACAACGCAGCGCAGATGCAGCGAAATCCTCTGGATCATTGATTCTCCCTCCCTTCCCCCACGAGTTAAAAGAAAAATCAATCAAGGAATTTCTACAGGGAACGAACAAAAATTCAACGAGCTCCCGGATTCGTTATTGCCTCGCCCCGCCCCGCCCGTCGATTTCGCGTAAGCGGCGCGGTTTTCTGGGGATTTTGTTATCTGGGTTTTTGTTCTGGGGCGGTAATGGTATCTGGGTCGGAGAGATCTAGCTCAATTTCGGATTCGATTGGGGGAATTGAGTTAGGGTTTCGATTTAGGGTTCCGATTCGCGCCACCGACGCGGTCCCTTTTTTCCGCGCGTCGATTGGTTTCTTGTTGTTGTGACGGGACGCGGTTTTAGGGTTTCTTTTTTTTTTCTTTTTTTTTTTTGGGGTGGGCGGGTGTGGTTTCAATCGTTATTTTTGTTGATTTATCTTTTATGGCGTAATTCGGGGTGCGTTCTGTGTATCTCTTTTTCGACTTGGGTTCTGCTTCTTGTTTATTGTTGCCGGCGTACGTACTGTGTTGATTGATGGTCACAGGTGTAGAAATGGCCCGTGGGTTTTTTGTCATGTTGATATTGTTGCATGCTGCTTTGTAAATTATGGGTTTTTGCCCCCGTTTCTTTGGGTTGTTAGTGGTTTCGAAGCTCGGCCGGGATTGCTTGGTTGAAATTTGGAGTCTTTTCGGTGCTCCGTCGATTGAATTTTGATGGGAGATTGTTGATTGTCATGGGAAAGTTCTTTTATCATCCGGTGTTTGGTCAATCTGAATGTTGTGCAGTAGGGATAGGATGCTAGAGTTCCAGAGTTTGCAAATTGTTCAAGGGTTGTGCTAGCATCTTGACGAGCCTGTGAATGATAATTGTTAAGTTGAAATAATAATAAACATCAATGGATTGGCATTTTCGAGCTGTTTTGACTACAAGAACTGGTGTATGACTAGCAACTCGAGGTCTTGTGCTTGGTGGTTGACATTTCACTGTGAACTGAGTTGCATATGTCGTGGTTTTCTTTTCTTTGCCATCTCTTTCTGGAAGGTGTCTGATTTATATGTTCGATGCTGCTCAGACTATCTGGGTGCGGACTAGCTGAAGCAATGTTGCTTTTGGTTTTAGGGTTGGTTGGGTTACATGTCTCAGCACCAAGAGTATCCGATGGAATACGCAGCAGATGATTACGATGTGGGAGAAGTAGAAGATGATATGTACTTCCATGAAAGAGTAATGGGCGATTCAGACACCGATGAGGATGAGGAATATGATCATCTGGTTCGAGTCGTTAACTCTTAGTTTTTCTCCTCCCCCTCCTACTCTCTGAATTTGTTGTGTTGTTGTTGTTGTTTTTTTTTTTTTTTCCTTCTTCTGCTTTTGTCTAGCTGCATGATGAGATCTCCTTGCAAAAGTTTGTTTATATCAGTTGGGGCTATTTCTGGATCATTGTAAATTCACCTATATCAATTGAGAACTGTAGTGAGACGGATTGTGTTGGCTATGGCAGGATAATAAGATTACCGATACCTCTGCTGCTGATGCTCGGAGAGGTAAAGATATCCAGGGGATTCCTTGGGAAAGACTGAGCGTCACTCGTGAAAAATACAGAAGAACTAGAATAGAGCAGTACAAGAACTATGAAAATGTACCACAATCCGGAGAAAGTTCGGAAAAGGTATACATCTTCAAGTTCTACAGTACTGGGTAGCAATTCTTTTCTCGAAATTGGGCTTACTTGCATCATCCTTTTCTATTTTTATTCTACTAAACAGGATTGCAAACCCACAAGAAAAGGCGGAAACTATTATGAGTTTTGGCGAAACACAAGATCTGTGAAGTCCACAATCCTTCATTTTCAAGTATGTTTATACTTCCGTCTTGTGATCTTATCTTCTTGTTGTGAGGATGTTGAATTCTGCAAGTTGATTCTTGTTGGTTACTCCCCAAGTTTCATGTAGTGGAATTTCCTCTTCTTTGTTTTTTTATTTTTTTGGTCTTTATCCTCTTCTCCTTAAGCAGGTGTACTCTGGTTGACCAGGAATTTCTTTTGGAAACTTATGAATGTACATACGTTCTTGGATGAGAAATTGGCTGTAGGTTTAATGTCATGTCACCAAACTGATAGTGAGGGACATCCTATAAAAATGGGAAGACTGTAGAACTCGTGCTTTCCCTTAGCTGTGAGCTGCTACTTCTTTTTGGAGTCCTAACTTTGAATAGGTACAGTATGTGCATCAGGTGCTTAAACTTTAACTGGAGCTTGACAATGTTGCACGAAGTTCTGCATGCAATTGTTTTCAGGATAAGAGATAATTTAGGTTTGGACTAGTCATTAATGGCAAAGTATTTTGTGGTGAAATGTATTTGTCCATGATTGAGTGAAACTTATTTTGGCTGTTGAGATTGTTGAGGATACAAAAGCATTAGGCTTCTTTTTTGTTTGTTTTTCAATCGTGATGTTTTGCTTGTGTGTTGTCTCCTGTTCTGTTCAGGGGGAACCAACTTTAAACTTGACAGTGTACATATATTTTAGCAACTGGAGCTTGTGTTTGCTTTAGAGTACACCTCAAATTTGGGGCTGTTATTGCCAATTGCTATTATGGACATGGCTACAAACTGTTTCTTTTCTCTTTCAGTTTCAGGAATTCCTGACACATATCTTGTCATCCTAAATTTTTGTTGTTAAAACCTCTCTTGAACCATTACCTGGAATTGCAGTTGAGAAACTTGGTTTGGTCCACAACAAAGCATGATGTTTACCTTATGTCGCACTTCTCGATCATTCACTGGTCGTCATTGACTTGCAAGAAGACTGAAGTGCTTGATGTTTATGGACATGTAGCTCCTCGTGAGGTACAGGAATATTATGTTGCATTACATGCAGGAACATAGTGATCTATGCTCTGGAAGTTCTTATTTAATGAGACAGTCTTGGGATTTTTATTGCTTTTCATTGTAGAAACACCCTGGAAGTCTCTTAGAGGGTTTTACACAGACACAAGTCAGTACTCTTGCAGTACGGGATAAATTACTGATTGCTGGTGGTTTCCAGGGGGAGCTTATCTGTAAGGTAATATCTGGGCCAAAGCACAGTTAAGGTCATCTTGATATTTGTGTTTCCTCTAGAATTGTCAATATTTAATAAACAAATGTTTATAAGCACATGATTTTAGGGCATTACTGAGTTTGCTTGTAGAACCTGACAGATGCAACTGCGAACACCATGTTTTATTTCTTTGTTTTGACTTGTTTAATTCAGTGCACTCTGTTGTCTTTTTGTGTGCTAGTGTGTAGTTAGAATTCTCACTCATGCTGAATTACTGACTGAGCAAATGTTTGTACAACCCCAGTTGGATTCATTCATTTAAGTTCCTTATTTGTAGCTCGATTGTAGGTTTAGGTTCTCATGACATAATTATTCTTCGTAAAGCTATTGCAAGTCCATCATTTTTTGTTTTGGTGACTGCTGATGATCCTCTTTTGTGGGTGCAGAACTTAGATCGTCCTGGTGTTAGCTACTGTTGCAGAACAACTTATGATGATAATGCTATCACTAATGCGGTTGAGATTTACGATTATCCCAGGTTGCCTTCCTGATGCATTCTGTTCTCATCTTGATGTACATTTACTAGTTTATTTTGTTTGTGGATGTTTGTGTCAGGTGTGCTGTCAGACAGCAAGTGTGTCTCAACAAGCTATTCTTTTACAGTTTATTTGAATTTACGTAATGTGTAGTTAAGGTGGAGCCATCATTTTAACTCCTTAAATTTCCTTAATGTTTTATTGTCAGTGGTGCCGTACATTTCATGGCATCGAATAATGACTGTGGAGTCAGAGATTTCGACATGGAGAAATTTGAGCTCTCCAGACATTTCACCTTTCCTTGGCCAGTGAATGTAAGCATTTTCTCCGTGACTCCTTGCACAAAATAAGATATCTTAACCTTTAATTGGACATAGACTAAATATTTCAGCTGCCATGAAGTGAATATCTTGAATTAATCTCATGTTGCAATTGGTTTTATGAAATCATTATGCTTGCATTTGGAACTCATCCGTCTTCTGCTGCCTAGCCATTGTAGAAGGGCCTTTGTCTTCCAGTTTTTATCATCTTGTGTTGTTGTAAACTTTTGAGTTATTAGCAAGGATTGCCCTCATCATCTACCTTAAGTTATGCCATGGCTAAAATTGTGGGAACGCTGATGATTTGCATTTTTGGAACGAGAAACCATAAAGTGCTTGTGAGCTGTGTAAGTATTCATTTAAAAAATAACTTCAGGATATGGAGCTTCTAGTCTCTCTGCGATGCATCTAGACTAGTACACGATGTTTGCCCATTTCTTTTCAGGTTTCTTAACCTCTATAACAGGAGTAGAACATGAAAAAAAACCTCTATAACAGGAGTAGAACATGTAGTGAAGTGAAAAGAGTGCCTGCCAGGCCATGAATTAGACATGTTTAGATCATTGGAATTCTGTATAGAGGTTTCTCGTAGATCTGCTCCAGTGTGCAAAGCTTGGGATGGCTTATCAAGCAAGGCTCTTTTGTATTGTAACTGAAATTTAACTTTTATCCGGTAGACATACAAAGTGAGGAGATCATGATGCATTAGTGTCTGTAGAAGACCATAGATCATCCATGTAATTCAGTGCTGGATATTGGGTGGAAGTTGAAGTTTGTAACTTGTTTTGTTGGCTAATGTTTCCTTTGTGCCCGCCTTTTTTTTCACAGAAGTCTACCTGCTAATGTTTACTTGCTAAGTTTTTGAGGTTTTTTGTTTTTTTTGAACAGCATACTTCTCTGAGTCCTGATGGTAAGCTCCTCGTCATTGTTGGTGACAACCCTGAGGGGATATTGGTGGATTCTCAAAGAGGAAAGGTAGTTACTTTCCTTCCCTTCTCTTTCTGTCCCTGCCTCTGCCCCCTTCCCTGAAAAGCAAACCTAAATGTAAACGAGAAACATGAAAATAATGCCTGTAAATCCTAAGCATGCTCTATTTGTACTTGAGGATTTTGGATAAGATTTTCCCTGATGAGATGTGTAACTTCAAGCTTTTGCAATTGTAGACTATTAGGCCACTACAAGGGCACTTGGATTTCTCATTTGCATCTGCATGGCATCCGGATGGTCACATATTTGCCACTGGAAACCAAGACAAGACTTGCCGTATCTGGGACATTCGCAACTTATCAAAGTCCGTTGCTGTACTCAAGGGCAACCTTGGAGCCATCCGGTCCATTCGGTTCACATCCGATGGGCGATTTATGGCCATGGCGGAGCCTGCTGATTTTGTCCATGTCTATGATGTGAAGAGTGGGTATGAGAAGGAGCAGGAGATCGATTTTTTTGGCGAGATCTCTGGTGTGTCTTTCAGCCCTGACACTGAATCACTATTCATTGGGGTGTGGGATCGCACCTATGGCAGTCTCCTTCAGTATAACCGATGCAGGAATTATTCATATCTCGACTCCATGTAGTGAGGAGATGCCTGCACCGTTTCTTAACTAAATAACTGCAATTATATAGGATTCTTGGAATATGGCTAAAGTGGCTTCAGCGCATTGTGTAAATGTAGATAGGTGATATATTTCTCGTTGCAATGTAGGGTAAGAGAACAAGTATGGTGTTACTTGGTGGATCATTGTCTTCCTTCTTTAGGTCATAGAATGCTGGCTCTTCATTGGAGGGTTGAGCGAGAAGAGAGAGAGAGAGAGAGAGAGAGAGAGAGAGAGAGAGAGCTTTATGGTGATGAGTGTTCTGTCGTTTGCAGAATAATGGAGATGTATTTAGTAAAGGTTGGTGGTGTTTGGGTGAAGATTGAGGCAAACCCTTCTCATTGCCAATAAGAACCCTATTCACTTTCTCTGTCAAAATTGGTGGATATTTTTGGCTCTTTCCCTTTCTCCAAAATTTTATACTGTTCTCTTCATATTAGCAATACTCTAATGTCTCATGAGGACGTAAATAGAGTCAGCCAGCATTTTTGGCTCATCTATAAGCTGGTGCGGAACTCATGTGATTGCAATGTTCTCTAAAGTGATGGACGTGGGAGAACTTATGTCAACATGACTTAAGATCAACAGTTTTGGTTATGTAGGAGTAAGCAATGTTTCATGCCATTTTGGGCATTGTCAGCCTCGACGGCCGTTGTCATCACGACTCCAGATCTTCAATGGAAATTTTGCTTTTCTGGTCTAAGTAGATCTATGTCAGAAGAAAATGATCTATTCTTCTGTCAGAAAACTTGGCTTTGGATGACTTTCACGTTCAACATGACTTTCTTTGGTTTTGATTTAAGTTGTGGCTTCTGGCTTTTGATTTTGTTATTGAATACTGTAGTCAACGAAATTACAATTTAATGCTTGTAGGAATGCTGTGATATTGCTTTAAGCTATAACTAACAATTTCGATGTCTTGCTGTTGATATTTCACATATATCCGAAGTCAATAAGCCATGAGCTGACTAGGATAAAGGTTTTTTTTTAAACTCTTTTTACATAGCGAGTTTACTACCTAAAAAGTACTGATACTTTTTGAGAGTTTTTTAATCGTGTCAGATACTTCATGACACTCTGACACTCAATCAATAGGTGTTGGAAGATTCGATACTCGGTCAATTCTTTCGATACTTCTCGACATGCGAGTTAGGAATTTCAATAATGAGTTCGGCCGGCACTTATGAGGTTCATTTTGAAAATTTTCTATAAATAATGGATCAAAATATAAATATATAAAAAATAAAAATGAAGGATAAATAAAGAAAAAAATATAGTCTTTTCTTCTCTTTTGACTCTTATTTTCGGTAATACATAATTAATCTCCCAGTTTGTTTTTTCTCTTTTCTTCCAACACGTTGTGGATTACTTGGTTTTTTTTTCCTCTAAGTTTTATGGATTATTGGAATTAAGTTGAATTTGTCAAATTGAAGTAACGAATGATATTGATAAATTATGGATTAATATTTTTAGTGTAAATTCATTCTAAACTCTTTTTTTTTAATTAGTTATTCATTTGTGAACTTGAATCAAATTAATCTAATAAAAATAATCAGAAAAACGATAATTTATCATGTTATGATGGAAATCGAGTCTAGCCTTTTAATGTAGTAGGATTAGGCTGTTCTTCCTAATTGCCAAGATCTCTCAAAAATGATTATAATAGTTCTTCCTAATTGCCAAGATCTCTCAAGAATGATTCTGGACAATATCACTTGGTTTGGCTTGCTAAAGTTTCTAGAAGAGAATTTCACAACAAGGTAAGTTCATCTTAGGGACTTGGTTCGCAACATTGCAAAATTGCTGATTTCACTACAATCAATGTTGAAGAAAAATCCTCTACCTTCGGGAAAGTCCTAGACCAAAGTAATTGCCGAACCTACGGAGATCATGTAGACTCCTCCCCCATTGCAAATTCCATTTATAGGAAAGAGAATCTTATAACGTGTATTAATGTATCGGAATTCTCTATTTTTTGATAAATAACGTGTCAGCGTGTCGTGTAATATTGTATCGTATCGATGTCGCATGTTGGTGTTGATACTATTTAGTTTACTACCAAGAAAATGGACTATGATGGTGGCTTGAATAAATTAAAGATCTGATTTGAACCCTCAAGGCAACAATTAGGGCTCATTTATTCATTTTCTTTAGCAGCGAAATGTTTTGTAATTTGGGAATTCAAATATCTAATTATAATTACAATTTGGTGAAGACAATAATTGCAAGTATAGAATTTCTAGGACAAACTATAAAACGTGCTTTTTTTTTTGGTCGGAATAGAGCAGGAATTCATTTCACCATATAAAACATTAGTTGAAAGACTCGTGCTTAGTAAAGAAAAGAAAAAAAATGACTCTTTGAAATTTATTTTTGATAATATAATGAGTATATGACTATAGCCGTATTATATTAATTTAAGAGTTTCTCTCAAACCATATCTTGTTTATTTGCAATCTGCCCATTTTTAATTATTTAGTAATATCTATATCAAAACTTACTTCAAATTATGTTTTCTTCTCAAAAGCAATATGTTGGTTAGTAATGTTTTTTTTTTTTTCTCACTTGCCTATTCTGAAGTGACAAGATCTTGCACGAGATTTTTCTGTGTAACGCATCAAGTATTGAAATTTTCTTAACATTGAATTTCTTAAGTAACGATTAGATGCATAATATGGCTTATAGATTGAAATGAGAACTAATAATTTAATCAACTCGATTAACTACAACTTTATTACTTTAGAAAGCACGGTACGATGTATATATTCTTAAAAATCTAAATTGTATATTTCCTTTTTCATGAAATTATCTATCTATATTAAGGGTAATCGGTTCCTGCTCTGATCAGATTCCAAAGTGGAACTGGGAATAAGACCAATGGGACCAGGAATCGAATTGGACTATCGGTCTAATCCGGTTTGGTCCGATCCGAAGGAACCAACAACTTTTTTATTCCATGAAAATTTTAGTTTAAATTTAATTTATGTTTAAGAAATAAAATAGTCTATTTTAGGATTTATTACTATTATATATATGTTAAAAAGTCAATCTTGATTCGGTTTCCCCCAAAATCAGGAACTGGACTAAAAATCACTAGTTTCATTTTTATCGAACCAAAGACCGAACCGATGCCTTCGGGGATAGACCAAATCGGCCGGTCCAATCAGGTCTCTGTCCGATATGCTCACCTCTTATCTGTGTGTATACCTTTAGAGATAAGTGATAACTCTTGTTAACTTTCCCACTAAAGCAAGAAAGACAAGACTCCATCTTGTCAAGCTTCAATGGCAGCAACAAAACTTCACCATTCAATGCCAGCTACCCACCTTATAATAAGTTTAAAAGGCGGAAGGCAACTGGCTGAGCAAGTTTCAAGTTTCTGGATGGATGAAATTCCTACGACAAAGACAAGTTGCTCTGCTCATCCGCTGGAAAATAAACAAGATGCCTATCGGATAAGACATTTTAATATTGACATGTTGATGGTTAGTCAACGCAATTACTCCATCCCTCATCCTGTGTGTTCCACAAACCTCGTTTGAATCTTTCATCTTCCTAAATCTCTCTTCCTCGAAGTCAAGACTCCAGCTCACCTCTTCTTGCTTCTTCCTGGAAGCTCTCTCTACTTCCTGGTATAATTTGTTTGTAATACTCTCTCTCTCTCTCTCTCTCGTTAGTTTAGCTTGATCTTCTTTGCTTCAGATCCGATTCTTGCTGGTTGCCACCTTAAACTTGCAGGGGCTGTGTTGTATTTATCTGTTTGGTGTTGGCTTGTTTCTTTTGTTGCTGGGTCAGATGGTAATCCCTCTTGCGTGTTGGCACTTTCAGTGCTCGGGCTCAGTTGGGTTTTAAATATTGTCTAAAAAAAAAAAAAAGAAGAAGAACCCATTATTTTGTGCTTGTTCAACTATTGTAGAGTTTGGACCTTTGTTACTATTTTTGCTTTCTACCTTTTCCCTGGTAAGGTGATTACTTCGCTTAGCTGAATCATTATGTCATTTAGTTATACTGGGCACTTGATTAGCATTTGAGCTCAACAACGGCGATGAAGTTTCTGAAATTTTATATAGGGATATGTTGAAATCCTATTTCAGTGCTGACATGTTTTGTGTTCTTTTGGGTTTTAGAACGAAGCCAATTGATGGCTAGCAAGAGAATTCAAAAGGAACTACAGGATTTGCAGAGAGACCCTCCAACCTCATGCAGTGCTGGGCCGGTGGGAGAAGACCTCTTCCATTGGCAAGCAACCATCATGGGGCCGCCTGATAGCCCGTATGCCGGTGGTGTTTTCTTCATAACGATCCATTTTCCGCCTGATTACCCATTTAAACCTCCCAAAGTCAACTTCCAAACCAAGGTTATTTCATGACCTCTTCTTCCATGTAATGTTTGTTTTGTCTGCTATAATGTTGTCCTTTTTTAATGCTGGTTTTTGTTTCTGCGCACATCTTCTCTTTAAATTGTTCAGTTGTGCTTATTTCTGAATTAGATTGCATGTTCTTATTCCCTTAAATTGCAGAACCAAGTCATTGTTCTAGCGACTTGGTACTTTGTGTAAGTGATTATAATGGAGAACTGGAAACTGCACATTTATTTGTTGGAAAACTGACAGGCTGTACCCTGCTGGTCAGAGAGCATCTCAGTCATTAGCACAATGTTTCATGTCCTCATGCTTGCTTCTATTGCATAAATTGTTGTTATTTTGTCAGAATTTCAGCTTAGACTTTCTATATTAACAAGCTTAAAATTATTTGATTGATGTGCTTGTATGTTATAAAACAAATTATGTCTTTGTTAAGAAGGTGCACCTACATTCCCTCCCGAACTGTTATCAATCAGTGCAGATCCTGCTTACTTGTACTTGTGTTTTTAGTCGCTGTCTTGATTACTTGGATAGGCTTTTTTGCTCAAGAGATGGACACCTCAAAGTAGCATCTTTTTTGGGGCTTGGCAAGAGAATCTTGATTTTTGGCAAAAGAAATCAAATGCTGGGCAGGACAGTAATCTATATATGTCAATAAAGCTATTCTTCTTGATTTTGAAGCTGCTCTTACTATTTGTATGTAGGGTTGTTGTCTAGATTTGTTTTTGTTATAGTTTTATCAGTCTTAGCATCGTGACATTATTCTGTCCCTATTTCTTCTGTCTACTGTAGGTTTATCACCCCAACATCAACTCCAATGGCAGCATATGTCTTGACATTCTCAAGGAACAATGGAGCCCAGCATTGACCATTTCAAAAGTCCTCCTTTCCATCTGCTCTCTTCTCACTGACCCCAACCCAGACGACCCTCTAGTCCCTGAAATTGCTCATATATACAAACACCAGAGAAGCCGATATGAGGAAACAGCCAGGGCATGGACACAGAAGTATGCCATGGGTTAAAGATCAGGTCCTGCCATGTTAAGATGCTTGTTGGAAACTGAACCTACATGATGACTGAGACTTGTAGGCAATTAAAAATGCTGATAAGCATGTTTTAGAATCTAGATTATGGTGAATCAAGCCCATCATAAGTGTCTGAAGTTTTTCTCTGTATTTGCAGAACTATTTTGCTTTGATTATTGCTGTTTGTGTGCTTGTCACTTTTTGGCTCTTCAGTATGCTGGCAATCTACTAGAATGTCGGATTGGGTATTGTAGAAATTGTCTGTTGAGGGTCTTGTTGCAAATATTAACTTTGAAAAATCTTCTGATTCTCTAACATAGCGCAGTAGAACTCCTTTCCATGTTCTTTCAAAAATGGTGTGATTATAGCCCTCAGTGAACTGCTAGCTCTGTGTAGTTGAGATAACCAGGTCCATGTCTACTACTGAAGGACTAATGTTATTTTCAGATCCTTATAGAAGTATGAGTAACTTTCTTTAGTGATGAGGTAATCATCAATGAAACATGCTTTCAGAAAATCATGATTCTAGTTGCAGAGTGGAGTTGTGAGAGCATTGATGTTCATGGACTATAGCTGCAGTTGGATGAAGAAACATTGCTTTTGATCAAGGCATGATGTGCTTACAGTCCTTTTTTTTTAGTTTTTCATTTCTGATATATTTTTCACTTCAATGTATCTTACAGTCCGAGGGCATCAATTTCTAAGAGGATCCTGGATTATCCTCAGATTTGGACCATACACTTTAATATCCAAAGCCACACAAAAAAAATCATCCTCTCTAGGTTGTAACAACTTCATCTAGATTTTCCTTGGCACCTTCCCGTTCCCATTTCTCTGCAATTTGTTTGAGAATAGTTTCTTCTTCTGCTTCTAGTTCTTGCATGTGCTCCTCAAAGGCCATCACCAATTCCTCGGTGAAGATGTTGTCCTCGGTTGCCTCGCATGGATTCTCAGACTGCGGCAAAGAATAGGTGCCGAACTTAGGAGTTGCGTAGGCTCCAGGAGAGTAGACTTGCCCTCTGGCGGGAATCCATTCTCTTAAGCTCGCAACTGCTGGGAATTCAATTGTGGTTGGGATTGCAAGTGATTCTAGCCCTCTTGCAATGGCCTTTCTCTTGAATCCTCCCTCTATCACGCATCTTTCTTCTTGAACAACATCATCTTTGGCAGTTAACTCATCGCTTGTGCGGGACTCCAGTGAACTTGGGATCACTTCTTTGCTTTCTGATCCTGAAGCTGATAGTGCGATTGAGTTATCTTTTACAGCTTCATCGTTTACAATGGTCTTGTCCACCAACACATCATCCTTTTGTGGTGTTGTATCCATTATCTTGATATTGCAGTTGTTCTGAGCGCTGTGCATTGAAGATTCAAGGGATGTTATATTTTCTTGGTTCTCTGCGACATTATCATCATGAGGAGAGCTTGCTGACAAAATCCTATCCAGCAATGCATCGTATTCCTCAACCGTATGAAAGCTTCTTGACCGCCTTACACCTTTGTACTCCCACTCGGTTCTATCTCTACTTTTGCCATAGTTCTCAGCATTGGCTGAAGGCATTTCTTCTTCAAAAAATGAATGCCAACTTCTGGACCGTTTAGGAGGTTCAACGCTATAGGATTCTGAATCTTCATGGATGAGCTGTGAAATTGTAGGCTCTGTGTGATATCCGTCTGTTCCTTCTTCTGAAACTGCTGAGCAATCACAGTTCCTATCAATCTCAGAAGTAGCTTCAGTTGATCTGGGGCCCGTTTTCAACTCTGAATTGATACTTCCGGACCGGAGCCGGTTGGCTACTGTGTTAGCAGTACAAACAAGTGTGAGGAATTGGTCGCTTCCCTTGTTAGAGCTGAATATATCTTCCAGCGCCATTAAGGATTTTCCTGTACTCCGCGAGCTCCGGTTCAGCTCTTCTCTGTAGCTAATTGACCGTGACACAACTTTTGAGGAAATGCAGCCCATTCTGATTGAGGTAAGTATCTGCAGAAGCGAAGTTCTTGAAGATTGCTATTGAGTTATGGCATCTGCACAAAGGATAAGACCTCAGGTTTAAATCCTTGAAATGGGGGGAAGTCTTGTGTTTTTGAATCCGCACTAACCCATTATTAAATTAGCAAGAAGAAGTGCGCATTGCCTCACCCTAGAGCGATTATTCTTTTATTGTCACTTTTGAGTCTATTAACTACACGTCCTATGGACGTGAGCTTTCTGGCTAACAAGCAATTCTAGCCAAGTGTTTTAGAGAAAAGAAAAAAAAAAGGAATGGAACAAATGTTATAAAATTTTGGAAATGGGGTGACATAGATTCAAGATTTTAAAGAGAACATATTAAAATCCTCTGCACCATTATAGAAAGACAAACATTCAGTAAGAAAGTGCAGAAACCAACACGATGTTCCGATTTTGGTTGTTGGGACTCCGGAGTTGGTATTGAATATGGAATAACATACAAATACGAGGCGGCGAATGTTGTGATCTTGTCAGTCCAATGTCGATGACAGTTTTTTGGCGGCATATTGCAAGCCATTTGGATTTTCTCTATTCTTTATGCTATTTGGTTGAACAGGACCATTTGCCTCCTTTATTGCCGCTAATAGTGGGGATTGCTCATTGCTCAATGACATTGGAATCTGGAACAGGGCCCACTCCTTTTCCACCTTCTAAGTTTTCTAGACAATGGAAAGGAAACTCACCGCCCAGGAAACAAGGACTAGACAGAGAAACTCATCTTCAAATTGAATTTCCAAAGGTCTCTTTTCTTCAGCACGGTATCTTTCAGGGAGAGAAACATATTTATGTTGTCTCTTTTTCCTTTAATAACAGAAGAAATTTTACTCTCCTTTATCAAAAAGAGAGAATTTGTTCCCATCCAATTTTCTAGCTGAGTGAAAAACGCAAAATCTTAATCTTAGGGGTTCCAAGGACCTTATATTCATGGTGCGCCCACAAGTTAAAACTTTGATAGTCAAGCGGTCATTGCCTCGACGGCATCGGATCATACAATTGAACTTTAAATCTTAGAGTGGAAAGAAGAAGAAATTCTAGTCAAAGTTGTCGGACATTTATGTACCAGAAAGAGAACCGTCAGATCTTGCCTTGCAGCATTGGAAGTAGAATTTTTCACAACATTAATGCAGAAGTCTCAGAGAAGTTAGGTGTATTTGTCGATGTCTGAATGATGCATGAATATAGAAATTGATTGTCTTGAGACCAATTCTTTTTGCCAGTAAAGAGAAAGCTAGAATCCTAGGAAACAAGAAGCAGACAATCTTTTCGAATGAAACATTCAGGTCCATTTTCTGCAGTATACTGTCAGATGGGATGAGAGAGAGATCTTCATGGAAGTCAATACACTTGGCGGTGGAAAGAAAGAAGGAACAAAAGGAAGATGGATGAATCTTTCAAATAAACGTACCACACAACCGTTAGTCGAAGCGGAAATTCTCTGGTTGCTGATGAGCCGGTCGTGGCCAACTTCGAATTGATCAGGACTCCCAACTCTCAGTTCACAGCAAAGACGTGGACATGGGGGCATAAGAGCGAGTGAAAGGTGCCAGGAAGAGAACTTTTAGCAGAGTGATAGATCATGAAGAAATCATATGGTGTTGTAGCCGTGTGAAAGGTGGCAGAAAAGTCAAGTTCAGGCTGTTGGAGATGAATTGACTAATTTAATGACAGACAAGAAAGAATCAAAGTTCAAACTTTGAAATCTTCCAACCAAACACATAATGTATTAAAGTTAATTGGGCCTGTTCTTATTTTATGTTATCACATTCACATATGGAAAAGCCTATGAGGACTTAAGGCTGTGTGCCCATCAATGGCCTGCACGTTCGCTGAGGCCCTTTATCCACATGAGGTCACTGCACATGGTATGATGTCCATAGCTAGCTCTTTGGCTCAAAGACATCATAGAATAAGTTCAACTTTCTGATCTTTTGTGACTTGTTTTGAAATCTTTGAGCCAGGGCACTCCTATATTTTATTTTATTTTCGAGTGAGATAATTTTTTTTTAACATTTGAAAATGTTCAGATTTTGACTTTATCCATTTTAATATTTGAAAATAAAATATAGGAGTGCCAGTAAGACATGTAAATAACCGACAAGGTTATTGGGCTACAGACAACACAATACCAAGTATCATCTTGAGTGACAAGCACAAACAAAATACCAAGTATCATCTTGAGTGAGAAGTGTCACGTGGCGAGCACAAAAGCAACAGTCTCTTAGCTCTAACTTTACCTATACATAATAAATAGATTCTTAATTTTCTCTCGTGAGTCGTCGGATTTTAAATCAAACCAGTAGATGCGGCTAAGAAGCCGTCAGTACTACATGTTTAGCCTCTGTTTTGTTTTATCATTGATTTTCATCTGATGCAACTTTAGTGATGGAAAAGAATTTGCTGTCCATGCATTCGAATCAAGGTAATTATGTCGATTTAATGGTCAGAGTTTGCGCGGTGTGGTTTGTATCGCGTGCGAAACCCGTTTTCAGTGAATAATGTAAGCTCTTCTATTAAGTTCAGTTACATAAACAGCTCTTGTGAGGTAGCGATTCTAGAGACCTTGCCAATGTAGTACACCGAAATCCTACTTGCCATATTCAGAGGCTTCTATTTGCTTTCAAATGATTAAGAGTTGTTTCTTATGTATCTCCGAAGATAAAGATACCGTCACGTCAAAGCAAATGAGGGATACTCAGACCGTAGATCAAAATGTAGTTACTGCAAATCTTCACTGATATGTGGTTTCTCTACATTTGCTTCAGATAATCAAATCATATATGTACATGAAGAGACGTATGACATTGCGGGGAATGTTACTTTCCTGTAGTTCACAACTTCAAGAAAACAAACTTTATTTTGCCGCCGATCCCAGTATATTTCATTGGATCCTTATGTCTGAATAATTGTGCTCTTCATGACATTCGATAAGTGAAAGCGCTGCTGATCAATGGCAGCCGCCTGCAGCGAACCCAATCCTGGAATTGGTGACATCATAGGCGACCTTGAATGTCTTTTGCTGATGATTCCCAATGATAGCAATTTCATTGTTTCCGGAGCTGCTTGCGAAGGCCAAGCAAGTAGTGCCCTTCTCGACATCTATGAGAATGTTTGCAGGTGTCAGAGCGAGATCAGCGCCGCCCTGGAATACAAGCCGCATCTGTGGAACGGACATAGTCTTCAAGCTTCCTTTGAAACAGGTGTCCAATATGGAATAGCTCGGCGCCTTAGCATACTTTCTCGACATGATGTTGATGAAAGCCTGTTTGAGTGCAACATAGACCGAACTAGGCAGGCGAGAGATGACTGTCCCTGAGTCGATGATGGTCGGGACCCTATACTGCGTAGCTGCGACTGATAAGGGCTTTCCTGCTAGTGAAATTGCACCCAATCGCAAGAAGTATAAGCTCTTTTCTCTGGATTCAGTTATCATGGGAGTGAACCTGAAGGCTGATGCCGTTAGTGAGGTGCTCCCAATAGAGAGGAAGCCGCTGCCAATGGAGGTTTCTGATGGAAGACAATAGGAGAACGCATTTCCATACTTGGGAGATAATTGAGAAATCAAGGAGAGCCTTTGGCGGGCCAGGCCTACAATACCGGCTGCCCTCCCAAACAGCCCTTCGTTGTCCTGGCCGCACCCATAAAGGAAACTAGGCGAAGTCTCGGATGGCGACAAGCTAAGCAAGTCTTGGCTCAAGTATCCAATCGAGTAGGATGAGTCGCCATAGCTTGCTGTGTACACACACTTGCCCGTTTCCACCTCGCAGAGGGGGTCGTTCAGAGTGGCCTCCTTGAGTGACGAGCACTGAGAGGTCGAGCACGGTATGGATTTGTATGTCCTGGAAGCGGAGGGGTTGTACAGAGGGTCAACTTGGGCATGGCAGGATATCACACACGGTTGGCACTGGAGCCACGAAAAAGAGCTGCCAGTGTCGAGGAGCATGGCATTGTACTTGGCAGGCATGCCAAGGCCTATCTTGACGTAATAATTGCCTGACCCAAGAGACAAGCCGGGGCTCGCCGGGATGCTTACAGATTCAGGGCCTAATATGTCTATGGATTGGTTCAAGATGACGCTAGGTTTGTGCTCCTTTGTGCGAGTAATTCGATACCTGAGAGCCTCGATGCGATTTTCATCGCGAGCAAGAACATGGGTGAGAGGCTCTGGAGATTTGTTCCCAAGGGAAGAGTTAGAGCCATCAACATGGTACAGATCCAGATAAATGGCTGCCTCATCACCTGCAGTAAAAGAAATGTTAAAAACCAGATCACGTATATGCATAATAAACCACACTAAGTCTACGCATGCCTAAAAAGCCTCATATTTTGGAGATCCGGTGCATAAATTAACAGTCTCATGTCATTAATCCGTCCAAAAAACTCTTTACAAGACGCTCATTGCTCATAATGCTTTACAAGCTTTTGCCATGAGAAAGAACAGATTTTTCAGTTCTAATGTACTAGTTTTAACTAACACAATATTTACCGATCCCTTTGGATTTGAAGTACCAGAACTCTGATATAAGATCCAGTTGGGTGCTCTGACAAGAATTACAAACTTCTTTTTCATTGAAAGCTAATGGAATGAAAGAAAAAGAAAAGGAACCGCTAGAGAAAGGACATGCCTCTGAACTCTGCAAGTGAAGCAGCTCTTGCTAGCAGTAGACAGCAAATCAAGAACAGAAGATAACCCATCTTCATATTCCCCCGCAGAAATCCAAATTAACCACAAGCTTCCACTATCCCTTTGAAGAAGCCAATATCAAAGTATCTGCAACACCCACATAAGCAAGCAAATTTTGTTGCCGGAAAAGGAGGTGCACAAATGCAAAGAAAATGACGGCAAGCCAATGAGCCCCTTCAAAGTTAGGTATCTATAAATGCAAATCACGGTCCTCCAACTCCAACCGATGCCGGCATTAAGTTGATGATGTCGATTTCACTTTTTGTGATGTCCTCAGACAAGCACATCTTGCTTGTTTGTTCCTTCGTTTTTCCTTTTCCCTTTTTCTAAATGACCACATGGACAATCACATCTTGACCGTCATTGTAGGGCAATAAAAATCTCAGTACATCAGCTCAATTATGAAGTGGTAAAATTTCGTTGTCTGTTCTTTTTCACAGTACTCATGCAACTCTACGTGCTTACCCCCATCCAAAAGATAAGGACGAAAAGACATTACTTCGTAAATCTCTAATTTCATGAAAATTATCACCATACAACAAAAACAGGTGAAGTGCAAGATAACAGTCTTAAACCAGGCTAGCACATATAAAGTTCTTCTTCTAAGTCATAAGCATGATTAGATTCTGCATACTTTATAAGTTATCGCATCTTGATATATGGTATGCAAATGAGTTCGGTAAAGAAGCTGGCTTAGTTTTCCAGGAGATTAAAGATACTAGGGCCTACAATTAACAGCTATGAATATGACTTGAAAGCTTTAGCATGGTTGTTGATATTGGCTAAAAGATGGTATGGTGTCATCACCCGATAGGGTTTCAAACCATGCCTCAGAAAAAGGAACAAAAAAAACTGAAAGAAATAACAGAAATATGATAGTTGGCCGAATGATATTTGGCAATGAGATGGCAATGAATCAAAAGCAAGGTACGTGTCAACAACCAGGGCCGAATCCAAAATTATTCAAATGGGTGATCGAGGTTCCACTAATTCTTGGACCACAAAGATCACCGTCACAGGACAAAGCAAGAGAATGGCTGCTTACCATTTGTCTCTATACGATTATAGATATATAAATGTTGACATATGTTGCTAAGCCCTCCAAAAATAGGAGAGAGAACAACAAATGAAACGTCTTTGTACAAAGCAATTGTTCAACAAAAGAGGAAATCAAAACTATTAAACGTGCAGTTAGAAGCTTAGGACCAACTCTTAAAATGGTAGAGACGAATACTCTCGTGAAATGTCGTTGAGAAGTTGAAAGGGCGCTTATTGTCGGCAGAGACCGTGCCTGAACTAATTTGCCTTTATCGCCTCCCTTTGTATTCTTGCGTCGAATCGAAGGGTGACCCACAGCTTTGGCCGAGCATATTTCCGCTTTCATGACGCTATGGCCGTCGTCCGAATCCATTTGGGATTCCATGGAAATGGAAAGGATGCAAGGTGTCCAAGCATTCGAGCAGTATCTCCCATGTCACTACGTCCATGTGTCAGCTTCTTTGTGGTGTGCCGGCCATATAGTTGCAAGATGTTGATAGGTACCGACTGAGGTAAATTCATCTAGTTTTTCTGTCATTCAATTCTGGATGAACAGCATCAAGGGACTCATCCAAACTCGCGATTGAGCCAATGCCCGAACGAAGTCTTGATTGGAATCCTTCACACAAATTATGCAAAGAAGAGAAGGTGTGCATATTTTTTCAACGGAAAATGACAAGCATCGTGTGCCCGGTTCAAGATCTTTCGGGTTCCTGATTCCTGCCTGAATGAACTGTCGTATTTACCGGACAAGATGATAAGGTATGAATGGGGTGCATCCAAATTAAGTAGATCAGCGAATAAACATTGCACTTCAAGATATACATCCAAGATTCGTCCAAAAAAAAAAAAACAAAAAGATATACATCCAAGATACAATAACAAAAACCACAAATCTGATAACGATGATCCAGATCTCTGCTGATCAAATGAGCCAAATAAAGCTACATCACAAGTTTGATTGGCACAGGGGACTTAAACCCATATGTTGATAATCAAATGCAAGAAATAGGAATTTTGATAACCATAGGATCCTCAATTCACCGTCGGAAAGCATTTCCTTCGCCTGTTTCTGACCTACCCTGTGAGTAATATGTCCTGCGACGCACACTTTCCTCGATGGTCAAGTTACCGCCCTTTTCGGCACCGTATACGCTTTTCTGAACTGCATGCAAGAAGTTCCTGCCACGAGAAGGCGCATCGCGCTTAGACTCCTGTGCATCTTCTGCATCAGCTCTCTTCAAACGCTTCCACCTCTGCTCTTCATGCAGCTCAGCATCCATTTGCATCTCTCGCAGCCTAGCAAGTCTCTCTTCTTCTGAAAGTTTAGGAGCTGTATTCCGCCGCCTATATTGTGATTCATTCCTACCTTCTCCTTGGAAAGTATCCCCACGGTGTCGGCTTGCATCGATGGAGCTTCTACTTTCCCTCCTATAAGCATCACGATTTGATCGGCTTTCAAGATCATTATTTTCATGGCGCGAGTTCCTGTTAGGATTGCGAGCATCATCCTCCCCACGTTTTACACCTACAGAGCTATCTGATGACCGCTCATGCTTAGAGTTGCCATGTCGATGCTTCTTCCTAGATTCTCTCCCATGTAAATCATCTTCTGAATCTGATTGTGCTTTTCTGTGGCGCCCATTACGATCTGAGCTTTGCTTGGTACTCTGTCTCTTTGCCTTTCTGTCATCATGGGAAGCATCATCAGAATCCACTGGCTCAGATGACGATGAACGTTTCTCATGTTTTGAACTACGATGCCGATGTTTCTTCCGGGATTCCTTCTTGTCACGATCTTTATCGGGATTCTTCTCCATAACCTACAAAGGAAGGTGAATACAGAAGGATGAGAATCAACAACATAAACAAAGACTCTGTGGTTGGCCACATAAATTACTCTTATTCACCGTGATCTAATTAGTGACAACAAACTTCTTTTGAAGAGATGGTGAAACTTAGGAACAAGAACAGGAAATTTGTACAAAGAAGTATGGTTGGAAGAAAATATTAATCTCAAATTGGTATAAATAATTTCCAATGGAAGTCAAAAGCACCTGAAGATAGTAAACAACAAGTGGAATCTCTTATGCTCACATTAAATAATTGTACATAGAAATGAATGCACAACTTCTCTTCTAAAGAGCATCATGTCAATGGAAACCATAAAGTTGCCATTTATGGTCATCTTCCAGATTCCAAAATGACAGAAGGCAACAATCACTCTGAGTTTCTACTACAAACATGAGGCACTGCTTCAAAATGTAGAACTCTTCCTGCGAAGGCCAACAATGAGAGACCATCCTCTGGACACTGATCTATTTACTATAAAAGGACATCGTGCATTAATCCAGAGTCGACACCTATGTGTTCTACAAAAGACAACTATCTCAAAAATAGATTCTCGACTCTCATTACAAAACCATAGCCCTAGGCTATAACACACGTAGGAAGCAGTCGCAATTTTACTAAAACAACTTTTTAACCTGTCCTATCATTGCAACCAATTATAGATGTCTAGCCATAGAAATGTAGCAGAAATAACTAACAAAAGATCTCTCTCTCATTTCAAATAGAAACCAAGCTTTATTAGCATTTTAAAATAAACAACTGCAAAATATTAAATCAAAACTCCTTTGCGAGAAAAATTGCACAGATACCGCATCCAAAACTTCAACTCTCTCTCAGAATCTGCTCCGACTCTAAAGAAACCTCCCAGATGTTTTCTTCCACAAAAATACCTTAGAATACGACCAAGATATCAAAATTCTCTCTAATCCAGCATTTTCGACTTCCAGTACCATAATAGCATCCACATCAGCTCTATCTCTAGAATCACACCTGAGCAAGCATGTGTGAAAAATTAACTCAAATGATCGGCACTATAACAAAGAATAACTAATCCATTACCGCACAATAGTGAGAATTGTTAAGTTACTCTTCCAACATCTTCCTTTTCACACAATTACCTCTCAACCACCATCAGCAGCCGCAATGCTCTCATTCCTGTCATTTTATAAAGTATTAACTCAAGCCCTCAAGCAACTGCAGTCCACTGTTCCTCAAGTGGAACACTTGGCTCATCCATCTCATCCATTAAAAACCAGATTCCAGGCGCATGCACTTTCTTCTGCATACCATAGTGCAAATATCTGTGTTTCATGAATTGCTATTACAATTCTATACACTTGGGAGAACGAAAGCATTTCTAGTGTTTAAGTACGTTCCACTCAATGAAAATAATGACGGCATCAATTTTAAAACAAAAAACTAAGAAGTAAAGACAGAGAGTAGGGCTCACCGATTTGCGAATCATGGCCATTTGCACGGGGTTATTCTTGATTCGAGCAAGCGCCTCCTGCTCTCGCTGCCGAATCATAAGCAGAGGATCTGAATGCAGCTTCCTCCATGCATCATTTGCCGAGTATGGCTTCTCCTCGAAAAGAGCCCCTGGTGCAGCAGCCACCGATCCTGATGCCGACGCAGCTGAAGATGATGCTGCTGCTTCATCAGGTTTATTATCAAGTGCTTTAAATGCAACTCCTTCAGAACTTCCCTTCCCGACGGCCAAGCCTGAATCATACAGAAACTCCAATCTCTCTTGCCTCCTATACACACACAAAGCAACCGCGAAAAAAATTTCAAGAACTTGGACAATTCACAGAATCCATGATTTCAACCAATCCAGCATCAGACAGAATATGCTAACAAATCTCATCTAGGGGTGAACAGCGTCACTTCCTACAGACAACTAAACATCGATCGACAGACTAAACCCTAAAAAACGTAAAATTTAGGGCAAATGCACAATCGACACCCCCTCGCTCCCTAGAAGGACAGGAGGAATTCGAACGAAATTTCGAAACTTTCGTTCATATATCGAGACCCAATTGAGGTCAGTAGCCGAATCGATTGATCAATCGGAAAAAGGACGAGGGCAAAATCGCAACAACTGACTATAGGGGCGGCAAGAAATATGTAAAGTTTAGGGCAAATGCGCACTCGACTCCCCCTCGCTTCCTAGAAGCACAAGATGAATTCGAAGGAAATTTCGCCCCTTTCGTTCATATATCGAGACCCAATTGAAGCCGGAAGCGGAATCAATCGATCAATCGGAAAAAGGACGATAGCAAAATCGCAATAACTGACTATAGGGGCGGCAAGAAAGATGTAAAATTTAAGGCAAACGCGCACTCCACACCCCCTTGCTCCCTAGAAGCACGAGAGGAATTCGAAGGAAAGCTCGCCCCTTTCGTTCATATATCGAGACCCAATTGAAGCCGGGGGCGGAATCGATCGATCGATCGATCGGAAAAAGGACGATGGCAAAATCGGGATGACATGACTATAGGGAAGGCGGCAAGAAGAAAAGAGAAGAGGGAAAGGAAGGAGGAGGGGAGGGCGTACGGGAGGATGCCGGCCTGCTCCTGAAGGAGACGGAACTCGTCGCGCTCGCGCTCCTCGTGGATTTGCTTGCGGAGCTCCTCGAGCTTCTTCTGCTCGGCGTCGTGCTTCTGCTCGGCCTTCCACACGTTCTCGATGTTGCGCAGGCTCCCCGTGTGCCATCCCTTCTTGTTCAAGAACTTCAGCGCCATCGCTGCTCTCTCTCTCTGCGATTGCGATCGAAATCCGGAAGCTGCTGCGGATGATGAAGATGAAGATGGAGATGGTGGATTCGGGTTGCAGCGGCTTCTCTGACCTTCGAAGAAGCAGAGAGAGAGAGAGAGAGAGACTGGTCCTTTCAGAAGAGGCGGCCTGCTTTTCACTTCTAATTTTTTTTTTTTTTATAATTTTAATATCTTTGGCTTTTAGCTTATATATTTAATTAACTTTAATTTGGCTAAATTTCGTTATTTTTCCTGATCAAAATATTTATTTTCTTGGCGAGTTGGACATATTATTGAAAATCCCAAATTAATTTCATTGCTCAAAGTTAATTCCCGTTTCATCCGAAGTCCCAAATTGCTATCCCACAACACGTTCACACAAAACCAATTTTCAATTTATAAATACTTGAATTGGTAACCCGACATACATTTATCATCTTTTGACATTCCGTGTAGTAATTCGTTAAATTACATATTTATCAACATTCTCAACATACGCGGTGACGAGAGAGATTGCAAGATCTAATGTGAAAAATCCGAGTGTATTGTGTTGACACACATAAATGTTAACAGATGATGAATTTGACTCCAAGATGTCAATTTGAGATTATACGGGAGACCAATTTTGAATAAAACATATTGTATCGATTTAAGTGACATGGAAATTATTTCAGATAAATGTATCATGATGCACTAATTTTAAATTTTTCATGAAATTAATCCAATAGATCTCCTTTTTTCTTTTCTATAGGGGGTTTTCAATGAAATTAATCCGATAGATTTCCTTTTTTCCTTTTTATAGGGGAAAAAGGGTCTTTTGAATTAGAATTTTAATTGTCAGTTGATAAAGAAAACTCAACGCTAGCCGTAACACAAAGTAACTTTTTAGAAAGTAAAATAACCGTTAACTATCAGTTCATGAGTTTGAATACGAGGGACAAATTCATTTGAGGCGGATATATACTCAACCAGGGGCAGCGCAAGCTACACTGGAACACCTCAGAACCAATTCCATATAACCAGCAGTAATCTTCACATCTTGATTGAGATCAAGACAACAATGATCAAGAACAGAGTCTACCACCTGAACATACTACAGGTCACTCTTATCCATGAATTTTGATTGAGATCCAGGAAGTTTGCAACGCCAGAAATGAAATATGCACAAAATGATCTGTCAATTGGAGAAGGCCTACAGTAATAGATTCTATATATGATAAACTAAAAGCATAGCGATGAATTTGGTGGGAACATATAGATGTGTTTCGTCATCAGCTATAGAAGCTTCCAAGAAACATTAGATGCTTCTACATCTTGATGTCCACAATTGTGTAAGTGGGCATGTGCTGGATGTTAGGAAGTCACGGAGGTAACGGTAATAGTCACGTAGCTGCCGTTCATCCTTCCGGCCACTATGGGGTGAGTGGTACTGCGAATCTAATTATTCACAAGCTTTGTTCCAACTCATATCAATGTTGGAAATCCCCTCTCCGTGAACTGGGCATGGGTTCATCTGCACCAGGATCCAAAAATAGCAGAGCATGTAACATGGTGATTTGCAGCTTTTTTGATATTCAATAATAAGAAGGACCAAGAACTGCATGTATATCAGAACTTGGAAGAAAGATTTCCAGGAAAGATCTATCGTGTTGGACCACATGCTAGTACATACACGTCAGTTTGTTTTTGTAAATTATTATAGCTAAAATTACAAGATTTCCAGGAAAGATCTATCGTGTTGGGCCAAGTGTAATGGCCCCAGTTTAAACCAAAACTATATATCAGGACCATGGTGGCGTTCATTCATCATTTTAAGCTACCTAACTTTTGCTTGCCTGGTCCATACGTGTTAGACAAGCAACTGCTATATACATACTCCAAAAGAACAAACTGTATGTTACTGTATGTTAGTATGAAATGGAAGACCCCACCAGTGGGAGAACCAGTCCAAGGAAAGGCAACATATTCTCATATACCTAGGCAGTTCTCATTACCTCTTTTACTTCTCAGACCACTCAAGACAACGGAAAGTAAAAATAACAATCGAAGAGGACTTTGCCAAGCTAACTAACCGAAATCGTCATCTTCATCCCCATTTTGACTCGTAAAGAATGGAGTGAGATAATTTTTGTCCAGTGCTGTAAATGATGCAGCGCTGCAAAGAAAGAAGCGGACACATGATAAGCCCAACTAGCGAGCAAAACCAAAACTTCGCATGATAAAATGATGGAAGACAAGTTTCTCAACATTATTACCTCCTATGAAACTCTTTAAGCTTCATTTTGAATTTGTTCCCAGATGATGAATCCTCCTCTTCATCATAACTAGGGGCAACATAGCCATGGCTGTGGTTGACTTCTAAGTTCTGGAAATTATGCTGGAATAAAAACAGAATTAGCTGCAGGCTCACTGTGCTATGATAATAAGCATCAAAGGGCATCCAAAAGTATTGTATTGAGACCCATCCAGAAATGATCATTAAATTCTATCTATTGTCCTCTATAGTAGAGAATCAAGCAGAAATTCTCCACCGTAGCATCAAAATATAGAAAATGGGTCAAATGATAATTCCAAGTGAAATATTGAATTTGTGGTGCAAGTGTAAGTGACACTGTCCAACAGGCAACAAAAGCTCCAGAAAAATCCTCAAAGAGGATCTTTCCCTAAACTCCTAGTCAAATTTCAGATGCTGTCGCACTCCACAAATTGGTGATACTTGGCAGGAATCATTCACTTTTGCAGAACTTACTTCACCCAAAGGGCCATCATGGGCATCACCAACAACTTGCAGGGCTTCCAGCATTGTACCGGTTGAACCTCCAATAAGTAAGACCTGTGTGGCATCTCAAATACTGAGAAATAAATGACAAAAACATGCAAACCAGAACCAGAAGCAGCATATCTTCTGTAGGATGTGTATATTACCCCACATAAATGGCTCGAAAAACTCCACATGATGTCCCGAGGTTAATTCTAATTTCAACTTTTCTAAATTTCAACAATGTCTAACTTAATTAAAACGCCAAACAAAGTAGGAAACAACAAGAAAAAGAGGCTTGTAAAATGTTGAGGAAAATCATGTTAAGACTAGATTGTTACATTCTAAAATAAAGAGTGCCACTTTTAATTTTTTCTGAAACTTATAAATTTACAATCAGTAGGATGAAACAAGAAACAGATTCACTAGCATAAGAATTTCAAAGCTCAGTCTACATATTCCTCTTCGCATAACTCTGTGAATGTCATTTGTCTCAATTACTGAAAAGGCGGAAAATGTTAACAGCTAACCAGAAGATTACAACTATTTCCAGAGGAAAGAAGTCCGCAAAAGGTTTTTTGACCAACCACTATATGTTTAAGATTAAAATTCCAAAGTCCAGACCAATCAATCATTTCAATAAGGTACACTGACAAATAGACCTGCAAGTATCTCTAAATTGCCCCAATTCCATTTTAAGGCAATCGGTGAACAGAGATTTTCTTGGAAAATTGCCTCAAGACCTAGACTAATTGGCACTCTTAGAAAGCTAGAGTCAAAGACGAAATATGGAGACGCAAAAAATTTGGGGAATTAATAAAAAGATGTCAGATAGAAACAACACACAAGCTTATATCTAGTATTTTTTTCCTACAGAAAATTTGAGCAATGAAATTTGACAGAATATGAGCTGATATGATCTGCTGTTTTTGAAAAAAAAAATGGAGAAAGATCATATTAAAATGGTCTGACTGTGAAGAAAACTATTATTTAGCTTACTGTTAGGACAACAATGGCAGTGGTTGCGGTGAATATAGTCTGTCCATGCCCTTCAGGGAGATCATGAACTGATTGTAGAGCAAGAGCAAAAGCCATGGCACCTCGGAGACCTAATTAAACATAAATTCAGACAGCTTCAGCAATTTCAAAAATTTAAAGGATGTGAATCATTAGCAGTTCATTTCCTTACCACTGTACCAAAGTGCTTTTTGATGTTTTGCAGGTATTTTACGAGTTGCAGGTCGAGCCAAATTGACTAGATAGGCACAAGAAAAGACATTTGCTGCCCTACAGGACATAATGCATAACCTGGTTAATTGCATGAAACATACGAACATTCAAGCATGCAAATTGTCATCATACACTTCAGAGAAGCGATGGGTTCTTTTCAAATAGATAGCCTAGAGTCACTGACATAAGATGAAGGTTTACCTTGCGATTACAATGAATAACTGGTGCAGTAAAGGATTGAGTTCAGGATAAACAATTGGAAACCAGCTTATTAGAAAAATGAACCAAGCAATACATATAGCAAAGTGGAAGCAAAGAACCAAATAACAAAAGTTAGGGTGGATACAATTGAGAAGCAGATAAACCCAACATGAGACCAACTGTGCTGCTCCATTGCAATATCAAATCCCATGTATATGAATCTGGAAATCACACAACCACTTAGTTTTGGCCCATCATTCGAAAAAATGATTGCACAGCAAGTTGGAAATTAGAAAGCTAAAAGTCAATGTTCCTTACACGAAAGTTTCCGCCAGTGATGATATCAAATGAAAAAATGCCGACACAAATCGCTGGGAATTTTCTGATAAGTTTGAATATGCGTAATGCTTCATGAGCTACAGTAAAGTAGCAATTCTGTCAAACTATCATTTCCATCAGAATGGAAGAAACAATAGAGGTGCATGTCGCTTACAATGCCTGTGAACAATATCGAGACAATACCAGAAAGACCAAGTCCTTCTGCAAGCATGTACCTAAAAGAATATGGTTCTAAGTTAATTAACTAAATTGCATCCTTAGGTACATGGAAGCTATTCATAAGACATGCAGCACGTGGCAAGTAGATACTTACGAGAAATATGGAAATAGAACAAAGAGGCAGCACTCGAGGTTCTGGAGACTGAATATAAGAAAAAGACAGATGAGAAGGATAGGAATACATCATAAATCATGTAAAAAATTAATAATAGGGAGGAATGCATACTTGTCAATATCTAAGCCTGCATACTTGAAGAGGTACTGGCAATTAAGGCTTCACAATAAACTCAACTATTAGGGGTCACCGCAAATACATTATTGACTATTGACATGTCACGAACAGATAATTGATACGAAAGGATATCAAAGCAGAGATGAAACCAACTCCAACTCCTGCACAGCCATGATTATTCTTATCAGACATAATTCCCCAAAAGAGAAAGTACAAAACAGGAGACTACTAAGACACAAGATTGTAAACATTACCTGCTGACATTGACCCCACAAAGGTCTCAAGAAACCTGACAATCACCATAAGGAAGTTCTCCGTAGATGGTGCATTTTGTCTCACTAAAGACATCGTCCTGCATCATGAGATATCGTATATTCAGTTGCCATACAATAAGAGGTCAAATGCTCAGAAAAATTATAAATATTGATACCTGTACAAAGAAATGGCCATCTAGCAATTTGGCACCGCACACCAAAAGAACATTTCAGCCAGTAAATTCGGCATTATTAAACAAGAGACGTTCTCAGAAAAGCACTAGAATGCAGCTGTTAAAACTCACTGCGTCATTCAACACCGATTCTCCAAAAACCAGGGCATATAGATTCACATCTGTTCCAAGCTCCTACAACAATATCGCAGTTCGGAATAATGAGGACGGGGTTTCAAAAGGATTCGGAAAAGGTTAATGAAATTGAAAACTGGATCCTACTATGGAGTAATTCAAACATCAGACAGACTCATGTTTTTCTTAAAATTGTCAAATTGTACAACCTCTTGGAATCCATCAAGTAGAAGAGGTTTCTGTGTGACAACAAATTATCAACTCGTAATCAATATACTTCACTAAACACATCATTTGTAGAAACCTTTGTAAATATTTCAGTGGAAATGCAGATGACACCTCGTGAAAACAATGACCAGATTAGCAACGGCCAAATTACCAATATCTAAACTATAGAATGATTAGCAACAGCCAAATTACCAATGTCCAGACTATAGAATGATTTGCATAGGGTCACATTCATGTCAATACTTCTTAGCTGAATAACTGGAAGAGCACAAAGTACCTGAAATATGGACAAAACCGTAACAGGATCGGTTGCCGATATAAGAGCACCAAACATGAGGCACTCAACAAAAGGGAGTTTGTACATGAGAAACATCACTCCACCAAGATATCTGCAACAGGCGAAGGCCGAATATTTAACTGCTCAAAACATTGAGTAGGCAGTTATCTAAATGTGACCTTAAATAGCTACTCACACTAGAACTCCCGTAACAACAGAAGATATGAAAGTGCCAAGTATTGCGAATGTCACAATAGCTCCGAAATTTGAGAAAAAGGGTTTCTGCAAAATCACCATAACAATTGTTAGGAATGGATAATCAGCCGGCACATTACCCAACAGGTACATAATAGGAGATGAAAAGGCGGGGATTACTTACAGGAGCTAAGCTAAACCCTGACTGAGTAAGCACAAAGATCTTAAGGAAACAACAAGAAGAACAAAAGCAATGAGAAAGCAAGCAGAAAAATCGACAATTACAGGGCAGAAAATAAACGCATTTCCAGGATATAATATTATCGGAGGCAGCAAGAACAGGAAGAAGAATTCCTCGTGGAAGTTGAACCACGTCCTGCAAAAAAATCCAAAGTGTCAGAATCTAGAAACCAAACGAGCAAGACATTATCACTGATCCGGTCGCGTGAGAAACCTGATGCTGGTCTCAGTGTCCGAAACATTCGCGAGCCCTCCAACGAGCAGACCTGCGAAATCCACGGCCTCATCACGAAAATGCCCTTGATCCCCAAGCAAAACAAGCGCGAATCGGGGCATCGAAATTCACCTATCAAGAGAGAAGCGCTGGCCTCGGGTAGATAATAGAACTTGCGACGCCGCAGCACGTGGCCGAGCACGAAGGAGAGGACGAGCATCATGATCTGGAGGAGGATCCCGACGCCGGCGGCCTGCTGCTCCTTCCCGGTCTGGCCGCCGCCGGGGGGGCTAACGCCGCTGCTGTTGCCGCCGTGATCGGGCGCCGGAACCTGAAGCAGCTGCTCCATCGAGCTCCCTCCAAGGGCTTCCCCGCGAACCCTAGGCCGAGGGGGTTTCTGGGTTTCTCGAAAGCTCCGATCTTGACGCGAAACAACTTCGGTTTTCGACCGAAATTGCTGGTTCGTCTTCTTCTTCTTCCCCTCCTCCTCCTGCTTCTTCGCGTGCTTGCTTTTTGCCCACTAACTTTAACTGCTCGGCGTTTTGTCAAGGTATGCGCTTTAGACTTTTCAACTTCAGAATAGGACCTCTTCGTCTGGTTTGACCGGCATGATTTAAGATAACCCACTTTAATTATTTTTTTTTAATTATTTGATTTGGGTTAATTATTTAATTTGGGTGTATGATTTGTTTATTGATTGAGACTTTATGACAGGCCCTAGAATTTGGGGATTTATTTTAACAAGATCAACAATTCTTTTGGTCTGATCTGATGTGGGACCAGGTGATTTCTGATGATGCAAGCCCCAGAAAGTTTTTTTTTTTCTTTTAAAAGGGGGGGGGGGTGTTTTCTGTTGAAACATTGATATGACTTATGAGGGGCAAAGTACATGAAGGAAGGTGAAGAAAAAATGTGGGCCTAGGTGGTAATGTGCAAATTCAAGCCACTTTCCGGAGGCTTCGAAGATTGCATTATGGAATTGATTTATAGTGACAAGTAAAAAATAACTCGATATTTTATAAAGTAGCCGAATTAAATATCCAGCCGGATCCGTTGTATCGGTGTGTAAACTAGTTCTTTTTTAATTTTTTTTTGGTCTTTATGAGACATTTTTCACGGTCTTCATGGGACGTTAAATTTTTTGGTCTTTATGGAACATATTTCCCGGTCTTTATGGGACATTAATTTTTTGTCTTTATGGGACATTTTCAGCGCCTTTCAAAGAATGTATGTTATCATTAAGAAAATAAAAAGTTATACGATGTTTTGATAATTTTCTAAAGATCGTTTTCTCTTTTCAGCATAACACGCTAGCGAGCATTGGAAATTTAAGAAAGAGCCACTAGACACGGTGAACTCTTGAATTTGAATAATCAATCAATTAAAAGTGCTTCCAATATCAATAACAATTCATCTAAATATGTTGGAACATAATAAAAACGTTTTTCGCTCATTCATTATTGTGAAAATATATTTTTCAAACTGTTCCATTTTCAGCGAAATAAACAAGTCCTTTTCAGTATCGCACTTGTCCTTGGAAAAGGATTACATCATTCCGGCACAGTAGTGTTTTCTCGGTTAGAGGTCTCCAGGCACTGGGCACTAGCATCCACAGATTTTCAGTCCCCACACAACACAAAACAAAATTGGTGTCCAAACCTAAGTCCATCGTGGCGCACTCATCGCATCATCATGGAAGTCTACTGCCACCGGCAGAGTCTCATACCGAATATGAAAGACACTAAAAACAACATCATCATCATCAACATCATCACCAATTCACCATCAGTTTGGTCAAGAAAGAGGGGCAATGACTTCGCAATCAGGCATATTTCTTTCGGTACAGTTGGTGGCTCTCCCCCTCAGTGCATTTTACTACTTGTTCCTACACCATAAAATCCAAGCATCATCAATAATCCTTCAGAAATCATGCAGAGTCAAAAAAAGGAGAAGAGAAAGACCTATAAACGTTCTCTCTTGCTGACAGAAAAATCTCAGCATGAAGAGTACAATCAGGACTAAGGGTCGACATTAAATTACTTAACCAAAATCTCCCCCTAATGGATATGCCCCAAAAGATATCAAGGACCAAAAAAAAAAAAAAATATCCCACCTTCAAAGAGTGCTTTTCGTCAGATTTTTTTGGAGCTACTGGTTACCACAGAGAGCTCCCATCACCTAGAGTTGCTTGCTTTCTGCTTGGCTTTCTCGATGAGTGGCTTTAGCTGCTTCTTCTCGGCAAGAAGCTTGAGGAAGTTGAAGAGGAAAGGAATGTAATTGTGTTTTCTACGGATATTCTCGGTTCTCCACTTCTTGAACTTTTCCTCCTCCATCAAAATCTTCTCAGTAGCGGCCTCGATAGCAGCATTTGTCTCTGACAGTGATTCATTGAGGGCATCATTATCCACCAGCCTCTCTGCCTGCAAAGCACCTATCTGCTGCAATATCCGCTCCCTTTTCTTCTGCAACTCCTTAACTTCAGCAGTATATATTTCTCTCCTATTCTTGATGACTGCCAGCAGGTTGAACCTTATTTCACTTCTTGAATACCTCTCAATCCGTTCCTGGATTACCGGTTGCACCATCTGAAGCCAATCCATGTCACTGGGCCCACCAGGACATTGACCAAGGCTGATGGGTCCCTCCTTTAATCCATCAAGCTCATATAATACTCCATCGACAGGCAAATAACTTATGAAATGGTACACATCATCATCTTTAGTGGCACCCTTCTGTTCCTCCGGAACAAAAGGCTCAGGCCTTGCAAAACTATTATGGGCAGTACGGATAGCTTCACTGTTATTTATTGCCAGACCTTTCAGCTCAGGCGGAAAATTTCTCGAGAAATCCTTCAGGCTTGACAATTCAGGACCAATATCTATGTCTGGACAATTCATCAGGATAGACAGTATCGCTTGTGTTGCACATGCATTATTAATAACCTACAGAAGAAATCATAAAAGTTGGGAAGAATGAGAAGAAGTATGAAGCTATAAAACCATTAATGTCTAGCAGATTGAATTAACCACTAAAAATCACCTGACTGGCGAAAAATAAATTAGGGTTTGGATCCTTTATGACAACACGGTCATCCTTTTCCCCAGGGCGCCATTTGAAAAGGAAAATCAATCCATATACAGGCCTATCATGTTGAAGAACACAAACATGCTTAAGAGCTTCACCAGATATTAATGGATAAGCCTATGAGTTCCTTCCAAAACAGGTAGATAATAATATGGAACTGAAGCATTGAAGAACATGAACCTGAGACTGTTCAATGAGTCAAGGTCCAAGGAATACAACTCCTCAACCTGCATAATGATAGCAAGACGCATATCACAAATTCTTGTTTTCTATATGATGGTGATGTTGTTAAGAGGGTGCTCCAAAAGATCTAATCACTGTGTGCAAGCTTCATTTCTCAAATTACGACTATATGTGACCTAAAAGACTCAATCCTGAGTTGACATAAAACGAGACGAACTGAACTTGAATCATGCTTAGAACCAAAAAAACAACTTTTAGGATAAAGTAGTAACACTGGTAACCAAGCAAGTGGACCAAAATGAATGACTTGGACTTAAACTGAACATAACATCACCTATGCACGGTATGGCTAATGCATTTAAGTTCTGACACTTTTACTCCTCGAGCTTATAGGTTATACATTGATAGATAACATTTCAGATTATTCATGAATTCAGTGTAGAATTTATAAAGAGGTCGAGTTTATTCTGCCTTCCACCAGATTTTAGCAAATAAGAATTTCTTTTCTGCAAAAACTTTCATGGTGCTATCTTTTCCCTTGTAAGACAAATTGATAAGAGTGTGACACTTCTCAGTCTGTAAAATGATAGCCTACAACTTCTGTGTAAAGATAGATACTTCAAGCATTTCTGCTTTGACGGGAAACAGCAACAGCATTCACTCCTATTGTCCAAACTTTTAGACACCCTTCTGGGTAATGCAATTATAAGAATTAAGCAGAAGGTGTTTATGTTTTGCCTGTAATTACAGCTGATATTCTAAATCAAGATTCAGACCTTCCAGTTGAATGACCACTTAAACCCTTGTACTTTGCCAAGTGGCACCTATGAACATTTCAGAGAGAAAAATCTCTGCTGCCACCTTACTCCATTCTGAGCCCCAGAACAACCACCCTAAATTTTCAACGACGCTTGTTCATCTATCTTCCTCTCCTTTAGCCTAACCATACTAAAACCAAAAACTAGATCCAAGTAATCTGTAAATTCAACTTCTTCTATCAACCAGATTCATTCACTTATCGGACAGTGATCTCCTTTTCTAATGCCCCAGAATGAGCAAACTACAAGATTGGGCTGTATTATTGGCGATACCTAATCTAGGGGAGCATGCACAAATTTACCACTAAAGATGTCCAAGGCCAGCCACTTCGTTATCCACCATAGGCAGTGCCTATATGCCAATCTAAATAGTTCATGATCCAAGACAATTACCTGGACCCCTTTCACCTGCATCTGCTGTATAAGTTCAGTAAACACACCTGGAATGCAAGTAGACATTAGGCTGTTATTTAAAATGCATAAGGGACATCTATTTGTGCATAAAGATGAATATGCAAAAGCAACTCAAAATTATAGTTCTGGCAATGTGTGGAATGACAGCATTCTCAAGGCTCACGCCCAACTGCCCTTCACCTTTCTAGCAACAATTAGTGACATCTAAAATTACAAATATCCCCAATCAATTTATCATAACACTGAAGTCTGAATTCCTATATTGTGATTCTAGTCTTCCAAATAAAGTGAATGACATTTCAACTTTTAACTCAAAAGGTTCACACAGGCATAGCGGAATGTGGACACAAGATTCAATCCCATAAGCAAAGCCGCTATCTCTATGCGTTGGCACCAACACCTGCAAATACATGACCGATATCTAGACGAGTCCAAGTAAAAAAAATTCCCTGTACTCAATATACTTACAATCACATAATAGATTCTGCAAAATAGAGGGCTTTCAAAGTTCAAGCTATGTATGTGAATCAATAAAAAAGCTTCCACAAGCCAAAACACTCCTTGTCGACGTCCTAAAACAATTAAAAAGCAAGATCTTAAATGGAAAACTTACCCGGGTCAGACTCAATTGTACACCAAGACATTGTGGAACCTGCAAAGAAAAGAACTGAACTTTTCAATGATTGTGGCCATACGGTTGTCCCGGCATGTGTTTTAAAAACTACAATCGGAAGAAATTCAGATCCAAATCGCAACAAAGGATACAGAAAAACACAACAATGATGACAGAATGCGAGACACAGGTTTCAAAGTCCAATAAGCGAAAACAACACTAATCTCAACCGGGAAACGTCAACACTCCACCAACCAAACCAATTTTTCTTTTCCCAAAGAACCCACAACGCAAAAAAAGTTTCAGCTTTGAATAAGGAAAGCCCAAAAGGGGTCATGCAGCAAGTTCCATTACACACGGAAAAGCAAGCGCAAAACCAGCCTAGAAGAGGCAGACCCTTGAATTTCTGCAAGTACCTGAAGCGTTTCGGTAATCAGATAAACACGACAATGATGGAATGCGAGACACGGGTTTCAAAGTTCAATAAGGGAACGCATCATTAATCTCAACCCGGAAGCGCACAACTCTCACAGAGAAAGAGAAAGCTTCAACACTTCACCAACTAAACCAATTTCTCTTTTCCCGAAAAACGCACAACCCAAAACGAAGTCTCAGCTTCAAGTAAGGAAAAAAGCCCAAAAGGGGTCATGCAAACAAGCTCCATAACACGCAGAACGGGAAGCACGAACCAGCCCCGCAGAGGCAGACCCTCGAAATTTCTGCAACTATCTGAAGCGTTTCGGTAATCAGATAAACACCCCAGTTGAAATCAATAAGAAAATAATCGGTCCCACCAAGCAGTCAACCCGGAAGCGCGAGACCCTCACAGAGAAAGCATCAACACTTCACCAACTAAACCAATTTCTCTTTTCCAGAAGAACCCACAACGCAAAAACGGAGTTTCAGCTTCCAATAAGGAAAAAAGCCCAAAAGGGGTCATGCAACAAGCTCCATTACAAAGCGCAAACCCAGCCCCGCGGAGGTAGAACCCAGAAATTATGCAAGTACCCGAAGCGTTTCGGTAATCAGATAAACACCCAGTTGCAATCGATTACGACACAATCGGTCCCACCAAGCAGTGCGCGCTAGCGGGAACTGAAGCGCAATCACGAACGCATGCTCAGTTGCCCAGAGAGAGAGAGAGAGAGAGAGAGAGAGAGAGAGAGAGGACCTGGTGCCGAACGGGAATGGCGAAGCGAGCTCGATGCGCGGAGGGGGAAGACGTGCAGAACCAGAACCCTTCGAGACGAGAGCGACTAGAGAGAGAGAGAAGGGAGGAGGCCGTTCGTGCTATGGAAGGAGAAATTGCAGAAGGAAGGTGGACGGGTTGGTGTTTGATGGGCCGTAAGGCCCACTGGGCCCATGAGGCCCAATACGTGGCCCACTTCCCTTCTCTAGGCCCAATCTGATGATGCAGAACTGAAGCAGCATAGCTGAGGTTCAGTGCTGTCCATTGATGTTTGTGTGTGTGTGCACGTGCGGAAGGTTTTCAGCGAGGTCACTGTCTCTGCAAAAATTAGTGCAAATCCAATGCCGGCGTGACGAGGAGCAGCGTTAGGATTTGGGGCCTGTGACATCCATCGTGTGAACCAGCTTCCCCATGTTCTTCCCAGGGTTTGCCCCAACATAGGTTTAGTCTTGTTGCTAACCTATTGAGTCGCGTTCACTATAGTCGTGACTGAATTGGAACGGCGATCTATCATGAAGGGGGAAATGGTCAAAATAGTCCTAAAGCTATCGTAAAGATGTCGATTCAAATCTAAACTTATTAATTTTACCCGTTTGGTCCTAAATTTTAATACAAAATTGTCTATTCAGTCAATAATTTTTAGAATTGATTTGGTAATTGTCCCAATGTGAAGTGAGGTGAGTCATACAGTTGCTAACTTTCGTTTTTAACGTTGAGGTGCATCAGAATTAAGCAAGGCAGCTTTCTAAAAGTCACTGTAAATGTCATAGCTTTGGAGATATTAGAGCCATTGAGCCAAGCTGCCAGGCCATAAGTGGCCCAATTGATCAATCACCAGACTTGCAGGCTTTTCGATGAGAATTAAGTTGGACTTTTTAAGCCGCCAGATTGTACAAATCTCACGTGAGGCCATATTCTCTTATGTTTCACATTCATGGAGACGCATGCGATAACTTTTTTCAATTATACCATGTTGTCTTTCGAATCATATACTCAGCATTTCATGTTTTACAAGTAACATCACTAGATCATTCATTAATTAACCTTTAGCCAAGTGGGAGAATCGTAAAAGAATCATATGTTAGAATAAAATGATCTTTCAATCACATGAACATGATACAAAATTAATAAATATAGCGTGTCTGAATCAAACATAGTCATTATTGATCCGATGAGTAAGAATCTCAAGTGCCCTTTCAATAGCTTGTCTTCCCATTGATTGAGCTGTGGATATGTTGTGAAATGGTTCTTGATTCTGTTCATGATGACTCTTTTCCTTCGCTAATATTGCATTTTACCACCAGGTGGATTCACGTGTTCTTATGGGTGTCACTAAGGGCGCGTTTGGTTGTGTTTCTGTTTAAAAATTGTTCCAGGGAATAGAAATAAAAAAAATTGTTTCTGTTCCGGGGAACAATTTTTGAACAAAACAACACGTTTGGTAAACTTGTTCTGGGAATAAAAAATAAACAGAAACATGTTTGGTAAATTTGGATAATTTTTTTATTTCTTTTATTTTTTCTATTTTATTTCTTATTTTTCATTTTTTTCTTTTTTTCTTTTTCATTTTTTTTCTTATTTTGGCCGGTCGCCGGCCAAGGTGTTGGCCGGCGACCGGCCAGCGAGGGTCGGCCTCGCCTTGATCCGGCGAGGCCGAGCTCGCCCAGCGGCGGGCGAGGCGCGGCCTCGCCGGGCCACCGCCAGGCGACGCCGACTCGCCCAGATCCGGCGAGGCTGAGGCTCGCCGGCCGCTGGGCGAGCTCGGCCTCGCTGGATTTGGGCGAGATCGAGCTCGCCCAGGCCGGCGCGAGGTCGGCCTCGCCGGATCTGGGTGAGATCGAGCTCGCCCAGGCCGGCGCGAGCTCGCCCAGGCTGGCGCGAGGTCGGCCTCACCCAGCTACGGCGAGCCTCGGCCTCGCCGGGGGACGGCGAGCCTCGGCCTCGCCGGGGGCCGGCGAGCCTCGCCGTGGCTGGGCGAGGCCGCCGGCCCTCGTCGGCCGGTCGCCGGCCATGGCCGAGGCCGGCGACCGGCCAAAAGAAAAAAGAACAAGAAAATAAGAGAAAAAAATGTGTTTTTGAAAAGTGTTTCAGAAACAAGAAACACAAAATTTGTGTTTCTTGTTTGTGTTTCTTTTTTGTTCCTGGGAACAAAAGAACAAAAAAGGAACAGAAACGTGTCCAAACGCGTTTCTGTTTCTTTTTTGTTCCCAGAAACAAAAAAACAGAAAAAGTGTTTAAAAGCAAAAAAAAGAAACACAAACAAACGGGGCCTAAAACTCCAGGAGTGCTTCCAACAATGCCATCGCCGCGTAGGAAGGCATGGGCTAGGATGGACCTTACAGCTTTTGACGGCATACTGCTTAACACAGGTTATAAGGATGAAGAAGGTGCAGCAAATGAGGTGAGTTAGAGCTGCAGCATTTCCGTCATGTGACACTGGTATACAACCAATTAGCACACAAAAGTTAGATTAAATAGCAGTGATTATCCACTACTTGCATGCTAATCTAGCCAACTATGGCAAACTAGCTTTGAGCTTAGAAGAGTGCGTTTTGTAACATTTTTGTTTAAAAATTGTTTTTGGGAACAGAAATAGAAAAAAATATTTCTGCTTCAGGAAATAATTTTTTAACAAAAAAACGCGTTTGGTAAATCTGTTCCAGAAATATAAAAAGAATAGAAACATGTTTGATAAATTTGTATAATTTTTTAATATTTTTATTTTATTTTTTTATATTTTCTTTCTTATTTTTCTTTTTTCTTTTTTCTTTTTCCTTTTCTTTTTTTCCTTTTTTCTTCTTTTGGCCAATATCTGGCCTCGGCCATGGCCGGCAATCGACCAACGAGGGCCGCAGTCTTGCCCAGCCATGGCGAGGCTCGCCGACCCCTGACGAGGTCGAGCCTCACCGTAGCTAGGTGAGGCTCAGCCTCACCCAGCAGTCAGCGAGGCTCAGTGTTGCCGGGCCACCGCCAGGCGTGAGCATCATCGGCCGCCGACGGCGTTGCCGGCCCTTGACGGCCGGTCGTCGACCATGGCTGAGGCCGGCGACCGGCCAAAGAAAAAAATAAGAAAAAAGAGAGAAGATGATGGAAGAGAAAAAAATTGTTCCTAAATTTTGTTCTAGAAACAAGAAACAAAAAAATTTTGTTTCTTGTTTTAGTTCCAGATGTGTTTCTAGGAACAAAAAAATAATTTTGGAACAAAAACGCAAACAAATGCGTTTCTGTTTTTTTTTTTTTTTGTTCCCAGGAATAAAAAAACAAAAATTTGTGTTCCTAGGAACAGAAACACATTTAAACAAACATGCCCTAATTGTTTATTGCATGTTCCAAGTATCTGATAGTCTTCAAAAGGAAATGTGAAGTAAGAACGTCAAAAGAAAATTCATGGGAGGCGGGAGTTCTTTGGTAACCTAGAAGTTCACAAGTATGTCTAACTGCGTGATTCTAGCTTTAATTTGTGGTATTTTCATCTTGTTTGTATGTTTTGCATTTCAATTATCTGTCCCTGATGATTGTGCCCTCGTGGTGCTCTAACTGCTTATTACGACTTGATTGATTCCTGAACTTGAGAGAATGACTCAATGATGTGTTTAAGATTAAGTGAGAATGATTGAGGGGGTTTAACAAGTATGTGGAGGAATTTCACAAAAGGAAAGAATTAATACATCTTGAGAAGAATGATAGAAATCTAAAAATAATTCAGTATCTCATGAATTCATTTTACCATCTTCTCATCGTTTAAACGACCGCCGATTTAAATTTAAATCCAGAAAATTTAGTGTAACCTACCAATCATCATTGTAAGCTTATTAATCAACGATTTCCGGTCAAAACTGGCCAAATAGACTAATTTGGCTAAGTCGAAAGGTTTAATATTGAATTAGCACGAGTACAGCAAGTTTAAAACTTTTTTGGTAATTTTCTCGTTAATTATATAATGTATTGAGTGAACTTTAGTGCATTGGGTGAAATCCATATATTTTTCTTTTCTCCCTTCATCTTCCTCTTCAGATAGAGCATCATCAATTGGTCTCAGTAAAAAGATCGGAGGCAAATAATGAATCAGGAGACCATCGATTATTAAGTGCTATGAAATTCTTTTTGCCATCCCCATTATAGAATTATTCGAATTTGAGCTCACTTGGTCAAGCCGACCCCAACAGAGCCTTGGAGGAATCATTTGTTTTAACCAACAAAACAATTATAAATAAATTTTAGAGTGTGGTTAACCGATCTTTTACATTGCGTCGTCCAATTTGGCCTTACACGAATGGGTTTTAGCTTGAGGAGGGCTCATATGTTATGAGAAGTTTTAAAGTTTGTAGTTGGCATTATCTTGGATCTTATTCCATTATGGGCGTGCATGGTTGTGTTCTTTTTTTCTATTTATGAACAAAAATTTTGTTTTTTTGTTCCTAAAAACAAAAAAAGAACAAAAATGCGTTTGTTTGTATTTTTGTTTTAAATCTGTTTTTTTGTTCCCGAAAACACATTTGGAACAGAAACAAGAAACAAAAGAATTCAATTTAATCCTCGATTTTCTTTACATTGGATGAATCCAATATTTTTATTTTATTTATTAATTATTAATTTCTAAATATTATGAAGAAAAAAGTTCTTTGTATTGAATCTACATTGCATCTTCAAGTAACTTGAGAGGATATATTCAACAATCTTAGACTTCTTCGAATATCAAATACTTATAAGAAATCATTCAATTCAAATAGTTATTGAATTGAAAAAAAAAAAAAACCTACCTGGATATCACTATTTGAATAAAGTTTTCCTAAAGATTGCATTTATCAACATAAATAATTCACCTTTGAATTAAACCTCATTAATTGAAAAAATATAGATAGAAACAAAAAAAAAAATGTTTCTTGTTTCTGGAACAATTTTTAAGAACATTTTACAAAAAAAAAAACAATTTTTAAGAACAAATTTTCTCATTCCTATCTTTTTCTTCTCTCTTTTTTTTCTTCTTTTCTTCTTCTTTTTTTCTTTGGCTAGTCTTCGGCCTCAGCCATGGCCGGCGACTAGCTGTTGAGGGCTGGCGACCTCGCCAGAGCATCGCCGACCCTCGGCGAGGCCGAGCGTCGCCGGCCCCTAGCAAGGTTCGGCCTTGCCTTGGCTGGGTGAGCTTGCCCAGATTTGGTGAGGCCGAGCTCGCCCTGCCACTGGCGAGGCTTGGCCTAGCCATCGCCAGGCGACCAGTGGCTAGGCAAGGCCATTGGCCCTCGTCGACCGGTCGCCGGGCATGGCTGAGGTTGGTGACCGACCAAAAGAATAAAAAGAAAAAAGAAAATAAAAATATTAAAAAATTAAAAGAAACAAAAAAAGAACATAAATTTAGGTTTTTTTTTTTTTTTTTCCGAAAAAAGTTTACCAAATGCGTTTTTCTGATAAAAAATTATTCCCCGGAACATAAATAATTTTTTCTATTTCCGTTCCTTGAAACAATTTTTAAACAGAAACACAAACAAGCGCACCTTATATATATCTGTCTGTTTTTAAACACAACAATCTCCACCGGGTCCCCCGAACAACACGTTGAAGCCATAGTCTTTGAAGCTGTTGTCGACGGTGGCGCCATAGCAAGCATTCGAAGTCACGACTACGTTTTGCGGTGTAGTAAGCTCGGGCGTTTTCCAAGTTTGCGAACTCTGATCAAAGTACTGAATTCGTCTCACGTAGCACGCACGAGAGTACGACTGGGACGGAAACTGTCCGCTTCCCATCGGCGGGAAGAGCCTGCCGCTCTCCACGGACGTTACTCCGCCGAACCACTGTATTCCGGCGCCGCCCGCAAAAGCAGGTAATAACTTGGCCGGCCAATAGCCTATTTTAGCGTCCACGCCGTTCTTCTCGTTTAGCAACCACCAATCCTTTGTGTTGTTATCCTGTTGTGAAGTCAAACGTCAGATAACTCTTTTCTGTGTTCTCGAACACTGACATTTCGGTCGTGGGTAGATGAATCGATCCACCCACGATGCGAATTCGGACAAAGTTGGTAGATAAAACCCTTTTTTTCGATAACTTTTTCTTGTTTTCACAAGCCTGTTCATAAAATAACATGTTCACCATTTTTCGTTGCTGGTGCAACTTTCATACTACATGGAAATTATTTTTTTTTTATTACTATTACAGAGGTCCGAAGGAAAAGAGTTTTAGTTACCTGTTGAACAAAGAAACGAATCTCAAATTGTGCCCCACCAATAACAGAAGGATATGGGAGAACTTGTCCGAGAGCAATGGACTTATCGACTTGCACAAAGCCTGGACACTCCAAATTATAGCATCCCGACAGATCCTCATCCTGTTCCTTGAACTTGTATTAGAATGATTGTCCATTTTGAACTAGTTTCATTTTGCTCTTTAAACAATGGATTGAACATTGATTGGATAATAATCATGCATAACCACCCATGCCAAGTACCATAATCATACCGACCCAAAAAAAAAAAAAAATACCATAATCATGTATGCAAATGACATAATTGTAAGAGTAATCGATACTCATCAAACACCGAATTTGATCAATTTTCTTTTATCAAAGGCTGCATTCCAACGAATTAACATTTTATAGATAGAAATCGAGATTTATTACGCAAATACTGATGAAAGACATATTTCATATACAAGCCGTGCTATCAACTTACAATCAAATGTAGATTTCAGCAAAACCTGTAGCGAGTTAGAACTTACTCTCCAGGAAATAAAGAGATGACTCTGATTATCCCCGTATAGATTTGGTTGCACCTATCATGAAAAAATTCATTAAATCTAATATTCTATAGCAAGAAACAATAAGAAGAATGCCGCAAATGGAAAAATAACGCACCCTAGATCAAATGAAATATTAATGTCACTATGAATATATTCTTTCATTTTCTTTATTCCCGTTCAAAAAGGAGAAGAAAGATGCTAATTAATTTATATATCGGGAAAACGTACCCTCCATCCAACTTGTATGTTTGTGAACTTATATTTCTCGGCGATCCAAATCTGAGCTCCACTTGATTGTTGATCTTCACACTTTGGAATGTAATGATTAATGAATGCTCTTGCTCCGCCAAAAGGAATACCCAGGCTGTTCAGCTCCAAATAAGCATACTTCAAAAATTGAGAATCAAGTCATCAGTAAATATAATCCTTTTGGCCATTACCGATTGGCATCCAAATTCACTACAATACGACACATTGGGTTTTTAATAATAAGTCATGTAATTACAAGAGGGATCAAGAGATGTCAAAAGTCATTGAAACGAGCTAAGTTGAATGCAAAAATACATGAAATAAATTGTATGATGCAAGAGACAACAATTCATTATTAATTGAATTCCGTCATTAAAGGAAGAACTTACATGAAAACCTGCAGAATTTTGAGTCGAAGGATGATATATCAGTGGACGTGTCTGCTCAACCAATTTGGCTCTCATCCGATGTTCCTTTGTCCTTCTGAGAATTGGAATGGTCCCATTAGGACAGCTATCCAAAACACGTGGTCTCTCAAGTTGGTTAACTTGTGCTTTCTGTCTCTGCTTTTCTTCGTCGAGTGAAAAGCTTGGTTTTGTCTGTCCATTCATGCAACAATTAGGGATTGAACCAGTACTACAGAAATAGTGGCAGAATTTCACAGAAAATTGCATAATTAGTACGCAAGACGGTGTCTCTGCCGTCGAATGGAGGAGGAGAAGCTAGCAAAGGCTGCTTTGTTCACATGTGTACGATAGACTAGGATCAATTGTGCAATTATCTCCTCACTTTCGCCGATAAATTAATACCTGAAGCTTATGATCTTTCAGTAAAGGGTGGTCGAATGCTGGTTGTTTATACATGTCGATACAATCGATGATCTCTCCATAGATTGTCTACAATAGTTACAAGACAACAAAGGTTAATACTTCAATACAAGGGACAAAGAATAATAGTATATGAACACAAGCGTGCACCGGGACAAAAGTCAAAATCAATCAAAATACCTTAAAGGTCTTAATAGGCCGCCTCTCTTGCTTCGAATATTGTTCTTCAGCATTGGAACCAACAAGAAGGGCAAACCATAAAAATGCAAGAAAGGAAAATTTTCTCAACCCCATTGTCCGAGCCTTTGTGCGATATGATTTGCTAAAGGGCTCTTTATATATTACAATTTGTATTCTCAGATGGAGAAAGAATGCTCTAGAATAAAGAGGTAGGTCATCTCTTTCCGCTTTTCATGGAAAGTGAATGGATAACTTTAGTTATGACATTACTCAATTGCCGTTATTCTTATCCAATTCTTTCCATTAATGCAAAAATATCATTTTCTATAAGAAGAATAAAATCACGCAAATTTTCCATTCTAGTGACTGCTGTAAAAACAATCGGGTAATTTTGATAAAAACAATCTTTGAAGATTGACTACTCAATTAAGAACCAACATTCGGATATTCAAGAGTATTTGAAATACACCATAATGAAATACATATGTAATGAGTATATGAAGTTCAAGATTAGAAATTAGATTTGGCATTTGAATTATCCTTGGCGTATTGATTCTAGGGTAAGAGTAATGCTAAGATGACAATACTGCTATGTTCCAAAAATAACCGTGCCGTTTGCATCCCCCGTTTTCATAAGGAAATTGGATAACTAGCTTGTCCGGTTTATTTGATAAATTAAAATTTTAATTTGGACAATGTTCAAATCAAGTTACTGTTCCAATATTTGAACAATAATTCTGATCGGTTTTAGCTTACTTAAAAATTTATTAATCAATATATATAAATTATTTTTTATTTTATTTTATTTTATTTATATTTCCTTCCCTTCTTCCTCCTCAACTATGAATTGGACTAGCTAAGTCGAGCATGGTCCTCCTTTCATTCAATCAGGTGCGACATAGCTTTCGTATTCCCTTTCGTTGTAAAAGCACTCGTGGATTGTTTGGAAGCGAGAAAGGGGACGACTAGTTTTAATCAAAAGATAAATGTAATGTGAAAGTTACTCTGATTAAATGAATAATTGGCTTAAATACTTATCCGATGTTGCAATTTGCGGTTGAATTACTTGTCGGGAGGTCTAGCTCGATTACACATCAGAATTTTTTTTTTCCCCTTTTTCCTTTGTTTTCTCTCGAAACGCAGACTGCCATAATTTTGCAAAAATAGACACTTAAATGCCATAACTTACGAAATGTACACTTAAGTGCCAAAGCAAGTGCAAAACGACGCCGTTTTGCATATTAACGTGGCTAAATAATGTAAAAATGACGTCGTTTTGGGCTGACGTGGTAAAAAATAATATAAAAATTAATTAAATTTAATTTAAAATTAAATTTATTTAAAATATTTAAAAATTAAAAAAAAAAATGGGGGGAGGGGGCTGAGGGCTCAGCCCTCAGCCACCGCCATTGCCTCCCCATCGTCGTCGGGAAGGGCCGGCGACGGAAGGGGGAGAGTCGGCTGTGGCATCCAAGAATTTCAACAATCCTCGGGTATATGACGGTCATGACCGATCAATGGAAGTATCATCAAACTGTGGCATTGATGTCATTTACGGGCATTGATTTGTATTTGCTTATTTATTGGATTGATGTGATATGTTTAGCAATGGACCGATCAACCGTGCAACAAGAGAAAATCTTTGGACTTTGATCAACTGATATATTTATTTATTTTTAGAACTGAAGGGATGGAATTCGATCATACATAAGGAACACGCATGCTGAATTTAAGGATAAAATTTTGAGGAGTTGGACCGAACATGAGGATCACGTACGTCTTTTCTTGGTGCGATTTGACAAGTAAGGAAATGAGATTTTGGCATCATGTCACTTGACCGAATCCTTTCTCCATGCAAGAACTTCAGTTATGCACTTGTACATGAAGCAAATTGATTATGGGAATATAAATTGATTCCTTTGGAAAACAAAATGCTTCATATTTGTACATAAATTATGGACTTATATCTGAAGATTATGGGCCATTTAATTTGGATCTTTTGGCCACAATTTTTTAAGGCCCAAGCAGCCCATGAAGCCCTTGAGTGTCGACCAAAATGGGGGGGGGGGGGGAGGAACCTGACAAGGGAGACACACCATTCTCCAATTGCCCATTGCTGCCTCAGCCACCCTCCATCTATCTCTCTCCCTTGAAGCCACTTGTTAACCTGCATGCAAAAGTTCACTAATCAATTAATCAAAGAAACAAAAGCATTTGGAATTGAATGAGAGAGAGAGAGAGAGAGAGCAGCGAGCAGTCCGAGCAAGTGAGGGCAGAGAAGGAAGGCCACCCTCCGCCCGTGCCCGTGATCAAGCTGCCACCATCGACGCCGCCGGTCTTCGTCACCGTTGAGCCAAGCCGTGACCCCTCAAGCCCCTGTTTTTGTTTGCAACCAAGTAGAAGAGCTTGAGGCAAGTGAAAGTTCACTAATCCATGTCTTGCATGCTGCAATTATCTGGTGAAATGCTGGTAGATGTGAGAAAAATGCAGAATTGGAAGCTACATGTTGATTTTGGATGAATAAAATAAAGTTGGACTAAGAAAACTGAGCAAAAAAAAAAAAAAAAAAACATAGTATGTTCTATGAGATTTTGGTTTTTGGGTTGAAATAAGAACTTAAGGGTCTAACTATAGTGGATTTTTGGAAGTGAAGTAGCTGTAATGTAGTGCAATAGACTTGTTAACACTTGGCTGTGGACGTTGGATGCTGGATTCAAATGAGTAGAAGTAGTTCTCTTTGGATTAGTAAACTGTTTTCGCAGAAAACAGCATGACCTTCGGTGATTCCATGAATTTTCTGTAATTATCTAGCCAGAGTTTGACTTTGTACCCTAAATTAAAGTTGTAGGGCATATCTTTAGGAATAACATATCAAAAATTTAGAATAAATGAACAAGTTTTGATCGACAAAACGATTTTTCTATGATAATGTTAAATCTGGAAGTCATTACAGAGTGTTAGCAAAGAATACAGAAATTACTGCTCTCGATATATAAGGAATTTGACTTGGTGTTCTTCATGAAACTTTTTTCTTTAGGTCTTATTTATAACATTGCAAAATTTCATAATTTTCTGAGTTCATTTAGGGATTATTCTGAAATTTTTTACCAGAACTGTGCATTGTAAGAATTGAGTTGTTTAGTTCTGAATTTGTTCGAATTGTCCCAAAGGTGAATACATCTTGCATTGTCATTGATATGATGATACTGGCATTGGCATATTATGCAATATTGGGATTGGATGAAGAATTCATGGGACATCTTGTCATTGCATATGAAAGTATTTTTGAAAATTAAGAAGTTAATTGATACCGTTGGACCCTCGGGTCAACGATGCCCCGGGAGTCAGGATGCCTAAAGGATCGAATGAGTCGATGCCTTGTGGATGCTCGGTGGCCCTAGTGGCTGAATGCCGGAGGTTTTTCCCAGGGAGCTTCGGGATGCCCGTTTGTATGCTAGTCGGTACGTAAATCTGGAGGGATGGGGTAACCATTCTCATGGTGAGCCTCGGAGAGTTTCCTCATGATGCCAAGTGGGGTACGAGATGCCTGGAGGTATGATACACTCCGGATGCCCGGTGGCCTTAGTGGCTGAATGTTGGAGGCTTTTGCGATGCTAGGGTGGATGCAAATGCTCGGAGGGACGCAAACATTGGTCCTCCGGGGGATGAAACCTTTTGAATGATAAAATGAATGATTCTACTAAGTGTGTGTGTGGTCTAGTTATAGGACTAAATTGTATGGCATGGAATGGGACGTGTCACTACAATTTGGTCCTATGATCGGGACTTGGGTAACTGGATATGATGCATTTTGATTCTTTTAAAATTGCATTTTTGCCATTGCATTAAAGAATTTCATGATATTGTTGCATATTTATCCTTGATTACTTGTTGTTTTCTATCCTGCATGAGTCCAGATATTGACGGTATTGCTTGACATGGCTTGATGAACCTTTTACTGCTGAGTGGTTGTACTCATCCCGTTTGGGGACTAACATTTCATATTAGAAGACATGTCTCTACTACCTGTCACCCCCGGTACATTTTACGGTGTCCCAGTTGGCGTTGAGTGCGAGTGTTCGAAGCACCCTCATCCTAATATATGAGGGTTGGTCTTTGTTCGAGTGTGGGTTATGGTTATGTATGATATCGGTACGCCTGATGGTCTAGTGGTTTAGGAGTTCCTGCCGGTGCACGTTCGTCGTGATGGTTTCATGCAAAGGATGTTGCTACCACCACCAGCTGACGGACCAGGCTAGGTGTGACTGAGAGGGATGGGTAGCAGATGAATCATTTCTGAACTACCGACACTGACTGATAGACTTTTTAGGACTGCATGGAAAGGAAAGTCAAAGGGAGGTCAGGTTATCTTTTGTTATGAAGCCGGGTATAGAAAACCACAGCAAATTTTGATGTACCAACCAATGTTGTCTATTAGACTTATGTAAATAAAAGTGTTCGGCTTGACTTATAAACCCGTCTAGTAGGTGTGCATCATTTCTAATTTTAGGATAGGGATATGTGATTTTGCTTCCGCTATACATTTATAAACTGCGCAAGGACCGATCTAAAAATTATAAACCCCAAGGATTTATAGACCTTCAGGTCAAGTAAGAGAGAGGTAAGCGAACTGTAGCGACCTAAATGAATTGGGGGTCGTTTTGAGGGTGCCACATTGGCTAGGGTCGCCGGGCCTTGGCCAGGGGTTGGTGACCCCAATCGACCGACGGCGAGGGCTCGCGAGCCCTCGCCCGGCCGAGCCAAGGGCCGCTGCCCACTAGGGGTGGGGGAAGGAGGAGGAGGGAGGCAGCTAGCGACGAGGGCTGGGGCTGCCGGCCCTCGGCTGGGTTCGGCGGCCTTGACCGACCCTCCCCCACCTTTCGACGACGGCGGGGAGGCGGCGGCGACAAGGGCTCAGCCTTTAGCCGCCAACTACCTTCCTCCTCCTCTATTTCCATTTTTTTTAATAAATAAATAAAAATTATATTATTATTTTGTTTTAAATTTAATTTAATTAATTTTTATATTATATTAAAATTCAAATTATGCAACAATGACATCGTTTTGGCCAATTTAAGGGTTCTATTTTGGCCAACACCCGAAACGACGTCGTTTTTGGTGAATTAGAGCTGACTCAGCTCTCCGGCGAGCCACCTCAGCTAGAAATATTAATATTTAAATGCCATGTATGATTTTTAGCTGGCTTCGCCAAAGGTGGCACTTAGGTGTCCCACTTTTCTTCAAATGTGATACTTAAGCGTACATTTCGTAAGTTATGACACTTAAGTGTCCCTTTGGATAAAGTTATGGCATTTGTAGTGTACTTTTCTCGTTTTCTCTCTCTGACGAGTGAACTTTTTCTTCTCTTTGTTCTTGTTCTTTCCGCCGCTTTATGCTTCAACATTACTAATCTAGAAAAAGAAAAATGAAGATGAGCTAAACTTTGGGCTTTTCAAAGGGGAATGGCTATGCTGGGTACATTGTTACAAAGAGAAGGATGAAAGAGAAGAAAAAAAAGAGCTCGACTTCGAAACTTAACTCCTCCGGGATGTATTTTAGAATGCTCTAACCCTCAAGATTTATATTGCTCTCTGAACACAACCTCTTGTATGAAATTTGTCATACATTCGATTGTCAAGAAGCATTCTGGTTTACAAGATTATATTCGACCGGTTGATTTTGTATTTGCTTCCCTGCCAACATATATCATCCTTAATACTTATTATAGGTTGCCTTCAATTGATTGATTCTATTATTAGTAAAATCAGACTGATGATGAAAGAGTTATGTGAGGATAATGCTGTGCTCAACTTGTGTTTCCTTTATGTTATTCGTGCTCTTAAAACATGAATTTTTCAAAGATTAAACCTTGAAAATGTGCTAAGAATCACATCATAGAAAAATCAAATCATATACTCAGCATTTCATATTTTGTTGGTGCCCATAAAACATGAACATTTCAAGGATTGAAGCGAACTCAGTTGGCAAAATGTAAAGGACTTTAAGTTAAAAAGATTTTTTAAAATACAAATTGCGTTTGGTAAATTGTAATCTAAAAGTCCATTATGAGATACCTTCAAATAAAATAGTGTTTGGAGAAGTTATATTTACAAAGGACCTTAATTATTACAAAAAAACCAAAAAAAAAAAAAAAAAGCCTAACTAGTGAGGGGTAATGGCTGCTGGCAATCCAAATCTATAGCCGGCGGTTGTCGTCTAAGCTTGCCGAACCTCAAGCGGCCCCTGAAGACCACCGACGAGGGCCACCTAAGGTCGCCAGCGACCGTTGACGGGGGTCGAGTGACCCCAGCAAAGGTCACACGACCCAAGCAAGACCCTCGCCTGAGGTTGCATGAACCACCGACAATAGTCGCTTGGGTTGTCGTAACTATCGCCGACCTCTCTTTAGCCTATTGTCGACCCCCTCGCAACCTTGCGCAACTCGAACGGCCGCCCTCAATGGAGAAGATGAACAGTGAAGCAGTAAGGGCAAAATCGGAAAATAAAAAGTTAGTCGAGGATAGTTTGGGAAGAAAATTTCTCACTAAACCTATTCAAATTTGCATGCCAAGAAGGCTATAAGCCCAAGGCACCCCAAGATCAGCCTTGGGCCTTCAACCTTAGAAAGCTAACTTTCCCTTAGTGGGGTTTGTAAAATCTTTCCCAAACACTCAATATTTGGCAAGCACATGCCATGACAACAGAAGTCTTACAACCTTGTTTTTGTGGAGCGGATGAAGCTCCTACGCTCCTCACAGTGTTCCCGTTAGTGTGCAAGGCAGAGGTTCCACATCCATTTGTCGACCGATCATGTATCCATCATTTTTTAGAGGAGGTGGATCATGGATTCACGCGGTTTATACAAAACCTCTAGAGGATCCATTTTCGGCATCAAAAGTCCCCGCCCTTCATTCATGTCGATCTCCTCTTCTCCATCCCTTTTCCACTCGAAGCACTGAATCAACGCCCCGAGCCCTAGTTCAATCACTCTTCTTGCCATATTAGCTCCGGGGCAAGCTCTCCTTCCAGCACCAAAAGGAAGGAACTTGAAATTATCAATCTTCTCTTCTCTTTGATCACCTCTGTTTCCAAACCTCTCTGGGATGAATCTTGTCGGTTCCTCCCAAAGCTTAGGGTCCCTATGGATGTTCCATAAGTTCACTAATAACATGGTGCCTCTGGGCACGTGATACCCAAGAACATTGCAATCACTTGATGATTCATGCGGTAATAAAAGTGGGGCTGGTGGAAACAACCTCAATGTCTCATTGACAATTGCTTGTAGGTAATTCAGGTTCGGTAGGTCGTGTTCGGTGATGAGGCGGTCTTGCTCGATGTTGGCCTCAATCTCGACTTGAGCTTTCTTCAATGTATCTGGATTGTTGATGAGAAGAGACATTGCCCACTCTAGGGTAGCTGATGTAGTGTCCGCGCCAGCACCAAATAATGCCTATATAAAAAAAAATGGACATAGTTATGTAAAATTCCAAAAAGTAAAAGTAGAATAAAACACAATATGACGTTCACAAATAGTAAAAGCTTTGTACTATACTAAATCATTCAAAGTTTTTTTGAGAGTTGTAATTAGTGTCCTGATCTCTTGGTAAAACCTATGCAATTCATATGTGCATCGGAAAGGTTACAAGTGAGATTAATCTTTATTAAGATTAGAATTCTGAAGAATTTCTCACTTGTTTTATGGGCAAATTAACCCCTTGATATTTGACTTTTAAGATAGTTTGTCACAACGATCAATTGGCATATAGAATCACGTGTTCAACACTCTCACCGTAATGTGAGTTACTCATGATTCTGAACCTATAAAAGGACTTTTATAAGATCATATCCTTGTTTATTAGTCTGAAATGACCTAATTACATTAAGACATTTAGGCCCTTAGCTATAGTTAGAACTTGCTATCAATTTGTTCTGCTTGCCCTGTAAATTGCCAGCCAACGATGAAATGCCTGCACCTTCCAAATGATATATATCAAAATTCCAAAATGAATCCCACGTCTGAACTGTCCTCGGCAGAAGTGAACAGTCAAAAGCTTCCGTCAATCGACTTCACGGTTAAAACTTAAAGCTAAAATACACGCAATAGCTTGTCTTATTTAATATGCAGCATGCCTTATCTAGAACAGTCAAGCGATAGGTGACGTGAAGTAGCTAATCGAGGAAACGAAGATAAACTAGATAAACACTAATAAATTCCACGAATGAAAGGACAAAAGAAAGCATTGGTACCAAGATGACACCCTTGATAGTTTGGTCAGTATAAAATTCTGGTTCCTTCTCTTGCAAGGATAGCATAACATCAATCAATGTCCTCGTATTCCTTTCCTTCCGGGTCGACTCCTTTCTCATTCCTCTAATTTCATCAATCAAGTTCTGGCAAAACCCGTCCAATTTCCTCTTCAACCCTATCATCCTCTTCTCAACGCCCTGAAAATCAACCCACTGAAAGATTGGTAAATAATCACCTAAATTTGCACTCCCGTTAAGCTCCAAGGCCTCTTGCATGATGCTGCGGAATTCTGCAGCTTCTTCGCCGGTGGGGTCCTTGCCGTAGTACCTCTTTCCTACGATCGTTCTCATCACAATGTTAAACGAAAGCTCTCTGAATTTCGATCTCATTTCGACCTTCTTCCACCATTGGTTCGATTCATGAAATAGTCCTTTTAGCAGCAACCTCGCTTCGTCGTGCCTGTCAACAGTGATGTACATTGTGAATATCCGTATATATCTGATAAGCCAACTACATAAGCACCACCATAAATTGAACTCTTCAACCTTTGCATACAAACCGACAAAGCAAAAACAAATTATAACCATGTGGTTTAGTATGTGTCCAATTCTACTCGTAATTAATTCGAAGAGAAACATCTAATAGTTTCATGCCATATGAAAAATAACAAAATGATCCCCTAAAAGCTTGCGTGGGTATCATATCTTAAACATTCCTGGATACAATAACGAAATTTGTTTGTTTGATAGTCGGCGAGATGCTCTTTCTACTTGTTTTCCCAAAAGCACTTAAAGTTTGTCATACCTAACATCTGATAACATGGCTATGCGGGTTGAGGAGAGCATTTCCAATGTCATGAGACGCCGGAGATTGCGCCAGTGATCACCATACGAGATGAATCCTATGGTGGTGGAGTTGTAGTTGAGGTGTTTCCCGGCAAGAGTGTCCGGCCGGTTGGCGAAAATAATGTCGTTTCTCGTGAAACATTCCTCAGCCACGGATGGGTTGGAGGTCACAAGGACTTTACGCACGCCAAATTTAAGCAACAAGACATCGCCGTATCTCTCCGTGAGACTGTGTAAGGTTCGGTGAACCGGCTCTTTAAGCAGATGGAGATGACCTAAGATAGGAAGACCAGGAGGACTTGGTGGAAGCCGGTTCTTGTTTCTAGGGTTCGCCTGCTTTTGGATGATTAGTTTCCAGATGAAGAGAAGGGAAACAGGAAAGAAAACGAAGAGCACCACTTTGAAAATAAACTCCTCCATGATGTCTTTTGGATACGCTCTATTACCACAACCTCATAACTAGAATTCGTCATACATTTGTGTTTATTGTAGCTGTTGCCGGGTAGCATTTTTGTGGAGTAAAATAGTCGACACTAATTGTACTATGAACACGTGTTATTACAAGAAAGAAACAACACTATATTCAGTACACACTTAGGACACTCTCTGACCCACTCTCCACCAGCACCATACATGCACACATCACTCTGCACTCACCAATCACAACGCAATACTCTACAAGCCCCTATTCGTCGGCTATTTCCCAGCGACTTAGCACAAAAGAAGTGCTCCATAAGATATCAACATGGCCTTCTCCTCAATTACAAATGGTTGTTACCAGCATATTAGTTTTTAGGATACTATGAGAATATCGGAGTATTGTGAGCCATAAATTATTGATAGAGTGGATCTCATGATAATTTATAATTATTTATGATTTATTTTTTATGATCCATAATAGATGATTATTTTCACAATACATTATAGATTGTTACGCAATCATTTCTCCCATTACAAATTTTGCCGACTTTTTCAAATGATTTTTAGCCACTCATTTTCCCTAACACGAAGAACTTTGAACACCACAAGCTACAACTACCATTGTAGATATTAGTCATAGAAAAGTCAACATAAATGGCGAGAGAGGCTGTGCTTTCCACAATTTCGGCCCATTGATTTCACATTCGCTGGTGATAGTCATTGGCGCTCGTCAGGATATCCATATATATACGAACATTTCAAAGAGTCTAGCCGAACTCAGTCGACTAGGTCAAAAGACATGAATGCTACAGAAGACATCATTCTAGTGCTTCACCAGACCATTGATTTGTTGTTCGAGACCAAACCCTTTGTGATGAAAGGTAGAACATGTATAGGTAAGAGGTTAAGTACTTTTCTAGTATTTTTTTGTCCTCTAATTGTCCATGTCATGGTTATTTTTCTGGGAAAGGAGGACTTCAAATTTCTTTTATGAGCATATGCCATGACAAGAAAAGTCCTATAACCTTTTTCATTTGGAGTCGATCGCAGTGTTCCCGTCGGTGTGTAAGACAGAGGATCCACGTCTCCTTGTATAGTGAACTCTTTATAGCGTCGATACATCAAATAAAAGTCCATTAAAATCAAAAGGTAGACGAAATTCCTAACGATGTCAATGTGTTTTCATTCCTATTCTCCAGTAGCGAATAACCTGAGCGGATCGCAGCTCCGGTGCTTGATATGCATGTGACAGATCATGTATTCGAATCACAGTACTTATCATACAAAATGACATTAGGAATCCTGCCCGTCATTTTATAGATAGAGCCTTGACAACTTCCGCGCCTACGTAGGGATCAATACAAGTAGATGTTCGGGGATTCCTCATGTTGTAATCAAGAAAAAAGAATTTGTCAAGGGCACAACTACTCCACGCATTATATAACATGGAAAGCTCAAGAATACCAGATGCACATCCTTCCATTCAACTGAACGGAATGGGAAAAAAAAAATATTGATTCGAGAATATATAGATTCAAATTATTACGACAACAAATGTGCCCATATTTGGCGAGGAGAAATTGTCCAATCTGTCCTAAACCTAACGTAAGAATGTAAATTCAGTCATAAACTTTCAAAATTTGCCAATTTGTCATAAGCATTTGCCCAAAATTTCAATGTCATTTTTCAGGTCAATTTTCACTGGAAATCGCTGACATTGAGAAAATATCCACATAGAGGTGTGCCAAATAAGGCAATCAGCGATGACTAGACTGTCGAATCAGTGATTTTCGGCGAAAATTGATCTAAAGTACTACATTGAAATCTCGGATAAAGATTTATGACTAAATTAACAAAATTGAAATGTATATAAATAAATGTTCATCCGTACAATAGGTTTATGATTGATTAGTTAATTTTCCCTATTTGATGGCTTTCACAAAATAGAATAGTAAGCGAAATATTAGTAAAAACGTGATAAAAAAAATGAGTTCATAAAAAAAAATTGAAATTAAGAAGAAATTGGGCATTAGAATAGTCGTAGTAAAGGACTAGATAGTCAATTATATGAGAGACCATTCCTTAAATCTCTCCCTCTCTATTGTCATACTTCGCAAAATCCTTTTATTAATAAGGGCAATTTTGCTCTCTTCAAACTATGGAAGGACGTTTCTCACTAACTTTGCATGACTTGGTAAAATCTCTTCTTTTTTCTTTTCTATAATTGCATTTTGTTAAGACGGGGTATTTGATAAACAACTACATGGTGAAATATTACAATTTTGAATGCACTCACTGCTTTTATAATATGCACAATCAATACTTTGAAAATTGAATATTTTCTAATTTTGTATGCTTAACATGCGCTCTGAGAAAACTCGTTAGCAAAATTCATTTATATTGAGAAGGGCAACAGAAAATAGTTAAGGTCAATCGAACAAATATATTTTGATAATCAACCGCTTCATCGTCGGTCATCAAATTTTTCGAAGGGGAAAAAACATCATACAACACCTCTTTATCTCTCCATGTAACCAAAGAAACCCAAAAATAAAAAAATTAGTTTTGACATCGAAAAATGCTCAGTAAAACTTTATATCATGACACCAGTCAAAAAATAAAATCATAATTTTAAAGTAAACTGAATTTCTAGCACTTCAAATCCATCATAATTTCTTAAATGTTTAGCACCTTCCAAACTCTAACTTTTCTGTTTCTTATTTCTGGTAAGTCAGTCTTTCTTGTTTTACCAAACAAAAAAATTCTGAAGTAGACTAAAATTTAATAAATAAATAACCTAGATGAAAACGCTTAGACTACGTATTAATTTGGCAACATTACATGAAAATTCTCTCTCTCTCTTTTCTTTTTCTTTTTTTTAATGAAACTACATGTTAATTATTTTCTTCCCAAAATGTCATGAATTGGCATAGTTTTCTCAGATCAAATTTACACGATTACACTTCTCTTGGTTAGGTGGGAGTGGGAGTTTCCATGGAGGGATTCAATGAAGAAGTGGGGCCCTCATAGTACAAGAGAGAAAGTATGCATCTCCAACCTAATCTATGAACAGAAGCCTCGGATTGCATGAGTGCATGAGACTCCCTCCCCAAATCACACCTCAATGTCACTCCCATCTTGCATTTTGTTGAATTCTTGGTAAATTTGTGGAAGCATAATTGGTAAAATCGGGATAATTTTACCTTGTAAATTTACTACTATATTAAGAAGATCTTAACCCTTTCATTTTTACGCTAGCAACAAACCATAAAGATGTATAAACTAAATAAGGTTCACATTCAATCTTTCTTTTTTCTATACTTGTAATTGGGATTATTATATGACACCTAATTTGTATTATCTGTTTAATTTGCATAAATCATTTTCATCACCACTGATTGGGTAATTATATTTTGAATAATTGATCGACTATTCATGTCTATTTGATATATTTGTGTAAAAAGACATGCTTAGTTAAAATTTTATTTTTCTTCTCCTCCCTAGGTTTTTGTCTTCCTTTCTCTCTCCTAACCTCCAACTACAAACTCTCTCTCTCTCTCTCTCTCATTGTTCAATCTGAAACAGTAAGTTCTCCATACATGGCTTAGGTAGATAGATCTTTCAAGATGTACAGTCTCATATGTGCATGCACATTGCATGAGTCACCTGTCTCCTTGTCTTCTTAAATTGGAACTGGTTTGCAAATTTGCATGCTTTAGCCTTCCGTAATTACTTTGTTCATCATCTTGCTTCTCTTCTCTTTTTTTTCCTTTTTCTTTTTTATTGTTATTCTTTGCATTACTTGATCAGGTCCGAAGGAGATCGAAGAATGATCGTCGACTTGGATATCGCGTGCTTCGACCCGAGCACCATCACCGTACCAGAATGGCCAAATGCTGTGTCGCCTCAAACCCGGGATCATCCTCATGGTTATCATTATCACCATCAAATGCAAGAGATTGTTCCAGCTGATTTCGCCAATGAAAACATCTACAGCTGCAACACCAACAACAATCACATGATGGTAGAAGAAGCCATTGATGGAGATCCCAGCAATACTGGTAATCAACCTGGACTACTGCAAGATATGTTCCAGCAACTTGTCACCGCCCATGCGCAAAACCAGAATGGCATCACCGCCCAAAATTTGAGGAATGAAGTCCCCCCGATGCCGCCTCCAGATCACCTAGGCTTCTTCCATCTCTTCCACTTGGCCAGATCCTCGTCATCCCCATCACCACCATGGCCTTCGTCCTCCTTGCTCCCGAAACCACCACTCTCATACGCAAACCCTAAGGCATCCCCAACATCGTCGGTGCTGTATGACCCGCTCTTCCACCTGAGGAACTTGCAACCTCAGCCTCCACAGATGGGAGGACTGTTGTTCCCGTGCGTGGGCTTTCCCAATGAGGCTGATGGAGGGGAAATCATCGTCGACGGAGAAGAAGGGACGACGGCGGCAATGATGATGATGTATGGGGAGGATGAAGGGGTGTTGGAGATGATGGAGGGTGGCAGTACGGTTAAGATTGGCAAGAGGAGGGAAGGGAATAAGTTGACCAAGCACTTTGCTGCTGAGAGAGACAGGAGGACTCAGTTGAATGAGAAGTATGTGGCTTTGAGGAACTTGATCCCCAACCCCACCAAGGTAATGCATCTACTGATCGCATATTTGCTTTTCAAAACCTTGTGTTAATGATTGAAACGACATATGTAATTTATATGGCCAATAAATGAATTTATCTAGCTTAATCAAGCGTGCTGATTTTCATGGATGAACCCTTATTCCAAAAGCTTTAATTCATTGATGAATGGGGATGATCTTTTCTTCTACCAGTTTTATAGTCTTCTTTCTCTAGCCCCAGCCTTTTTTCATAAATCACAGTCTTATACATTTCAATTTTATAACTTATAGCTGCAAGAAATGTCTTTCCTTTTCTTCTTCTCTCTTCATGAATGAGAGCTTTGCGATATACTTTCCTAGGCGTTAGTTAAGACCAAAGGCATTGATTTCCCTTGTAGCAATCATCATCGAATTGTATTATCTCATCTTATTGTATAGCACTAATTGAGTGATCAGGAAGCTTAGACTTACTCTTACCCATAAATGCACGCGTAATCTTTGTTTCAGATGATTGCTGAGTAATGCTAGGTGTAGCTCCTTTAGGTCCTTCATAAACAGGACCTTCGCGATATGCTTTAATCGCCAGTTAAAATCGACAATATTTGTTTTCTTGTCGTAGCTAGTAATTGTAATCAGCTGTATACACATACATATTCGTCATCTTTCTATGTAACACTGCTTATGGGGCTCAGCATTTTTCCTGGCGATACATATGCTTTGTTGCAAATGATCTTTGTTGACTAATTTCAGGCTTATTTAGACTGATTTACACATTTGGTATACGCCGGACAGTGATGGAACAAGCTGCAAATTGGCATAATAAGACATTCAACGCCCGCTAAGAGTCTATATAGCAGTTCTCAGTAAAACTGATTTATCTTAGGATACCTAACGTTATATTCATTTGTACTAGTAAGGATGACATTTAGTACCATGACTGTATATGTTTATATTGACTATTTCTTGGTGGCGAAAACGAACTGTTTGTTCTGTGTATGTGAAGTTTGATCGGGCATCCGTTGTGGGAGATGCCATTGAGTACATCAAGGAGCTCTCGCTAACTGTGAAAGAGCTGAACCTAATCGTGGAGAGGAAAAGATGGGGAAGAGAAAGGAAATGCAAGCGATGGAGGGTCGCCATTGAGGAGGAGGAAGAGGAGGCAGAGGAGGCTGTAGACGGAGAGAGCTCCATAACTGCGGTCACGCCACCAGGCGACCTGGCTGATCGGTCCTTCAACGGGACACTGAGGAGCTCTTGCTCCCAGAGGAAGTCCAAGGTGACCGAGGTCGACGTGCACATCGTCAACGACGAGGTCATGATCAAGCTCGTGCAGCGGAAGAAGATCAATTGCTTGCTGCACGTGACCCGGGTCCTCGATGAGCTTCAGTTGGACCTCCACCACGTTTCAGGCGGCCACATCGGCGAACACTACAGCTTCTTGCTCAATTACAAGGTTGTGTGAACTTGATTTTGATGCCTTCCATAAAATACGTCCTCAAAGCTCAGTAGACCTAACTAAACTTGATCGTTGCTGCATTTCAGATATGTGAAGGGTCGACAGTGTACGCGAGCGCGATCGCAAGCAAGGTCATAGACATTGTCGACAGGCAGTACTATGCAACCACACCACCACCAAGCAGCTGCAGCTCCTAGGGTTTGAGGAGGAGACGCTGATGAAGATTGAAGACCTTTTAGTCCCTTTATTTCTTGTCATTTAAATTTTCATTGCCAAACTATGGAAAATAATCGAAGTCTAGTAGGAATTAACTGAACCATATAACTATATTACGTCACCTTATTGCAATGCAGACATATACTTCGGAATTGATTCTTTAATGCCTCTTGAGATGATTGCTTGATGCGTGCTTTCTAAGTCATTCAAGCAACGCAATGATGGCATAGAGAGATATTGAGGACGTCTATGGAATGAAGTTCCACCCGCATTTTCTAAGTGCCTGAGTAATTTTTCGGAGTTCAAATATGCCATTCAAATTGTTGTACTATGTGAATGTTGCAACACATCTAGGTTAGCTCACTCGAGGCATAATCCGTTTTGGTTCGTTCCACACTAAATCCCACAAGGTCCCCATCCCAACAGTGCTTTCATCTGAGCACTCTTAACATCGAAATTCGAATGTTAAATGTTGTTATTATATCAAAAGGCATCTCTCTAGGAACATTTTCCCTACGTCTAGTGCATAATTTCAGCTCATTCTTGCCCCCCTTCGTTGCTGTGGAAGTCTGTCGGATCCCGTTTCTTGGTCGGATCCTCTCATCCTGATAATCATTCCCAACCCTCGTAGAACGGGTCGTTACAAACATTCCTACTAAAATTACAATGAACTTTGTCCTTATCTAAGTGCTCTTTCAGTATCGAGACTTGGTAAGCCGTCAAAGGTGAGCAAGTGAAGGGACCACATCTAGAGAGAGAGAGAGAGAGAGGTACGATTCCGAGAATAACAGCAGAAAATCTGCAGATATGCAAGCGCAACAAGATTGTCAGCCGTGCCAGCATTTGCTATTTCGGAGCAGGCACCCTTTAGGACTCTGCCTATCCCCCTTATGTTCTCTTCTTGTTTCTGTTAACTGTTCATGATTGTTTCGGCCCAGCTCCTTATGCAGATACCATCATTAACTCCGAAAAGGATGTACTCGTTCGATTGGACGAGAGCACTGAATGATCATTAATGGAACTTACACATGGTCGGTTTTCACTCATCCACATGTTGCATCCTGGAACCTCTGCATGCAGTGTTTGTCGCATTGTTAGAATTCGAAAGGTGCAAATGAATTGTCATGTCTATTGTTTCTTTGGTATCGCCGGGCCGGCTCGACCCGGAATCATTCCGAGTTGAGCTATATTATGCAAACCAAAGGTTTATATATTCGGAATGGCAAAGTCTATAGTATAACTCAATTCTTACTTTTTTTTTTAGGAGTTACTTATCTATCTTATTGGTAACCTTGTAGCCCATGACTCCATATGCTTTTCCTGGGATTTGAACCTTAAACCTCACTCGATCCCTTCCTTCCTTTATTTTTTATTTTTTGATTAGTTAGGTTTATTACTAAACTTTGGAGCTCCTCTATGAGGAGTTTGGTGGCCCCTAGTGGACTTACCTAGGAAACTCCATAAACCCATAAACCCCTATATCCGTCCCATTCCACTGTAAAAATAATGGCCACTCGGGTAAGCCCCTAGTAAGTTCTCTTTCTTCCTTTCTATTAGGCTGTTTGTGATCGCAACTTCACAAGTAGATAGGAATTATTTTCATTCCGAATAAATAATAATTGCCTTCATATTAAGTAACTTGTAGCTCAAAATTGGCGAAAGTGAACTTCTAATTTCACAATTCAATGGAAGGAAAGATCGACTATCAAATAAAGATTTCGATATAAAATACCAAATTTGGCCAATTATGCTGCGAGGGCTTTGCAAAATTCACCGTATTAAATAATATGTAACTGCTCGTTGAATCATTCTAGGGCCTCGCTACAATGGAGTTGGATGGCAACCCACTTTGCGTGACCTCTTACATTAGTAAATCTCTTCCCACGAACTAACGTTGAAAAAAAAAAGAAAACTAATTCTCAACTTTTTTAAATCATCATCGCATCGAACTATCTATCATTAGAAAATGAAATTAAATTAGAAATTAAAATCCCACGAAAGTATAATAACATCCCAAAAAACCAAATTCCATAGGTGTGAATTTCCAAAAAGAAAACGAAAATTCCAGCATTGTCAATTTTTTTTTTTAATAACCATTCCAGTTTTATGTACCATGATAATGTGAAATTGAAAGTGCGGGGGTGGTGTACGGTTTGCATGAGGTTCCGGGCAATTTGCATGGGAGAATATCGGTGGTGAAGTGGGGCCCACCGATTGACAGAGGCAGAGGTGGTCGTCTTCTTTAACTACTCTGGAATAATAAATAAATAAATAAATAAATAAATAAAGGTTAAAAAGGGGAATTCGCATCTCCGACCTAAACTACCGTTCTTGGAGAACCACCCCAATTCGCATGACTTCACCAAAGCTCCTCCCCATATTTACACATTTTGCCACTTTCCCAATTCTATCATTTTTTGAAAAATTTATTGTATACTTTTGGAAATTCATTTGGGTTTTGAGAACTATTTCCATTCCTTATATAACTAAATCGATCGGCTTTCTCATGCCAAAATTCATGATAAACATGAGTACAAGAGTATAGTACTTATGTCGTTTTAAAAGATGGGAAGATTTTACTAGATTCGAGAAAATTAAAGTTTACGTGTCAACACTAGTTACTTGAGTTGGGGATTCTTCGCCTACTAATCAAGGGCCTTCTTTTTCTGAGGTGATGAGTTGAGAAGAAGTGTTGTTTGTATCTCTTGGTGAATACTACGGGTTATGTGTGCTGGTTGAGGCACAACAAACGTGCTTCGCATTTAAGATAAAATCTGAGTAGGCAGAGGGAGACGGTGCCAGAGAATAAAGATGAGCATATAGAGCTAGCTCATGATGACAACTTCAAAAGACTAGTCGAGTGACCAGAAGAAGTTAGCAAATGTAACTCATGCGATCGATTCTATCCAATGAAGTGAAATCGTTCTTTCAAGAAGGAGAACTTGGAGGGGTGAAAGAATGGGTTTTGCTGCAGTCCCACAAGCTTAAACACGATGTCGGTTGAACTATTGAGGCTTAATTACAAATCATCACTGATTGCTTAAGCCTTTTAAGGAGGTAGCTGTATCTTCGACTCTAAACACATGATGAGCAATGTCAAGTATTCGAGTTCACAAAAATTCTATACAAAATCTTATAAATCATATAATGACTTAATCCTCACAACAGAAATTATTACTAAATAATTATTCGACTGATATATATATATATATATATATATATATATATATATATATGATTGCATATACCAATATTTATAAATTATTAGAAAAGTTTCCTTACTTTTCCCCCTCAATGATTCCGTTGAAGGAGAAAAATAAAAAGGGGGGAAGGAGGGGGGGAGGTTTACGATCCAAACACGGAAAATATGAGTGGGGCCCAGATGATGGGAATCTCAGTAACAACCAACATCCTCTGCCAATTTGCAAACTCATCAAGGGAAAAATAAAAAAGGCAAAAAAGTATCTTCTTTTTCGAGGACCCAAAAAAAGAAAGCAAAAACGAAAAATAACGAGAATAATCTTAAATACGTCGAAATTAGCCTAACTAAATCGGAAAATAAAGAGATATGAGCTTATAAAGATATTAAACCGATACTCAATAAACCCAATAAAAAAATACGTGGTGATTTTTCACATAATCATTTTAAATATCGACCTTAATATATGAGAAAATATTAACGATAAAATGAATTTCCATTTTTCTTTTTGTTCTCTCTGCCTTTCTTTATCATTTCTTTTTTCTTACACACATATCTTCCTCTTGCAGCTTTTGTCCCTCCTAACCTCCCACTGCAACTCCCCTCCTCTCTCTCTCTCTCTCTCTCTCTCTCTCTCTCTCTCTCTCTCTAAAAGCTGATAAAGAAGATCGCGGTAAGCTTTTCCTAGCCATGGCGACGTAGCTTGACAGAACGCGAACATCACTTTCCAGTCTTATTCTTCTTCTTCTTCTGCTTTGGGTTGAGCTATTCATGTTGCGAGGTCAGGTCTAGTTCAGTGACGTGCTGTTCTTGCTTCTGTTCATTCATGGCAGTCGGCGAATACCCACCTGAGGAAACCATGAAGGAGACGGCCGAGTGCTTCGCCGTGGCCTTTCCGGAAACGGGTCCCCATCATCAGCGGGAGAACGGCGTCGGCGATCTCCATTGCCATTATCAGCAGCAGGGGCTAATGGGGTTCGCGGCCGAGGACGGCGGCTGCGGCGGCGGCGGGGATCGCCGGGACGTCTCCCGCGTCGCGATGGAAGAAGGGTTCCATCGGGTCGGGCCGGGGGACGAGGATTATGGCGATGTGAATCAGGTGGTCCTGCCGCCGCCGCCGCCGCCGCCTTACGGTGGTGGCCAGTGTTCTTCGGATTGGAACTACGCTGCTGCTCCGGGGACGGAGGGCTTGAGCCACGACATGATGGGCCAGCAGGTCGCCGATTCCTTGCAGTTTCTGCAGAGCCAGGCCCTGCAGAACTTCGGCGGCGACGGCCCTTCCGACGTCTTCGCTCCGGCCGGGCTGCCGCCGGACCTCCTCAATCTCTTCCGCCTGGCGCGATGCTCCTCGTCCTCATTGCTGCCCAGCTCGTCGCTGTCGTTTGCAAACCCTAACTCCCCCGCGCCGCCCGTCCTCTTCGACCCGCTCGCCCACCTGAGCAATTTGCAGCCGCAGCCCCCGTTCATGAGGGAGCTGTTCCAGTCTCTGCCGAACGGTGGAGCCTGTGGGTACAACGGCTTGCCACTCGCCGGCTCGTCGTCGTTGCTTGGCGGTGGCAACAACATCGAGAGAGGAGAAACCGAAGGGGACGAGGGAAACAATATGGGGATGACGATGATGTACTGCGAGGAGGATGGAGGCCATCAGTTTGTGGAGAACGATAATGGGGTTTTCAAGTTCGGGAGCGACATGATGGCGGACATGGAGGGCTGCCGTGTCAAGGTGAAGATGGGGAAGAGGAGGAGAGGGAAGGTGACCAAGCCTTACACCACCGAGAGGGACAGGAGGTCCCAGATCAATGTCAAGTACGACGCCTTGAAGAAGTTGATCCCCAGCCCTACCAAGGTACTGTACACACACATTCGCGCTTTGCTTCTTTGATTGATAGCCATTTATAGATGCTGGATCGAATTCGGGTGGTCGCCGCCACCGTCGTTCTTATATTCTATGCCTGAAAATGGGGTGAAACTTGGGAGTTCAACATGTGGGTCGAAACGGGGAAAGTGATGGCTGATCATGGAACTGGAATGGAGCTCTCGCTAGCTCCAGTTTCCTGTTCTATGGGCGGATCCCAACACTGAAATCTTCCTAAAGAAGGGAGAGAAGGGAATGACAAAACTTCTTTCTTGATTTTGGACTGTTGCTGGAGAAGATGGTTTTGGCCCTATCTTGCCATGCTCTTTTCCTCTTCCAGTTTTTTTCCCCTATCATCTTCAGTCCATTTCCATACCAGGGCCACCGGCATATGTACTTGTTACCTTTTATGGCTGTCATATTGTACCCAGAATCATTTTCTCCCTGCTTTAAATGAGGTATTTTTAGTACTCGTTACGCACTGTTTAGTTACATGTCCAACTTAATGCGTCGTATATCCCGTGTAGAGTATCGATCATGGTTATTTGGATTCTATACCATGACAGTGCTTATGGAAGTTTAGTTTTTTTTTCTTTTCTTTTCCCGATGCAAGATTGTATATGCCTGCTTTTTGGCAAATTTTCTGTGTTGTGCAATTGCTTGTGTTTGTGTACGAAGGGTGATAGGGCATCCATAGTGGGAGATGCCATTGACTACATCAAGGAGCTCTTGAGAACCGTCAACGAGCTGAAACTGCTTGCGGAGAAGAAAAGATGGGGGATAGAGAGAAGCAAGAGGCAGAAGGTCGAGGAGGAGGGCTTTGATGGGGAGATCTCCATAACCCCGAACCCGGGCAACCCGGTGGATCAGTCCTTCAACAGGACTCTGAGGAGCTCTTGGCTCCAGAGGAAGTCGAAGGTCACTGAGGTCGATGTCCGCATAATTGAAGACGAGGTCACGATCAAGCTTGTGCAGCGGAAGAAGATCAATTGCTTGCTGCATGTGTCTAGGGTTCTTGATGAGCTCCAGTTGGATCTCCACCATGTTGCTGGTGGCCACATTGGTGAACACTATAGCTTCCTGCTCAATACCAAGGTCGTGGGGCTTTCATTTTGTCTGAACCAATTCTCAAAACTACCTTTTTTCCTTTAATTTGACAAGAAAAAGTTAACTTTTCATGGATGTCCTCCAAGTTTAGCCGGTATAAGGAAAATATTCATCTTCTTCTTATGTTCAATTTTCAGATCTGTGAAGGTTCAACAGTGTATGCTAGCGCGATTGCGAGCAAACTCATAGAGGTTGTTGACCGGCAGTATGCAGCCACACCACCACCGTGCAGCGGCTACTAGGGTTTGATGAGTTGGAGAGGAGAAGAAGAAGGCGGTATTGGATGGATTATGCTGCCTTGTTATCAATAGATACTGACACTAATACTTAGTTATAGAATAAATATAGTAGGAATCAAGGGCTGCTGTTTGGCCATAAAAATCAAGTGCTGCTGCAATACCCTTTCCCATTCTCTTGCGGTGACTTGTTTGATACTTGCTGGATGCTATGTCAAGTATTTTCTGAATCTTTTTTGGGTCCTTTTCATTTCGCTAGCATCTGCTGATCTTGGAGTTTACAGATTACACAAGTTTTTTTTTTTTTTTTTTTTGGGTAAAATACAGTTTACACAAGTTGTGGCGGTCATATTCATAAAAAACAAGTAGGTTTTGTGACTTTGCTCAGATTTAGATTCGCCTTTTTGCTATTCAATCCATCATCAAAATCAAATTTCATCCGCACAAACACTGAGATTTTTTCGTCCATATAAGCAGCTGCGTCTAAAGTACCAAAAATAAGACGGAAGACCCGGAAGTAATCTTATAAAACCCTAGACACTTAAGTTGGAAAACGTCGAATCTTTCCTCCTAGCTGCAGCCAAAATATTGTTGTTTACGCAACCATCTATATTTCTTCATCTATTAATATGGCAGATGGCAAGAGAGATTTACGCCGATAAAATTGTTAACAGAAGAAAGTTCAGTGAACCCCGATTCGTTTACAGTTGTGGTTTTGTTTTATGTCGGCCCTATCAGCATTTCGAACAATTACGCCTGCTCCATCATTTTCTTGACCGCAACTGGTTTCATCATATAGCCATCGCTCAAATGGAACGTGTTGTTTGCTGATCCACAGAGTCTTGAGTCTCAAGTGATCATCTTTAACGCCAACCGAATGTTAAAGAAAACAAAATTCCTTGATTTCCTATGTACAGATGAACCGAACAAAGACTCAGAAAAAGAAGGATAGCTACTGTATGCAAGCTGAATCAGGAACCTGATCGTGAAGAATCTTCTTTTCGTGCCAATCATAATGTTTAGAAGTAAGTAACAAGACGTCAATATGACCATCCTACTCCATCTGTTTCAAGAAAGCAGAACCAACTTCTCTTTTATCTAAATTTCCCTCTAACCACCCAGATACAACAACTTGACAAAGTTGCGTCACGGGCATTCGATACTTGTCGCATTTACTTGCAGCATGTCTTCTGCCAGAAAGGAGAAAGATATTAGAGAAACGTGTTTGGACAAGCAAAAGATAGCTAAATGAACTTAAATCAGAGATCCCAAAATGGCATTGCATATCCTTTTGTTTTATCTACTTTCAGTTCTATTCACAGCTTTAACCCTATTGACTGCTTATGGAGATGATGATCTATGTGAAATTTTAGTAGTATAAACTAACACAGGATGCATGGTTAAAGCAATCAAAGCAGTTTGAAACCCAGACCTTATCTATCAAAGCATCAGAAATCACTTGAAACTGCATCAAGGAATTTAAAAATTGGACAAAAGATTTTCTTGCAAAAAAAATCAAACTAATAATAATCAAGCATATCTTGTTTACCATAATTTTCGAAGAGATGTTGGAATGCTCTGAGAAAGGTTAAAGCTCCCCTTGCATCAGCCTACAATGATATTTTCCTTTGCTATCTCCTATTATCTCATCTGATTAAATTGTAAGAAATTCTCAGGAAGGCAGAACTCCTTCATCTCTCTGCCCCTAAACATTTTGAATGCCCCTCCCTCCTATAGAACCAGTCTGTAATCATCAAACGACCACTGTAAACATTTCCTCAAGCAGTGCTTTCTAGGAATACCCATAATTAATCACTTCATTGAACATATGAAGTCACCCATTTATGCCCATGCAAGCAATTTCACTCACTATGAATTACCATCATCATGCTGATTTAGATGGGCAAGAGCAAAATTTAAGATGACCACAACGTGCATCCCATAAGAAAGACTTAAATGCATCAATCAAGAAAAAAGACAAGGATAAGAAAGAGCATTGAATCATAGCAGCTGGATAAGTAGCTCACCTATTGTATGTACTTGGGGATTTCGCCTTTTCGCAACAGGGAGAGAGAATACTCCCCAATATCCATGAGGTCTTCGATGTTGTGGAGGGATCTCTCTTCGGCAGCCAGCATGAAGATGGCTTTTGCCTCGGCCTTCTTAGATAGCCTAGCAGCTAAAGTAAGAGGCAATTTTGGCGAATTCAGGCTCCGCAAGATTTGGCGATAAAGAGAGAGAACCTGTCCCCTGTTCCTTGCAAGATCCTCAGCCGTAGCCCATATTAGACCTTTCGCCATCTCTCAGCACTGACCAACAAACAAAGAGAAATATGAATACTCGATGCTTGCGAGTGAGGCAACGAGTTCTTGCCATTATTAATTTTCTTCGCTCCCATCGAAACACCAACAGACTCTCAGTTACTAATCACTCGATGTGAACGACATGGCCATGCAATTGGACACGCTCAAGTGGTCATTTCAGTGACGAAAGACACAAAATTTTCCGAAGAAATCGATAAAAGTAACTCCTTCAACGATGAACCAAGAATTCCAATTAGAATTGTCTCACAGGACTTTTGTCGAACACTTGACGGACACCAAATTCATTACAGCATCTACATCTACATCTATACATCTACATTACAACTACCCATGAAACCGAAGGGTACGAGGAAACGGGTAAAGAAAGCCGACGAGGAAAGATAACAACGAGCCTTCACAATCGAAATCACGTCGAATTCAGCAGAGAAAGAATGAGAAATTGCGAAACTATAAAGAGTGGCATTGGGTAAAGTGATTTACGCGAAAAGCAACGAAGGTGCCGGTTCGGGAGCAGTCGCCGGAGTTGAATCGCCGGCGAGCGAGGGGGTGCGCTGCTCGCGGCGGCCGGCGGCGGAGCTGCGACTGGGAGTTGGTGAACCGAAAACTCCAGAGCTGCCCGGTCCGGTCTAGGAGATCATAGGAGGAGGTTCCTGTAAAGTGTATATTACTTCAAAATTTTTGACAATATAGAGTCCAATATATATATATATATATATATATATATATATATATATTGGTAATATTATTTCTTCATGGCAGTTAATCATAATTGTACAAATTTTAAACTTTCATTTCTGGCAATAACTTTTCCTTTAATATATTCGATCAATAGTGGCTTCATCCGCATTTTTACTGACTTTTTTTTTTAATAATGGAAGATTAATCTAAATGTACATATTGTCATATGAGTCTAGTAAATAATGTCAATAAATATCATAATTTCTTTGAAAGGTTACAAAAAGTGAGACAATGGACTAGAATTGACAATACATATAAGGTAGGATATTAGGGAATATAGTATAAAATGAATACTTAATAGGCACATAAGAAATATAATTTGAGTTCATTTTCCGATTTTCATCTTTCATATAAAATACAAGTATCTTGTCATTACTTGTGAATTGATCGTATTTTCCACGGGAAGTAATTGTGCTAGCTTTTACTATTTTCATCTATTTGAAACTCGAAAGAAAAAAAAAAAAGCACACTCCATTTTTTCAATAAATAACAATTAACTAAACATTGACATATATTTAGAGAATGAAAATCTAAAGGTTTTGATTTTTACTTTCTGTGGACGAGAGAGAGCACGTTTTAGATTTGGGAGATTTTATTCTTATTCAATTTCCATCTTTGCTCATTGACTACAACACATACTTGACATTCACCTTAAGTAAATTGGCATGAACTCTGATGAAATTTTTCGAAGAAAAGATTGAATTTTAAACTAATGATGAGATTACCTTCTATGTAATAGATATTAAGTAGTGAAGCCACTTCATCCTTATCTAATTAGCAGCCATAACACTATCACCGCTAATTAAAAAGCCATGTATACATGGATATATAATTTTGCAATTATAGATTGTAAGGCCATTGTAGAGCAATATGGTGCCAATTGTCCTTAATAATGGCCATTTATCCATGTGTATTGCTAATTGTCACCTAAAGTCACCACTTGTTCATGACTTGACAATACATTAACAAAATACACCTATGTCAAATAAAGGGCTAGTTCATGTAAGGGCTTGGATTTTCTATAATCCATATTAGAATTCTTTGTATTCTTTGTATCTTCCAATCACTAGCTTAAACATTGGAGGGCCAATCCAAATCCTAATCCTCTATGCCTTAACTTGGATTTTGTATTGCATATTAAGTTTTTGAGCCGAGCTATGGTTGGTAGCTGGTCCTTAAGTCTTCCTCCGTCCTCCTCGATTGTTCTCGAACGCAATCCTTACCTCGTACATCAAACATTAAATAAGGTGAGTACACTTATTGCTCAATTCCTCTGAAAAATGGAATACTAGATAGAGCGGATATGCAATTACGTGATTCGACTAATTTAAAAGACCCAATATCCTAGTCAATCCAAAATGGAAGGCCAAACCAATGTTCTTGTCTCCTCTTCTAGCAAAACTTTGGAAATTGAGTTCTTATCCTCCACACTTTAGATCAAAAATTGATGAAATATGAGAATTTCCATTGTAACCAATGGCTATGAATGATATAGGTCAAAAACATGGGACCAATTCCTTCTTTAATGCCTACTTGCTCCGACAACGATCGTTGGTTGGCCGATGTGGCCACCAATAGCCACGTGACATGCCTAGCACAAGCCACCACCATCTCTCCACCAACCCCAACACTGACAAATTGCGCAAGCACGAGCGAGCCCATCGAATTGACCCACCACCGCCACCTCCTCGCGCCTTTCTTGAACCCTCTCTCTCCCTTTCCTTTTCTACACCCAACAAGCCCTGAATTGTCGTGGTGTTGGGGGGTATTTAACAAAGTGAGAACAAACCCACCAACTCCTCGTCGCCACCCACTGGATCCTTGCACTTGGAAAGCACTAAAAAACTAGTAAAGGTGCGTCCTTTTGGCGACGGTGCAGACGGCAGAGCTGCAGCCTTTGTTGGGTTCGCGAGTAATTATGGCGTCGAGGTTGTTGTGGGCTTCCAGGGCTGCTTCGTATCTCAGGATCTCTGTTGCCCACAGGGGCTTCGCCACCGGTAAGATGGGGACGGGTTTGTCTTGTTTTGATCCTCTGTCGTTATGGTGTTCTTCTGATCATGAGCTGATTCGTAGATCCGAAAAGAGGGTGGTGGTTTTTGGTTGTGCGTGGCAGTCAAGATCTTGTTTTTTTTATGGTATCGAGAATGATGGTGGTGCCTGTGTTTTTTTCTGTGGAAAAGGACCGATTTTGAGGAGGATTTCATGTCATGCTTGATTTGATTTGCTGTATTGCTGTTGGGTTTGTTCGCTGCAGAGACCTGTAGATTCTGGGTTAAATTTTGTTTAGTTACCTGAAACGAGATTCATGAAAGTCATATCATGCTTATTTGCAAGGTGTGGGGACAAGCAAAACATTGGCAGATCTCGATATTGGAAAAGTGGTTTCCTTTCAAATGACATTTGATTTAGTATGTTGGAAAATAACGGTTTTTGGTGTTTATTAATTGGGCTTTGATTTTATCCTCTCTTCTCCAAGAAAAATGTATTGAGGAGCACTCTCATTAATTGTGATAGGCAATGCTTGATCCTGGAGGGAATGCTTAATTGTCAATGGAGTGTAGTTATCAAACGATAATTGGCATAAAAAGATGTTGATGGTATTATGTATAGCAGAATCAATCCAACCGATTGGCGATAAAATTTGAAAAAGGGCGATAGTGGGCGCGAATGCATTAATTGATATCAAGAAATGGGATATAACCCTGGTTTAGATCAGAATCATAATAAGGGTGATGATCCCCTGGTAGCCTACTTGATGTGGTTTCAGGTGAAGTAGTTTTTTTTTTTTTTTTCAAATGATGAGGTTGTTCTAGAGACTGATTCATTCTAGAAGCGGCATAGTGCTTTGTGTAATTTAAGTTCAAGGGATTGACATACTATGATGTTACTCTAAAAAAATGCCCTTTCTTTGCCAGTCGTTTTTGCAATGGAGTGCAGGCTTTTCATACTACTATTGACTTGGCAGTAGATTTTTATTTGTCTTTTGGTAGACTATTAACATGCACCTGCCTTGACAAAGTTCAGTTCAAATGCTTTTGGTCTGAACTTTTAGGGTCTTTATGTGTATGCTGAGAGTGCTCGATCAAATTTGAATCAGTTTTTAGAACAAATTTGCTGCCCTATTTTCCTGCTCGTTTTACAGTTTCGCGAATAAAGATTTAAGGTCAAAAGTGAGAGAGTGCAATTCATGTTTTGATCAACTTGTGGCAACAGTGACAATCTTTGCGGGATTCTTCTGGTGGTTCTTAGCTTCCTAGTTCTTTCACTCATGCCTTTTCCTTGTACCACAGTTCTGAAAGATCTGAAGTATTATGACTCCCATGAGTGGGTGAAAGTTGAAGGCAATTCTGCTACAGTTGGCATCACCGATCATGCTCAAGATCATTTAGGTGATGTCGTGTTTGTCGAATTACCAGAAGTTGGGGCTCCTGTGACTCAAGGCGAAGGTTTTGGTGCAGTTGAAAGTGTCAAGGCCACCAGTGATGTAAACTCCCCGGTTACAGGGAAAGTTGTTGAAGTCAATGAAGAACTCAGCAATTCTCCTGGCTTAGTAAGTCTCCTAATGCTCTTCATCTACTTATGACACTCTGGAGTTTCAAAACTCCCTCGTTCTTTTAAGATGGAATGCTAATTGGACATAAAGGTTGAACTAAATTTAATTTCTGTGTATATGTCTTTTGAGTCTACCTTTTGATATCTGTTTACACTCCATGGAAGTTCTGACCTTTCTTGTTAGTAATTCCGTTTCGATCTCTTCACTGATGCGAGTTTACTGATCTGTAGGTTAACTCGAGCCCATATGAGCAAGGATGGATCATTAAGGTTGAAATGAGTGATGCAGGCCAACTAAACAACCTGATGGATGCTGACAAGTACTCCAAGTTCTGTGAAGAGGAGGATGCGAAGCATTGAGCAAATTCTTGACCCGTGAAGGGTTCTGATGTCAAATTCCGCAATGACTTGTTTTTCATCCGATGTCTTTTCGTTTCTTTCCTGACATTTATATCCGAATGCCTTTTGGCTTGAGTTTCTTTAACGCATCTATCTGAGAGATTGATTGGTATAATTTGGATTTTGAGTCGGGCTAGGCAGGTAGAGTCCATTCACTTCATGCCAAAAGTCTCGCTAATTGGAGAAAAAAAAATGTGAGATTTGACTTGTTTGAAAAGTTAAGAGCGTCTAATGCCGCAAATGAGTACTGTTGATATGAATTAAGCTTGTCACTAACTTAATACTTCAAGTATAAAATGACTGACTGGGTTCGAGAAATGACCAAGAAAAGATTCTATCTCTGATAAAAAAATCTTTAGCGTGTTCTTGCTGAAGGTTTGAGGATTTGATTTAGTGCTGAGAGGTCCTGGGAGCGGAATTGGCATGTCCATTGCCTTCTTTTAAGGTGCATACTCAGTTGATTAAGTACAGAACACAATAGGCTATCCACGAGTGCAGTGTCATCATGTCGTGTTGGTTATGCACGCCAATCCCATAGCTCTGTCTCCAGTCATGTCATTTCTGTATCAATTGTACGTTTCCTAAGATTGTGTTCTCATGTTGTGTCAAGTATTAATGGCCCCGAGGAGCGATCATGGTATAAGCATTGTAATGTTGTAGTTAGGAGGAAAGGGAACTTCTGAAGATAAACTTAATCAAGATCCCTTTCTTCATTATTCAAAAGCTTGTGATACAAGAGAGCTAATAGCTAATTACATTCAAGGGGACTTGCAGCAATCAGTATAAGTGCAATATCTCGTATCCATTAACTGCAGCCCCACTCGTTGAGCTGAGAACTCATCTGTCCAACGCAGAGAACGTCTCTGTCACGAACTCAGCGAAGATGATGCCTGGTCACATATGAACAGGGTCCTTCTGTGAGTAACAGGGAGAAGCAATTGAAGCAAATGATTGAGCATGAAGGATGACATGAATAAACCTTAGCGTTTCTTTCGTCGCTTTCCGGACTTTACAGCGGATCTTAGGGAGGCCGAGGCGCTGATGAGCTTCGTAGCGATGACAGCCAGAGAAGCCTGTGAAAATGCATACAGAGCAAAATAATCTTTTCCATACCGAAAGAACAGTCCATATTGTTTATGTATATGCCAAAGTGCGAGGATGATGAAATAATTACGCACCGTAGTAAACTCCATCGACCTCGAGCACATCAATCTGCAATAAAATTTTCCACAGAAACATCACAAAATTGTCAACGAAGGCACGAAAATCTTGCTAATGCAGCTAATTTCTTCTACAAACACATGAAAACTCCATGTCAATATAGAGAAGCATAAGAGCTTCTACTTCAGGCAGAATGCTTCTGTACTGGTTTGATTAGCTCAGAATCACATGCCAAAACAGAGACGCACCAACTCCCCAATTCGACTCCATCCACATCATACGCAACACACGCATTCGATCAATGAAATTCCCCATCCTGTCTTCACCCCGGTCAATCTTTGCCGTCCACCGCAGAGCCTAATGCTGCATACATCCTCCGCAAGAACACACCCGACATCTCAAAAGAACAGGAAAACGTGAGGCGTGGGATCATTTTATGTACCGGGACTTGGAGCCCGATCTCTTGGATGCTGTCCATGAGGTCCTTCACCTTGACCGGATCGTTCGCCCTCGTCCGCATCAGCGGCCTCCTGATCTTGTCCAGCGGCAGCTCCACCACCACCGGCCCTCCCTTCCCTTGGCCGACGTTCTGGCTCCGACCCGGAACAGCCCCTTCAAGATCCCGACATACCCACAAGTCAAAAAAGCAACTTTAGCAAAACCCAACTCACGGGCTCGATCAATCAAGACTCGCACGCAAGAGGGCGGCGGTTGCGGACTCACCGTTTGATGAGGCGGAGGCGGAGACGGAGAAGCTCCTCCATCTGGTCGTCGCCGCCGTCGCAGCCGGGAGGTGCAGCACGAAGCTCGCCATCCTCGGAGTCCTCGAGCCTTTGCGTTCGTTCCGGTCAGCTCTGAATTGAATCTGATGAGGAAGGAGGCTGTTCGTGTTTGTATGTACTTCAAATATCTTGGAAGACGAGAGGACTAGGATTGTTGTCCCGTGCGCAACATGGGACTTGCGGGGACTGTCGTGCTGGCGCACGTGAATGTTGTGGACGGTGATCTTTGTCCCGGGCGACGACTGTCGACATGGTTTATTGTAAATGAAGTATGATTTATCGAGCGAAACAACCTGAATTCTACTTGATACGATAAAGATGACTTCGAAATGGCCTCGAGTTTGCACGCTTTTTACTGAGTTTTCTGGCGAATGACATGTATATATATTTTTTGTTTCGCTAAACAACAATTTTGACCATGAGACAAAATGATACAATACAACTTGGCCTCTCAGAAAAAAAGGATATCAATATTGGTGCGTCACTTGGGGTCTTGATGTGTTGAGCTAAGCTATTTATCATTCGGGAGTTAAAAGCTATTTGTGGGTGATTTTAGTTCCATTTTCATTTTATTGTGGTCGGTTCCAAGAACTTGCAATTTTAGTAGAGTTGCTGAAATTTTGTTTGTCTTCATTGTAGTTATGCATGTTTGTTTATAATCACTGGCATTTTTAGTTGGGCCTCACCTCCATGTTGTGTGAATTAGGTTACGACCGGATCAAAATCAAGCTAATTGAGACCTTTATCGAGTTGAGTTCAAGCTAGGTGGGTATCGAGAAATCAAGCTTGATCAAGCACGAGCTTTCGCTCCTCCTTTCGTATGGGTTTGGGATGGATTGGGTAAGAAAAGAAGTCTCTTTTCAGCCTAGTTGAAAATTTGAGGGACTAAAGTGATACAAAATTGTCTTTAGGAGGCGAAAAATAAGAAGTAGAAGAAACTTCAGGGGGCTGAAAGTAAAATCGATGACGATATCGGCCATTGCTAGTGAAGATGCCACAGTTTAACACCTCCTCGGACTTGCACAGAATCCATCAATGGCCGCTCTCTACTCCTCAGCTCTCCTTCGGTATTCTCTCTCTCTCTCTCTCTACCCTTCAATCTCGATTGCAATGGTGAGAGAGCTCCGTGTTCTCTGCTTCTGAATGCGATCGTTTCTCTGCAATCTGTGCGTTTCAGGAGCTGTGGAGCAGGTGGTGTCAAGGCATTCGCGTTTTCCAGAGGCTCCTCTCGAGCTCTCGCTTCTGCCAAGTTCGCTCCTCCGCTTCGCTTTCAGTCCCGTCGCAGGTGCTTTCGTCGTTCTTGTATTGGGCGCTGCGAAATTTCTGGTGTCAGCGCCAAAGATGGCTTCTTTATTGAAAAGTCAGGGATTGAAGAATGATCGTCCTTAGAAACCCATTTGATTGGGTTGGTTTTCACGTTGTGATGATAATAGGATCTGGGTTTGGCAAGAAATCTTGATAAATGGAAAAAAAAGATGATCTTGTTGTGTCTGTAGAGCTTCACTGAGCTGAGACTTCAAGAAATGTATGTTATTTACTTTAGCATTTCAGTTGGCGAGGCGATTTTTCCCAATGCGGTCAAAGGGATTTATCTTGTGGAAATCCTGTCTTTGTTCAAGCTGTGGATAGTATTCTCTTGCTTTTCTGGGTGTTGGAAAATTTGCTTCTTGCTACTGATGGAAATGCCCTGATGTTCCTCTCAAATTGTTTGTATTCATAGATCTTTTTGTGTCAAAGCGACAAGCAGTGAAGAAGATGCTGCTAAAGCAGCTGCTGCGGTTGCTGACACAGGAGCTCCGACCATGTATGAGGTTTTCTGTTCTGACTGGTGCAAACTGGTTCATTTTGATTTTTATGATAATTTCTTTCGTGATTAGTTTGGAATCCGATCGGAGTGTGCCTCTTTCTTTTTCAGATTTGACAAGATCATAGCTAAGGAGATACCATCAACCATTGTGTATGAGGATGAAAAGGTCCTAGCTTTTCGAGACATTACTCCACAGGCTCCGGTTCATGTTCTAGTCATTCCAAAACTCAGAGATGGCCTTACGCAGCTCGGAAAGGTTAGCTATGGCTTTTTTGTCTACCAATGGCTATATCTGATGTTATCTGTGCACATTGAGAGGTGTGTGTACTTATCTTACATGGACTTGCAGTGTCCAACATAAGTTGTCTGGCAATTGCATCAATTCACTTTCCTTTCTAATAAATAACTCATCTATTTTCATAGCCTATGTGCACAACATAATAACAGCTGAGTGAAGTCATATGTGCTTGGGACTCTTGTCATCATAGGATTTCACTGAGAGTTATGAGGTAGATTCTGTCTCAAGGCTTTTTAATAGTAAGATCAGCAAAAGTTCCAGTCTAAAGAAGGAGAGGGAGATGCTAGAAGGCACTTTATATCATTTGAGATTGGAGGGCTATTCTTGGGATGAATCATGATTCATATCAAAGGCATATCTACATTCTCTCAGCATGTTTCAATTATTGTGCTGAATGGTAATCATTTGTTTATCATTGGTTCTTACAGATATTTTTAATCTGCATTAGTTTATTCACACTGTCAGCCTAGTGATCTTTCAACATAGGATAGATGAGGCAGCCTGCTGCTGAGATTGATTCTATTGGTATAGATCCTATAGAAGATTAAAAGACAAAGAAACAGGACCAGTTCGATCATGCCTTAATTACTCTCAATACTGCTAGGTAGCATGGGGCAGGGAGTTTAAAATATGTCTAACCTAAAGTTTGATGGCTGATGAAGTTGCTTGACTCGATGAGAATCTCTCTCATATTCCTTTTGATTTTCTCATGAAGTGAATGATTGGTCTACTCACTCATACAGCAACTTCAAGAACATCAAAGATTTTAGATTCTCTCCTTGAAGAATCATCAAATTTCATGTTGAGAGGCTTTATTTCTCCTTTCTGTTCTCCTATAACCCATTCATGCATATAAAAGGCGACTTAATAAATTCCAATAGTACAACCTCCTGCTTAATAGCTGCACAATACATCCTACTTAGCTCTTTTTTATCTTTCCGGGGAGATTATGAAGTTCTGGTTTTCCATTGCTTCTCTACAGGCTGAAGAAAAGCATTCTGAGATACTGGGTCGACTTCTCTATGCTGCCAAAGTTGTGGCTGAAAAAGAAGGCATTCTTGATGGATTTCGTGTTGTCATCAACAGTGGACCAAGTGCCTGTAAGTTTTTCGTCATTCCTTTTTCTGCTGGATAGAACGTTTTCATCTTATGTTGATTATCTGCACAACCTCAAGTTGCTTAAGAAAGCATGTAAACTCTCTCTCTCTCTCTCTCTCTCTCTCTCTCTCTCCAGGTCAATCCGTTTATCATCTTCACCTGCACGTGCTGGGTGGTAGACAAATGAAGTGGCCTCCTGGTTGAAGTTGAAGCAAGCCATATTAATCATCGCCATTTTGTGACCCATTGAGATGTATTCACGATAGTTCTGCTCTTTTTGGCTCACTGATCATGTAACTATGCTTTCGAGGTTTTCCTTTGATAATAAAAGTTGTTGCCAGATCCGTATGTGGATGTCATTATGTTTATGTCTTTCTGAGCAACATGTGGCTCATACATGCTGCAAAAGTATTGACAGTACTACGATCTATTCGTTTCTATGGATATGACTAGCTGGCTCGTGTTAGGCTTTAGTTGTATCAGCTTAACAAAAGCCACATGAATCACAGCTAATTGTGCCACTGAAAGAATTATTGGAAGTGTGATGGAGGGGAGAGGAGATGAGAGCATACGCAAAACTGGACGTGGACAAAACCCTTTCTTATGGGTTTAGATCTAGGGTTGGTAATTCTTCTTAACGCGTTAAAATCATATCTATAATTCGTGTCAATTTGTTGTGTCGGACTAAAACATCTCAATTTTTGTTTTGCACGTCAAATAATTTAGTTGTGATAAAAACGTGCAAATTTCTACCGATTCGTGTCAAAATATAAAGCTTTTGCATCATGAAAAATTCGAATCCTTTATAATTTGTGTTAACGAATCATGTCCAACATTGCCAGCCCCGTTTAAATCCAGTCAAATCATAATTGAATGATTGGGTGAAGCATATCTTCAAACAAAGGAAGGAGAAATTAGACCCTAGTCACATGCCTAAAACGCATGAAAGAATAGACTCCGAAACAATTGAAGGGCACTATTCAAATTATCATGGAAACATGTGCCAAGGTCCGTAGGCACATGGAGAGCTTTCCCATACGGCATACTTCACAGACGTGCGGACCTTAACTAGTATATGTAAGAGCAGCCTACAAAGAAGTCAACTCACCATTCCAACATAAGAAAAAGAATAAGGTATACGGTCAGATCTTCTTCTGTACAATGTACAATATGTGGAAAATACAGGCAGCAATCAATCTTTAATCTAATTTCCCTATTCTGCATCACCACAAGTACCAGAATCTCTAATGATCTACGACTGCTACCCTGCCTAACAAACCCTGAAAAATCCTCTGCCAAGGGCGTAATGTAAGGGGAGGGTGTCAATTGTAAACGGTGTACTAGCAAGAAATGAGGATAAATTAAATGCAGTGACAGCTCCTCGATATTTCTAAACTCAGCCTTGCAGGGTGTCCTGCAGATCGCGGTATAGTTGCTGAATCCAAACACGAGCGAATTCCAACACCAACTGGCCAGCACCCAAGCAGGCAGGTTTGCAAATAGTGGTCGGAGATCAAAGGTACAAGTAGTGCTCGTGTCATAGAGTGGAAATGACCCCCGTCTGGTTCGAACAGATACAGGAACAGTCTGGTTCACTCATGTCCCTCTTGACAATCCTCTTGTCACGGTTAATCATCAGTTTAATAAGGGGTAGCTTCTGTGATATTTGCCGCCAAATTTCATTGACTGTTCCGTTTGGATCACCATACTCGAAAAATCGCTTCACCTGGATAAATATGAAACAAATTGGGAGAAAATCAGTGTAATCCGACTTTTCTCATCTTTAAGCATTTGATGCTCCATCACAAATTCAATTATCAATGCGACCAGAGCACATAGAACATGTTCTACCCCACTAAATTCTTCTAAATGCAAATTGAAGTGAGGGACATTAGCAACAAAGCACATAGATACAGCATAACCAGATCCAACAAAAGTGATGCCAAAAGTCACTGCTGACGATGAGGCATATTCCGTTCTGTTCTTTTTTTTTTTTTTTTTGACGGAACATATTCCGTTCTGTTCAATAATGATTAAAATAACTAATTCACGATATAGCCTTGTCAAGGAAGTTAGGCATAGCTATGACAACTTATGAAATTGTGCAAGTGGAGCTTACCTCCTTTAGCTCTCTCTGATATTCCAGAATCCTTTCTGTCGGTACTTTTCTCAGAAGTTTCACCAAAAACCCTCGCTTCAGAGAAGAGGCAGTATCTACAAATATTGCAATTTTCCGGTAGTCTATGACATCTTCAAATGGCAACTCGATACTGTCACTGACAATAACTGGGATGCACAAGCTAACTATAGCATCAAAGAGACGGCAAGCCGATGGGGTATCGCCAGCAGGGTTGAGACAGAACTTGGATGTATGCATCCCCTGTGATGCTGCGCGTCGACTCTCTCTAGATTGCGCACCGTGTTTCATTACGACATCTTCTTCATCTTCAAGTAATTGAAACAGCAAATCACGAATTTTCCCTCCCTAAAAATCATATAGAAATCAACAAAGGGTCCATAGATTTAAAAGATAAAAAGAACATACTATGCTGATCCCAGTTAGTGGAAAAAGGTTGGGTTCATTGTAATGATTCAAATTGATTGTCATCAGGATGAATCTCAGTATCCGAGTGATAAGATGAAAACCACCAAATTAACTACACTTCGTGGATGTTGCTAGGTTATGTTCTTGTGTTCTATGTGTTTACGTATTGTTCATTGTAGTAGAGCAACAAAATATGTCTCCAAGATCGAGCTCCAAAAGCAAGTCATGGTAGCTTTTCAAAGGCTGCAATAGGGTGCTTGTATTTTGAGGTGATCTAAGATGTTTGCCAATGCTGTAGGGAAGCTGAAGCACCTCTTTTGAATTCTGAAACAGCAGTTGTGCACTCTCAAACTCTCATCAAGTTTCTCTTAGAGGGTATCCAGGACTATTAAGAAATTATGAAGCAGTCGTGAACTACGATCGTTGTGAGGAGGGTAAACTATAACAAGAGATAAGGTCAAACAGAATGGTTTTGAGAAGAAACAATTGATCTAACCATTGGGAAGGACTCAGAAGCCTCTCTAAAAGAATCCCTCAATGTGCAAATCCCACAAATTTACCAATTTGATGTGAAGGTGAAAGAGCTTAGACCCTAGACTCACTAAATGTCCTATTTATGAAACTAAGAATAGAAACATTCATCAGATCAATCAATACCCAAGAAATAACAACTAGGCAGCCTTTGTGTTTATCTATATAATCATATTTAAAGAAGTGTTGCGACAAAAACAAATTCTTATTCCATTTTTAGTCATTGGAACAATAATGAGGGAAGGCAGAAGAAAACCTCACGGACATGAATTTTTGTTTGGAAATCTAGAGTAAAGACTGAAACAATCCAGAGATGTGAAAAACTGCCTATTGCTCGTGTTATATGACAATCAATTCTTGTCAAGAGGAGAGTGGTGCTCCCTTACAGTGATTTAAGGCATTGCAGCATTCAAATATGAGAGATGCAAATGGACACAGATGTTTAAAACTGCAAACACACACACACACCACAAAAAGTTTGGCAACATGTCCACAACGAATTGCACCCAATTAATTTAAGTACTGCAATTCGCACTGATACGGAAGCTAAACTAACACTTACTATTCAACTGATAGCTCCAACATTTTGACGGTTAACTGAAAACTAAAATTCCCTGTATCTAATTTGCTAACAAATCTTTAACATGTACTTAGCTAGCTTTGCTAACATACACAACAACATCAGCACCAACAGATTCTCCTTCGTGAATGGACAACCTAATTTCCACGAAAATGACCAAACAACACATTCAATTGCGAAACTCATTGGCAAAACTTCAAATTTACCTCTTTCCGGAAACGGTTTCCCATAAAGAACAACAAAGTCTTGCGTTTCTCGATCCCGACATCACCATTGTAAGTGTTGATCCGATGTGAATATGGCAAGATCACATCTTTGACCAGTGAGGCCTGGTCCGGCTTCAACCGCCCGAAATCCGACACCAAGAGGATGGCATTCTTAAGGCGATCCACGACGCGGTACAGCGCATTTGGGTCCTGAGCAATGATTATGTGATCCCGCCCATTGTTCCTCTTCCAATACTCCTGACCCTCCAACCACTTCACCAGCTCCTCCTGCATCTCCTCGTCGCTGTACGTCGGATCCGTCCCGGGAGGCCGGCCCTGATTCACAATCAAGCTCAATGACGAGAACACCGGCACGTAGAAGAGATCGGCCTCCTCGGGATCGGTCACCCGAGCGACCGGCGAGCCGGCCTGGGCCCTCTCCAGCTCGGGCCGGTTCAAATCCGCAAAGAGGTACCACTCCGCCATGTGCTGGTGCCCGGGGTACTTGAGGGCCGACACGTCGGCAACGTGGGCTCCACCGCGCGCGGCCGAGTGCTCCCGGATGACGCCGTAGGTGAACCTCTCCGGAACCTCGTACATGAACACCTTGGCGGGCAGCAAAGGCGGCGCCTTTGCGGGAAATTCGCCATGGTCTTCGCCGGAAGGACGCTGAATTCGGAAGGAAGGATCGATTTTGGGATCTGGGTTGAGGAAGGAAGTGAAGAAGGCGTAGAGGGCGAGGAGGAGGAGGACCAAGATCAGGGCTTGCTTGAGGAGGGAGGATTTGCGGGCCATGGGGATCGGAAGGGATGGCTGCGGAGCGGGATTCGGGGAGGGCGAGGAGGTCGGGATCGCATTGGATGGAGGGGAACTGGGTTTGGGCTTTCTTGATTTGGCGGATCGCTCGCTCATCGGCTCAGCAGCTGGAGCACATGGCGGGGTTGCAGAGGCGGTCGGACGGATAGACAAGACACCATACGAGGAAGAAGAAGAAGAGGATGGAGTGTCATTGGCGTTTGCTGTCTTTTTATACGTTGGGAATTTTTTGGGAAAGTAGGCTGGGCCTTTTTCCTCTTTTATTTGTGCAGGTAAAAATATGTGGCATTTTCATCTTTTTTATGAATGTTGTTTTGGCACGGAGTTCGTTTATGGGAATCAATCAGCAGCAGAGGTTAGACTGTGTGATTAAAAAATTCATCGTCTAATGACTTATTAACTTGATATTTATGTATCGATATCATTATTTGTTAGTCAACGTTGATATTTCTTGAAATTGAGAAATTGAGACTGATTAAAATAGATGAATTTGTTGTAAGTATAAATAGTTCCTAACTTTAGTGACGAAATTAACATCATATTATTACTTGCTCGCGTGCTTGATTAACTTACATTATATGTGAAAAGTTTCTTACCAGGTAGAGAAGTTATAAACCACTTTGGGTAACTAACTAATCGAGGAAACTTACTGATTGTTTGAAAAAACCTTAATCGAGTGCAAAATCATAGGGAGTTGACCCCTCCGATGGAATAGCAGTAGCATGTAGAGTTTAAGGTAACATAAATAAGCTTGCTCCATTAGTTTCAATGCATAACACAAACGAATATTCATCTCAATCATCCGTTCCCACTTGTGGAATGGTTTATGCGGATGCAATTCAAACTACCAGCAAATCTCGATATCATTCAAGATACAAAAGGAAACTCCCTATCATGCATATCTTACTGATGACAATCAATTACATTGATTTATGACTCGTGTACTGGTTGTTAATGATCAGAACAATGGGCGGTCTTCTGGATGAGAGACTAAGCTGCGGCTACATATGTGTCCAATCAAATCAGACAAAAGGGGAAATTCTAGCAAAGCAAACAAGGTCACCGTCCCAGAAGCAAAAGCAGCAATTGGAATCGCGATTCGAGCATAGTTGTGACCAAGGAAGATGAAATGGGTGGCCCCAAAGGCCACCATCATGGCAGCTATGGAGACAAAGAGGCTTCCAACTCCTAACACCAGCCTGCTTAGCAACGAATACAGAAAATCTTCCACCGCATAGCGTGACGTCAAAATAGAAAGGAACATCAAAACTGATGTTGCAGAGGAAAAGACAGCCGATGCAGTGGATACGGTGAAAATCATAAACAACCTGTTATATAGGAAGATAGGCTTGCCTGTGTCGTCATCATTGCCGCCTGGAATAGTAAAGGTAGCACTAAACGCCATGGTGCAAATGAGTGTAGCAACGACCATACATGAAGATGCATTGTGCTTCATCCATTTTTCTGCTTCTTGTCTGAGTTCTTTGTGCTCCTCGGCAAAAAGAAAAGAAGGTGTTTTCCCATCGGAATTTTTCATTTCTCGATAAGAAGGCTGCACAATCTTTTCTACCTCCTATACCATAAAAACAGATAATATCATTCATGGAATGGTACATTAAATTGACATATTGAACAGATTTACGTTTTGAAGCTAAAAAAAAAAAAAAAAAAAGATCACGGGGACCTTCATAGTACTGTTAAACCGTATAATCCAAATTGTGTAGTATGCAAAAAAAAAAAAAAGAAAAAAAAAAAGACTAACCTTGAACCACAATATCTCTTGCCGCATTTGTAGAGCTGCCCCAGAGTCGATTTTGAGTTGTATTCGAGGAGCCAGCTTTCCAGCCAAATGCAATATGTTATTGTCATTTTCATCTTTGTTAGCTGCAATCATATCTTTACGAGCACCAATGTCATATATTAGCCTAAAGATCTTCTCGTGACGATGTGCAACTGCAACATGAAATATGCTTAGCTTCTGATCATCGACTTTCCACAGAAGTTCAGGATGGAAACGGATCAGCACAGTTAAGAAGCCATAATTTCCACTCTCTGCAGCAGTAAACAACACTGGCGACAGCTCCCTAAGAAGTTCTTCATCACCGAGAGGAGGAAGTTCTTCATCACCGCGAGCAGAAACCTTCTTCCGCATAAGCTCCAACAGCTTATCTGCTAGCATAGTCACCGAATTTGGATCGCGCGTCTCCTTCGTACCTGCCGCAGTATTTTCTGTCAGCCCAAATTGTAAAGAGCTATGGTTGAACGTCTCAGACTAACTACAAATTATAAGATTAGTGTTTCCCCCGGAACATTCCTGAACGGACGTCAATAGCATCTTAAGGTAAATGCATAAACGAGAAATGAATATGATATCAGCATGGTGACCCAGCTGGGAACCTCAACAACCAAAAGAAGATGGCTACGATAGATACACCTACATGAAAAGAAGCGCCTCAGCCGGATCAGTAGCTGACTCCTACTTGAGAATGCCGAGGGCATCCGTGCCAGCACATGGAGAGCCGTTTCCCCGTTATTTATAGAAGACATGGCTAATTCGGGATGTTGATCAATCAGCGTCAAAGCCACATCTGGCAAAGGGGAATACCAATTAAAAAATAATAATGAAAAAACTTTGTCCTCAAGTAAACTAGCTACAGAATCTATCCAGGGTGCGCGGGGAAAGAGAGCAGAAAACATACAATTTTGTATTGGGAAAGATACATATATTTGTTCTGGATTGAGCTGGCGATAAAAGTAGTATCCACGGTACATTCATATTAGAACTACAGTGGATTCACTAACCAAAGAGTTTGGAATCGATGGCGGCGAAAAAGATGTTGATGCGCTCTGAGTGAGTTAGTTCATTTATATGCGTGGCTGACAACAGATACTGCGCCATGTCTTGTTTCCCTTTTTGGGCTGCAAAGTACAAGGGCGTTGCCCGGTTGCTGTCTGGCACCATCGGAAGCTGAGGATTCTTATCGACCATTGCCTTGGCGATCTCTCTAACTCCGGATACAGTGGCAAAGCAGAGGGCAGTTTTCCCATCCTTGGTCTGCAATTGCAAGTCTTCAGACGTCATCATCTTCACCAGCTCCTCAACGAATTCTCTATGTCCTGCAACTGCTGCGATATGAAGAGCAGTCTCCTTTTCCCCTGTGATTTCGGCACGTACTGCCGTTTGTTGGTCAGATAGGAATTTCTTTCCTGCTTTCCAGTCACCTCTCAGCGCCACATTGAGCAATGGACTGTACCCTGTCGATTACATAGAATTTAGGATCAGCAGGAGAGGACAGAAGACTAGGTGACCAGGACGACGCTTCATATTTTTCAGATACCACCTGGTTCACATTGATTATATCGTTCATCTGTGGTAGTTTCCGGCGTAGTCCTCTGAAATAAACATGCTTTGAAGGGGAGGCCGCCCATGGATGGAGGAGTAGAAATCTCGTCTCTGCTTACGTTCTCTGAATTCTACAATGTTCAAAACTTCTGTAAGTAAAATTCATTCATTAACGAGAGTTGTGCAATCCATTTGACAACATATTTCACGAGCCCGGGGCTTAATGTTTTCTCGGCATTAAAAGAAAGAAACATTGGAATAATTAGCCAGTGCACGAGTGAAAATGTGAAAATCCAAATCCATGCACTGAAAGATCAAACAAATCCTGTCATGTTCAACCTTCACCCCAATGCGGAATGGTTTCTTTGATCTGTCCGATATTAAAATCATTTAAGGAAAGGGTTCATTCTCATCGCAAACCTGCTCCAAAGAGAATCTGCGCCTGTATTCCTGAGAAATTGTTGATTAGGAAAGTGTTTTGAATCCTAATATGTTTGTAGGTCGAGCTCTCCGCGAGTTCTGTTTCCGGATGCACAGATGAGGTTCACAGTTGTTCGTCTAGATTGTCACAGAAAAAAAACACATATAACGAGCGGATACTTGATTTTTACGAAGAAAAAGAGAACCGGCAGATGCCCTTTGAATCAAAACACTCATACTGAGACAGAACTGAGTAAAATCCAACATTTATAGTACGATTAAATTGGCAAAATGCCAGAAAAATCTTCAAAATCAAAACACTCATAAACAACCCTCCACTCAATGTTGTCACATTGAGTGGTGTGGCCGAAACAGAAATAAATGAGAAATTGCTCAAGCGCACACAACAAAAATTTATAGGTCATTAGGACGACAGTGCTCGTTTAATTTGTCCACATGACAGCTTCGAAGAATTTGTACAAGCTTTGTTTATTTTATCATACAGAGCTGGTCTAGGATACAATCAGAACATAGATAGCGTAGTGATATATATACAAACAAACATGACAATATTCTCTGGTTTTGGAGGAACTTGCATTCATAGTAATTCGAAAAAGAGCTAATATGATTCAAGACATAATCAATATGGGATTCCCAAAGTTACTAATAGAAGGCGGGATGCGAAGGATCGAGGAATTACACCTGAATTGTCCAAAGAGAACTTATTTGTGTGAATCAACAGAAAAGAAATTGCACATGTCGAAAGAATCAAAGAAGGTAGGATCCCTCTTCAAATCATTCAAGCTTAAATCGAATATTGTTCCTATAGAGTTCCAAGGGTCTATGGAACAATAGACATCAAAGTTTGGGAATTAGGGGAATAAAGATACTTTTCCTAATCTTTACTCTTTACACTAGATCTATTGTGACAGACAACTCAAAAGGGAGTTAAGACCTGCAACGTCGGGGGTTCGACAGGTAAACCACACACACAAACAGAGAAAAGAAAAAGACTACGTAATCAGACAACACATGAACGTGCGTGCTTCGTGAGGATCCTCTGCCCCGCACGGTGTTTCGATTGGTGTCTCGACCGGTTCTCGACTGCCGATGCATACGAAAGCAAGGTAAGCATCGAAACGATTGGGTTATGTTGAGACACGCGAGAGAGAACATCGACGGAGATAGAGGATCCGGATCCGTACAAGTTTCTCTCCAGATGCAAACCTGGGGACGTGCATGAATTGATACGGACAGTAATTTGGGGGCAAAGCCATTCATCATCGCCAGCAGACTTATCACGCATGCATTTTGCTTACCTGCTTCAGTCGCGCTGCATATGCTCTCCAGTGCACCAAGCTTTTGCAATATGGGAGAGTCGCGCAAAACGATTCTGGAGTTAGCCACCCCTGCTTCCCCCTACGAGTCTGGAATGACCCCAAATGCTTCCACTAACAAGTCTGGAAAAGAGAGAGAGAGAGAGAGAGAGAGAGAAGACAGAGACAGGAAAAGAGAAAGATGATGCATGAGATGACGAGTAAAAAACATGCAGAAGTAGAAGACTTTACGTGATTGTCATTCTCATGACTTTTCGGTAATTGTCATACGTGGCATGGGCTTAAAAATATGAATACAAGGTTCGTTGGAATGCTCCTTACTGTTCCCTTGCGCTTTGCTGTCATGTAATCTAGTTTTGCTGTTTGTATTGCCCTCCGTGGCTTCTCCTCGGCTCCCTTCCAGTATTTGCAGCTAGAGCGTAAGTTTTTGGCGCCTTTTGTGTACATTTGTTACTTTTACCCCAAAAAAAAAAAAACTAATTATGTAATAATCTTTTGTCAACTAGCGTCAACTAGCAGTCACAAGACAACGCGACTATCGCGTGTGCAGATTTCCAATTCTTGAATGGATGACTAAACGAGACATTCAATTGCCAAACTGATCGACAGAACTTCAAATTTACCTCTTTTCGGAAACGGTTTCCCATAAAGAACAACAAAGTCTTGCGTTTCTCGATCCTGATATCACCATTTTAAGTGTTAATCCGATGCGAATACGGCAACATCACATATTTCACCAGTGAGGCCTGGTCCGGCTTCAACCGCCCGAAATCCGACACCAAGAGAACCGCATTCTTAATGCGATCCACAACCCGGCACAGCGCATTCGGGTCCTGAGCAATGATAACATGATCCCGCCCATTGTTCCTCTTCCAATACTCCTGACCCTCCGACCACTTCACCAGCTCCTCCCGCATCTCCTCATCGCTGTACGCCGGATCCGTCCCCGGGGGCGGCCCCGATTCACAATCAAGCTCAGCGAGGAGAACACCGGCATGTAGAAGAGGGCGAGGAGGAGGAGGACCAAGATCAGGGCTTGCTTGAGGAGGGAAGATTTGCGGGCCATGAGGATCAGAAGGGATGGTTGCGGAGCGGGATTCGGGGACGAGATCGGGATCGCGTTGGCCGGAGGGGAAGTGGGTTTGGGTTTTCTTGATTTGGTGGATCGCTCGCTCATCGGCTTAGCAGCTGGAGCGCATGGCGGGGTTGCAGAGGCGGGCGGGCGGGCGGGCGGACAGACAAGACACCATACGAGGAGAAAGAGGAAGAAGAAGATGGAGTGTCACTGGGGGTTGTTCTGTCTTTACATACGTTGGGAATTTTTTGGGAAAGTAGGCTGGGCCCTTTTTCTTTCATTTGTGCAGGTAAATATGGCATTTTGATCTTTCTTTATGAATGTTTTCTTTTGGCATGGAGTTCGTTTTTCTGCATCAATCACGTATCGATATCATTACTTGCTAGCAATCCTTGAAATTTCTTGGAAACGAGGAATCGAGGCCGATTAAAATCGACAAATTTGTTTCAAGTGCTAACTTCAGTGATTGTGCGAAAAGTTACTTACCATGTAGAGCAGTGATAAACCACTTCCGAATAACTAAATAATTGATCAAACTTCCTGATCGTTTGCAAACTTAATTGAGTGCAAAATCATAGGGAGTTGACCGTGGCAAAGTAAGTCACAGAGGTTGATGATTGTGACAGTTCAGTGGCAAATGTAATCGATGCCATTCTCTCATCTTGCCTCGGTTATGTCTCCTCTTCTGCAATTTGTTCCTCATGGCCAAAGCAAAAAGACCAACGAACTGATGGTCAGCCAAGAGAGATCTACAAAACCATTGCCAAGAAAACATCATAATCCACTCCTGCATTGTGTTCTTTTCAAGGAGCCATGTCTCAAGAAAGGACCGGAAGTGTCAGCTCAAGAAACTCTGAGCACTTGCCCTCTCTCTCTCTCTCTCTCTCTGTGCTCGCACTGAAACCATTTTGCCGCCGCTAGCTGGATTGATTTCAGAGCCTCACAAGACCAAACAATGCCATCATAGCGGAGTGACAAACTCAAAAGAGCTCCAGAAGGGACGATCTGTCAGGTCGTCGGTTGTCCACTGGTAATTAGTAGGAGTACTCTCGTGACAGTTAGATCAAATGCAAGATGAAATTTGCTCGAATTCACTTGAGATTTCGATGTGGGTTCCAGTACAGGAGCCCATCTCTCCCAATTCTTCTCCTCGATTCTTCCACTGTTGCGCCTCTGCTCCATTTTGGATCCTTCCTCTAATATTTCTATGTGAATTCTGTAAGGATTGGCCACACATCACCTCTTTCTAAAGCTACGCTTCCCCTCACTCTCTTGTAGCTTCTCGATATCTGCTTTGTTTGCCCTTTCTCATATGTTACCGTCAGAAACTGCAATGTACTCTGCAAGAGGTATTGAGTCTGAATGGACAAATTGAGGAGAAGCCATTAATACATGGTTTAAGACTGTGAAGGTGGTTGGTCAAGGACCAAACTTGGTTGAAAGATGACAAGCGTCGCCGAGTCACCACGGCATATATTACTACTTTAGGTAACAATGTTGAAAAGCTCGACCGCAGCAACTAAAACGATGGGAGCGTGCGCTGCAATCATGCTTACTCTGGAGGACATCATTGGCAGTGGTGCCGCTACACCTCAAGCTAATGACAACACGTTTGTGAAGTGGAAAGTTGAAGCTGACAGATTTTGAGAACGAGTTCCTGCATCTCACCAAGACTGCAAAAATACAGAACGATGCATGGAACACCCTCGCAGACCTCATTAGCTCGTTGCACACACGAATGATGCTAAGTTCCAGAGGTTAGAAGATGAGCTCTTATCCATCCCTTAGCTGGTTTGATTTGTCCACACGATAGAATCGGAAAAACCATACAAGCTTTGTTTCTTTCCTCATACACCTAGTCTAGGATACAATTAAAATACCGTGTCAAGAGTTATGCACAAACAAATATCACAATACCCTCTGGTTTGGAGGGACTTGCACCCGTAGTATTTTGAAAAAGAATTGACTTGATCCAAGTAATAATCTAAATGGGATTCCCAAAGTTATTAATACAAGGTAGGATGCAAAGTATCGAGGAATTACGTATGAATATACAAAAACTTGTTGTGTGAATCAAAAGCTCCATATTGCTATTATAAGAATCACAAACACTGATGGACACCTTGATTTTCTTGCAGCATCTATAGCTGGACAAATCAAGAATAGTCTCATTTTGAAAAGCAATGGAAAAAGGGCTATGAATTAATGGCACATATAGATACAAAAAGGGATTTAAATGCACGCCAACATGACGAAAGGGAAATTGCGCGTGTTGAATGGATCAGAGAAGATAGGGTTCCAGATTGGGCTCTTATCATAGGCCTATTCAAAACAAAACTAAATGAAGCCCAATCTAACGAAATCGAATTAAGCCCAATACGAAAACAAATCTGGCCAAAACTAACCTAGACCAAGCGAGTCAGAGTCCTCTAGAGCCGAAGCAAGCCAGCCTTATCGGACCAAATAAAACCCAAACTCACAAAACTTATTCAAGACTAAAGTTCACCAAGCCTAAAAAAAAAAGCCCAATTGAATTGAAGCCCAATATACTTAAACCAGTCTAAACCATTTTCTAATATAACCATCAAAGTATGAACATACATACTCCATTAATCCACACATACTCATCACTATAATCACCACCGCCGTTTGCCTCTAGTCACTGCCTCCAACGCCGTCAGCCACCTCCTCAAATCGCCGGTTACAACCAACATTTCAAACATTCACAGCGCACCAGTAATGGAGATAGACCGGAGCAAACCAATGTCAACACCTCGAAAGGATCAACACCCGATCCAGTAAACAGCCCAGCCATTGACGACTGCAATGAACGATATACAAAGCACAGAACAACGAGGGGGAGAGTCACACATGGATATAGACTCGAATTGATGAAAAATAGAGGCGAAACGGATGAAATCGAGGGTATATATTACGATTCGAAAGTGCGATGAAAATCAGAGCGTTTTGATTCAGGGAAGACATCTCTCAAACGTGAATATAGTTCTGCATTCAGACATTTTTACAAACACTTGGCGGCCCGGTTCAAACAGATTGCACCGAAGCACCAGCGAAGCATCGATTTCAGCCCATATACTCCCGATGACATCCAGATATACATATCCTCTGTTAACAGGTTCTGGGTCATCGTTTGATTCTCGTTCAAGCGCTACTCAAGACTTTCTTGTTTCTCGAACTTAAAAAACAGAGCAGAGGAGCTGCGTACCTTGACAGAAGGGAGACCGCGGTCACGATTGTCGTCGAGAGCGAAAACCCAAAACCTCGGAAACGTCGTTACTGTCGGCCGACAACGGCAAAGGAAGTTTGGAACCGGTCCGAGCGACCGAGACTCCTTGGACCAAGAAGCGGAGCCCCTAAAAGAACTGTCCTATTACGGTGGCGGACGGAATCACGAACGCGAGCTCCGGCGGCGGCCGTCGTCGGTGCGGAACTGTCATCCGATCATGGCCGGAGATGCGTACACATCGGCGTTTCCGGCGACCGAGAGCTCCGGCGACGGGGAGGCTCCTGGAATCTCGCCGACCGAGAAGACGTTCTTTCTATGAAAGGAACTTCATTCCGCCATGAAAGGTGAGAGCTTTTTTTTTTTTCCTTCGAACCGGAAAGTCCAAAATTTTTTCATTAAATTGCAATTAATCTTAAAGCTTTCTAAAAGTGTAATGAAATCCTAAAACTTATCAAATTAGTTAAATTAAATCTTTTCGTTGATAACATTTTTTGAAAGTTTTACGATTTGATCGTATTTTTATGATAAGTTTTATGACTTAATTATAATTTTTAAAAGTTTTAGGACTTGATTGCACTTTGGTGATAAATTTTAGGATTTTGCAATATTTAAAAGTTTTAGGATTCAATTGCATATTCATGACAAATTTTAGGATTTTAAAAACACTTATCCATTTCATTTAGAGTCCAAGTGGTGTGATCTTGACGACAATGAGTTTATGCGAGTGTAAGTGACTCTAATTTTACAATGTGCTTTGAATAGTTAATCAACTTCAGAGGTTGAAATTTCTTTAATCAAATCTCTAAATTTCACTATCCCTAAATCAAATATCTCTCTCTATATATTTTTATATATAGGATGGAAACTAATGGAATTCCAATGTACTGATCAAAGGTCAATTTCTTCAATTTGACCAAGAATTCAACCTTCGCCTTTTTTTTTTTAATAATTATTATGAAAAATTGAAAATCAAAGACCTAATTCTACACGTCTATGCTAAATTGACACCTATATGCATTTTTTTTAACGTGTTCTGTAATTTATTACTCGGAGTTGATTATTTTAGGTTTGACCAAAAAGCTAACTCAAGAGTTAATCCTTGGTTTATTGAAAAAGTGATGCCTAGTTGCTAATGAAATGCAATGCTCCTAATATTTATGTGCAATTGAGATACTAAGGACACTTATGTGATTTTTTTTGTCAAGAAATGAGACTCGCTTCAATCGAGGATCTCGAACCTCACATTTTTTTAACTTAGACCGTTGAAAAATTCAGATGTCAACACTACGGAATTTGAGCAATATGTGGAATAGCAGGCATCAAAATTTGGGAATTAGGGGAATGGGAATACTTTTCTCATCTTTACCCTTCACCCTGTATCATTGATATGACAAAAAAAGAAAAATACAATTATAGGCAACAAACTTTTTCTTTTCATGTTTTTCCCCTTAACAAAAGACAAGGAATTCTATAGGATTGAACTGAAATTTGATTGATGATTTCATATAATTGCTATGCTTAGATTGTGATTGGTTGGTTTTGTTTTATAGGATAGAATTCTAAAAATGGACGTCCTAGGATAAACCTTACTAGGGATGAAATAATCCTAGGTAGACGCCGAAATCCTCACCCCGTTTCAAAGCTGGCAGCCTTGTTTTGCACACTACAAGCTGCTCGTACTTGCATATTCAGAAACTTCGATTCGGCAGTAAAACTCATACCGCAAGTTATTGGCCACCAGCGAGTCTTATGAAGATGTGGGTTGGTTTTCTCTGCTTGTGGATGATAGATTACTCAAAAGGGATATCGTTGGAAGTGGCCGACGTCATAGTTAGGAGGAAAAAACTAAATGTTCTGTGCCTCCTGGTAGTTAATTGTCTTCTGGTAATTAGGATTGCCGTTGATGACAGTTAGATCAAAAGGAAATCGGATGAAATTTGCTTGAATTCACTTTGGATTTCGATGCGGATTTGTGTATAAGAGCCCAGCTTCGCTCATAAGATCATGCTGAGAAATCGAGTCATTTATCTTTCTGCTCCCCCAATTCTTCTTTCTCTATTCTTCACCTGTTCTGCCTCTGCTCCATTTTGAATTCTTCCTCTGTTAATTCTTTCTGAGTTCTGTTATGTTTGACCACACATCACCTCTTTCTAAAGCTTCACTTTTGCTCACACTCATGTTGCTTCTTGATCTCTGCTTTGTTATGCCCTTTCTCAAATATTACCATCAAAACTGTGAAATGCTCTGCAAGTGGTACCAAGACTGAAGGACGAATTGAGGAGAATCCGTTAATACACGGTCTAGGACTGTGGAGGTGGTTGTTCACGACCAGACTAGTTGAAAGTGGACAATGTGTGGCCAAGTCACTGTGGTGGATGCCACTATTTTAAGTGGCGACAATGAAAACGCTCAACCACAACCATGATGGAGGCGTGTGTTTGCAGTTAAGCTTACTTGGGGGCAAGATCTGTAGGACATCGTTGGTGGTAGTAGCACCACACCTCAAGCTGATGACGATGAGTTTGAGAAGTGGATAGTTAAAGCCGACAATTTTTTACCATTACTGCATCGCATCAACACGCAGAGGTACAGAAATGGTGCAAAGTCCCAGAGGTTAGACATTGAGCTTTTATCCTCCCTCAGTGGAATATGACCAGGAGTGGTGTGTTGCAAAGCGTGAAAAGAAAAATCCGTACTGTGAAGTTACAAACTAGATCCTTGAGATCCTATAGAAACACAAGTCGAGAGGATTGTTTTTCATGGCCCAAGACAATAACATAATGGTCTTCTTACTGTGATAGGAGGGATGAGCCATGGAAAAAGGGAAAACTTGCAATTTTCTGAAGCTCTTAGACTTCCCTTGAATTGCTCGCTACTGCTAGTATTTCTACACTGTGAGGTGCTCATTTTACTATCGAAAATGTCTGCTCCCTGAGGAAAACACCCTGCTGAAATTGTGGCAGAACCGGAGGATTTAGGTTTGTAATTTTTCTGCAAAGATATTTAACCTTTGCGAAATACAAACTTGCGGCCACATCTGCTGAGAGATGGATATGATGTTATTTGTCAATCTCTGGAGCTTCACAACATGTTTGCAAAGAGGAGTGCGAGTGTGTCCCATGCTTCCTTCTGTGTTTTTTCATCCTCTATGTGATGCCATGGCTCGTCCTTGATTGTCACCACCAGCATTCATAGCTTTTTCGGCTTTAACTTACCACTTCTTGGACTTGTCATGATTAGTTGGAGGTCCAGTGTCACTACCCCCGATGATGTCCTAGATCTTGCCCAAGCGAGTAGAACTGTAAACTGATGCTCCAGTTGGTGTAGTTGTTACGGTTGAGATTTTGAAGTGGGCTACGCAGTACAGGAATTACCAAGTAGTTCAACTGGTGCAGTTGGCTAAATTGCAGTCGGTAAGTTTATGTGCCATCCTCTTTTTAATTGAGTTTAGCAGTGAACAGCCTCTATTCTAGGGTACTAGTAATATTGTCTTGAGCTATATGAGCCGAGTGCAAAAAAGTCAGTACTACAATGTTATAACTCTTCAGTTTTGTTCACCTTGGTGTTTGATGATTATTTATGGTAGTAAAATGCTGTCAATGCTTTGTATTCCACAGCCATGATATTCGATGCACGTGAGAAGTGGATTGTTTCTCTCGTGTCTCAATCCTTACTACACTAGTCGATGAGAATTGCTCGAACACCAGCATTACTTCAGCATAACAACTCTCATTCCAGACTGTTGATTCAGGGGAATCAGCATTTTCACTATGAAGTCCCTCCAATAGAATATCACTAGCATATAGTTTTTAAGGTAAAATAAAGTAAGCTTGTTCTGTTATGTTCAATGCATAATGCAAACAAAAATTCATCTCAATCATCCGTTCCCACTTGTGGAATGGTTTATGCGGATGCAATTCAAACTACCAGCAAATCTTGATATCATTCAGGATACAACAGGAAACTCCTATCATGCATATCTGACTGATGACAATCAATCGCATTGTTTCATGACTTGTGTACTGGTCGTTTATGATCAGAACAACGGGCAGTCTTCTGGATGAGAGAGCAAGCTGCGGCTATATATGTGTCTGATCAAATCAGACAAAAGGGGAAGTTGTAGCAAAGCAAACAAGGTCACTGTCCCAGAAGCAAAAGCAGCAATGGGAATAGTGATTCGAGCATAGTCGTGACCGAGGAAGACAAAATGGGTGGCCCCAAAGGCCACCATCATGGCAGCTATGGAGACAAAGAGGCTTCCAAGTCCTAACACCAGCCTGCTTGGCAACGAATACAGAAAATCTTCCTCCGCATAGCGTGACGTCAAAATAGAAAGGAACATCAAAACTGATGTTGCAGAGGAAAAGACAGCCAATGCAGTCGATATGGTGAAAATCATAAACGACCTGTTATGTAGGAGGATAGGCTTGCCTGTGTCATTGTCATTGCCGCCTGGAATAGTAAAGGTAGCACTAAACGCCATGGTGCAAATGAGTGTAGCAATGACCATACATGAAGATGCAGTGTGCTTCATCCATTTTTCTGCTTCTTGTCTGAGTTCTCTGTGTTCCTCGGTAAAAAGAAGATAAGGTGTTTTCCCTCCGAATTCTTCATTTCTCGATAAGAAGGCTGTACAATCTTTTCTACCTCCTATACCATAAAACAGATAATATCATTCGGAGAATGGTACATTAAATTGACATATTGAACAGATTTACGCTTTGAAGCTCAAAAAAAAAAAAAAAAAAGATCAAGGGGACCTTCATAGTACTGTTAAACTGTATAATCCAAATTGTGTAATATGCAAAAAGTTAAAAAAAAAAAAAAAAGAAGAAGAAGAAAAGAAAAACTAACCTTGAATCACAATAGCTCTCGCCGCATTTGTAGATCTGCCCCAGAGTCAGTTTTGAGTCGACTCGGAGGAGCCAGCTTTCCAGCCAGGTGCAACATGTTGTCATTCTCATCTTTGTAAGCTGCAATCATATCTTTAAGAGCAGCAATGTCATATATTAGCCTAAAGATCTTCTCGTGACGTTGTGCAACTGCAACATGAAATATGCTTTGCTTGCGATCATCGACTTTCCACAGAAGTTCAGGATGGAGGCTGGTCAGCACAGTTAAGAAGCCGGAGTTTCCTAACTCTGCAGCAGTAAACAATAGTGGCGGCAGCTTCCTAAGAAGTTCTCCAGTGGCTCCATCATTGGGAGCAGAAAGCACTTTTTCCCATATAAGCTCCAATAGCTTAGCTGCTGGCATGGTCACTGAATTTGGATCGAGCCTTGCCTTCATACCTGCAGCAGTACTTTCTGTCAGCCCAAATTGTAAAGAGCTATGGTTGAACATCTCGGGCTAACTACAAATTAAAAGATTAGTGTTTCCTCCAGAACATTCCTGAACGGTTGTCAACTGCATCTTATGGTAAATCCATAAACAGGAAATGAATATGTTATCAGCATAGTGAGGCGGCTGGGAGTTCAGCAACCATTACCAAAAGAAGATGGCTACGATAGATACACCTACATGAAAAGGGGCACCTCAGCCGGATCAGTAGCGGACTCCCACTTGAGAATGCCGAGGGCATCCGCGCTAGCACATGGAGAGCCGTTTCCCCATTTCTCGTCTGAGCCACAGCTAATTCGGGTTGTTGACAAATCAGTTCGAAAGCCACATCTGGCAAAAGGGAATACCAATTAAAAATAATGATGAAAGAACTTTGTCCTCAAGTAAACTAGCTACAGATTCTTTCCGTGGTGCGTGGGAAAGAGAACAGAAAACATATAGTTTTGTTTTGGAAAAGATACATATATTTGGTCTGGATTGAGCTGGCGATAAAAGTAGTATCCATGGTACATTCATATTAGAACTAAAGAGGATTCACTAACCAAAGAGTTTGGAACTGATGGTGGCGACAAGGATGTCGATGCGATCCAACAGAGTTAGATATCTTTTATCCGTGACTGACAACAGATACTGCACCATGTCTTGTTTTCCTAACCGGGCTGCAATGTACAAGGGCGTTGCGTCATTGCTGCCTCGAATCAGCGGAAGCTGAGGATTCCAATCGACCATTGCCTTGGCGATCTCTGTAACTCCGGATGCAGCGGCAAGGCAGAGGGCGGTGTTCCCATCCTTGTTCTGCATTTCCAAGTCTCTGGGCGTCAACATCTTCACCAGCTCCTCAACGAATTCTCTATGTGCTGCACCTGCTGCGATATGGAGAATGGTCTCCATGTCCATCGTGATCCTGGCATTTACTGCTTTTGAATTGTGATATAGCAATTCCTTTCCTGCTTTCCAGTCGCCTTTCAGTGCCGCTTCGATCAATGGAATGTAAACTGTCAATTATATAGAATTCAGGATCAGCAGGAGAGGAGGACAGAGGACTAGTGACCAGGATGGCGCTTCAAATTTTTCAGATACCATGTAGTTCACGTTGATTATATGCTTCATCCATGGTAGTCTCTGGCATAGTCGTGTGAGTGAAATGTGCGTTGGAGGAGGGGCCGCTCATGGATGAAGGAGTAGAAATCTCGTCTCTGCTTACGTTCTCTGAATTCTACAGTGTTCAAAACTTCTGTAAGTAAAATTCATTCATTAACGAGAGTCATGCAATCCATTTGACAACATATTTCACGAGCCCGGGGCTTAAGTTTTCTCGGCATTAAAAGAAAGAAACATTGGTATAAGTAGCTGGTGCACGAGTGAAAATGTGAAAGTCCAAATCCATGCACTGAATGATCAAAAAAATCCTGTCATTAATTAGGATTGGCTACATAATTGATCATCATATTGGAACGAGAATACAACTAGGCGCAGACTTTAGGTACTGCATGATGTTTGTATACCGGTTCAACCTTCACCCCAATGCGGAATGGTTTCTTTGATCTGTCCGATATTAAAAACATATATGGAAAGGGTTCATTCTCATCGCAAACCTGCTCCAAAGAGAATCTGCGCCTGTCTTCCTCAGAAATTGTTGATTAGGAAAGTGTTTTGAATCCTAATGAGTTTGTATGTAGAGCTCTCCGCGAGTTCTGGTTCCGGATGCACAGATGAGGTTCACAGTTGTTCGTCTAGATTGTCACAGAAAGAAAACACATATAACTAGCGGATACTTGATTTTTACGAAGAAAAAGAGAACCAGCAGATGGCCTTTGAATCAAAACACTCATACTGAGAAAGAACTGCGTAAAATCCAACATTTATAGTACGATTAAATTGGCAAAATGCCAGAAAAGTCTTCAAAATCGAAACACTCATAAACAACCCTCCAATCAATGTTGTCACATTGAGTCGTGTGGCCGAAACAGAAATAAATGAGAAACTACTCAAGCGCACACAACAAAAATTGATAGGTCATTAGGACGACAGTGCCCGTTTAATTTGTCCACACGACAGCTCGAAGAATTTGTACAAGCTTTGTTTATTTTATCATACAGAGCTGGTCTAGGATACAATCAGAACATAGATAGCGTCGCGATATATATACAAACAAATATGACAATATTATCTGGTTTTGGAGGGACTTGCATTTACAGTAATTCGAAAAAGAGCTAATATGAGTCAAGACATAATCTATATGGGATTTCCAAAGTTATTAATAGAAGGTGGGACGCGAAGGATCGAGGAATTACGCCTGAATTATCCAAAGAAAACTTATTTGTGTGAATCAAAAACTCCATATAGCTATTACAAGAAAACCTCGATATTCTCGTAGCATCAGTTAAATAACAGATTGTCATTTTGAAAATCGCGAGCAAACTTATCATGCATGCAGTTTTGCTTACTTTGCTTCAGTTGCGCTGCTTATGCTTCGGCTGTGTCTCGCAACACCGTCCTTCCTTCTTCCGATTAGCTTGCTGCTGTCTCTCCCTCGCAGTTTTCTCTCAGTGCTGCCCTAAACCCCACCCCTCGAACCACACCCCGCCCAAGCCCGACCAAACCACCCCACCCCTCAATCCACACCCCACCCATGCCCGACCAAACCACACCCCGCCCAAGCCCAACCCAACCACCCTGACCCCACCCCCGGCGCCCCAGCCCCAAGAACCTTGGGTCGGGGAGCGGCTCTACGATTTTCTTCTTTTCTTGTCCCGTGTCCTGCATTTAGCCACTAACTTAATCCCTTATCACTCTTATTATTAGAGTGATTTAATATTAAATCACGTCTTCCTCTGAAAACTTAAATTTTTAACATAGTTGATGGTGATGTAACAAAATTTCGCACGGTATCAAAACAAGAGGTCTATGCTTTAAGCTTAGGCCGAAGTCCAACATAAATGTGAAGGGAAGTATTAGAGTAATCAAATATTAAATTGCACTTTCAGCTAACAGTTTAAGTTTTAGAATAGTTGTTAGTGCTTCCACAAAATCTCACACGTAATCTTGTTTTATACCATAAGATCGAGTTAAATCTTAAAAGACTAGAGTCTACATGTTTGGATTAGTTAGGAACACAATGTAGATTCAATTTTCCACATCACCGAGAGCAAGGGATTTCATGCTCCATGTGAACCCTACTATTGATAAATGTAGAAGAACCGCTAATAGAATGATAACAGGTAAGTTTTTTTTTAAGATAACCAATTTTATGAAATTGGAGGACCAAGCTTCAACAACCATTGCCAAGAGAAAATGGCTACGATAGTGATACTGATGCAACCTGCATTGAAGACCAACTCTCTCGACCAAGAAGATCGGCCCACATTCAAGCTCGACGAAACCAAGAAGCCGTATCGATATCTTGAGTCCATCCCGGAAGTTTGAAAGAAGACACCTTGAGAGCCATGAAGACATTATGCTTTTACTAGTTTCTAGTTCCTAAGCTCTTTATTATTTTTCTAGTTTCTAGTTCCTAAGCTCTTTAATGCTTTCAAGTTTCTATGCTCTATCTTTATTTCTTTGACGATATAAGCCATCCAATTCCTTGTAGAAGACAAATGACTTTTGATATGACAATGAAGTGCATCATGTCCAGGGCGTTTGCAGATATGACACTCTAAACAAGTGTTATTTGTTGTTTTATCTACCTGCAGATTTTTGTGAAGAGTTAGATTTGACAAGTTAGAGGGATATGACTTGGTATCTAAATTCCTTTGTGAGGAGCCAGCATATGGTCTAAAGCCTTGACCAGAACCAATATTAGAGAAAGTATTGAATTGCTTGAACTGTTGTTCTCCTTGATCACGATTCGAACTATTTAGTCTGTAGCTCATATTTCTTCCAGAATATCCATAGTTGCGATATCGATTATTGAAGGGATGTCCTCTTCCATAACTTCTGCCTCCATGATTATATCCTCTTGGTCCTCCAAAACTAACATTTTGTTGTGCAAGTTCTCTGTCAAGATCTTCCCTCTGTAGGACTTTGGTTTTCCTTTGACTATAGTAGGCTAGATTAGAACTGAACTGATTTGAAGAATAGTTCTGTAATCTTGCTTCGAATCTTTCTAAGCGTGATATCACCCCATCATACTCTGGTTGTGGTTTCAAGCAGTATATGGTGGTTTTAAAACTCTCATATTCAGATCCTAAACCCTCCAAAACTCCGAACAACTTTGTTATCTCATCTACAGGTTTCCCTATTGCCTTGAGTTGATCACATATTGACTTATAATCTTTGAGATATACAGCCAAAGCTCGATCATGCCTTTGACATGCTTGTAGCTTTCCTCTCAACTCAAATTCTCTAGCCACAGATTTTTGCGTGAATCGATTGAGTAAGGTTTGCCATACCTCATATGCAGTATCTAAGCCAATTATCAAACTGAGTATGTTTTCTGAAACAGCACCACTAATCCAAGAAGATACAAGTTGATCTGTCTTGATCCAATCGTTGTAATCAGGGTTTATAACTTCAGCACCCTGATCTTCTCCTTCAACTTGCAATGATTTGGCAGGTGGTGGACTTTCTCCACTAATGAAACCAAATAGATCTTGGCTTCTCAGGAATCTATGAAACTGAGCTTGCCAAAGAAGAAAATTAACTTCGGCTAATTTGATGGTAACAAAGTTAGAGATGTTAACATGAATAGGGAATGGATACTTCTGCATTCTTACTGCCATTTTCACACTTTCAAATCCTAGGAGATGCTCTATTACTGAAACAGTCTCCTACTGATTTTGCAGTATAGAGCTGTGAATCTATTACTGATGATGATGAGAACTCGATTGAAGAATAAGAACAACTCACAGTTCTTGTTCAGTGATGTAAAAGATTCACAGATCCCCAAAGAACACATACCACCATTAACAGCAGAAGACAACGATCGATGAGGCTTGAATGTGACTTCAATCTATTGCAGATTCATCATCTTTTCATAGAGAACAAAGTTGATTTGTACTCTCAGGAAAATGGCTCTGATACCATGAAGAGATTTGATGAACAGAACAGAAAATGGAAACGAGAGGGAGAAAATGAAAAACGATGTAGAGAGAAAAAAGTGTATTCTTATTTAATGAGAGCTCGCTTACATCAAAGAATTTTTCTACTTGTTTACTCTTGGCTCATTAGTTTTTATATCGATATGGAGGATAAACAAACTGAAAACGAAAACAGAAAGTTTGACTTTACAAGCTTAAAATTGAATACTGATTCCTCAATGTAAACATGCTATACGTGCTATAATTTCTATTGTTGCTTTCTTCATTTTCGTCAGCTTCTTTCCTTGCTCTGTTCTCGACACTTTCTTTCCTTGCTCTGTTCTTGACATCACTAGTACTTTGTATAGTTCTCTTAACAGAGGGTGAACTTGGAAAGATCACCAATTTATAACTTGAGCTATTTGCTTGACTAGACAAAAATTTGAACATCACTAGCATTTGAACTGTTAAGTACAATATAATAAAGTGGCTCCATTAGATTCAACGCACAATGCAAACAAAAATTCAGCTCAATCATCCGTTTGCAGCTTGCAGAATGGTTTATGTGGATGCAATGCAAAGTTCCAGCAAATCACATATATTGGTCATCAATGATCAGAACAATGGGCGGTCTTCTCGATGAGAGAGCAAGTTGTGGTTGTATATGTCCTTAAATTGGAGCAAAGCAAACCAGGTCACGGTCACAGAAGCAAAAGCAGCCATTGGAATAGTGATCCGAGCATTGTCGTCACCAAGGCGGATGACAAGTGTGGCATCCCGGAAATTCAAAGCCAAGCCTTAAGGTGTGTTAAATGTCTTTAATTAGGTGATAGAATTTTATGGCTTATGCTTTAGCCAATTTGTCTTTTAATTTGATGAATTTTGCTTGTGTTGTGGAAATTTAAATTTAAATGCTTGGCCATATGATTTAAATTTCAATAATTAAAATATCCCAAGACTTTGGCCAAGATGAAATTTGAATTTAGAAATATTTATAGAAAGGAATTCAAAAAAAAAAAAAGGAAAAGGGGATTAATTTTCGAAATGGGCCTTGGACCCATTAGCCTAAAGCTTGGTGGGCCAAGCTAGTCGGCCATTAGGGCCCAATAGGTGGCTGTCGACCAGCCCAAAGTGAGTGGACGGTTGGGCCTAAGCCCAAGCCCATTCAAAATTAAAAAAAAATAAAGATTACAAGTGGCCAAAGGAAGAGCATGCATTGGTTGGTCATTAGGTGGATCAATCATTGCAAATGATGGGATTAAGGGATATAAAAAGAGAGAGAGAAGAGGAGTGGCCGGTTCCTCTAGCTCCATTCGGTCGAGAGAAGTGAGAGGGAGAGAGAGATTTCGAGAGAAAGGGAGAGGAGGGACCGAGAGAGAGGAGGTGGAGCCGAGAGTTGCCGCCGCCCGTCCGCCGTACGTCCGCCTAGTCCGACCGCCGTACGCCGTCGTCCATCGCTGTTTGTTCATCTTGGAGGCAAGTGGAGTCCTTAACTTCTCTTGCATGTTGTTTTGATGGTTGCATGTTCGGTTTTAGGGGTGTTTTGGGGCGAAATACCAAGCAAGGATTGCATGTGTTCATGTAACGCGGCTGTTTCCGTTCGGTTTGTGGTAGACAGTTTCTTATTCGAGCTTGCATGTGTATTTGGAGTGTGATTTTGGCTTCGGTGTCTTCATGAAAGTTGAAGCTAACATCTTGTAGTATGACATACTCGAATTTCATGGAAAAAGAAGGTGATATGAGGGGTCAAAAGCTCTGTTATACGGAGACTTCAGATCTGCGAATTTCCTACTGACCTCTTGATGATTTCTTGATTGCATGTTGATTTCTGTTGGAGATCTCACCTTATTGTCTTCATGGAAGTTGTAGGTAACATCCTAAACTACAACATACTCAAATTTGAAGAGAAAAAAATGAGTATAGCCTAGTGAATCGGCTAGATCTTTGAGACGGTTGGTTCTGTTGAAGTATACCGAGACACCCGAGACTTTAAGGACTTAAAAGAGGATCATACTTTGGTTATTTAACCTAGATCTCTTCATGAAACTTGTAAAGGACACATTGATACATAAAATACTCGAATTTCAGAGGAAACGAAAGGGATTAGATGGGTCAAACCTAAGTTTTTCGGTGATATGTACTCTGGACGAAACGGTAGAGGTTCCAGAAGCTTCGTGGAGTTATATCAATTAATCTATGAAGAATTTGGCTTAGGGTTCTTCATGAAAAATGTACGAAAATGTGTTGGTTATCACCCTGTAAAATTTCGTAATTTTTGGAGGCCATATGAGTATTTTAATCGAATTAATTTGAAAACTGTGCAATCTGGCCATTTTCCGAATGTTAAGTGCTATTTTGTGGAAAATTGAGAAATTATGAAAAATGCAAATTGGCCATGAATTTTGCATAAAATTGTGATTCTAATTGTTTAGTGATTGTTTAAATATTATGATTTTGGGAAAATCATAAATATTAAATGAAAAGTTTATTTATAAAAATAATAATAAATTAATAATATAATAAAAAATAATAATAATAAATTAATAATAAAATAAAAAGTGGATTATTTTATTGGCCAAGAGTTTTATTGAGTTATAATGCATTGTTATATGACATGGGTGTATGTATGCACATGAATATGATGCATTGTTATATGGCATTGATGCATGTATGATTATGAATCATGATGCATGTGTGTGAATCATATGCCATGAAATAATAAGATGAAAAGGATGATAAAAAGTGGAAAGTGGTATGTGAGTAAGAGGTTGTGACGGAGGATGTTGTCTGGTGGCCTGGTGACATAATTCCAGAGATTCCCTGGGAGTTTTAGGATGCCCGGAATGTAAGGGGTCGGAAGCCCTGTCGGAGGTTTCTGCCCGAACAGAGTGACTTGCGATGCCAGGATTGGGGTGCGAGATCCCCGGCTAGAAGGGTAAAGGCCGGAAGCCCTGTCGGAGGTTTCTGCCGGAAGGGAATGCCTCGTGATGCTAGTTGAGATGCGAGATGCCCGGAATGTGGGGGGCCGGAAACCCAGTGGCCATGAGATGGCTGGAATGCTGGGATCCCTGTCGGAGGTTTCTGCCTGAAGGGATGGTGATGATGGTGAATTTGATGATTTGAGAAAAGATAATGTGGGGATCAATTGATAAGTAAAAGTGGAAATTGATCTATGATGTGATATGCATGGTGATGCATGGCTAATGATGATATGATATGCATGGTGATGCATGGCTAATGATGATATGATGTGATATGCATGGTGATGCATGGCTAATGATGATGTGATATGCACGGTAATGCATGGCTAATGATGATGTGATATGCACGGTGATGCATGGTTAATGATGATATGATATGCATGGTGATGCATGGCTAATGATGATATGATGTGATATGCATGGTGATGCATGGCTAATGATGATGTGATATGCACGGTGATGCATGGCTAATGATGATGTGATATGCACGGTGATGCATGGTTAATGATGATGTGATATGCATGGTGATGCATGGCTAATGATGATGTGATATGCATGGTGATGCATGGCTAATGATGATGTGATATGCACGGTGATGCATGGCTAATGATGATGTGATATGCATGATGATGCATGGCTGATGATATGATGTGATATGCATGGTGATGCATGGTTAATGATGATGTGATATGCATGATGATACATGGCCATGATGATGATATATATGCTATAATGATGCATGAATACGCTTGACATCAAAAAGGTAAGCAATGCCTGCATTGTATGATGGTATGCATGGTGCACTGAGTTGTTATTGGATTTCCCTATCTGCTGAGTGGTTGTACTCACCCCTTTTGAGGATAACATTTCAGATTAGCACTATGCCGCTACCTGCTGTTTCGCGTGGGGTATTTTACGGTCTACCGTCTGATGTCGAGGTGGAGTGTACGAAGATAGATTGTCCCTTTGTGCCCGGATTGACGTTTATCCGAGTGCGATGCTTAGTTATGTATGATATCGGCCTGGCTGGGGGCCCTGTCATATAAGAGTTCCTGTCTGTGCACGTTCGACGGGATGAAGCGATGCGAGGGATGCTGCCGCCGCCACCACCTGACACACCGGGTTGGGTGTGAGACCTGTACGCGAGGAGTAGGAGCTAGATCACTTTTTGATGTAGAAAACCGACGCTTTCAATGGGAGGGTTCCTTGTTCACATGATGTTAGGGGTCGAGGTTTCTTTTTGAGAGTTTAGGTAGGACATGGCAGAGTCCTAACCCTTCTTGTTTTTTTGTACCGACCCGAAGGAAACCCCATCATGCTTTATATATGTATGTAAGCCAAGCGTCGAAGCTGTTTATAAAAATCATGATGTTTAGCTGGTGTGTATTTGTATCATGGGTTAGAAGGGAGATAGATGACGATGTGAATTTTGCTTCCGCTATGAGTCGCGTATGGGACCGCTTTAAAAAAAAAATGCCTGTAATCTGGCAAGGCTTAATTTAGCCAAGAGATAGAGATGGTAAAAGATGTATCACCGGCGCTAGTGACGACCTGCGAAGGGTTCAGGGTGTCACAACAAGGGTGGCCTCAAAGGCCACCATCATGGTGGCTAGGGAGAAAAAGAGGCTTCCGAATCCCAACACCTGCCTGTCTGGTAAGGAACGCGGAAAATCTTCCTCCGCATAGCGTGATGTCAAAATGGAAAGGAACATCAAGATTGAAGTTGCAGAGGAAATGATACCCAACACAGTCGATGAGGTGAAAATCATAAACGACTTGTGATGGAGGAAGATAGGTTTCCCCATGTCATTATCATTGCCGCCAGGACCAGTAAAAGCGGCAACAAACATCAAGGTGGCCATAAGTGTCGCAACAACCATGCAAATAGACGCAGTGTCATTCATCCATTTTTCTGCTTCTTGTCCGAGTTCTTTGTGCTCCTCGGTGAAAAGAAGATAAGGTGTTTTTCCCTCAGAATTTTTCATTTCTCGATAAGAAGGCTGCACAACCTTTTCTACCTCCTCTACCATTAAACAGATATCATCATTCTGAAAATGGTACATTAAATTGACTTATTTAAGTTTTACCAGCGCCATTTATTGACCCAGGTTATGATTGGGATCAAATTTTTCTACATTTCCTTCTTTCTTAGACAGACCAGGATGCAACATGCATGGTTCATTCCTGATGATTCTGGTTTCTTTCTTTTTAATCCTTATAATATTTACAACTTTTCGCACGAAAAACATGAAAGATAAAAAGAAACTTCAACTCGGATGAGCTAGACATGCCAATAAGTTGTGATAGTAAAACAAGCGAGACCCCAATCTGCAAAACATTCGGATATTAAGCATGTAGATAAAAGTTGTGCAATGGCCCAGGAATGCTGCTAGCCAACTTTAAACTGTGGAATCCAAATTGTGTAGCATGCAAAGATTTAAGATCTAAACTAACTTTGAAAATCAACAGCTCTATCTGCATTTGTTGAGCTGGCCCGTAGTTGAATTTGAGCCGACTTGGAGGACCCATTCCAGCCAAATGCAATATGTTATTGTCATTTTCATCTTTGTAACCTGCAATCGTATCTTTATGAGCACCGATATCATATATTAGTCTAAAAATCTTCTCATGACGATGTGCTACTGCGACATGAAATATGCTCTGCTTCCGATCATCGAATTTCCGAAGAAGCTCAGGATGGACATGGATCAGCACAGTTAAGAGGCCATAGTTTCCTGACTCTGCAGCAGTAATCAAGAGTTGCGACGGTTCCCTGAGAAGTTCTCTGATGCCTCCATCATCGAGCGAAGAAGCTGTGGATGAACTTCGGTTCAGACTAACAACAGCTTTTTTTTTTTTTTTAATTCTTTTGGGTTGCCACTACCTACAGCTTAAAAGGTTAAAGTTTCCTCCACAACATTCCTGAACAGATGTCAACTGCATCTTAAGGTAAATCCAATATAATATCAACATAGTGAGCAAGCTGCGAACCTCAACACCCATTGCCAAGAGAAAATGGCTACGATGGTGATACCTACATGAAAAGAAGCACCTCAGCCGGATCGCTAGCTGACCCTCACTCAAGAATGCCAAGGGCATTCGCCCTAGCACATGGAGAGCCGTTTCTCCGTTTCCCATCCGAGCCAGAGCTAAATTGGGATGTTGACCAATCAGTCTCAAAGCCACATCTGGCAAAAGGGAATAACAATTAACAATAATAATTAAAACACTTTGTCCAGAAATATACTAGCTATAGATTCTTTCTGGGGTGCGCAGAAAAGAGAATAATGAGTATCCATGGTACGTTCATATTAGAACTAGAGTGGTTGCACTAACTGAAGAGATTGGAACTGATGGTGGCAACAAAGATGTCGACGCAATCCAAGTCAGTTAGATATCTGTCATCCGCGACTGACAACAGATACCGCACCATGTCTTGTTTCCCTGACAGGACTGCAATGCACAAGGGCATTGCCTCGTTGCTGCCCCGAATCAGCGGAAGCCGAGGATTCTTATCAAACATCACCTTGGCTATCTCTCTAACTCCGGCTGCAGCGGTGAAGCAGAGGGCGGTGTTCCCACCTTGCTCCGCATTTCCAAGTCATCGGGCATCATCATCTTCACCATTTTCTCAACAAATTCCCTGTGTCCCCCGCCTGCTGCGATATGGAGAGCGGTTTCCAAATTTCCCGTGATCCTGGCACGTACTGCTGATGGATTGCCATATAGGAATTCCTTTCTTGCTTTCCATTTGCCTCAAGCAATGCAGTGCACACTGTAAATTATATGCAATCAAGGATCAGCAGGAGAGGAGGACAGAGGACTAAGTGACTAGGACGGTGCTTCATATTTTTTTACATACCGCATGCCAATTGGCTGTCTATGGAAAGCTCCGGTGCAGGGAAACATGCTTGATATGTTTCTACGGAAAGCTCTGGTGCAGGGAAACACGTTTCGAAGAGGAGGCTGCCCACGGATGGACAAGGAGAAATCTCGCCTCATTATGTTCTCTTTAGTCCACAATGTTCGAAACTTTTCTAAGTAGAATTCACTCATTAACAATAGTCATGCAATGTATTTGACAGCATTAACAATGGTCATGAGACCGGGGCTTGGCATTTCCTCAACATTAAGAAGAAGCAACACTTGCAAAATTAGCAGGCGCGGAAGTCCAAGTGTCAAAGTCCAAATCCTTGAACTGGAAGATCACAAAATTCCACCATTCCTTAGCAGAGGTGATATAATTAATGATTATGTAGGAATGAGACTATTTGGATTGTAGGTACTGCATGATGTATGTGAACTAATTCAAACTTCACCCTAACGCAGGACGGTTTCTTTGATCGGTCCGATTTTAGAAACATTTGAGGAAAGGGTTCCTTCTCTTCACAAACCAGCGCCAAAGTGGATGTTGGCTCGTATTCCTGTGACATTCTCGATTAGGAAAGTGTTTGAATTCTAATGCATTTGTGGGTCAAGCTCTCCAACGAGTTCTGGTTTCAGGCCACAAGGAATGAACGTCAGGATCGGAAAGATGAAGTTCCACAGTGGTTCAACTAGATTTTCACGGGAAGAAAATGCATATAAACAATGGAGACTTCATTTTAACGAAGGAAAAGAGAACCAGAAGCTGCCCCTCGAATCAAAACACTCATATTGTGAAAGAACTACCAACCTTTCCCTTGTCAGCCGAATGTCCGGAAGGCGCACAAAGTTCTTACCATGTAGAAGACATGAAGATAGGTGCCGGCATTTATAGTACTATTAGCATTAAATTGGCAAAATGTTGAAATCAAAATGGACAAGAAAAACCCTCCAAGCAATGTTGTTGTATTGACTCGCATGCCTCGTAAGGGAAATTCATGAGAAACTGCCCAAGTACACAAACAAAAATCGTGGCTCATTAACGGTGCTTTTGTTCTTTGCCCCCAACCAAAAATTCTTAGTCTAATAGTCCAATGTTACTTGTTAAGATACTTTATTAAGTTTCCTTTATTATCAGAATTTTATTTCCTTTTTTTACTTACATAAGGGTATTATTGTCATATACAGTTTATATTTAATATAAATACAATGGGTGTAGGGTTTCTGTTATGACAGAAATCTACAGCCCCTCTTTCTTTCTTTTACGCTCTCCTTCTCTTCTTCTCTATTCCTTCTCTCTTCTTCTTTCTCTCTTACTATTCGCTGCGAGTTTTCTAATCAGCTTTGTGACATGGTATCAGAGCAAGGTTTAACTATCTGATTACTTAATCATATTGCTGGTTTGAGAGTCCCCTAGTAACCCTACTTCTTCTCTAGTGCGCAGCCACCTAAAGCTACAATTTTTATCTGTTTTCTCTTCAAGTCTCGATACATATGAGATCAGAAGATATCGGATTCATCAAGTTTGGTTTATGAACATGGAGTACAACACTTGTTGATCAGCGGATTCAAGAATCAAAGTATTCTATTAATTATGGTTGACTAGTCTTGCTGGTTTTCTTTGAATCGAGATTTCTGGTCAGATATTTTCTTCTATACAGCAGTCTCTATTTATGAGTTTTCAGCATCCCTTTGGTTAATTGATGGAGCCAATTACATCTGATTACACATTAGTGTCGCTGCTTTGTTACTTGCACTAAAGTTTCAGCCTCCTTGATTAGTGGTAGATATACTTATATTGAGATTATCATCATGAGTGATACTAAGGCTCCTACAGATAGTGTCAACGTTCAAATTACCACTATTAAATTAAATGGATCCTCCAATTACTTGTTATGGGCCCAAGCTATGAAGGTCTATATTAATGCCAAAGGGAAACTTCATTATCTTACCACAGACCCTCTTGATGAAAATTCTAGAGACTATAATAGTTGGATGAGAGAGAATGATACACTTCTGGTGTGGTTATGGAATAGCATGGAACCATCCCTCGCTGCTAATGTCATGTTCCACACAACTGCTAAAGGAGTGTGGGATGATCTTATGGAGAGTTACTCACAAGACAAAAATATGTCTAGAGTTTATGAACTATATGAGAAGATTTTTAATTTTAAACAGGGAGACAAGTCTCTTGGAGAATATTATAGTGCTTTGAAAGGTTTGTGGGAAGAACTCAATCTTTATCAGCCCGTCACTACTGATCTTGAGAGACTAAAGACACAACGAGCTGAATTTCAAGTGGCCAAATTTTTATCTGGCTTGAATGCTGACCTACAACCTGTGAAGAGTCAACTTCTTGCTGGAGAGAGAGTTCCTTCTATGAATGAAGCATTTTGTCGAATTCAGTGCATTGTCCCTCCGTCGTCTACTTCATCTAAAGATAATTCAGCATTTGTGGCTAGTAGTGGTGGTCGTGGTCGTGGTGGATTTTCCAATAGAGGTCGTGGTTTCGGGAGAGGTCGTAGTCGTGGTGGTGGACGTAGTGGACAAAGTTCTGATCAAGATAGCCATCAGTGTATACACTGTGGAAAATTCGGTCATATTGTTGACACTTGTTGGGCCAAACATGGCAAACCTGAGTGGGCTCAACGATCAGTTACTGCAAATACTGCTATGTCTGAAGGGAGTGCTCGAAATGTGTCTTATAGCGACATGAACCCATCTCTCCCACCTGGGGGTAGTTCTTCTGAGTCTACGGCTCGAGATGATATGGTTGCACAACTCATCAAACGTGTCCAACAACTAGAGGCTTCCAATTCCACATCCACTACTACTCTTGCATGTACAGGTAACATGGCCTCTTTCTCTACTTTGTCTCCTAACGCCTCTTGGGTCATTGACTCGGGGGCTTCTAGTCATATGACGGGTAAGCAAGAACTATTTTCTTCCCACACTAATTCTAGTCCTTCATCCGATGTTATTTTAGCTAATGGTTCATCGACTCAAGTGGTTGGATCAGGGACTGTTTCACTTACATCTTCCTTATCTTTGTCCTCTGTTTTACATGTTCCCCAACTTCCTTTAAATTTGTTATCTATTAGTCAGTTAACTAAAGCTCTTAGTTGTTCAGTTACATTTTATCCATCTCATTGCATTTTTCAGGACCTTCAGACAAAGAAGATGATTGGTGGAGGGCATGAATGTGATGGACTCTACTATCTCAATGGTGTCTCCACTGCTGACGCCAATGGTCTAGCTGCTAGTTCTATTACCCCCTTATTATGGCATTCTCGTTTAGGGCATTTATCTTTATTTAAGTTACAACAAATAATTCCCGAGTGTAAATCAATTTCTACTCTTGAGTGTGAGGCTTGTGAACTTGGGAAACATCATCGTAGTTCCTTTCCTAGTCGTAATGATTCTCGTGCATCTATTTTACTTGAACTTGTTCATTCGGACATCTGGGGACCTTCCCATATTGCTAGTAGAAATGGTTTTAAGTACTTTGTTACTTTTGTGGATGATTATTCTCGTTTAACATGGCTTTATATGCTTCATGACCGCTCTAAATTTTTACATGTTTTTCAATTATTTCATCGTGAGGTTACTAATCAGTTTAATACATCCCTTAAAATTTTGCGAACAGATAATGCTCTAGAATATACACAGAAATCAATTTCTTTGTTTTGTTCTAATCTTGGCATTATACATCAAACAAGTTGTACTTATACCCCTCAGCAGAATGGTGTGGCCGAGAGAAAATACCGTCACCTTCTAGAAGTTGCTCGTTCACTCTTATTTCATATGAATGTGCCAAAATCATTTTGGAGTGATGCTGTCCTTACTGCATGTTACCTCATAAACCGTATGCCTTCCACTGTCCTCAATTACCAGTCACCAATCAGTGTTGCATTTCCTGACAAGTCGTTATTCTCTCTTACCCCGCGCGTCTTTGGGTGTGTCTGTTTTGTTCATAACCTACGTTCCGGTTCTGATAAACTATCTCCTTGTGCTACTAAATGTATTTTTCTCGGGTATTCACGTACACAGAAGGGATATTGGTGTTATGATCCTACAACTTATACTCAATATGTTAGTGCTGATGTTACTTTTTTCGAGGGCACACCATACTATTCTACTGAGGGTAAAGAGTTATCAACTGACATTGTAGCTGATCCTCCTATCCCACAACAAATCCCCCTAGATTCTGTTAGTCCGTCTCTAGTATCTCCTCCTTTGCAGGTGTATCAGCGGCGAAAGCAGTCTACGCCACCACCAGTCTCCAGCTCTTCAATGCCCTCCAATCAATCTTCCTCCTTGTCTCCTGGTCCAGATGATCTTCCTATTGCCCTTCGCAAAGGTACTCGATCTTGCACACAAAAATCCTCTTTGGCTTACCCTATTGAGCGTTATGTGTCTCTCTCACATCTTCCTTCTCCATTACATGACTTTGTTCTATCATTACAAACTCACACAATTCCTACTTCTACCACTGAGGCTTTGTCTCGCCTTGAGTGGAAGAAAGCTATGGATGTAGAAATGGAAGCTCTAGTCTCTCGCCAAACGTGGTCATTGGTTGATCTTCCCCTTGGGAAAGATGCGGTGAAGTGTCGTTGGGTGTACACTATCAAGTACAATCCGGATGGTTCAATCGAGCGTCTTAAAGCTCGACTCGTTGCTAAAGGTTTTACTCAAACTTATGGTGTGGATTATTTTGAGACTTTTTCCCCTGTGGCACGTCTCAACTCTGTTCGTGTTGTTATTTCTCTTGCTGTGAATTTCGATTGGCCATTATATCAATTAGATGTCAAGAATGCTTTTCTTTATGGTGATTTGTCTGAAGAAGTATATATGGAGCAACCTCCTGGATATGTTGCTCAGGGGGAGAATCGTAGTAAAGTATGTCGGCTACATAAGGCCATTTATGGGTTGAAACAGTCTCCAAGAGCATGGTTTGAAAAGTTCAGTTCGGTGATTTCCAAATGTGGTTTCCACCAATGTTATTCTGATCATTCTATTTTTGTTCGCAAGAAGGAATCGGGGGTAGTCATTCTTGTGGTATACGTGGATGATATAATTGTCTCTGGTAGTGATATGACTGGCATTTTTGAGATTAAGTCCTTTCTTCAGCAGCAATTTCAGATTAAAGACTTGGGAACTCTTAGATATTTTTTGGGAATTGAAGTTTTACGAAGTAAAAAAGGTATTAATTTGTCTCAGCGAAAGTATGTTCTTGATCTTTTGTCTGAGACAGGTACACTAGCTTCCAAGCCAGTTGATACTCCTATGGATCCAAATCAAAAGTTTGGAGTTGATGATGGAAAAGAAATTGAAGACAAGCATCAATATCGGCGTCTAGTTGGGAAACTAATTTATCTTACTGTTACACGTCCTGATATTTCTTTTGTTGTTGGCGTGGTGAGTCAGTTTATGGAGTCACCTAAGAAAGCTCATTGGGATGCTGTATGTCGCATTCTTCGATATCTTAAAAGCTCTCCTAGTAAGGGACTCGTTTATAAATCTAATGGTTCTTCCACTTTGGTTGGTTATTCTGATGCTGATTGGGCTGGGTCAACATATGATCGACGGTCTACAACTGGGTATTGCACTTTTATTGGTGGTAATTTGGTTACTTGGAGAAGCAAGAAACAAACTACCATTGCCAGGTCTACTGCAGAGGCTGAATATCGTGCTATGGCACATACTGTAGCTGAATTGTTGTGGTTGAAATCTCTTCTCCAGGAGCTTGGATTTACTATTAATCAACCTATTGACATGATGTGTGATAATCAAGCAGCCATTTATATTGCTGGGAATCCTGTTTTTTCAAGAGCGAACTAAGCATATAGAAGTTGATTGTCACTTTGTTCGTGATGCTGTGAAGCAGAAGTTGGTTGCTACTCTTTACGTTGCCTCTAGAGATCAATTTGCCGATATGTTTACCAAAGCATTATTTCGCCCTGCTTTTGTTACTGGTTGTTCCAAACTAGGCATGGGTGACCTATATGCTCCAGCTTGAGGGGGAGTGTTAAGATACTTTATTAAGTTTCCTTTATTATCAGAATTTTATTTCCTTTTTTTACTTACATAAGGGTATTATTGTCATATACAGTTTATATTTAATATAAATACAATGGGTGTAGGGTTTCTGTTATGACAGAAATCTACAGCCCCTCTTTCTTTCTTTTACGCTCTCCTTCTCTTCTTCTCTATTCCTTCTCTCTTCTTCTTTCTCTCTTACTATTCGCTGCGAGTTTTCTAATCAACTTTGTGACATTACTCATGAACTGGTTTGATTTCTCCACACCGACATCAATGGAAAGGAAATTGCATGTGTCTAATGGATCAGAGAAGGTAGGGTTCCAGATTGGACTCTTATCACAAGCCTATTCAAAACAAAACTAAATGGAGCCCAATCTAACAAAATCGAATTAAACCCAATGTCTAAAACAAATTCGGCCCAAACTAACCTAGACCAAGCAAGTCCGAGTCCTCTAGAGCCAGAGCAAGCCAGACTCATCAGACCAAAAAAAAACCCAAACTCACAAAACCTCTTCAAGACCAAAGTCCACCAAGCCTTAAAAAAGCCCAATTAAATTGAAGCCCACTATACTTAAACCAGTCTAAACCGTTTTCTAATATAACCATCAAAGTATGAACATATATACTCCATTAATCCACCCACATTCATCACTATAATCACCACCGCCGTTTGCCTCCAGTCACCGGACTACACTGCGTCGGCCACCACCTCGAATTGCCGGTTACAACCAACATTTCAAACATTCACAGCGCGCCAGTAATTAAAATAGACAGAAGCAAACCAATGTCAGAATCGACGAAAAATAGAGGCGAAACGGATGAAATCGAGGGTGTATATTACGATTCGAAAGTACGATGAAAATCAGAGCGTTTTGATTCAGGGAAGACATCTCTCAAACGGGAGTGCAGTTGTGCATTCAGACAGATTTGCAAACACCTGGTGGCCGAGTTCAGACACATTGCGCAGAAGCATCAGCTAAGCATCGATTTCATCCCATATACTCGCATTAACATCCGGGTATACATATCCTCTGTTAACAGGTTCTGGGTCATCGTTTAATTCTCGTTCGAGCGTCACTCAAGACTTTCTTGTTTCTCGAACTTAAAAAACAGAGCAGGCGAGGTTCGTACCTCGACAGAAGGGAGACCGTGGTCACGATCGGCCGTGAAGCGCGAGAACCCAAAACCTCGGAAACGTCGTTACCGTCGGCCGACAACGGTAAAGGAAGTTTCGAACGGGTCCGAGCGACCGAGACTCCTCGGACCAAGAAGCCGAGCCTCTAACAGAACCGTACTGTTACGGCGGCGGACGGAATCCCTAACGCGAGCTCCGGCAGCGGCCGTCGTCGGTGCGGAACCGTCATTTGATCATGGGTGGAGACGGATACGCATCGGCATTTCCGGCGACCGAGAGTTCCGGCGACGGGGAGGCTCCTGGGATCTGGCTGACCGGGAAGGCTTTGTTTCTACACTCTGTGATGCGCTTCTACTCTCTAATCCTACATGAAAAATTCAGGTGTCGATACTATGGAATTTGAACAATCTATGGAATAGTAGGCATCAAAATTTGGGAATTGAGGAGAATCCATTAATGCACGGTCTAGGAATGTGAAGGTGGTTGGCCAGGGACCAAACTGGTTGAAAGAGGACAATGTATGGCCAAGTCACTGTGGCGGATATTACTATCTGAAGTAGCGATATTGAAACGCTCGACCACAACTACAATGGAAGCGTGTGTTTGCGGTTAAGCTTAGTTGGGGGCAAGATCTGCAGTACATCATTGGCGGTAGTAACACTACACCTCAAGTCGATGATGAGTTTAAGAAGTGGATAGTTAAAGCTGACGCTATTTGACCATTAATTACTGCATTGCATCAAGACACAGAGGTACGGAAATGCTGCGAAGTTCCAGAGGTTAGACATTGAGCTCTTATCCATCCCTCAGTGGAACATGACCGGGGTTGGTGTGTTGCAAAGCGTGAAAAGAAAAATCCGTGCTATGAAGTTACAAGCTAGATCCTTGAGATCCTATAAAAACACAAGACAATAATATAATGGTCTTCTTACTGTGATAGGAGAACGGGCCATGGAAAAAAGGAAAAACTTGCTATTTTCTGAAGCTCCTAGACTTCCTTGAATTGCTCTCAAATGCTTGTATTTCTACACTGTGAGGTGTTCATTTTACTATCGAAAATGTCTGCTCCCCGAGGAAATCACCCCACTGAAATTGTGGCAGAACCAGAGGATTTTGAGAGGATTTAGGTCTGTAATTTTTCTGCAAAGATGTTTAACCTTTGCGAAATACATACTTGCCATCACATCTGCTGAAAGATAGATATGATGTGATTCGTCAATCTTTGGAGCTTCACGCCATGTTTGCATAGAGGAGTGCGAGTGCGACCCATGCTTCCTTCTGTGTTTTTGCATCCTCTATCTGATGCCATAGCTCATCCTTGATTGTCACCACCAGCGTCCATAGCTTTTTCGGCTTTAACTCATGACTTCTTGAACTTGCCATGATTAGTCCGAGGTGCAGTGTCACTACCACCAATGATGTCCTAGATCTTGCCCAAGCAAGCAGAACTGTAAACTGATGCTCCAATTGGTGTAGATTTTGAAGTGGGCTATGCTGTACAGGAATTACCGAGATTAGTTCAACTCGTGCACCCAGCTTAATGGAAGTTGGTAAGTTTATGTACCATCCTCTTTTTAATTGAGTTTAGGAGTGAACGGCCTCTACCCTAGGGTACTAGTAATATTGTCTTAAGCTAAATGAGCTGAGGGCAAGAAAGTGCTACGATGTTATAACTCTTCAGTTTTGTTTACCTTGGTGTCTGATGATTGTTTATGGCAGTAAAATGCTGTCAATTCTTTGTTTTACACAGCCATGATATTCAAAACATGTGAAAAGTGGATTGTTTCTCTTGCGTCTCAATCCTTACTACACTAGTCGATGAGAATTGCTTGAATATCAGCATTTCTTCAGCATAGCGACTCTCTTTCCAAAATGTTGATTCAGGGGAATCAGCATTTTCACTATGAAACCCCTCCGATGAAATATCACTAGCATATAGATTTTAAGGTAATATAAAGTAAGCTTGCTCCATTTGTTTCAATGCATAATGCAAACAAAAATTCATCTCAATCATCCGTTCCCACTTGTGGAATGGTTTATGCGGATGCAATTTAAACTACCAGCAAATCTTGATATCATTCAAGATACGACAGGACACTCCCCATCATGCATATCTGACTGATGACAATATCACATTGATTTATGACTCGTGAACTTGTTGTTAATGATCAGAATAACAGGCGGTCTTCTGGATGAGAGAGTAAGCTGCGGCTATATATGTGTCAAATCAAATCAGACAGAAGGGGAAATTGTAGCAAAGCAAACAAGGTCACTGTCCCAGAAGCAAAAGCAGCAATTGGAATAGTGATTCGAGCATAATTGTGACCAAGGAGGATGAAAACGGTGGCCCATCGTGGTAGCTATGGAGACAAACAGGTTTCCAAGTCCTAACACCAGCCTGTTTGGCAACGGATGCAGAAAATGTTCCTCTGCATAATGTGATGTCAAAAATGGAAAGGAACATTAAAACTGAAGTAGCAGAGGAAAAGACAGCCGGTGTGGCTCCATAGGAGGGGTAATTGGTCGTTTGACCGATCCATTAGCCCAGTAGATCTTATCAGCCTTTCCAGGCTGATCCATCAGACAGTCCTCTGGCTGAGCCTTCAGCCTGCAGGTCTTTCTACACGACACCAGTAATAGCTACCCAACATAAGATATATAGTCCGACCAAGGCAATGTACCTTTTCAGGGTACCTGTCTAGAGTACTTGCACTGGAAGGTTGCATCCGAGGAGTGGCAAAGATCCTGGACTAAGAATTCTACCAGACCAAAGATGATTCAAGCAATTTATAGAACACCCCACGTAAGATGATGTGGATAGCCGGCCTGGATTTTACAAGCTCAGACAATGGCCACAGGAACGAAGAAGCAATACAATCAGCTAGCATCTTTACATTACAATCTTGACGCTCAACAGCATTTGACCAAAAAACTAGAAATGCAGCATTCTATCCATTCCACAAATTCATGATACTCCTGCTGCTATCACTCTCTGACAGATTCAACAGGAAAATGGCATTGGTTTAGTCGTCAACACAAATGTAATGAACTTGATAACTGGTAAAAGAGTGCGTTCAGCAAGTTATTTTACAATCGTAACGATGCATTCCACTGAAGGAACTACCAGTAAATGGTGCCATTGACCATAGATTGCCCACTCCCCACTAGGTGAGGCTGGATCTCACCTGGGTTGGGTGGGTGACTAAATGTACTGGGCCCTGATGAGGGAGGTGGAGCTGGGGCTGGTGGTTGTCACAGTGATTAGAGGAGGCAGTAGGGAGGTTGAAGTTTTTTCTTGGCCATGTGGTGGTCGAAGTTGAAGGTGGAGAGTTCAGAGAGATGGGGGTAGCCAAACATTATGCTACAGATGTTCTGGACGATTCCCGTGGCTGACCTTTCAACAATAAAGGCTCGAATTGACTTGATCTCTAGACGGATCGTTCATGCTTCAATTTGATATAGTAATTTGCAGTTCTCAATGCAAACTTTATGAACAAAGGGTCATTGTGGCTTCTCTTGTGAAAATGCCATTTCCATAAGACGAACATAGCATATCGTTCAGAAGGGGAAAATGAAGAAAGGCAAATAAGGTAATTGGTATGCATGAAGCCAAGGCAACCGGTACAAGAATCCATGCCAAATGGGATCCAAATACTATGAAAATGGTAGCACTAAATGCAATAAGCATGGAGGCTATAGAAAGAAACAGCGTTGTAAGACCGATGATTAGTCTTTTTGGTAAGGATTCAAGAAAATCTTCCTCGGCATAGCGTGAGGTGAGGATGGACAAGAACATTAGTATGGATGTGACTGAAGAGAACAGTGCAAATGCATCCGCTATGGCGAAGGTTATGAAGGCATTTGATTCCAATAAAATAGGAACACCACTATTATTGTTGGTTCCTCCTGGAACAGTGAAGATCGCTGCAAACATCACAGTGGTGATTAGCGTAGCAACGAGCATGCAGGATGAAGCGGTGCTTTTCATCCAGTCCTCTCCTTCCTTGACCAGAGCCCTGTGCTCCTCCGTGAATAACATCCTCGGTGTTCGGCCACTTTTGTCCCTCATCTGCTTTGATAAAGTGTGTACGGTTTTCTCCACTTCCTAGAATGGAGGCACAAAAGAAAAAACCATCACATACCCAGTTAGGAACTGCTCCAATGTTATATTCCTGTCTGTATATTAGATTGGATGGCTCCTTTTTCAATATTATTGATATGAGAACCAACCAATACTAATCTAAAAGGAAATGTCGGAGCAATCACAACACCGATCTAATTGAAACAAATACTAGACATGTCCAGAACAGGACAGCATGGCTGCAACAAGATGACATGAGACAATCTGAATCCTAGAAATGACATTTTCTCAAGAAAATAGCTGAGAACTGAGATAGAGAGTGTGAAGATACCTTGAACCATAGGAGTTCCCGCTGCATCTGAAGAGCTGCCCCAGACACACTATTAAGTTGGTCCAGAGGTGCCAGCTTTCCCGCCAAATGCAACAAGTTATGATTGTTGTCAGGGTCTTTGTAAGTAGTAATCATATCTTTATGCGCCCCGAGATCATGAATGAGATCAAATATCTTTTCTCGGCGGTACATAACTGCCACATGAAAAATGTTATGGCTTTGCTCATCAACTGTCCATATCAAATCAGGATTAGAGCGGACGAGCTCAGTCACAAGCTCAACTATGCCGAACCCTGCTGCAATGAGCAACGGCTGTGAGGGATGCGTTAAAAGATCTGCAATTTTGGAGTCCTCCAGTGATGAAATCTGCTCGCATAACAATTTCACCAATTGTAGCACTTGCAAGTGCATTGTCTTTTTCTCATGAACTGCCCTGATTCCTGGCACTATAGATTGAATTCAATAAAAAAAAGTTCCGGTTTTCAAGGAAAATCAGCAAACATTTTTTTTTTTTTGTGCCACCTACCTATTAACTTTACTGCACTCCAAAGCTTCTCCAGCAAGTAGAGCGACACTGCACAAGTTTCACAAAGAAATGGACTCAGTCTTGACGTTGGCTGAACCTACTGCCTCTCATTAGATATTTGGCTAGGTATCATAAGTTTCACATGCGAATTAGCATGTCTAAAAGAGAAGGTGGAGAAAATGCCTCTTTTTGTTTGGCTAATGTCACTCATGACGAGTCCTGAAGGGAATCCCACCTCATATTTTTCTTTCACGCAAATCACTGAAAGGATATTCGAGCAAGATCATTTGAGGGAGGTGAAAAAATCAAAATTCTCCTAATAAAAAAAATGCAAACATCGGACATACACACATAAAATTTGTATATTTTGGAAGGAGAATATTATATATGAATATTTTGACTAATGAGATATGCCTACATGCATAAAGTATCCTCTGCCAGGATTCTAATGAACTTGTGCTGGCAAATGCTGAAGGCTTCTGAGCTAAAATATGCAGTGCGGTCATTCCATCATGATCCCGAAGAGTAGCTAACTCTGGTTTTGTCCAGAGAATGGTAAGAGCTACGTCTGTGAGTATTAATAGGACAGATGTTATTCAAAAAAGTGAAATCCAGGCAATTCTCAAGCATAAATCAATTAATTGTTTCTGACCGAACATATCCGTATTGATTGTGGCAATGAGTAGTGTGACGTAGTCGTCTTCAGTTAGATGCTCAGGATCTGTCACTCTCAACAGATAGGAAACCATGTCCCTGTGACCAAACAATGCGGCAATATAAAGAGGTGTCACTCCCTTATTGCCCCTCATTACTGGTAGGTCCCTATTCTTGTTCACCATTGTCTCTGCGATTTTGGCAACACCAGATGCGGCAGCAAAACAAAGAGCCGTATGATTGCTCTTGTTCCGTAATGCTAAATCTGCAGGACTCATCATCTTGACCACTTCCTCTACGAACTTGGTGTGTTTGGCCCCGGCAGCAATGTGGAGAACCGTGTCCATTTTCTTTGTGATCCTGACATTTATAGCGCCTGGATGTGATCTTAAGAACTTCTCTGCACTTTCCCAATCGCCTTTCATTGCAGCATTATACAAAGGCGTGTATAATCTCGTGCTCGTTGCAGTATTTTTCCCTGCCATTAAGCACTTCAGATGTTAAGAGACAATTTCTGAGAGTTCTAAAGAGCAAAAGACCAAATTTTTCCCGAGCCCAGAGAAAAGGCTGAAAATGAACGTGCCAACAATCCAAACAAGGTTCGAGTGGGCTTCTCTGATTCCTGAAGTAGTCCACGCTTCGGGATACCATTCACACTAGTCTCACATCAGTCTTCCAATTAATCATAGAAGGCATGACAACATTGGCTAATCAGCAGCATAGCTCTACAAGACAACTAGACCTCTTAAAAGGTGTCAAGAAAACTAACTCAGGTAGGAGGACTAAGAGCAGAGTAACGCCAGGATGGACAAGACTCAAAAAATGTTTGAACCCTCTCCTTCGATTGCAACATTAATCTAGTGCTAGAATGAAAAACTGATAAGACTTTAACATTTTAGACATAATGTTAACAAAGTGCACTTCCTAAATAGCCCAAAGTCCAGAAATATTGAACCATTTCCCGCCTCTAATAACTTCAACTTCTACTCGGATTTGTTAGCTATGGTCTAAATAAGAGAGATTTTTTCAAATCTTAGATCCTGTCTTCTCCCTCCACTTCCATCAGTTCAAACAAGAGGAGTATCAGAGAAATAATGACTAACCATAGTTACCGAAGCAGGGAAACGAAGGAATTGGCGGAAGAGGAATCGAAACAGGTTGATCAACAGGCTTTTCAGGCGCAGCTGCTCCATTTGGCCTGCTGCCAGCTGGCGGCACATGGTGATGAGGAGGAGAAGCAGAAGACGATGATGGTGGTGCATGGTGGGGTTGAATTGTCTCTTCCACGATGAGATGCTTATCAACTGGAGCTTTGAATGGTGGCGGGGGTTGAGGAAGGGGATAAAGAGGATTAACAGTGCCTTTCATGGGCCGCTGCTGATGGTGTTGTTGCTTCTCGTGCTCATTCTCATGATCGTGCTTGTGCTCGTGTTCATATCTCGGTGAAACACAGGAGAATCTCTCCGGGAAGCAAGACGAAATGGAAGGAGCTCTCTGCATCACCTTGTTTTGCTGATCCATTGCTTGGTGAAGTCACAAATTATCGTCTCTTCCTCTTCTTCCTGCTCTCTGATGTCTTCAACAAGAAGGAAGATGAAAATTGTAAAGTTGCGTATATAATTTGCTTTTGGCAGAGAGAGACAAGAGAGAAGAGTACAAATGAACTGGACCCAAGAAGACTTCTTTGGTTGCTGAAACGAAGGTTAATGGGATAGTGGCAATTCGCCATGCTGCTAGGAAGCTTCTGAAAGCGCGGTTAAAACTGGCCCACCCAGGAAAAAGGATAAGGCCGAATATTGTATATAGTTCTGAGGTTCACACTACTGTATGCTGTGGTGTGGCAATAATTGTATGAAGTTCTTAGCCCCACTTTGGCAAATCTGCCAAAAATTATTTAGGTAAATGTGACTTTTCTTTTTCTAATCCATTGAAAACTCTTAAAAAGCAATGCATTTAGCTTGGATCCCAATTCTGTTCTAAAATTAACATAAAGCTCTTTTCGCACTTTTGTATGACATGATTTCTCATTTCCTGATTTGACAAATTTCGATTTTGTCACGACATACTTATGGACATTGGCTTGTTTTCAACAAGAGTTCAAGAAGCTCCCTGTAGCCGCAAAAACTGGGGGAAATTCACACGCATTTTACCAACTATAATTTCTCCTTTTCTAGAAAATAACAAGTTAAACTCTTTGAAATCAGAGAACTATTTTTTAGGCCCTTTTACCAACGAAAGAACACCTTTTGAAATACTGAAGACCCTCCCGAACACCCAAAAAAAAGAGAAGGTAGTACCGAAAGTCCTAGCAATCATTCATTTTTGTTACTTTCTGTTGGTCAACCTTGACGTGACCCTCCTGTATGGTTCTAGCAATGGGATTTAGCTTATATTTTGTTGGAGCTAGCATTGTTATTTAGAGGAGGATGAATACGTGATTTTGAAAAAACGTGATAATTTAATATGGACATAAAAACGGTCAGATTGAAAATTATTAGATTCAAGTGAAATTTGAGTTTGGATATAGATTTTCACCGGTGCACAATAGTTAGAGTCTTAATATTAATAGTAATATAATGATATTCATCAGTGTGCAAAAGTCTATAGAAAATAGTGAATAACATATTAGAGACCGAGAAAATTGCACATGAAATTTATAATGATTCGGCTAAGAGTCAACTTACGTTCACTCTCTCACATTGATAGCTTATCGGCTAGATTCACTAGTTAACCAGTAAGATGTTACAGAAGTGAGTGATTGGTCTCGCAATATTACACGATCACTTTTTCAATGCCTCTTAAAGTTTACAATTTGTAGCTCAAGGAAAATTAGAAAGTTTGAAGCTCTCTTGAACTTTGAAATTTTTTATTTTGGATCTATCTTTACTCTTTGGTAATTTGGTCTCCTTTAAAACTTATCCACTTTGAATCTACCTGTTGGATATTCTTTAGATGGTCATTCTTCAATCAACCTGTTAGACGAAATGTGTAAAGGAGATTAAGTAGCCATTAAGAGATAAGATCTAAATCCCCGTTAATTTGGCCGCCCATAAAAGCAAATATCCAGTTTCCATAAATATAGTTCTTTAGTTTTGAGGAAAGTAGCTTATCTTTGAAAATGATTGTCAATCAATCAAGATGTCTTGCATAAGGATTTTGGTGTAAGACAATCCTTAAGATTAAAGATCAATCAATATTTTCTATATTAGAAATCCAAGCCAGATCACTAGTTGTGTTGTTCATAGCAATGGAGTTTGCGTCTAAATATATGTGTCCACGTAGAACTTCAAGTTCTGATGTTGTCTAGCTCTAGTAGACTTTGAAAATATTTCGCGGTTTTGATGATCTCCACATACAATCTTTGCTGATAGTTATCTTATTGATATCCATATTGTTATTGAGATGCTATCTAAGACGTGATAATTTTTCAGCTACGATATTTGAATAACATTAGTTAGAGTCTGAATGACTTCAAGATATAGGCTTCTCTTCGTGATCATGATATTCAAACATCAATGGATTGACTCTGAATAAACTTCTCATCAGGAATTGTTTCTGTAAGAAGATATTTCTATACACTTATCAGATTCAAGATAAACCAAGAAAGGTTTAATCAACATCAAAATCTATTACGAGGTTTTCTCAATAATATTCAAAGCACATGTGAAGTTTGGGTATCTTATCAATTGTAACCACCAGGTCTAATGAGGATGGGAAGTGATTGCCGTATGAGAGGATCCAGATAAAAAATGACTCAAGGAAGGCTTCTAAAATGGTGAAGTGGGTAGGAATGAACCAAATTGCACACTGAATAAAAAGAGGGCGTTCATGAATTATATATATGAAACTAGAATTAATTCACAAGAGTCATTTTATAACATAAGGGGAACTACAATATTAAGCATGCTCGGGTAGGTGACCTCCTAGGAAAAGTGTGTACTTGTACACTAAAGGACAAAGGGCACAATAGGTTGCAAGGGTGAGAAGGGCTCAACAAGGAGCGACTCCTAATAAATTTTTAGAATGGGGCGATAGAGGCAAGAACTTTGCGCATTGAACAAGAGGAGAGCATTTCTTGAAATATATACATGGAACAAGAGCTAAATTCACAAGAGATGTTTTTCGACGTGACAACATGGGTGATCTTTTGGGAAATTGACTATATGTATCGTAAATCTTAGTATGAGACGAGTCAAAGAACACTAACTCAGGGGAGTTAAATTCAGGGGTGCCACATTAATTGAATTAAAATGGGATTAAAGCAAGAACTTTAAAGAAAAGAGAGCAAACAAATGATGAAGAAACTTCATGCTACAAGCCAAAAATGAGTTAGTTATGTAATCAATTTAGTAATTTGTGAATCCCAGATCTAGGCTCTGGACTTCTCGTTTAAAAGATCAAGTTCTCATTGACTTTGAGAAGTTTACTGCCAGAAGTAACGACCAATTCATCTCTCCTTTTCTCTTATTCTCATGCTCGTGCTCGTGCTCATATCCTGGTGAAACACCGGAAAATCTCTCTGGGAAGCATGATGAAATTGAAGGAGCTCTCTGCATCACCTTGTTTTGCTGATCCATTGCTCAGTGAAGTTGCAAATTATCGTCTCTTCTTCTTTTCCTGCTATCTGACATCTTCAACGACAAAAAAGATGAAGATTGCAAAGATGCATTGCTTTTGGCAGAGTGAGACAAGAGAAGAGTACCAATGAGATGGACCCAAGAAGACTTCTTTGGTTACTGAAAAAAAAGTCAATGGGATACTGGCAATTGGCCATGCTACTAGGAAGCTTCTGAAAGCGCGGTTAAAACTGGCCCACTCGAGAAAAAAAGATAAGGCCAAATATTGTATATAGTTCTGAGGTTCACATCACTGTATGCTGTGGTGTGGCATTAATTGTATAAAGTTCTTAGCCCCACTTTGGCAAATTTGCCAAAAAAATCGTTTAGGTGAAAGTGACTCTTCTTTTTCTGATCTGCTGAATTTCCTTAAAAAGCATTGAATTTAGTTCGGGTTTCAATTCTATTTCAAAATAATCACGAGGCTCTTTTTGCACTATTGTATGCTGTGATATCTCATCTCCTGATCTGGCACAGTTCAATTTTTTTATGCTGTACTTGTCACACCCCGATTCTCAAGAAAAAGGAGCATGACACGGCCGCCCTTTTACCAAAGGACGCAGCCTCAACGTAATCAAAATTCAACCCGATATCAACATATATACATATATATATATATATATATATATATATATATTTGACAAAAAGGGGCACTTAGTTACAATGTCTATATCATAGTATATCTATAATCACAAACATCAAAACATAAACCTTCTACAAAGACTAACTTATAAACTTATGAACTATGTATAAGCCATACCCAAAATTTCCACCACAAAAGTCCTCCCCGAACGAACGCTCACGCCTATTTGTGACTCATTGAAGAACCTGAAAAATAAGTAGATGAGAGGAGTGAGCTACCACGGCTCAGTGAGTAACACATTTCTTCTAAGCCGATCGAGAAATCACTATGCACATTTTAAAACACAAATATAACCCACTTTATCATAATATCAAATCATAACTCGAATACCGAAAATACAAATGGTCAAGTCCATTAGTCAATCTTGTAAAACATGCATCAATGGTATATTCCATTGATTAATCTCATCAAATCATATTGATCGTCCACTCCATCGACCAAACTCAAATCACACGTCAATGGTCCACTCCATTGACCAATTCATGCTCAAATGTCTAACCATGGTCACGCGAAACGCCCGTGATAAAATGACCAAGATTCCCCCATTGGCAAGGTCTCCACCTATTATTAGCCGGTGGCTTGGCCCACAAAGATATCATAGAATAGTATGCGCATACCCACATCCCTCAAGGTCCACAGAGACATTGAGCACCAACCACCAATCACAATATCCAGTAATCCAACATCAGAAAGGAAGTCATATCACAACTCAAAATTTGATATATAAATATCAAAGCATTTCAAGATTCTTTCACAAAGAATTTCACAAATCCTTTTTCACACAACCATTCAAATCAACGTCAAAATACAACTCCCCTTTGAACCACAAAAATATCAGTAATATCTTGATCCTGTTTTATGCAACAAAATATGTTTTTTGTCAACTCATAGAGTATTTAATCAACCATGTTTCTCAAAACATGAGTTTAAAATACAAAGAAGAAATAGTGTCACTCACCTGGGAAAAGCCAAAAATCAATTACGACGCTCACATGAACCAACGCATTCAGATTCCTAACAATTAACAGAAAAATAATATCAAAAGGCCAAGTAAAAATGATATTCTTATAACGACTCGCCCATAAACCCATCATATCCAGCTAGGCGCGACCCATGCGCCAACTTCGTCACGCCATAAATCCCTCCACAAAATTCCGTTTCAACCGTCTTATAGTCTTTAGAAAGTTCTCTTAACGTCCAACAACAACCCCAACTCAGCCGCCCCAAAATAGTACTGAAAACAACAAAAAAAGAGACTCAAAGCCACTGTTCGCTACAGTACTAGATTGCGCCCCCAACTTCAAAATTCCGTTCCGAACAAACCGCAAGCTCAAATCACGATCCGAAAAATGCTATAGCTTCACAACGTTCCAAAGTACCATTTCTAAAAAATATACAGCTTAACGACTCAAAAATCGGGTTTCGCCACACAAATACCCAATAAATCCGAATTTCGAGCCCTAATTGCGGCGATTGCTTCAAGTAAGTGATTAAAGATTTCAATTTCTTACCGGCCTTACAAAACACTCTTGAGTCGGCTTGATGAGGAGTCCGAACCACAAGCGCGCCAAATTTTTTCCCTTTTCTCTCTTTTTCCTTTCTCTTCTTTCTCTCCTCCCCTGTTTCGCGTCTTCCCCTGTTTCTACCCGTTGCTCTTCTCTTTCTCTCCCTCTTTCTATCTTTTTAAAGCCCAGCCGTAAGGTTCCACATACCTCTTCAGCCTCTCTTTTTGACTTTTCAAACCTTTCTTTTCTTTTCTTTTCTTTTCTTGTTTTAAAACCCATATATTACAGTACTTATGGATAGTGGCTAGGTTTCAACATCAAGAGTTCAAGAAGCTCCATGCAACTGGGCAAAAATTAGGGAAAATTTCACATGCAATTTACCAACTATAGTTCTTCCTTTTCTAGAAATGATTTTTTTTTTCTAATGATTGTCATGCAACAAATTCTACTCTTGGGATTCCAAGAACTGGTACAGGCCTCGTCAATGTTAGTTTCTCAGCCCTTTTGCCAACAAAAAAGTACCTTTCGAAGAACTGAAAACCTCCCGACCATACAAAAAGAAAGTACTGAAAATCCTTGCAATCAGTTCATTTTTGTTACATTTTGTTGGTGAACCTTGACGTGACACTCCCATATGATTCTAGCCATGGGATTTAGCTTATTTTCAAAGCACGAGGAAAATCTCAAGTCGATATATTTATAATGAATTTATTATAAATTTATTTTTTAATTACAAAAAAATTTCAAAATTGGAACACTTATGATACATTTACTCTTTGTTCGTTTTCATTAAATTTTACAGTCAAAATGCTAAGTTAGATAACATGTAACAACTGATGGGTGTACCAATTTAAATTTTTACCCTCCATTTGTCATAGGTGTATGAGTTTTTTAGATTTTTGTGGATTAACGAAAATTAATGGAAGGTAAATTTATCACAAATACATCAGTTTGGGTTTTCGAAAGTTAAAAAATTAATTTGAGATGAATTTATAATAAATATATCACTTTAGAGTTTTATCATAGTTGCACTAATTTTTCTCTTGGTATTAATCTCTACAAGAGTGGGAAGTGATCACTAGGTGAGAGGTTATGCAAAAAAAACAACTCAATGAAGGCTTCTAGAATGGTGAAGGGGTAAGAATGAACTAAATTGCACACCGAATAAAATAAGAGCATTCATAGATAATATATAAAACTAGAATTAATTCACATGATCATTTTTTTTTTTAAATGTTGGGAACCACAATATTAAGCGTGCTCCTCTTAGGAAAAGTGTATACCTGCACACCAAAAGATGCAGCAGGATCAGTCGCCAGGGCAAGAGCGCCCAAACAAAGAGAGACGGGTAAATTTTTAGAATGACAAAGGAGGTATGCCCATCCAACAAGGGAAGATCATTCCTGGATTTTATGCGCAGAGATGGAACATAATTTTCAAGAGACATTTTTTGACGTGACAACATGAGTGACTTTCTGTAAAGTGACTATTTGTACTGTAAATCTTGGTATGAAATGAGTCAAAGAACACTAACTCAAGTGAGTTAAATCCTAGGGTGCTACATTAATTGAATTAAAATAGGACTAAGGTAAGAACTTTAAAAGAAAAGAGAGCAAACAGATGATGAAGAAACTTCATGCTACAAGCCAAAATTGAGTTAGGTATGGGATCAATTTAGTAATTTCTGAATCCCAGATCTTCGGTTTGGTCTTCTTATTTAAACGATCACGCTTTCATTGACTTTTTTGAGAAGTCTAATGCTGGAAGTAACGACCAATTCATCTCTGCATTTCCCTCTGTCGCCCAGAAAGAAAAATAGAAATGAATTGACCTGTTGACTTCCTCCTGCTTAAAGAGTCCTTCCCACCTCCCTCCAAACCCAAGAACTCAATTTTGCAGATGGCAGGTAGAAACGTTTGGGGGTTGAAGCAGCTGTATCTGCAGATGTCATGCAAGAGAAGAAACTTTGAAGCTTTCTTCAGGAGATGTGCCTCAACCTCATCACAAGTGCATGAGAATTGCAAAGCCTCACTGCTGAAGAAATTGAATGCCAAGATTCCTGAAGAGAGCGACAATGTCTGTATCTACCGGGTCCCCACAAAACTGCGTCAAGTAGAGGCAAAGGCATATGATCCAAGCATTGTATCGATTGGCCCTTATCATCGTGGATATCAACACTTGAAAGAAATGGAGGAGGTAAAGCTAAAATTTTTCCACAGGGTTTTCAAGTCAAGACAAGAAGGTGAAGACGAACTAGACAGAGTGATTTCAGCAATGGAGAAACTAGAGCCGAGGGCTAGGAGTTGTTACGCAGACGATGTTAAGCTGAGCAGAGATGAGTTCACTGAGATGATGACCATCGATGGCTGCTTCATCCTGCAGCTCATGAGGGAGGTCGGTGGCTGTTCTTCTTCATCCCTTCTTCAAAGGTGGATGTTGCCAACGCTGCGCCGCGATTTAATCAAGCTTGAGAACCAGCTCCCAATGATAGTTCTACACAAATTACTCAAATTGGTCTATGCCAATTCTCAATGTGAATACTCGATTCTTTCCCTACAGGACCTCGCTTTGAAGTTCTTCAATCCGTTACTGCAGAGGGACTCCCATACGAATGCTGCCGGTGCCACCACGATGAATGGGGCCTGTCACTTTCTTGATCTTTTCCGATCCAGCATTCTTCCGGAGATACAGGATCAGGACCGGAAAAGGCAACCGCACATGATCCAATCTGTAACTGTGTTAAAGGAAGCAGGAGTAGTCCTTGAGAAATCACCCAATGACAGGGCATTTGACGTCCAATCGGAGGGAAGGTTCCTGAAGATTCCGCCACTCCACATCGACGATCACAGAGGCACCTTGTTCCGCAACATGGTGGCCTTCGAGCAATGCCACAAGAAATGCAAACCCGACGCGACGGCATATCTGTTCTTCTTTGATGGGCTCGTGAACTCGGCGGACGATGTGGAAATCCTCCATTACAAAGGCATAGTCCACCACTCCCTTGGAAGTAACGAAGAGACGGCGAATCTGGTGAACAAGCTGTGCAGAGAAGTGGACTGGGATGGAGAAGAGTCGTATCTGCACAAAGTGGTGTGCGAAGACATTGGCGTCTACTTCATGAGCGCTCGCGCGAAGCTCAGACGGCGCCTCGTTCATTACTACTTCAGCAACTGGACAGTCGGAATTTCGACTGTGGCAGGATTGTTCGCGCTATATCTGACGCTAATCCAAACAGGTTGCAGTGTCGCTGATGCACTAGAATATATGCAGGAGGAAAGCTTCTGGACATACCTAAGTCTATCATTTTTTCTGCCCTTCTCTCGCCCCTTTATGCCGCTAGATCAAAAGGATTTGAACAAGGAATGAAGTCTGAGGATATGCAATTAGTTCTTGATAACAAACGTATGATGGGCGGTCATCCCCATTTTCTTGAGTCTTATTCTAAGTCTTATTCCTTTGTTTCATGATGTCTTGCCAATGATCTATCTTTAGAATTCTGATATGTTAGGAGACCTAAAAAAATTGTGGCAACTGCTTGGTTGGGTCGATGTGACCCCAACCAAGCTATCTATTCATAATAAAGCTAAGAGCCCAAAATTACAATATCTCTCTTATTACCATCATACATAAAATAATAAAGGAAATAGACAAATATATTTCATTGGCCAAATACTCTCAACAATTCCCCTCAAGGTGGAGCATAGATATCACTCATGCCCAACTTAACTAAAATAATATGAAATGATTTAACCTTTGATCATTTAATAAACACATCAACAAGTTGATCACTAGACTGAACAAATGGCATATAAATTAAATGACTCCAACTTCTTCGTGATCAAAGTGAAATTAAAAGTTAACTAAAATGTTGACTTTTAGTCACATCTTTGACCAAAAAAATTGAAAAAAAATAAAAAATTCTCAAATACATTTTTTTTTTAATACCAATTTGACTTTGATGTAGAAAATTTTGCAAAAATCGATTAAGAACCTTGTTTTCCGAATTTTTCGATTTTAGGTTCTAAATCAGCCAAAAATCAAATTACTTTTATTATAATCATAATTAGGTATAGTTCATTATTTAATATTTGTTTAAGGACTATTTTAAATCTGCTCATGCATTCTATTTCACGAATTGCTCAGTCAAAATACAAATTGCTATTTTGAGCCCTACTTGGGGGGCCAAAATCGATTCTTTATGAATTGCGAACGGACAGTTGTTTTTTACTCATTTTCTTAAGATAATTCCAAATCCGAAATCGATTTTTGGGAGATTTACATCAGAATTTCTCAATTTGAAGAATTCTACTCTTTCAAGTATAAGAAAGTCAAGCAATTAGGCTTTAATTGGAAAAATTCAAATTGATCCATTGAAGGTTATGATTTAATTTCATAAATCTAGGTCCAATTTTGATATTAGACCTAAATTCATTTTTTACATAAGCTCAAGCACTCCAATTCGAGGTTAATTTGAACATATCAAGTGATCTTACACAGGGGTGATTAATTAGATAAGACAATTGTGATATTAATTTAACTCAATTTCAATCAATTTACAATTTTATTCATTAAATTACAAATTTGATCATTTTAACTCTTCAGGCTCGATTCAAAGAATCTATGGTTTTGACCTATTGCTTTTCATGATAATCATTCGATTAAGTCAATAAAAGATCTCTAGATCGCATTCATAAAGTTTGATTGGCCTAATTGAATCACAATGGAGCAGTTTCCTCTTAAATAAGGTAAATATTATTTTTAAGGACCAAATTGCATAAATTTTGAACCCACAAGGGTCCCAAGCAAGCAAAATGGCCAAAATCGGACCAAACAAGTCAAGAACCGCCGAACATGAGTGAATCGGTTTGACTAATCTGATCGATTGGCAGCTTTTTTGGCTAGTTTGGCTGCTTGCCAGTTGGTTCTGGACTTCCAACGATTGATTTGGGATCCTCATTGTGTCAATATCACTTACGCACCTTTAATTTCTTGAAATTTTGCAAATTAGTCATTGAATCTCATAAAATTGCAATTTGACCCCTAAGTGGACATTTTGATGCAATTCTCAATTTTAACTCGGGTTTTCGCAAATCAAACCCACTAGATCGATTACCAAACACCTCAAAATTGAATTTTGACTGTTGGATTACGATTTCAATCGTTGAATTGAATCGATGGTGAAAATTGCTTGATTTGGAGAGGGTATATCTACCTATTTTCCCTCCATTTTTAACGGGGGCCTCATATGCAAAAATTTCTTCTCTCTTCAAGTTTCTCTCTCATCTCTTTGTTGTTTCCCACCATTTCCTCCTTCCTCCCTTTTCTTGCCAACCAAACTGGTCGCACGTCGGTTCTAGCTTGTTGGCCTCACGCCGGCGGCCCACCGGACGCCGCCTAGCCCCCGGCGGTCCCTCTCATTCTCCTCCTTCGTCCCTTGGTGAAAACCGCCATCTCCGGCGGCTGATTATGGGCTTAAACCGATTTGTTCTGGTCAGTTCAAAGAACCGACGATCAAGTCGGTTTTCAAGTTTACCAGCTCGACTGCCGGTTTGGCAACTGAGATCGGCAAAACAGACCCCGCCGATCTATCCTTGAGTTTGTTCCCGACCTTGCTGTGGTTGGGACACCGGAATACCTTCGGTGGCCCGATCTCTTGGGAGAGTCCAAAACCGGTCCAAGTAGGACCGATTCTGTTCCAGCCTAAACCGAAGGCCGCCAGTGCTCTCAGGAGCCTCCAACCGCTGGCGATCAGTAGCTCCGGAGGTCCCTGACCTCGCCGTAGTTAGGGATAGGCGGATTGGCTGCCGGATCTCCTCCGGCAGCCGATCTCCACTGGTGAATCAAGACCGATCCAACTTTGGACCAATTCTGGCGTTTGCTCCGAACCAGCGGTTCAACCGACCTCGATTCGGTTCCCTCGGTGGTTTGTGACTATCTGATCGTGATTCCAGAGATCCGTGTGCGTTCGGAAGAGCTTGATTCGATCAACGACGTCTACAATCAACGAAAACGCGTAAAAGGTAATGTACTTTATCTCGAAACACGTGAAGCGAGGCTGGATTAACCAGTCGTGGCTAAGGTTCAATCTTAGGGATATATGCTATGTTCATATGCTCATTGATGAGTTGCTCAAACTTGAACGTGATTGATTGTTCTTCATGAACTTGGATGATTAAACTTGTTTAGGCTTGAATCTACATTTTCGTATCTACTGGACTGATAGGATGTTTTGGCCAAAATGAGGTCTGAAAGGACCTGATCTTAGTTCGAGTTCTCTTAGACTTTTAAAATGCACATCACTAGACTTTTAAAATGCACATCACTAACTTCGAATTGATAGGTCGCAGGCCCCAATTGAGCGACGTTTGGCCCTCGAAAAATACCTCTGAAAATGTGCGATTCTGCAGTAGTTTAGGTCAGTTTTTGGTTCTGTTTTAGTTCTGACTTCAACTTTTGCTTTTTTTGCGCTGCTTTCTGTGTTGACTTCTGGAAAAACTTGTCTTCATGAAAGTTGTTTGTTATTGTCTTGAGTATGTCCTGTAATGTTTTCGGAATTTTTGGACATGTTAACTAGGTCAAAACCCCTCAGATTTGAGATAGGGTCAATCTGCCCTATCTTGATCTGAAATGGATTTAAGAAGAATTGGACACGTAATTGACCTTGTTCAACATCAAGTTCTTCATGAAAGATGAAATGCATATTATATGTGTTCAATTGATGCATGATTTGCAAAGTTTTGATATCGTTTAATGCATCGATTGCATGCATTAAGGTAAATGGGTGTTGCAGAAAAATAATCCTTGTATGTTGCGTGTTTGTTTTACTATTTTTGTCACAACTTGCGTGTTCTTAATTGAGTTTCAAACTCTTAACGAAAAATATTCATCAATGCATGGTCTGTATGTGAGATTTTTTGTTGGATTTTTACATGTTCATAGGTGACTGAAATCATGCTTGTTTTGTAGCGTTAAGGTTAAGATGAAACCTCATCATGTATGCGCTTTATCATGCATCATTCCCGTTTGAGTCTATTAGAGACTAAATCTTGTGTTGATGTCTTCTTGACTTTTAAAGTACATATAACAAGGTTTGTGTGCATATGTGAATTGTCATTTACTTTATGAACACCATGCCAGAATTTATTGCCGTTGGTACATTTTGAAATTGCTGCTGTCAGGACAAGGTAATTCTTCCTTACACAGACAGCCTTCTGTTATTCAGTCAGTATCTACAGCAATTTGACCCGGATGGCAATCGAGTGTGTGTTTATTTTTTGGGTGAAAATAGGGAGTATCGTCTCCACCTCTAGTTTCCAAAATGTTAAATCTCAAATTGTTCATTTCACATGTCAATCAAGGGCATACTGTTTATGGAAATAAAGGAAGCACATATCAGCATATGTAAGTTATTTTTTGATAAAGTAATGGCACTACTACTTTTACATGCCAGTGACGTGATTATTCCTGATGCACGTTATTGTCTAATTTCCATATAGCTACATACAACATCTGAGAGAGGGCGTGCACAACTTCTTCAGAACATTCATTGAAGTGCTTTGTGATAGACCACCTGGTCATGATTGGGAGCTTGAACCAGCTTTTACCTCTAGTGACTATTTGTTTGGAATGCTTCAGGTTAGTTTGCAACAAGTGCTACTAAAATTTACCTTTAAGAAGATTCTAGCAATAGCTGAAGTTCCTATGTTTATTGTTTCTGAAGTTTAAGATCTCACACTTCTCTTGGAAAGGAGACATGAGTTCAGTGGGTGATTTACTTATAGTCACTCGGTTGTTTTCTACAATTGATCTCTTTTAGATATGGTGAACTTCTTTAGGGGATAGGGTTTGCTCTGTATGCCAATGATCGTGAGTTTATAACAGTCACTGTCAAAGAAGTGACCCCTAAATCAGTGGGGGCTCTTATAGCATTGTATGAGCGAGCAGTTGGGATATACACCTCACTAGTTAATATTAATGCCTATCATCAACCTGATAAATAGTTTACCTTATAATTCTTATTTAAATTGGATTATCGCTATATGTTTTGTGCTTATTGCTATTGAGAATATGTCTGGCCTCTCTGAGTCAAGAAACCCAATCAATCATCCAACTGGCTGTCTTTTTTCTTGGCCCCCATGTGCGATTGAAATTCTTAGGTGTCGAAGCTGGGAAAAAGGCAGCAACAGAAGTATTAGCTCTTCAGAAATGGGTGTTGGCTGTACTCAACGAGGCCAGATATCTTAGTAGAACAAGCCCTATTAAGATGGAAATTATAAGCTCTTGAGAAATGGGTTTCTGGTTCATTTTCTTGAAATTCAGATAGCTTGTTAATTTTGCCTTGGTGTTGCATTTTTCACCTACAAGGAGCTTGTCGAGCCTCTGACTCTTGAAGAAGTAGCTGAACATTGCCATGCTCCTGAAGAGGTAATCTGCCCAATCCCTAGGCACAATTTAGCAATCCACAACTTTTGAATTTAGCTAATCCTTTTCTATGGCCTTGTGGATGCATATTTAAATGATCTACAAGATCATCGCTCACATGGATGCCTACAACAGAGCAATCATTGCCGAGGGCAGTTGTGGATCGCCTAGAAGCATCAAAGTTTTCCTCGGGGAGTGTAATGTTGATGAGTTATATGCTTGATTTTCGCAGAAGTTGGGTGTCTCGCTGCGCACCTCTTCGTAAATTTTCAATAAGCTGATTTTGATTGTGGTACTGAATCTTCATCAGAACGGGGGATAATTTGGGAGATGGAATTCTTTTACTGGAAGATCTTTGCCTTATTTGGCTGAAGATCTTTGTCTTTCAAAAAATTTTGGAATTCTAGAGTCTGCATGTCACTTTACAATATGCTCCAGGTAAGATAATTGTGGATTCTATTGACCACCTTAATAGCTTCAGTAGCAATTGGCAATTCACTCTGCTAAATTAGCAGGCTCTTACCATGCCGCCATATGCATAGAAAAGCGTGAAGCTGTCAAAGTTAAGATATGAGTTTTCACTGTACATTCTAAGGATAAAGCAGGTCTGTGCGCATTAGTTGGACCAAATAATTATTGTAGAGGCCAGAATGTTTAAGTGTTTGCTATTACTTGCCGGCAAAGGGCCCACTCCATTGAAGTTAACTATGAGGAAAGCAATACCATATGTGAGAGATGAAATTTTTTCTGGACCCAGTGCTGCTGGAATCAGTGACTTGATTTGAGGATTTATTATTTGTGTTCTGTGGTAACATTTATGGCTATGCTATGTGGTAAAAGTTTCCAGCAAGAATCTCAGTAGTATGGATGTTAGCATCAAATCCATAGTCATTTGTTCTTGATCCACTTAAAAATAGGAAAAAAGAAAGTATTGGTTGATGGAAGATTTTATAGGAGTGGTATAATCTGTGCTCTTTGTGACCTTGAATGGTTAAGTGTGCTGTCTCTTATACAAGCACCATATCACAAATTAATTACTGAAATTTGAAACGATTATTGCATTAATCATGCAAAAGAAAAAAGAACTTATCCAAGAACATCATACGGCTCAAGTGACCCATGCACTTGGGAGAAAATATTGGATAAACCTAAATTGTCGTCTTTTTAGATCATCCTTACTTGCCACGAGCGTCTCTATCTTGAATGAGTTTTATGTTCAGGTTATAACTAGATAATATTAGGATGTAATCTTGCATTTTGTGTGCAATGATGCAATTTCATAACCTAATGAAAAAACTGGAAATTGATACTCTTTTTTAAAAAGTACTTGTGAAGATTTCTCCCCCATTGAGTTCATAGCAATGGATGTTAAGGTGCAGTTTGCACCCAAAAATTTACTTGGTCAATTTGCAACAGCAATGGAAATCCCTCACAAACTCCTCCAATGTCTCCAACAACTTACTGGTAATCCTTTGCACTTCAGGATATTCGGACGATCTTGCCACCCTGTATCCTTACACCAATTGTAGAATGCAATCAACTCATCAATTTGCTTAGCGGCACTAGCATAAACATCGAAAGCCTCGACGCAATCCTAGTACTCCATATTGAAAAACTTATCAAGCAAAACAGCCAAAACCTCACAAATATCAGCATATACCTGAAAACTCTCCTTCACAATAGTGTAAAATGCAACTAAGATCAAGCTGCTATTCTTTGCCAAACAAGTGGGCCTACACATTAAGAACCGGTCCAATAGCCTTTGCAAGTGGCCCACTTTGCCAAAAAACCTCTTTGCTTCATTTCCCTTGGTGGAGTCACTACCTAGGTTGTACCGACACGGATACGCGACACGCGACACGACACGACACGACACGCCGACACCTCATTTCTCAAAAATAGAGAATTTCGACACGTTCCGACACGTTATATATTAAATAAATATTTTAACATATAAATGCATAAATAACTAAATAATAATAATAAAAAAATCCTAGAATTAATCTATACTAAAAACATTAATCCTACATTTGTTAATATCATTCATTGTTTTAATTTGACAAATTTAACTACATTTAATTGTAATAATCTATAAAACTTAGAGGAAAAAACAAGTAATTCACGTTCCACTATTAAATTTAAAATTTAATAATAAGAAAAAAAATCAATATTTCATTATCAAATATAACAAAAAGTCATTCATCTATATTATCCACTTCTTTTGAAAAAAAAAAAAAAACAAACTCCATCTCCGGCTCATGAAGTGAAAAATTTGCAACTTCAAGCACCCCAACATCTTCAAACGAGTATTGGAAATTTGCTTTAGCTTTTATTATTTTTTATTATTTTTTTCATATATTTATATTTAGACCCTAGAATTTTTAGAAATTTGTAAAAATAACCCGTGCGTGTCGGAATTTCGGACTCACGTGTCAGAGCGTGTTGAAAGCAGTTGACTGCGTGTCGGATTTTCCGACACACGTTGACCCCGTGTTGAAACGTGTCGAAGCGTGTCGGACACGTGTCGGGGTGTCGGACTCGACACGAAGGGTCTCGGACTCCGTGCAACCTAGGTCACTACCCTTCTATCTTCTTTCCCTTCTTTCACAACCACACCATCGCTCATATCCCCATATGACCTTGACCTTCTCATCCCCCCAAAATTACCATATTCTCCTCTATAATCACCATAATCATAATCATTCGTGTGGTGGGGACCGAAAAGCATCTCGATTCCCATATCTATCCTCACTGTGAACACTACCACCACCATTAGCACTTCCACTAGGACCGCCGCCACTGCTCTTTCTATCAAACAGAATCACCTCGAGTCTCTAATCCAAATACATAGCATAAGCCCGCACAAAAGCCAAATAGTCCCATGAACTCGAGTGGGCCTCATCTCTAAAATCAGACAAATTTAACAACCTAGCACCATGCCTAGTCGCATACGTTATCTCCTCGCGAAAAATTGGGTCTCCATCATTCAACAAACGATGGATGACCACTACGGATTTGAGAGCCACAACGTAGTCGTGGGTCTTGCTCAGTCGCTTCGAAAGCGCAGAAACACACGCAAGAACGTATCCGCACGAGTATGAAGGCAAATTCAGGGTCCGACGAATGTATTTCTCATCCACAGGATCATCATCGTCAATCGTGGCTTTCACGATATTTACTTTGGCCTCTTGCGCCATGTTGCCTGCGACCTTCGCGAGGCCGATGATTGTGTGGTCCTTGACAGCCCCCGGCAATTTGTGGATCATGCTTTGAGACATCTTTCACCGTCACCCTTACCTACCAAAACCGCCCAAGTCATCTAAACTAGTCACGCTTGACTCAAAAGCATCACTTGAGGATGATCTAACCAACTTTCCAGTAATTTCACAAAGTCAACAGCACCAATAAGCTTAATCATTTTAGTGCTCGAAGTCACCATGCTTTTACTGCGATTAATCACGCGATCAACGAAGCATTCAGCTCGACCAATGTCTCACTTTACCTAAACCCCATAAATAAATTCTAATCATTTCACAACTACAGCTCACCATGCTCCACTATGCTTAATAAAGCGATCAATGTAGTATCGAGCTCCGGTAAATTAACTTTAGAGAAAGTGTATCAGATCTGGAGAAATTAAGCTCCGGCGACGCGGACTTCGAATGCAGAATGGACCCGCCGATTACAATCGCCGATCGCCACTCTTCATCTTCTGCGTCTGAGGGTGGCGAGAGATGAGGCGGAACAACCGGTGATCGTAATCGGTCGGACGGTCCACATCATGAAGTTCCCCTCCTCCCCTGTCTGCGCTCCCGATCGTCGCCTCCACTTCGAGGTGGCCGCGTCTCGCCATCGCGTCAACGGCGCAAGTCCCTCCCGCCGCTCTCGCGTTGCTCTTCATGGGGATCTCTCTGGCTCCATTGCTCGTCAGACCGGTCACGTTCGTGATCGGGCCTGTTTTGATGCCCTTGGGTCGCCTTTTTTTTTTGGTCAAAAACAGAAACATTTCATTAAGTACGCAAGGATAAGAGGCCCGATAAATGGGCGTCATTACATAAGAGGTCCAACATAGTTTGTGGAGGGAATGAGACCCAATTCATAGATAAGTAATTGTTCCGGTGGGCTTTAGCTACCCAATCTGCAACAAAATTGGCTTGTCTTGAACAATGGGCTATTTGAACTTTTGAAAAGGCCTTCAATATTTCCTTGCACTTGTTGATGATAGGCTGAACTTCCCAACTTAACTGCTGTGAACTGTTCATGGCTTTGACCAGTTGCAAACTATCTGACTCCAAAAGTATTACTTCGTGTCATATATGGAAGAGAAACTGGAGGGCTTCCCACAGAGCTAGGGTTTCTGCCATTAAGGGGGAAGAGGCCCTTATTTCCTTCGCAACTCCTCCCAACAACCTCCCCTCCGAATCACGGCTAATGCAAGCAATGGAGTTCTTCAACGAACCATGTACATATGTTCCATCTATATTTATCTTCAACACTCCTGCTTTCGGTGGAATCCATGTCTGAGGTAGATCAATCTCTGGGTTTGCAGATCTGCTTTTTGCGTGAGTTCTCCATACCTCAGCTGCTCGTGTCTCTGGGTTGTGACGGGGGTGGGTTCGCAGCAAGGCTCCTCGTGCTCGGCTCTGTAAATCAACCGAGCTTTCTTCGTCCGGCGCACGGTTCCTCCGCCTCCGTTCATCATCCGTTCGAAGACCCTGTTCTCCGTTCGGCTTGCGTGCACTTCTTCCCGGAGTAGCTTCTTCACCCTGTTCCTTTGCTGTATTTCGGGTTTGCAGCTCGCCGTGCAGTCTTCTGGTCCCAGATCTACCCTCTACAGCTTCTGGAATTTCCGATCTGCTGGTATCGTTAGGTCTCTGTTCTTCCCTTTCAGCTTCTTGAGTTTCCGATTCGTTGATTGCGTGGGTTTTCTGTCCATCATCTTCATGGGTCTCAGCAGGTCTTCTAATGTCATGTATTCTCTGTCTAGCAGCTTCGGGAGTCTCGGATCTCATCTCTCCTCGTCTTGCTCTGTTCCCTGAACCCGCGAAGCCGCCTCTCGGTTGAAGTGACACTCCATTTGACTTACCCACGCAGCTCTCTTCGGCGGTCCCCTCTGTTTGCGGTCTATTTCTCAGCTCACCAAAGGGCCTCCGCATCCCAGATCCACTCGCTGCCCACCCATCTTCACCGGTATTTCGGAGTTCAGGGGTTCTGTGCCAAGATTGTTTATCTCTTCTTCTTGTTCTGCTTTCGTCCTCTCCTTCTCTCGGCGGCTCACTCCTCCTCGGGCTCCACTCGTCACTCAGCTATGATGTCCTTTTGCCTCTCCACACATCAATTCTGTGTCTATTGACAAGTTGCAACACTTTCCCTAGTTCTGCATTCCCCTGTCTCGGGTCTTCAGTTATCTTGCTAACCCCTGTTTGGGCTTCTTGATTTGCAGATCCTTCGTCCACGCAATCACTTGAACCACCCTTCCTCGGATTCCACTTGTTATAGCTTTTCAACATCGCTAGTGCTGAGTCGATGATAGCCGACGCCTCTGGTTATGTGCCCCGAAAGATAGCCTGATTACGGGCCTTCCACATATTCCACAACGTAATAGCCACAAAGTGCAGGTTTGTAGGTTTTGATGGCTGTTTGAGGTTGCTAAACGATTCCTCTATCCTCGTCAAGTAATACTTTCCGTTGAAACAGGTTATCTTTTGTTGGGAGAGCATTTTGACATAGATTCCACATAAAAATTCTGATCTTGGGTGGAGTGTGCAAATTCCATATGTCTTTCCAAAGTGAGGGGGGAGGTTGAAACAAAGATGTAGCCTGATTCACTTGACCCTGTTCTGTGTCCTCTTTGATGAAGTTGTATGCACTTTTCACTGTATATTTGCCTGCTTGTGTCCTAGTCCATACCAGCTGATCAGTTTCTATCTGGGGCTTTATTGGGATGGTCAGAATTTCTTCCACTAATTGTTCATCAAAGTGTGCTGCTATTGTCATGATATCCCACCTCCCCTGTTCTTTATTTATGAGTTCAGAGACAAGGGAAGGTTCATTAATATTCACTGGACCCTCAATAATACCCCGCAACAACCATTTATCTTCCCTAATTTTAATTATAGATCCATCCCCTACCTTCCACTGGACTTTGGAGCTATAGAATCTCTCCCTAAGACTAGGCTTCTCCATCCCCATGAAGGTCGTAGGCTCGATGCTGCATGCCAAAAGTCTGTGTTTGGATAATATAATCCCTTAAATATTCTGCCCCATAGAGAATTTGGTTGTTGTGCCAGCCGCCAAGCCTGCTTCCCTAACATCGCTTTATTAAAACAGATAAGATCTCTAAAACCCATTCCGCCTCGATCTTTTCTTGTTTTCAATATATCCCATTTCTTCCAGTGAATGCCTGTTTTTTTTTTTTCATTGGTCTTCCACCAAAAGGAAGCAATTTTCTGTTCAATAGCCCTGCAAATGGAAACTAGTATTTTAAAAACAGACATGGCATACTGGGGAAGCGCTTGAACCACCGTTTTCAACAAGACTTCTTTTCCAGCTTTTGAGAGCAGTTTCTCCTTCCAGCTTTCTAATTTAGAACTGATGCGCCCAATAATCCATGCGAACATTTGCTTTTTCGACTCTCCCCAGTCTGAAGGTATGCCTAGGTATTTACCAGTTTTATCAATAATAGGAACCCTCAATTCCCTTGCCATATTTTCTTTCAAAGATTGAGGGCAACCCTTGCTGAAGAATATGCCAGATTTATTCAAGTTAATCTCCTGTCCAGCCCCTAGACAATACTGTTTTAGAATCATGCCAGATTTTGGCATTCTAGAATAGACCCCTTCATGAAAAAGATGGAATCATCGGCAAATAATAAGTGAGAGAGCGTAGGACATCTTCGATTAAGCCTAATGCCCTTAATACTTCCATTCTCTACAGCTAGCTTCATCAATGAGGATAAGACATTTGCAACAATAATAAAGAGATAAGGCGATAAGGGGTCCCCTTGCCTGAGTCCTCTTGAAGGTTGAAAGTACTGAAGAGGTTCTCCATTGAATTTAATACTAAATGTGACCGTAGTAACACATTACATAACTCATTTCACCCATGTCTCATCAAAACCAATCCTTAGTAAGCATGCCTCCAGAAAGTCCCATTCTACTCTATCATATGCCTTCTTCATATCTAATTTCAGAACTGCCTGGAACATCTTTTTTCGGTTCCTTGTTCTAAGTTGATGTAGAACTTCCTGGACTATGAGAATGTTGTCCTGAATTTGCCTCTCACCCACAAAGGCACTTTGTTCTGGTGCTATAATTTCTGCTAGGAGAGGTTTGAGTCTATTAGCCAGCACTTTCGAGAGAATTTTGTATCCAAAGTTACACAAACTAATTGGACGATATTGGTCCAATCTCTCAGGGTTAGGAACTTTCGGGATAAGGGAAATGTGTGTTTGATTTAGGGCTGGTGAAATGTAATTAGTTCTACAAAGTTTCTCCACCTCCTTGAAAATGTCCCATTTAATATCTTCCCAGTGATGGTGATAAAATAAACCATTGAGACCATCTGGGCCTGGTGCCTTAGTAGCTCCAAGCTGAAATGCTGCATCTGTGACTTCCTCTATAGTAACTTCAGCAAGTAGTCCCCTGTTCATATCTTCTGTTATCATTTCAGGTAATTGAGCAATCACTGGCGCAATATTTCTGGGGCCTTGGGACTGATACAACTCTTTGAAGAATGTCACGGTATGTTCTCTCAGTTGAGTCTGCTCCACCAGCCATGTATTTTCTACATTTTGTAACATAGAAATCTTGTTCCTCTGTCTTCTTTGTATGGTTGTTGCATGAAAGTATTTTGTGTTCTTGTCGCCCCATCTCAGCCAATTAATTCTAGATCGTAACCCCTAATACATTTCTTCTTGTCTCCCAAGCTCATCAATTTCTCCTTGTAATCTTTTAAAATATGCCTTATTGAAGACTAGTGAAGCATTATTTGTAAGCCCCTCTAGTTCCTTCTTTAAAACACTGATTCTCTTCTTTCCATTTGCAAAGTTCCTATTGCTCCATTGAGAAAGCGCATTCTGGACAGCATGAAGTTTCCTGACTAAAGTGTTCTGGTGTTGATTTGTAGTTTCCCACGCCTTCAACACCACTTCCCTACATTCTTCACTTTCTAGCCAAAAGGCCTCAAATCGAAAAAGTCATTTCCTTCTTTTATGAATTGTTTTCAGAGACAAAATTAGAGGGCTGTGATCTGATCCTACTGCAGGAAGAGCAAAAACTTCAGCTTCAGGGTACATCAACCGCCATTCAATAGTACTTACCACTCTATCAAGTCTTTTTTTCACATATTCTTCCCCCTCCCTGTTATTTGCCCAAGTAAATGCGCACCCCTTACTGTCAATGTCCATTAGAGAGCATGCATCCAAGCATTCCCGAAAGGCTGTCATTCTGTAATTTGCCGCTAGTCTCTTCCCCACTTTTTCCCAAAAGAAACGCACTTCATTAAAATCTCTCAAGCACACCCAAGGTAGAGTATTGGTTGAGCTTATATGTCGCAAGCTTTCCCAAAGTTGTAACCTCTCCGGGTATGTATACGGCGCATGGACGAAAGTCATTCTCATTTTCTTACCCGGGACCCCCTCTTCACACTTTAAATTCACTAAGCTACCAGTCATTGAGTCAATCTCCACTGAAATTCGATCATCCTACATAAGAGCCAAACCTCCCGCCGTACCCACTAGATCAACTACTACACAGTTCTGAAATTGAAGTCTTCTCCGTACTCTTTGCACAAACTCAGCCTTATTTTTTGTTTCCATAAGAAAAACCAAAGAGGGCATGAATTGAGCCATTAAGGCTCTCAACTCTCGAACTGTCAAGGGTGTGCCCAACCCTTGATAGTTCCAACTTAATATATTCATGGGTCACTTGGTGGCTTATTAGGGCAAGCCACCACAGCCCGTGTTTCCACATCTTCAGTCATCTGAATGGGAGTATCCAGAAGTTGAGTATCATCTAACCAGTTTTTTGCCAGAGGTGTTGTAATTTGAGTGCTGCCTTTTCTTTGTTTTTTGAAGGAGTGAGGTTTGAGTTGAGAGCTGATTTTCTTTTTATTGTAATCTGAGGAAGTTGCTGGCTGGGACTTTTTACAGTTGAAATCTTCCGGACCTGTGAGCATTAGTACTCTTTTCCCTGGGTTTTGCATGGTCTCCTCGTGTGTCTTTATGTGGATAGGTTCTCCCTGCTGAAAAGGCTGATTTATTGGAGTAATAGGCTGGCCAACTTCCATAACTTTCGTTTATCTTTGCTGTTCAGGAGTTTCAAGGACCACCTCTTCTGTATTTGCTGCTATTGGCACTTCATTATAAAACACCTTCCAGAATGGGCTATGATCAGAAGTTTCTGCTTTCAACCAGCCTCCAAAGCACCCTCCCAGCTCAGTGAGGAATTTTCCTTCATCATAAGGTATGTCTTTGCAATAAGTAGCATAATGCCCAATTTTGCCACATGAGTAACAAAAGAAGGGCAATCTTTCGTATTTAAAGTCCAGCCAAACTTTCTTATTCCCATGTCGCATTAATTGGCCAACTCGTAACTCAGCCTCCACATCTATCTCCACTTTTGCTTTCCCTATTTTCTGAAAGGCAGGGCCTCTAGCATCTGTTTTAACCTCCAACACCTTCCCCATTGAGCTTGCTATTTTCTTTATCATATTTTCAGAGTTCCATTCCAGAGGAAGACCAAAGATTCTAACCCAGAATGCACAGGTTTTAAATTCATAACAATGTGGTGGGGTATCCGGCTCCCAAGCTTTTAACAGCAATAAATTATTTGCGAAAGACCAGGGACCTCCCGCAAGCACTCTATTTTTGTCCCCTTCATTACAAAAACTAAAGCTGATTTTCTCATTTTCCAAAGGTTTAATCTCCACATTCTCTATTTTCCAGGACTTTTTCATTGCTGTTATGAGTGCTTGAAAATTAACACTAGGTTTCTTATACAGTTGCCCAATAAGGGAGAAACGACACTCATGGATTTTTTCCTCCGATATTTCCTCATCCAGAATAATCATATCATTCTCATACATTAGCTTACCCAATTTATGGCAGAGATGGGTGAGCCGACCCACTGCTTCTTCCTTCCCCGCCATGGCCTCTGAAGATCCCGTTCACTGCCCTCAATCTAAAAGAAGAAGCTGTACCGCGATATGAAAAAAGAACCCCTAGAATGCGAAAAGAAGAACTCGAGCGAAGCTCTCTCAAATACAAACGCCTGGATTTCGGTGGGACCTACCACTGGGGTTTGTTGACTGAAGAATTTCCCCAATCAAGAAGCGAACCCCTGGGAGGCGAAATGGAGAAATGAGGGATGGGGCATCGCTTGGAGTCAATGAAATGCCTCCTGGGATAACACGACTGGAATGAAACAGTGGAGGATGGGGGTTTCCATTGCTACACACTCGGTAGAGAAAAGCTCCGAGAGAAGGAGAGCTTGGGTCGCCTTTACATGGCGGGAATGGTGTCTGCTCCGTCGGAGTTGGCTTGGGCGACTCGTTATCCATTGGATTATAGTAATAGGTTTTTCTTAATCTGAGAAATCGATGGTATCTTTTTTATTCTAGTAATTTGTTGTTTTGATGTCTTGGCCAAATTCAAGCGAGAACCAACCCGGATTGAGGCCCGAATTGGTACAAATGTATGAAAATGGCTACTAGTTATTAATAGAGCTCCCGACCAAGCCTGGCCAGGCCATGTGACCGAGCGCCTGGGTTGAAGGGAATAACCTCCCATATCGAATTTTAATTATTTTTAGAGTCTTTTGATGTCTTACATGAATTTTCTTTACTTTGCAAGAGTACTTAGATTTTTTTCTTCTTTTGAGAATTCTCTTTACAGATTCTCGCTCTCTCGAGGAGGAATTGCGAGAAAGCTACGGATCATATAATGTCAACCTTATTGATCATATCAAATATGAAGAAGCAAATTTAACATGCAAAAGAGAATTATTATATCAAATAGCGTACAAGTAAGGTATCATGCCTTTTTTTTTTTCTCATAAGAGGGGGAAAAGGGGGAAAAAGCCACAAAAAAACTCTAATTTATGTCCACTGTGATATATTTACCCAAAACTTTTTTATTATGATGCAAAACATCTCAAAATTGTTTGTGGTAAATGTGTTGCACGATAATGAATTTGGGCTTTTTGTGTCACAGAAAAATTTGAGATAAGCATATCACATAAATATAAGTTTGAGGTTTTTTGTGTCACAAAAATAAATGGAATAAATTGTATCAAAGTGGACATCGCTTAAACTTTTTTAGCATTTTTTTTTCAAAAAAAGAAAATAGAGAACTTTTGAAAAACCATCCCCACTTTTGGAAATACACAATTCGCATTATAAACTATCCCTCCACCCCATTTTTTTTATCTCCGTCTCTCTACCTTCCGCCACACTAGTGTCGGCTTCTCTCTCCATGGCCACTAGAGCTCGAAAGTCGCACACTAGATTTGGCGTCAAGTTCAACAACAGAATTTGGGTAGCGACGGACATGAGCTCGAGACAGGAGAGAGGGAGATAGTTGAGGCGGCAAGGTGGTGGCTTGATGACGCAACAAGTATAGATGGTGCCGGGAGTTTCAAGTCGTACCCTTGGGTTTGAGTAAGTATCTTGAAAAGGTGGGTTCTGTGGTAGGTTTTGAATGGTGAGTCGGGAGGGGCAAAGTTGGGGAAAAAATGACAGATTTGTAATTATAATTAACATCATAACTAAGGTCAAATGCAACTTGAAATGGAATTTGCTAAAGTGAGGATGGTTACTACAACCACGATAACAAACTTCCAACTAGAATACTACAATCCCACATTCAGCTTCTCCACACAAAGCTCTCTCTTCCACACCGAATCTTCCACTGCATGTTTGGGTTATGTGAGCCTAATGAGAACTGGAGAGCAAAACAAATTGAAGTGTAATATGCTGTCATGCGAACTCAATAGTTCTTATGATTTCGCATCCTGATGTGCTATCTTCAAAACGTAGAGCGAGGATCGTCGCAAGGACCTCTTCAGGCTCCCATACACGACAAACTCGAGCACAAAGCTACTAGTAAAGTTCTCCAATTATATTGGTATGGGATCTCCACCAAGAAGGAATGAGCATCTAGGAAAGTAAATTTGTGTGCAATCCGACTTCCTAACTCAGTGGTCATTCTCTTATCTCACTTATTTAATTAATGTCGAGTGTCCCAATCTTATTCAAAGAAAGATTGGGGTCCCAGCAACTTCAGAGGTTAAATCGACTCAGTTAATCCCTTTTACATATAAATACATTACAAATGTCAAGCCAATGTAGAGAACTCGCCAGACATGATAACTAAACATGTTCCTTTGACGAAACTTAAGCTTTACTTGAGCACAGTTGTCATCTGTAGAGAGTGAACGTCCATCGAGCCGTTGGGAGAATTCACATGGATGATGAACATTATGACTTAGTTATAAACGTCAAGGCAAGGTAGAGAATTGTAAAAAATATGTCTCGATTTTGAGCCATTACGCAATCTAACTTGATTGGGTAAGAAAGAAATCCAAAAAATCTTTCTTTGAATGGTGTATATATTAGAGAGTTCCTTTTATTTGGTTGGACGTATCCAAGATTACATCCAGACTTTGCAATGTAAAAGATTTTAGAGGATATTGCTTGGACACTTGGGTAAGAAAAAGATATAAGTTCAATTTGGGAGGGTTGGACGTGTAGACTCCGGCGCATTAAACATTGACAGAGAAATTTTTCTATGGACAGCCGCCAAGGGCCCTAATAGTGAATACAATGAACTCTCACGGTCAAATTTCCTGTGGGCTTTAATTGCCTTCTTGGAATTTTCTTTTTGGTCATACAAAAGAGAGCCCGTGGGATAAGGAAGTGGTCAAAGAAAAGAAAATAAATTAAAAGCAAGGTTTTTCTTTTTTGGGTTTCCTTTCCTCGGGAAGCCTAATAATGGAATTCCATTAGAAATTGGGCCACCGCACGAAAAGTAAAAGAAAGAACATATGAACGTTTTTGAATTAGCTGTGCGAAGGGTTTTGCTATGGGCTTCTATGAGCTTTGCATGCAATTAAGTTTTTTATTCATAAAGTTATTTGGATTTGTCTTAATTTAAATGTGGGAAACACTCGAGTGTGTTAACGATTGTAGTTCTAATTCTCAAATTATAGTGAATTATTAGTTGCTCGCTCTCTCTGGGGATAAATGCCGACACTCGGATCAAATCTCGTAAATATTTGGTACCTTTGTCATTCCCCGTTTATTTCTTCAATGTTCTTGTATTGATTTAATGGGAAGATCTTCGCAATTTTTGCATTAATTTTGCAACATGTCTACTTTTGAAATGCCTCTCGTCAGACATGATGACCAAATATGTTCCTTTGACAAAACTTAAGCTTTACTTGAGTGCAGTTGTTATTTATAGAGAGTGAACGTCCATCGAGGTGTTGGGAGAACTGACATGGATGATGAACATTATCACTTAGTTATAAACGTCAAGGCAAGGCAGAGACTTATTAAAATATGTCTCGATTTTGATCCGTTATGCAATCTAACTTGATTGGGCAAGAAAGAAATCCAAAAAATCTTTCTTTGGATACCACCCGTGGTGGCGGCGTCGTTGGTTCGAGCAAGGGACTTTTCACGAGAGGTCCTGAGTTCGAGTCGCGGCGTCGTTAAGCGATTAACTCGGCAGGCAAGGGTGGTGGTGACTCTACCTGTCCCCAGGGTTTACTCTCCACCGCGAAGCGGCGTTCAGAGGTTCCCTGGGTTACCAAAAAAAAAAAAAATCTTTCTTTGGATGGCGTATATATTGCAGAGTTTCTTTTATTTGATTGGACATATCCACGATTACATCCAGACTTCACAATGTAAAAGATTTGAGAGGATATTGCTTGGACGCTTGGGTATGAACAAGATATAAGTTTAAACGTGTAGACTCCGGCGCATTAAACATTGATGGAGAAATTTTTCTGTGGACAACCTCCAAGGGCCCACTAGTTAATACAATGAACTTTCGCGGTCTAATTTCCTGTGGACTTTAGTTGCCTACTTGGAATTTTCTTCTTGGTCATACAAAAGGGAGCTCGTGGGGCTAGGAAGCAGTTAGAGAAAAGGAAATAAATTAAAAGCAAGGTTTTGCTTTTTTGGGTTTCCTTTCCGCGAGAAGCCTAATAGTGGAATTCCACTAGAAATTGGGCCACCGCAAAAAGAGTAAAAGAAAGAACATACGAATGTTCTCGAATTAGTTATGCCAAGGGTTTTGCTATGGGCTTAAACACTCAGTGATTTGCCCTATGAGCTTTACATGCAATTAAGTTATTTATTTATAAACATATTTGGATTTGGTCTTAATTTAGCCGTGGGAGACACTCGAGTGTAAGTGATTGTAGTTTTGATTATCAAATTATAGTGAATTATCTGTTGCTAGCTCTTTATGGGGATAAATATGACGTGTGGACCCCTCAAGTGCCATAACTTTGTCCAAAGGGACACTTAAGTACCATAACTTACGAAATGTACACTTAAGTGCTAAAATTGGAGTAAAATGGATCACTTGAGTGTCAATCCAGTGAAAATGCCGACGTGGCATTTTTCTTGCGAACCAAGCCCAAAACGATGCTGTTTTGCACGCTGACGTGGCCAAATAATACAAAAACGGCGTTGTTTTGGGCTAACGTGATAAAAAATAATTAAAAAATAATTAAATTAAATTTAAATTTAAATTTAGTTAAAATATTAACAAATAATAATTTAAAAATTAAATTTAGTTAAAATATTTAAATAATAATAATTTAAAATTTTAAAAAAATTTAAAAAAATTTTAAAAAAAGTAAAGGGGGCGATTTGGGCGAGGGCCGTGAGCCCTCGCCACTGGCCACAGATCTAGGGAGGATCGCGGCCCTCGCCTAGATCCGGCGAGGGTCGGCGGCCCTTGCCCGGCCAGGCCAAGGGCCGCTACCCACTAGGGCGACCCCCGGAGGGTGGCGGCCCTTGGCCCGGCCGGGCAAGGGCCGCCGACCCTCCCCGGATTTGGGCAAGGGCTGCGACCCTCACCCCAGATCGGGGCAAGGGCTCTCAAGCCCTCGCCGCCGGTCAGCCGAGGTCACTGACGCCTAGCCCGGCGACCCCGGCTGACCCTCCCCCCGCCGTCGCTGGCCCTTCCCAGCGGCGGCGGGGCGGCGGCGGCGGCGGCGACAGTGGTTGAGGGCTGATCCCTCAGCCGCCTCCCCCCCTTTCCTTTTTTTAATTTTTTTTAATTTTTTTAATTTTAAAATTATTATTTTTAAATATTTTAACTAAATTTAATTTTAAATTTAATGTAATTAATTTTTATTTTATTTTTTTACCACGTCAGCTCAAAATGACGCCGTTTTTGCATTATTTGGCCACGTCAACGTGCAAAACGACGTCGTTTTGGGCGCGCTTTGTCGGAAAAATGCCACGTCGGTGTTTGGCCGGACTTTGGCCGGAGTGGCACTCAAGTGATCCGTTTTTCTTCAAATGTGGCACTTAAGTGTACATTTCGTAAGTTATACACTTAAGTGTCCCTTTGAGTAAAGTTATAGCACTTGAAGCGTTCTTTTGCCGGATAAATATCGACACTCGGATCAAATTTCATAAATATATGGTATGTTTGACATTTCCCGTTTATTTCTTCAATGTTCTTGCGTTGATCTAATAGCAAGATCTTCTTAATTTTCGCGTTAATTTTGCAACATGTCTACTTTTGAAATGCCTCTAGTCAAGATTGCTTTCTCCTAAAAGCTCCAATGCGAAGTAGATTAACAGATCTTCCATGTTTAGAACCATCCAATTTCCAAACGTTTTCTAGTGCAGTTTTTCGCTTGTACCTACGGACTCACTGGGACAATCCACCGTCAACCTTACAAAGGAAGCAATTTGAATAATGTTAAATGGGCACTCATTAAGTTAAACTAGCTACTTTTTGTGAATCCGAAAGGCAATCTATTATGATTTTTCTCTAGTGTGAAATGTGTAAAAGCTACAAAGTAGTAATTTTCAATATCTTGAAAATATAAGCATTCTAAGTTAGTCGTGCTGAACAATAAGAAGAGAGCACTTCAATTACCATATTTACATCCTATGTTAGTTTCCCAAGCAAGAAACCGGTTCATTGTGAGAAATCCTTTAACATTTACTAATTTTCATGTTACCATCATTTAATTGCATTCTAACTATTCAACATGATATTGCGTTCCAGCTAGGAGCCAAGTAATTCACAAGGCCTATGCTTTTCATTGGATAAAGATTGAAATAGTCATATAAATGACAATATAGACTAGGCTAGACTAAACTTAACATGTGGAAAAAGTTATGCCAATAGAGACATTCAGAAAATTCCCCACCAATGAAATCTGGTCATTGCGTAAGTTACATTCCCCGCCCCATACGCTAATTAACCTTGTCACCAAAAAGAGCTGACCTACATTCATCACTAAAGATGACCAAGACTTTGGCCATGACCACAACTTCTACACTCAAGCACAGGCATCGCTGAACTCCTATAAAGTTGCTCTAACTCGTAAAAAGAAGTTAACTCAAGAGCGTGATACATATAAAGTTTGGTCACTCAAATCTGTAGTCATGAAAAAGAAAGCATTGTGGGCGCTTGTGGTGATTTGGGGTGTCACATGTTTATGTGGCTCTTGTGGGTGTCGGGTGCAAGAAAGGGTTGCACTCTTAGCGCTCAATGCCACCTTGGACTTGATATATTGGGTGGACGCCGGGGAATCATATTTCAACTGTTGCTGCTGGGAAGGTGTTGAGTGCAATCCCACCACAGGGCGAGTCACTCATCTAATGCTCTCCGATACGAGATATTACCGTTTCGGCGTCAAAAGTTGGTACCTAAACGCTTCTCTACTTCTTCCCTTTGAAGAACTCAAGAGCCTCGACTTGTCCGACAACTATTTAGGAGGGTGGATTGCATCAGACGGTATAAATGTGCCACTCATTCATTTCCTATAAAAGAAGAGATACTCATTATCTAATGAACTCAAAACTTAACCATGCCTGGGTCCTTACTCACTTCTTGCATTATAGATGATTATGTCCATGTCATCATTAATCCACAAGTCTACGACATATTTCCCCCTGAAATGGCAATACCGGTTTACGCGTGTACTCAAATAGATTTCCGCGAATTTTACTGCTTTTCATTGTTTGTTTGCAGAACCAAATCTGCTATCTTCAAGGCTAAGCAAACTAGAGGTGCTTGACTTGAGTGGTAACTCTCTAGATAATTCTATTCTATCCATTCTTGGTACAATTCCATCTCTCCGGCGTCTATTCCTCAGTGGCAACAATTTGAGTAGGACTTTACATGTGAATGGTAAATTTCTCTGGCTTATTCTCTGCTCATAATTCAATACAAAATCGCCACCCTACCACATATTTCCCCTCGAAATGGCAATACCCATTTACGCGTGTACTTGAATAGATTTCTGCGGATTTTTATGCTTTTCGTTGTTTGTTTGCAGAACCAAACCTGCTATTTTCAAGGCTAAGCAAACTAGAGGTGCTTGATTTGAGTGGTAACTCTTTGGATAATTCTATTCTATCCATTCTCGGTACAATTCCATCTCTCCGGCGTCTGTTCCTCAGTGGCAGCAATTTGAGCGGGACTTAACACGTGAATGGTAAATTTCTCCGGCTTGTTCTCTGCTCATAATTCAATACAAAATCGCCATCCTTGACTTAAGTTAACACTATTTGTCTTAAGTTAACACTATTTGTGGACAAATTAGGTGGTTGTAGTGATTTGATGGAGCTAGACATAAGTGATAATGCTATCAATGCAGTGGCAACTATTGAAGGTACCATTTCAATTTGCAAGAAGGAGCCTCATTTTTATTCATATATTAAACTAACTAGCCTACAAGTCATGCAGACTCTTTAATACCTTTACATGGGCTTCACATATGAATATGGAAGTCATATATTGCAACCCCCTTCTCTTTGTTGATTCAAAAGATTCCTATCTCGAGGCATCCGCGTGGGTGCTTTCATTATTTACTTTGGATAATTCTATTTTACCCGTTTGTGGTACAATTTTGACTCTCAGGTGTCTATCCTCCAAACAACATTTTAATGGGACTTTACATGTGAATGATAGTTTCTCCAGCTTATTCTCTATTCATAATTATGTACAAAATCGTCGTCCTTGACTTGAGTTAGCAATATTTGTGGACAAATTAGGTGATCTCAGTAATTTAAAGGAGCTCAACATAAGTTATAATGCAGTCGATGCAGTGGCTATTGTTGAAGGTATTGTTTCAGTTTTCATGCAGAATCCTTGTTTTTATTCATAAATTAAATTGACTAGATTGCGATTCATGCATGCTCTTTCATATCTTTAGATATGCTTCATATTAAGATTATACAAGTTATATATTGCAATCCCCTTCTCTTTTTGTATACAAATGTTTTTGCTGATTGAAAAGATATCTAACCCAAGGCATAAGTGTGGGTGCTTTCCCAACTTAACTGCCAAGCAAGTTAATTACTTGGAATTTTATTGCTAGGCATCAAAAACTTGAGCCACTTAGAGAACCTCCACCTAGATCATGTCCACTTGAAGCATGTGGGGACCGTCGTGCGAGCATTAGGGGCACTATCATCTTTGAGGATCCTTTCTCTTCAATATAACACAATAGAAGGAATAATTACAACTCAAGGTTAGTCAGACTCGTGAGTGAATGTATATTCACATTAACGCTCCATTCGTTTCATAGAAAACAACTTTCAATAAAATGTTTTTTAGATTTTCCAACGTTGGAGTCATGGAAAATATATAAGTAAAGGAAAATATTTTCCTTTAATGGAAAAAGCATTTTCAAAAGTCGGGATAATGAGGAAATCATTTTCCACTTTCTTTCTTTCATCTAGACCTGTTTTCCTCTGTGCACTCTTTTTAGTTATATTATTGTTTTTCTATTTTCTTTTTTTTTTAAATCGAATTTCTAATTTTCAATTTCTTTCTTTCTATCTTTCTTTTTTCCTTCTTCCTCAATTGATTGTTTACTACGACAACGGCCAGCAACCAACCACTGGCGAGGAACAAGCTTGCCGAAGGCCGAGGCCTCACCGATTTGATGAGGTTCAAGCTCATCAGCCTCAAGCAATCTTGACCTGACCTGTGACCGGTGATTGGACGAACAAGAAGGGGAAATAAAGAAAAAGAAAAAATCATTAAAAAATCTATTTTTTTAAATAAAAATAAAATATTATTGAAAGGAGTGCACGAATGAAAATCAAATTAGATTTTTCATACTAAACGGTGGAATATATTTTCTAGTTCATTTTCAAGTTTCAGCCGAGCACTAGAAAATATTGTCATTTTCCTAGACATGACTTCTCGAATAACATTTTCCAGAAAAGTCATATTTTCTGCGAAAAGAATGGAGCCTACTTTTTTTTTTTTATTAAAGAAGTTCCATTCACTCATGATATCTCTGTACCATTTCTTGATTATGCTTGCGTAAGGAAATTTGATGTTCAGTAATTTTTTGATTTGTGGGAAGATTTCCATAACTTCAGTAAGTTGGAACAACTCATCTTGGATGGTTCTTCGTTGAACACGAGCATAAGAATCCTTTCCGACCTTGGTTCGTTGACATCTCTTAGATTGTTGTCCTCATCCAACACCGATCTAAGTGGCAACCTATCAGATCATGGTAAGTTCTGATCTCTCAGTGTAAAAGTTAGACATGAAATGGATCCTTGATGTACTTGAATGTCCTCTTTGCATGCACCGATATATCTTAGTATAGTTTAATTGACTTGTGATATCAATAACAGGCTTGTGTAACCTGGTAAAACTAGAAGAGTTGGATCTTAGCTTTAACGGAATTACTGGTGGGCTTCCTACATGTTGGCGAAACATGTCCTCTATTCGGATTATGCATCTTGAAGACAATGAAGTTACAGATAGTGTCGTGTCATCTCCCCTCACTAGTCTTACGTCTCTCGAATTTCTTTCCATTTCGGGTAACCATTTTGATATCTCCTCATCACTCGGCCCACTTGCAAACCATTCAAGACTTAAGGTGCTAATTGTTGATGACGCCAAACTAACAATTGATACCGAAGTTGCATCTGTGATCCCGAGGTTCCAGTTGAAGGTTTTAAGTATGTCAAGTAGTCCATCAAGAGGATTCGAATTGACTTCTTTGGGTTTTCTCAAGCATCAATATGACTTGAGAATTTTCGATCTCTCCTCGAATGACATTCCGGGTCCCTTTCCAGCTTGGTTGTTGGAAAACAACACCAAGTTGGAAATGCTTTTTATGGCAAATAACTTATTTACGACATTTAAGGTTCCATCAATGACCCTTTTTAATCTTTCGAGCATGGACATATCCAACAACAACATGAGAGGAGAGCTCACTACCGAATTTTGCGCAAATGTCCCAAATCTGTTCCACCTTAATCTATCAACCAACAGATTGGAAGGGAATATTCCATCTGAACTGGGTAGTATAAAATCCCTATATAGCTTAGACCTGTCTAGCAACAATTTCTCAGGGGGACTACCTATCCAGTTACTAGATAGTACATTGCTTTACCTCAACATAGCATATAACAAATTGCAAGGAGAAATTTGACTTTCCAATCACACCATGAACCCAAGGTTGTCATATTTGTGATTAGACCACAACTTGTTCACTGGAAGTCTCTCTTTTCTTTCATCACTCGTAGATTTGTGGGAATTGGACGCTAGCAACAACATTTTCATAGGCAAGCTTCCCAGATTGATTGCAAACATGTCATCGCTTGCAGCCCTTGACTTGTCCAAAAATCATTTGGATGGCCTCATCCCTCAAGAACTCTGCAATGTTAGTTACCTTGAGTATTTGGATTTGTCTGACAACAATTTCTTTGGCCCATTACCATCATTTTTTATCTCACAGATGGTGCGTCACATCCATCTGAATGGGAACAAATTGAATGGTACACTCGTGCATGTGCTCTCTAATAGCTCCCGTTTGGTGACCTTGGATCTGAGTGAAAATGAGTTCTCCGGAAGCATACCCAATTGGCTAGGTAACCTCTCTCAATTGAGCATTCTTTCACTGAAAGGTAATAGTTTCTATGGAACATTTCCCAAGCAATTGTGCAGATTGAAAAGCTTAAGCATGATCGATCTTTCTGAAAACAATCTGTTTGGTCCATTACCTAATTGCTTGGGACCCATGAATTTATCCGAAGATTACACCGATAAGGTAACTTCAACATCCATGGCATATCCACTTACAGGATGGTCACCTTGGTCTTATGTGAGGACATTTAAAAGCCATACTGAGACTTTCTATAAAGAAATGAGAGAAGAATTTGAAGCTCCACATACTGTTGGGTTCACAACAAAAAGAAGGTTTGATTCTTATAAAGGCTACACACTTCTTAAAATGGTGGGACTACTTCTTTCTTGCAACCAATTCAGTGGCGAGATCCCATCGGAGATAGCAATCTTACAAGAAATGCTTGTGCTGAACCTGTCACATAACAAGCTTACCGGACGTATACCAATGTCATTGTCGAGGCTCACGAAGATAGAGAGCATTGACCTTTCCTACAACAACTTGATTGGTTCTATCCCCGAAGAGCTTACTCAGTTAAATTCCTTAGAAGTCTTCAATGTGTCTTACAACAACTTGTCAGGAGCCATACCAAACAAAAATCAATTTGGGGCATTAGATGAAAGTAGTTACTATGGAAACCATCTTCTGTGTGGACTACCATTGAGTAAGAAGTGCTTGACAACCATTAACGTTAATTGCTCAGCAACAAAATCATGCACGACAACTAAAGAAGATGGTTTCATAGACAAAGAGACATTCTATATCAGCTTTGGAGTGTCATACACGACGGTTGGACTGGTAATTCCGGTTGTTCTGTTCATCAACCCCCAATGGCGACATGGATGGTTTCACTATGTGGAATTGATTATCACCACATGTCAGAGCTTGTTCATCACATGCTATTATTTTGTGCAGGATGGTTTTCGAAAATTGTCTAGAGGCCAAACATTTTAGGTTCTCTTGCTCTGCATTTCCAAGTAATGGTAGGATTGGGTTTTTTCCTGTTATTTGTTATTGTCGTTGATCAACATTGGCCTCAATGTGGGATCTATCAAGCCAGTGTAGGTTCTTACCTTCACAACTAAATAAGGCCTTGTTCTACTTTCCTTGAAGACAATACATGGCGTGATCCTTCCCTCTTTCGAAAAGGTGTTTTTACATAATTCCTTGCTCATCTCTATTTGGTTAGGTGATCATACTACTAGCAATGACAAACAACACTAGAAAAACACAGCTGTCTCTTCTCACCTTTTTGGTTTCTACGTAACAAGTTTGCTTTCCTTTCCGAATAAAAATTTTCGTCTCAATATATCACTTGGTCCATTCGCAAATCGTCCGAGACATAAAACTCCTCTTGCTTGACAATATAACACAAACAACTGAATCTTCTTCAAAGTCTTAGGCTCATGGCCAATCTGCAATTTGGTTAGGACATTGATTTCCGTCTGACTTTTATGAAGGTTTAGTTGTTCTTGAGTGTCTCCTGAGATGGTTAAATTCACGGTCAAACTTGCAATTTTATGACTACTTTCGTCGTTCCTGTCTTTGTGGAATGATGTCCTAACATTTTGCTAGGAGCTTAGCTCTGGCTTAGAAAAAGAAGTACTGCATTGAGGCATGCCCTGTTCAGTATGAAAGAGAACAAATTTGTTGTCTTGATGTCTAGGCCAAAATGCGAGCAAGAACCAACCCGGATCGAGGCCCAGATTGGCGCAAATGTATGAATTCTATTGTAAACATTCCATTCATACGAGAAGGTCAGCACTGCTGCCATTTTTACAAATTGGTAGAAAAACGTAACAGGCGGTATGTCAATCAAAGTAATAGAAACAACAATCAAGAGAAAAAAGAAGCCGGACTCCTTTTTCGTAGTAAGAAATTACTTCAACGCTTTATGGTGGTTTCTACGAACATACAAAAAATGCAGCTTTGACAAGCAGTTTTGAGGACATTCATTCTGTTATAAGAACATTGTTCATGACAATATATATTAATAAAAAGTGATGGTTGAGATCCAAATGCAGGCAAGACATGCAAAGGAGAATGTCCAGGCAATTATTCCCAGTTGATCTAGCATGCAGCATATGGTAGGTATTCCTAGTCATTCTGATATATAATTAATTTGTATTGAAAAATAATAATGGCGCTACCTTTGCGGGCTTAATCGTGTGCTAAATCCTATCGGTGTATGCTCTTGGGCCCGGATTTGGGTCATCTATTACAATGGATACATTATATACTTTTGTGATAGTATAATGTGTCATAAATCTCAGAAAAAATCTTTTACAGTCAGAATAATGCCCCGGCTAACTCAGAAATACGTTGCGTGGTTACTATATTATTTAACAATATTACTGGCAGAATACACTGATCATTCTGATCCACAATTTGAATCACAAATCCTTCTCATGGCAAATTTACCACTCGAAATTCTAAATTAAGGTTCAAAATATTTTGGTGTGGAGCTATTCCTCAGATTTTCTTGCGAAAAGTATATCATGTATAGTATTACCTCGTCCCAAAGTACATACCGAGTAAAAATTGGTCCTTCACCTATATATCTAGCATAATAGACCATCTGGTGCACATATAACTAATAATGAGTAATATTCCGACACAATGATCAAACAAGCCTACTTTCACAATATTACATTTTAGACGAGGAACGATTTTAGTTATGATTGACATTCCTCGTTTAAGAGTTGTCCTTGTTTCTGAAACCTTGGTTAGCATCGTGTAATATATTCCGATTTTTAAACTCAATTGCAACAGGGCATCACATTAATTCAGTAGCAAGTTATGGCATTCTAATGGGAAAGGACTAGGTGGCACCACTTTTTTTTAGTATATGCAACCAACTATTAATCTGTACAGTTGGTAAACTCTTCTACAAAATGACATCCCTCACAATACACCTCAATTCCCACATTATGCATGTTACAGATTAAGAAGCATTGAAACTTGGTACTGGATAAGGCTAAAAATGCTTAGATTATCACAAGTTACCACAGAGCACCAGTAACGGACCTCACCCATAGCAAGAACTTCCAATGCATCTTCATACTTTTGCCTCCTTATAAGTTGCTTCGCATTTGAGTGAGCATTAAGCCCATCATCACAGCACTGGAGAGAATCCAAAAGGTTTTTTAAAATGCCAATTCAAAACAATAGCAGCTAAACAGCATATTGTGAGAAAAGACTGCCTGAGAAAGGATTTCTTGAAAACAAATTAGTCTACTGCCAAACCTCTGATCACTTTCAGATCCCATATTTACTTTCTTTCCACTCTGATCTTCAAGTTCTATGTTGAAGTCTTCCAGTGGCAATTAGCCATCTGCATGTCTCTTAGCCAGTGCAGTGGCAGCTGCTCTGTGTTTAGAAGGATATACACATTTAATTATATGAGTGGATGTGCACGTACACGCAGAGTAGCCAGAAAGACTACTATCTCTGAAAACAACAAATACGCTGGCCAATATCATCAAAAAATAATACAGGAAAGTGTACCAAAAGAGCAGATAAGCATGTCCATGTAAATGAACATCTGTAGGTATGTATATCCAGATTGGTAGGCCCATCAGTGCTTCTGGCCAAGCATAGAAATTTTATGGCATAACTACAAACAAGTCACTTTATCAAGACATGCAGTCTTCTTTTGAATAATAATAAAGTCCCGTGCTCAGAACCGAATGCCTCTTTAAGTATCAGGATGCACTGCCTCATGAGTTAAGTAACGTACGCCACACTAAGAATGTTGATTGGTCCCATGACTATACGCAAAGAGTTAAAGTGAGCATGGAATGAGGAGAAAGCATCTTCCGATACATCAAAGCTACTTAAAAACTTCTGCACCACAAAAACGCCAAAAGCTTCAGACTGAGCATTATTAACCAAGGAAGGCATTATTAACCAAAGAGTTAAATTGCATTGGTATTTGACTCGGACCTGTTCTAGAAAAGCCGAGGCATTTCGAGTTCCTTCACCTATAACAAGAATACGAAGCTGGCTGCCATCGGTAAAAGAGAAAGGGAGATGTAATTGATGCACTGAATGTAGAGAATTCTTAGCCTCATCAAATATGAGCCCCCCTTAATCACTCCAAGCACGATTTATCAAAACCATCAACCGAATAACAAAGAGAATGGAAAGAATAATAGAGATAGAGAGCAGCAGAAGCCTGCTTTCTAAAGGCAAGCTGCCATTCACCACATTATATTTTACAAGGCCAGTCCAACGAGGTGTATGATCCAATTACAAATACCCAACTTTTCAGAAAAAATCAGCAAAATAAACATATTCCTCACAATGTACATAATATAAACCAAGAAACAGAAAACAAAGAGACAAATTCCTGATAAATTCACCATATATTTGATGCAACGAGTCCGATAAGCAAGGAAAGTCAACAACTTTGGTCACTTAATCAATTAGTGCAATCCGCAGCCGGGAACCCAAAAATCAACAGCACCAATAAGCTTAATCATTTTAGTGCTCGAAGCCACCATGCTGTTACTGCGATTAATCACGCAATCAACGAAGCATTCAGCTCCACCGATGGCTTCACTAACCTAAACCCCATAAATAGGTTGTAATCATTTCACAACTACAGCTCACCATGCTCCACTATGCTTAATAAAGCGATCAATGTAGTATCAGATCTGGAGAAATTAAGCTCCGACGACGCGGGCTTCGAACGCAGAATGGACCCGCCGATTACAATCGCCGATCGCCACTCTTCATCTTCTGCGTCTAAGTGATATGTGAAACCTGCCCACGATTTCTCCTCTCTCTAGTCTCTGGCCGTGTATTCAGTATAAGTGGCCCCCCAAAACCCTACTTGAACAATACTTTTATAGGCCAATGATTAGGGTTTTAATTCAAATCAATATCCACGAAAATTTCTTTTCCGAACGCAATTTTGCTTTTGATTCAGTTCAGGATTGCAAAAGGATTTTTCTAAAATTTCAAATCTTGCAAAGTTGAGCTCACAATATTTTTTGTCACACTTGCCCTATCCGAATATATTAAAAAAAAAAAAAAAACCCAACATATCCTTGAAAAATTTCAAATCTCTATTTTCAAGAGATAATTTTCAATCATTAACAAAAACGGGCTTGGGCCAATTTACTTCCTTCGTGGGCTTAGTCCGGTCTGCCAAGTTAAAACTTAGAACCACTAATTCGAACTCATCCGCCACCAGTCCAATAAATAAATGTAAAAAATGCAAATTATAAATAAATGCACCTAAAACTATATGCTATGCAATTAATTAATTAATTAATAATTTCTTTTAGGGGTTAAAATTAATCCCTGATTTTTTAATGCGATAAATGACTAAACGAAGGGCCAAAATTTAGGTGTCAATAGGATGTAATCGTGGATATGTCCAATCAAATAAAAGAAACTCTCCAATATTTACGCCATTCAAAGAAAGATTTTTTGGATTTCTTTCTTACCCAATCAAGTTAGATTGCATAACGGATCAAAATCAAGACATATTTTAATAATTCTCTACCTTGCCTTGATGTTTATAACTAAGTCATAATGTTCATCATCCATGTCAGTTCTCCCAACGTCTCGATAGTCGTTCACTCTCTATAGATGACAACTGCGCTCAAGTAAAGCTTAAGTTTCGTCAAAGGAACATGTTTGGTAATCATGTCTGACGAGAGGCATTTCAAAAGTAGATATGTTGCAAAATTAACGCAAAAATTGAGAAGATCTTCCCGTTAAGGTCCTGTTTGTTTATACTCTTTTTTTTTTTGTTTATAAACAAAATTTCTATTTTTTTGTTCCGGGGAACAAAAAAAGAACAAAAACGCATTTGTTTGCATTTTTGTTCCAAATCTATTTTTTTGTTCCCAGGAACATATTTGGAACAGAAACAAAAAACGAGAAAAACATATTTCTAGTTTCTGGAACAATTTTTAGAAACGGATTTTCTCTCTCCTCCCTTTTCTTCTGTCTTTTTTCTTCTTCTTTTCTTCTTCTTTTTTCTTTCTTTTTTCTTTGGCCAGTGGCCGGCCTCGGCCATGGCCGGCGACCGACCGTCGAGGGAGCATTGCCGGCCCCCGGCGAGGCCGAGCATCACCGGCCCCTGGCGAGGCTCGGCCTTGCCTTGGCTGGGCGAGCTCGGCCTCGCCGGATTTGGGCGAGCCCGAACTCACCCAGCCTCGACTCACGCCGGCCGAGCCTCACCCAACCACGGCGAGCCTCGCGGTGGCTGGGCGAGGCCGCCAGCCCTCGTCGGCCGGTCGCCGGCCATGGCCGAGTCCGGTGACCGGCCAAAAGGAAAGAAAAAGAAAAAAGGAAAAAGGAAAAGGAAAATAGGAAAAATGAGAAAGAAAATAGGAAAAATAAAATTTTAAATTTTAAAAAATTAAAAGAAACAAAAAAATTATACAAGTTTACCAAACGTGTTTTTGTTCTTTTTATATTTATGGAACATATTTACCAAATGCGTTCTTTTTTTCAAAAATTATTCCCCAGAACATAAATACTTTTTTCGATTTCTGTTCCTTGGAACAATTTTTAAACAAAAACACAAACAAACGCACCCTAAATCAATGCAAGAACATTGAAGAAATAAACAGGGAATGACTAAGATACCAAATATTTACGAGATTTGATCCAAGTGTTGGTATTTATCCTCATAGAGAGCAAGCAACCAATAATTCAATATAATTTGAGGATCAGAATATAATCGTTCATATACTTGAGTGTTTCCCACATTTAGATTATGACCAAATCCAAATATGTTTATAAATAAACAACTTAATTGCATGTAAAGCCCATAGGGCAAATCACTGAGTGTTTAAGCCCATAGCAAAACCCTTCGCACAGCTAATTCAAGAACGTTCGTATGTTCTTTCTTTTATTCTTAGTGCGGTGGCCCAATTTCTAATGGAATTCCACTTTTAGGCTTCTTGAGGAAAGGAAATCCAAAAAAGCAAAACCTTGCTTTTAATTTCTTTCTTTTCTCTTACCACTTCCTAACCCCATGCCCTCTCTTTTGTATGACCAAAAAGAAAATTCCAAGGAGCCAATTAAAGCCCACAGGAAATTTGACCACGAGAGTTCATTGTATTCACTATTGGGGCCCTTGGCGGCTATCCACAAAAAAATTTCTCTGTCAATGTTTAATGTGCCGGAGTCTACACGTCCAACCCTCCCAAATTGAACTTATATATTTTTCTTAGCCAAGAACCCAAGCAATATCCTCTCAAATCTTTTGCATTGCAAAGTTTGGATGTAATCATGAATACGTCCAAAAAAGAAACTCTCTAATATATACACCATTCAAAGAAAGATTTTTTGGATTTCTTTCTTACTCAATTAGGTTAGATTGCATAACGGCTCAAAATCGAAACATATTTTAACAATTCTCTACCTTGCCTTGACGTTTATAACTAAGTCATAATGTTCATCATCCATGTCAATTCTCCCAATGCCTCGATGGACGTTCACTCTCTACAAATGACAATTGCGCTCAAGTAAAGCTTAAGTTTCGTCAAAGGTACATGTTTAGTCATCATGTCTGGCGAGTTCTCTACCTTGGCTTAACATTTGTAATGTATTTATATGTAAACGGGATTAACTGAGTCCATATAACCTCTCAAGTTGCTGGGACCCCAATCTTTCTTTGACTAAGATCAGGACACTCGACATTAATTAAATAAGTGAGATAAGAGAATGACCACTGAGTTAGGAAGTCTGATTGCACACAAATTTGCTTTCCTAGATGCTCATTCCTTCTTGGTGGAGATCCCATACCAATATAATTGGACAACTTTACTAGTAGCTTTGTGCTCGAGTTTGTCGTGTATGGGAGCCCGAAGAGGTCCTTGCGACGATCCTTGCTCTATATTTTGAAGATAGAACATCATTATGCAAAATCATAAGAACTATTATGCCTCAATTTGTTTTGCTCTCCAGTTCTCATTAGGCTCACATAACCCAAACATGCAATGGAAGATCTGGTGTGGAAGAGAGAGCTTTGTGTGGAGAAGGTGAATGTGGGATTGTAGTATTCTAGTTGGAAGTTTGTTACTGTGGTTGCAGTAACCATCCTTACTTTAGCAAATTCCATTTCAAGTTGCATTTGACGTTAGTTATGATGTTAATTATAATTACAGATCTGTCATTTTTTTCACCAACTTTGCCCCTCCCAACTCACCATTCAAAACCTACCACAAAATCCACTTTTTCAAGATACTTACCCAAACCCAAGGGTATGACTTGAAACTCCTGGCACTGTCTACACTTGTTGCGTCACCAAGCCACCACCCTGCCGCCTCAACTATCTCCCTCTCTCCTGTCTCAAGCTCATGTCCGCTGCTACCCAAATTCCGTTGTTGAACTTGACGCCAAATCTAGTGGCCATGGCGAGCTCGCCAAATCGCATGACTTTCTAGCTTGAAGGCCACAGGCATTAATGCTGCCTTTGAGCTTGTGGCCATGGCCTTGTGTGCAACTTTCGGCTCTAGTGCCCATGGAGAGAGACTGGTGTGGCAGAAGGTAGAGAGACGGAGATAAAAAAAAAAAAAAAAATGGGGTGGAGGGATGGTTTATAAATGCAAATTGTGTATTTCCAAAAGCAGAAATTGTTTTTCAAAAGTTCTCTATTTTCTTTTTTGAAAAAAAAAATCACAAAAAAGTTTAAGTGATGTCCACTTTGATACAATTTACTCCAAACTTTTTTTTTTTGACACAAAAACCTCGAACTTATACTCGTGTGGCATGTTTATCTCAAATTTTTCTATGACACAAAAAACCTCAACTCATTATCGTGCAATGCATTTACCACAATATATATATATATATATATATATATATATATATATATATACTAAAAATCCCAAATTTGTATTTAGGTAAACGGATATAAATTTAGGGTACATGTGTCAAATGTGTACAAATTTGAGATTTTTTGTGTCATAACAAAAAGTTTAGGATAAATATGTCACAGTGGACATAATTTAGAATTTTTTTGTTGCATTTTTCCCCTTTTTCTCCTCTTATGAGAAAAAAAAAAGGCATGATACCTTACTTGTATGCTATCTGATATAATAATTCTCTTTTGCATGTTAAATTTTTGCATCTTCATATTTGATACGATCAATAAGGTTGACGTTAAATGATCCGTAGCTTTCTCACAATTCCTCCTCGAGAGAGCGAGGATCCGTAAAGAGAATTCTCAAAAGAAAAAAAAAAATCTAAGTACTCTCACAAACTAAAGAAAATTCATGTAAGACATCAAAAGACTCTAAAAATAATTAAAATTCGATATGGGAGGTTATTCTCTTCAACCCAGGCGCTCGGCCCCATGCCCTGGCCAAGCTTGGTTGGGAGCCCTATTAATAACTAGTAGCCATTTTCATACATTTGCACCAATTCGGGCCTCAATCCGGGTTGGTTTTTGCTTGAATTTGGCCAAGTCATCAAAACAACAAATTACTAGAATAAAAAAAGATACCATCGACTTCTCAGATTAAGAAAAACCTATTACTAATATGCAATGGAAAACGAGTCGCCTGAGTCAACTCCGACGGAGCGGACACCATTCCCGCCACGTAAAAGAGAATACACGAAGAAAAAAGAAATCGTGAGAGGGTTCAGCCACAATATTGAGAGAATCGGCCGAGTAATTGAGGAAAGTAAAGATTGTAGGGGCCACACAATTGAGAAGACACGGCTGCAGAAAATATGAGAGAGGGTGAGGAGCGTTCAGCCTAGCATCACATGTCGAGCCTCTCGTGGTTGCGACCTTGCTGACCTTGCCGCTGAGCTTCACATCGGCTGTCGCTGTTCACCGTCACGAGACGGTAATCCATTGCCGCGCCTACCTCCCGACAACAAGGTGGCCTTGCCGTGATATTTCCAGAAGGCTACGAGGTCTACGTCGGCTTGTTGCTTACTTCCTGTTGAGCCCACGACATTGTCACTGCTCCTCGTGTGGCTCGGGCTACCAATTCCACGGCAATCATCAAGGAGTCCAATTGTTCAATAATTGCTCCAGCAGATCTTCGTGGTCTTTTGGTCAACATCTTGCAGTCAAAAAAGAAGAGTAACAAGCGTCCATAAGCAAAGGGAGAAGAAGACAAAGGAGGGGTCTTTGCTTCGTCCAATAGGAGGGGGTCTTCTCTCTCTTCCTTGGTCAACACCGAGCACACAATAATCCAGAGAGAGAATAGAGGCTAGAGCGAGGTATTTTCTTCGCGCTCCTGCTAGTTACAGCGCTTCCCGTATTGGACCGAGTGAACGAGCCGCAGTCTTGAGCTTCACCACCACCACGTCGGCTGCTCCCGTGACACCAGCTTGGCCGAGTCCACACTGTAGCATCGCACTAGCTGCCCTTGAGTCGCTCTTGAAGGCACGCGACGGTCTCCCTTGCATCCCCACTGAAGCAGCCCTTGTTGTTGAGTCCAGCGAGCCCATTAACGAATCTGGACAATTTCTTCGCGTGCGAATTTTCTCTCGCAGGACATATGGTGAATTTCTTATTAGCAAATTTTAGCCCGACATCAAGCAAGTCCTAGCCTCGCCAAAGCAACCACCGTCAACTCCAGAAGCTTCCCAAGGCTACTCTTCCAACATCAACACCGCAAGTTTCTACAGCTAGTTGTCATTTTTCTACTCCATTAGGTGTCCTTCAAACGAAGCAAGCCAACTCGGGGAGTTGTACTGAGATAGCCACATAGAGACCCAATCGCCACCGCCAGTCATACATTGGGTGGATTCCATTCGATTCAAATTTAGTAATATTATTTGCAAAATTAGGTAATTATTTTATCTAACTTTGATTTGGATATTTTGTTGCCTAACGCATGCTTTTCAATATCTTACTGCATCTTTGAATTATCGACGTATTCCTAATCATGAGCTATGGCCTAATCCGCAACCGCACGTCAATTTTTTATTCCATCTATAAGGCTTTAGATGGAATAATTAATCACACGGGAATAAAGTTGATATCTTGATCTTTAAGACTTAAGATCAATTTATCGATTTTATTAGTGAAATAGTCAAGTTTGATTAGATATTGTTTCCAAATTCGAATGATGGATCATATCTTTGATGACCGTGAACGATTTGATGCTTATCTTTTAATTGCTTTATTTATCCCAAAATTACAAAAAAAAAAAAAATTGCATTTGCATTTCATGTAGATTAGAATTGATTTTCCTAGATAAAATTGCATGATAGAATAGTTAAAAAAATTTTAAAATGTATGTTTAGATGGTATCTAGGTTAAATAATATCTTTTGAATTAAATTGCATGACGAGATATTTTCTAAGTTAAGATAGGATTCAGATTAGTCTATTCCTAACTTAAAATAGATAATATCTCACTTTAGTTAGATTTTTATTTTTTAGCAATTTTTAATTACGAATTTAAAAAAAAATACAAAATATCATGCGCATGTCATATAGAATTAGGTTCATGAAATACATGTTATTTAGTGATTGTTGCTAAGTCCATTTAATTAGAAATTGCCCGTCATTAGAATTAAGTCATTAGGTTAATTTAGATTGCACATTTAATTATTGCATTTCTTTAAAAATTATTTTACTCATGTCATATAGTTTAGGCTATACTGTTATGTCATATCATTTCATGTTAGATTAGTAGCATGCATTGCATAAAGCATGATTTTCATTAAATAAGTGAAAACAAAAAAAAAAAATGCGTGTTAATTAAAAATCATATCTAAGACTGTGGATGTGAATTTTGATTTAACATTGCAAATGCTTTCGATGCCATGAGGTAAGTCCTGCAATTTATTCATTGCTTGTCTTGGATGTTAAATTGGTGGTTTGTGCATGATCGCCTCACATGTTAGAGAAGTGAATTAAAATTAATTCAAGCTGCCTGCAAAACATTTTTTCAAAATAAAAGGGAAAGGTACCGAAAGGGTGTTAGAGAAATCTAACGTAATAAAGTCCTCGAACTCATAAATCTCTAGTTTGTAGGAGTAAAGTAAATCTCCCGTTACTTTACTTGGGTTTCTAATCGACCCACCGAAAAATAGATTAGTGGCGACTCCTAATTGAAAAATCATTTGCATGTTAAGAATTTGAACCTAAGTCACGAATTGGTATGGGCTTGGGAGAGCCCGAGTTAAGTCTAGGCTTAGTAATCCATTAGCCAAACCCTAGGTGATTCATCCAAAATTTTGGTCACGACACATCCAGACTTTGCAATATAAAAGATTTGAGAGGATATTGCTTGGACTCTTGGGTATGAAAAAGATATAAGTTCAATTTGGGAGGTCTAGATGTGTAGACTTCGACGCATTAAACATTGACGGAGAAATTTTTTTGTGGACAGCCGCCAAGGGCCCAGTAGTGAATATAATGAACTTTCGCGGTCAAATTTCTTGCGGACTTTAGTTGCCTACTTGGAATTTTCTTCTTGGTCATACAAAAGAGAGTGTGTGGGGCTAGGAAGCGGTTAGAGAAAAGGAAATAAATTAAAGGCAAGGTTTTTCTTTTTTTGGGTTTCTTTTCCTTGAGAAGCCTAATAGTGGAATTCCATTAGAAATCGGGTCACTGCACGAAGAATAAAAGAAAGAACATATGAACGTTCTTGAATTAGCTGTGCACAGGTTTATGCTATGGGCTTGAACACTCGGTGATTTGCCTTATGAGCTTTACATGCAATTAAGTTTTTTTTATTTATAAACATATTTGGATTTGGTTTTAATCTAGGTATGGAAAACATTCGAGTGTATGAGCGATTGTAGTTCTAATTCTCAAATTATAATCAATTATTGGTTGCTGGCTCTCTCAAAAGAAAAATACCAACACTCGGATCAAATCTCGTAAATATTTGATATCTTTGTCATTCCCTATTTATTTCTTCAATGTTCTTGTGTTGATTTAATAGCAAGATGTTCTCAATTTTTGCGTTAATTTGCAACATGTCTACTTTTGAAATGCCTCTAGTCAAGATCACTTTCTCCTAAAAGCTCCAATGCAGTAGATTAACAGATCTTCCATGTTTTGAACCATCCAATTTCCAAACGTTTTCTAGTGCAGTTTTTCACTTGTACGTACAGACTCATAGGGATGATCCACCATCACCCTTGCAAAGGGAGCAATTTGAATAATGTTAAATGGGCACTCATTAAGTTAAACTAGCTGCTTTTTGTGAATTCGAAAGGCAATCTGTTATGCTTTTTCCTCTAGTGCGAAATGTGTAAAAGCTATAGAGTAGTAATTTTCAATATTTTGAAAATATAAGCATTCTAAGTTAGTCAAGCTTAACAATAGGAAGAGAGCACTTCAATGAACCCATTGCCATATTTACATCCTATGTTAGTTTCCCAAGCAAGAAACCAATTCATTGTGAGTAATCCTTTAACATTTACTAATTTTCATGTTACCATCATTTAATTGCATTCTAACTGTTCAACATGATCTTACGTTCTAGCTGGGAGCCAAGTAAATCACAAGGCCTATGCTTTTCATTGGATAGAGATTGAATTAGTCATATAAATTACAATAGTGACTAGGCTAGACTAAACTTAACGTGTGGAAAAAGTTATGCCAATAGAGACATTTGGAAAATTCCCCACCAATGAAATCTGGTCATTGCGTAAGTTACATTCCCCACCTCGCACGCTAATTAACCTTGTCACCAAAAGGAGTTGACCTACATTCATCACTAAAGATGACCAAGACTTTGGCAATGACCACAACTTCTACACTCAAGCACAGGTATCGCTGAACTCCTATAAAGTTGCTCAAACTTGTAAAAAAGAAGTTAACTCAAGAGTGTGATACACATAAAGTTTGGTCACTCAAATTTGCAGTCATGAAAAAGAAAGCATTGTGGGCGCTTCTGGTGATTTGGGGTATCACATGTTTATGTGGCTCTTGTGGGTGTCGGGAGCAAGAAAGGGTTGCACTCTTAGCGCTCAATGCCACCTTGGACTTGAGTTATTGGGTGGAGACCGGGGGAACATATTTCAACTGTTGTAGCTTGGAATTTGTTGAGTGCAACCCACCACAGGGCGAGTCACTCGTCTAATGCTCTCCAATATGAGATATCGTTTAGGCATCAAAACTTGGTACCTAAACGCATCTCTTCTTCTTCCCTTTGAAGAACTCAAGAGCCTTCACTTGTCCTACAACTATTTAGGAGGGTGGATTGCACCAGAAGGTATAAATGCGCCGTTCGTTCATTTCCTATAAAAGAAAAGATACTCATTATCTAATGAACTCAAAACTTAACCACGTCCAGGTCCTTACTCACTTCCTACATTATAGATGATTATCTCCACATCATCATTAATCCACAAGTCTATGACATATTTTCCCCTGAAATGGCAATACCGGTTTACGCGTGTACTTGAATAGATTTCCGTGAATTTTACTGCTTTTCATTGTTTGTTTACAGAACCAAACCTACTATCTTCAAGGCTTAGCAAACTAGAGGAACTTGACTTGAGTGGTAACTCTTTGGATAATTCTATTCTATCCATTCTTGGTACAATTCCATCTCTCTGATGTTTGTTCCTCAGTGACAACAATTTGAGCAGGACTTTACATGTGAATGGTAAATTTCTCTAGCTTATTCTCTGCTCATAATTCAGTACGAAATCGCCACCCCACAACATATTTCCCCTCGAAATGGCAATACCTATTTATGCGTGTACTTGAATAGATTTTTGCGGATTTTTATGCTTTTCGTTGTTTGTTTGCATAACCAAACCTGCTATCTTCAAGGCTGAGCAAACTAGAGGTGCTTGATTTTGAGTGCTAACTCTCTGGATAATTCTATTCTATCCATTCTCGGTACAATTCCAACTCTCCGGTATCTGTTCCTCTGCGGCAGCAACTTGAGTGGGACTTTACACGTGAATGATAAATTTCTCCGGCTTATTCTCTGCTCATAATTCAGTACAAAATGGCCATCCTTGACTTGAGTTAACACTATTTTGTGGATAAATTAGGTGGTTTCAGTAATTTGATGGAGCTGGACATAAGTGATAACGCAGTCGATGCGATGGCTACTACTGAAGGTACTATTTCAGTTTGCATGTGAGAGCCTCATTTTTATTCATATATTAAACTAACTAGACTACAAGTCGTGCAAACTCTTTAATACCTTTACATGGGCTTCACACAATGAATATAGAAGTCATATATTGCAACCCCCTTCTCTTTCCATCTAGAAATGTTGTTGATTCAAAGATTCCTATCCCGAGGCACCTGCCTGGGTGCTTTCATTATTTACTTTGGATAATTCTTTTCTACCCGTTTGTGGTACAATTCCGACTCTCAGGTGTGTATTCTCCAAACAACATTTGAATGGGACTTTACATGTGAATGATAGTTTCTCCAGCTTATTCTCTATTCATAATTTTGTACAAAACCGCCATCCTTGACTTGAGTTAACAATATTTGTGGACAAATTAAGTGATCTCAGTAATTTAAAGGAGTTAGACATAAGTTATAATGCAGGCAATGTAGTGGCTATTGTTGAAGGTATTGTTTGAGTTTTCATACAAAACCCTCGTTTTCATTCATATATTAAACTGACTAGACTACGATTCATGCATGCTCTTTCATATCTTTACATGTGCTTCATATTAAGAATATAGAATTCATATATTACAATCCCCTTCTCTTTTCCTATACAAATGTTGTTGATTGAAAAGATATCTAACCCGAGGCATCGGTGTGGGTGCTTTCACAACTTAACTACCAAGCAAGTTAATTACTTGGAATTTTACTGCTAGGCATCAAAAACTTGAGCCACTTAGAGAACCTCCACCTAGATTATGTCCACTTGAAGCATGTGGGGACCATTGTGCGAGCATTAGGGGCACTGTCATCTCTAAGGATCCTTTCTCTCCGGTACAATACAATAGAAGGAACAATTACTATTCAAGGTTAGTCAAACCTGTGAGTAAATGTATATTCACAATAACGCTCCGTTCATTACACAGAAAACAACTTTCAAGAAAATGTTTTTCAGATTTTCCAGTGTTTACATTATGGAAAATATATAAGTAAAGGAAAAGATTTTCCTTTAACGGAAAAAAGCATTTTCAAAAGTCAAGATAATGAGGAAATCATTTTCCATTCTCTTTCTTTCACCTAGACCTGTCTTCCTCTGTGCACTCTTTTTAGTTATTTTATTGTTTTTCTATTTTCCTTTTCTAAAAAATCGAATTTTTAATTTTTAATTTCTTTCTTTCTTTCTTTCTTCCTCATTGATTGTTGGCTACGACGATGGCCGGCAACCAACCACAAGCGAGGAATAAGCTCACCGAAGGCCAAGGCCTCGCCGATCTAATGAGGTTCGAGCTCATTGGCCTCGAGCAATCTTGACCTCGCCTGTGACTGGTGATCGGATGAACAAGAAGGAAAAAATTAAAAATTAAAAAAATTAAAAAATCTATGTTTTAAAATAAAAATACAAAATTATTGAAAAGAGTGCACAAATGAAAATCAAATTAGATTTTTCATACTAAATGGTGGAAAATATTTTCTAGTTCGTTTTCAGGTTTCAGCCAAACACTAGAAAATATTGTTTTTTTCCTATAAATGACTCATTGAAAAACATTTCCAGAAAAGTCATATTTTCCGCGAAACAAATGGAGCCTAAGTTTTTATTAAAGAAGTTCCATTCACTCATGATATCTCTGTACCATTTCTTGATTATGCTTGTGTAAGGAAATATGATGTTCAATAATCTTTTGATTTCTGGGAAGATTTTCATAACTTCAGTAAGTTGGAACAACTCATCTTGGATGGTTCTTCGTTGAACACAAGCATAGGAATCCTTTCCAGCCTCCCTTCATTGACATCTCTTAGAGTGTTGTCCTTATCCAACATCAGTCTAAGTGGTAACCTATCAAATCATAGTAAGTGCTAATCTCTCAATGTAAAAGCTGGACATGAAATGGATCCTTTATGTACTTGAATGTCCTCTTTGCATGTATCGATATATCTCATTGTAGTTGAATTGACTTGTGACATCAATAACAGGCTTGTGTAACTTGGTAAAACTAGAAGAGTTGGATCTTAGCTTTAACGGAATTACCGGTGGGCTTCCTACATGTTGGCGAAACAAGTCCTCTATTCGGATTCTGAATCTTGATGACAATGAATTTACAGATAGTGTCGTGTCATCTCCCCTCACTAGTCTTACCTCTCTCAAATTTCTTTCCATTTTAAGTAACCCTTTTGATATCCCCTCATCACTCGGCCCACTTGCGAACCATTCAAGACTTAAGGTGCTAATTCTTGATGACACCAAACTAACAATTGATACCAAAGTTGCATCTTTGATCCCGAGGTTCCAGTTGAAGGTTTTAAGTATGTCAAATAGTCCATCAAGAGGATTCGAGTTGACATCTATGGGCTTTCTCAATCATCAATATGGCCTAAGATTTTTGGATCTCTCTTTAAATGATATTCCGGGTCCCTTTCCAGCTTGGTTGTTGAAAAACAACACCAATTTGCAAATACTTTTTATGGCAAATAACTTATTTACGACACTTGACATTCCATCAATGACCCTTTTTAATCTTTCGACATTGGACATATCCAACAACAAAATGAGAGGAGAGCTCACTACCGAATTTTGCGCAAATGTCCCAAATCTGTATTACCTTAATCTATCAGCCAATAGATTGGGAGGGAATATTCCATCTGAACTGGGTAGTATAAAATCCCTATTTATCTTAGACCTGTCTAGCAACAATTTCTCAGAGGGACTACCTATCCAGTTACTAGATAGTAAATTGTTTCACCTCAACGTAGCATATGACAAATTGCAAGGAGAAATTGGACTTTCCAACCACACCATGAAACCATGGTTGTGAAATTTGCAGTTAGACCACAACTTGTTCACTGGAAGTCTCTCTTTTCTTTCATCACTCTTTTTGCAAGTATTGGACGTTAGCAACAACATTTTCATCGGCAAGCTTCCTCGATTGATTGCAAACATGTCATCGCTTGTGGTCCTTGACTTGTCCAAAAATCATTTGGATGGTGTCATCCCTCAAGAACTATGCAATCTTGGTGACCTTGAGTATTTGGATTTGTCTAACAACAAATTTCTCTGGTCCATTACCATCATTTTTCATCTCACAGTGGGTGAGTCACATCCATCTGAATGGGAACAAATTGAATGGTACACTCGCGCATGCGCTCTCTAACAGCTCCTATTCGGTGACCTTGGATTTGAGTGAAAATGAGTTCTCCGGAAGCATACCCTATTGGCTAGGTAACCTCTCTCAATTGAGCATTCTTTCACTAAAGATAATAGCTTCTATGGAACATTTCCCGAGCAATTGTGTAGATTGAAAAGCTTAAGTATGATCGATCTTTCTGAAAACAATATGTTTGGTCCATTACCTAATTGCTTGGGACCCATGAATTTATCCGAAGATTACACGATAAGGTAACTTCAGCACCGGGTTGGTCTTATGTGAGGACAATTAAAAGCCATCCTGAGTACTTCCATAAAGAAATAAAAGTAGACTTTGAAGCTCCACATACTGTTGGGTTCACAACAAAAAGAAGGTTTGATCTACACACTTCTTCAAATGGTGGGACTACTTCTTTCTTGCAACCAATTCAGCGGCGAGATCCCATCGGAGATAGCAATCTTACAAGAAATGCTTGCGCTGAACCTATCACATAACAAGCTTACCGGACGTATACCAATGTCATTGTCAAGCCTCACGAAGATAGAGAGCATTGACCTTTCCTACAACAACTTGATTGGTTCTATCCCTGAAGAACTTACTCAATTGAATTCCTTGGAAGTCTTCAATGTGTCTTACAACAACTTGTCAGGAGCCATACCAAACAAAAATCAATTTGGGACATTCATTGAAAACAGTTACTACGGAAACCATCTTCTGTGTGGACTGCCATTAAGTAAGAAGTGCTCGACAACCATTAACGCTAATTGCTCAGCAACAAAATCATGCGCGACAACTAAAGAAGATGGTTTCATAGACGAAGAGACATTCTATATCAGCTTTGGAGTGTCATACACGACGGTTGGACTGGTAATTCCGATTGTTCTGTTCATCAACCCCCAATGGCGACATGGATGGTTTCACTATGTGGAACTGGTTATCACCACATGTCAAAGCTTGTTCATCACATGCTACTATTTTGTGCAGGATGGTTTTCGAAAATTGTCTAGAGGCCAAGCATTTTAGGTTCTCTCACTCTACATTTCCAAGTAATGGCAGGATTGTGTTTTTTTCCTGTTGTTTGTTATTGTCGTTGATCAACACTGGCCTCAATGTTGGATCTATCAAGTCAATGTAAGTTCTTACCTTCACAACTGAATAAGGTCTTGTTCTACTTTCCTTGAAGACAATATATATGGCATGATCCTTCCCTCTTTTGAAAAGGTATTTTTACTTAATTGTTTGCTCATCTCTATTTGGTAGGTGATCATACTACTAACGATAACAAACAACACGAGAAAAACACAGCTGTCTCTTCTCATCTTTTTTTTTTGTTTATGTGGTAACAAATTTACTTTCCTTTCCTAATAAAAATTTCCGTCTCCATATATCACTTGGTCCATTCGCAAACTGTTTGAGATATAAAACTCCTCTTGCTTGACAATATAGCACAAACAACTGAACATTCTTCATAGTCTTAGGCTCATGGCCAATCTGCAATTTGGTTAGGACATCAATTTCTGTCTAACTTTTATGAAGGTTTACTTGTTCTTAAGTGTCTCCTGAGATGGTTAAATTCACGGTCAAACTTGCATTTTTATGACTACTTTCGTCGTTCCTGTCTTTGTGGAATGATGTTCTAACATTTTGCTAGGAGCTTAGCTCTAGCTTGGAAAAATAAGTACTGCACTGAGGCATGCCCTGCTCAGTATGAAAGAGACCAAATTTGTTGTCTTGATGTCTAGGCCAAATGCGAGCAAAAACCAACTCGGATCGAGGCCCAGATTGTTCCAAATGTATGAATTCTATTGTAAACATTCCATTCATACGAGAAGGTCAGCACTGCTGCCATTTTTACAAATTGGTAGAAACAAGTAACAGGTGGTATGTCAATCAAAGTAATAGAAACAACTATCAGATAATCATGAGCCTATACTCACGATCAAGAGAAAAAAGAAGCCGGACTCCTTTTTTGTAGTAAGAAATTACTTCAACGCTTTATGGCGGTTTCTACGAACATACAAAAAATGCAGCTTTGACAAGCAGTTTTGAGGACATTCATTCTGTTATAAGAACATTGGTTAATAAAAAGTGATGGTTGAGATCCAAATGTGGGCAAGACATGCAAAGGAGAATGTCCAGGCAATTATTCCCAGTTGATCTAGCATGCAGCACATGGTAGGTATGCTTAGTCATTCTGATATATAATTAATTTGTATTGAAAAATAATAATGGCGTCACCTTTGTGGGCTTAATCGTGTGCTAAATCATATTGGTGCATGCTTTTGGGCCCGGATTTGGGTCATCTATTACAATGAGTACATTCTATACTTTTGTCATGGTATAATGTGTAATGAATCTAAGAAAAAATCTTTTACAGTCAGACTAATGCACCGGCTAACTCAGAAATATGTCGCGTGGTTACACTGATCATTACACATTATACCATGATCATTCCGATCCACAATTTGAATCACATATCCCTCTTATGGCAAATTTACCACTCGAAATAATAAATTAAGGTTCAAAATATTTTGTTGTGGAGCTATGCATCAGATTTTCTTGTGGAAAGTATATCATGTATAGTATTACCTCGTCCCAAAGTACATACCAAGTAAGAATTGGTCCTTCACCTATATATCTAGCATAATAGATCATCTGGTGCACATATAACTAATAATGTATAATCTTCCGACAATGATCAAACAAGCCTACTTTCACAATATTACATCTTAGACAAGGAACAATTTTAGTTATGATTGACATTCCTTGTTTAAGAGTTGTCCTTGTTTCTGAAATCTTGGTTAGCATCGTTTAATATATTCCGATTTTTAAACTCAATTGCAACAGGGCATCACATCAATTCAGTAGCAAGTTATGGCATTCTAATGGGAAAGGACTAGGTGGCACCTCTTTTTTTAGTATATGCAACCAACTAGTGATCTGAACAGTTGGTAAAATCTTCTACAAAATGACATCCCTCACAATACATCTCAATTCCCACATTATGCATGTTACAGATTAAGAAGCATTGAAGCTTGGTACTGGATAAGGCCAAAAATGCTTAGATTATCATAAGTAACCACAGAGCACCAGCAACGGACCTCACCCATAGCAAGAACTTCCAATGCACCTTCATACTTTTGCCTCCTTGTAAGTTGTTTTGCATTTGAGTGAAGCATTAAGCCCATCATCACAGCACTGGAGAAAATCCAAAAGGTTTTTTAAATGCCAATTCAAAACAATAGCAGCTAAACAGCAGATTGTTAGAAAAGACTGCTTGAGAAAGGATTTCTTAAAAAACAAATTAGTCTACTGCCATCCCTCGATCAGTTTCAGATCCCATATTTACTTTCTTTCCACTCTGATCTTCAAGTTCTATGTTGAAGTCTTCCAGTGGCAATTACCCATCTGCATGTCTCTTAGCCAGTGCAGCGGCAGCTGCTCTGTATTTAGAAGGATATACACATTTAATTATATGAGGGGATGTGCACATACGGGCACAGTAGCCAGAAAGATTACTGTCTCTGAAAACAACAAACACGCTGGCCAATATCATGAAAAAAGTAATACAGGAAAGTGAACCACAAGAGCAGATAAGCATGTCCATGTAAATGAACATCTGTAGGTATGTATATCCATATTGCTAGGCTCATCAGTGCTTCTGGCCAAGCATAGAAATTTTATGGCATAACTATAAACAAGTCACTTTATCAAGACATGCAGTCTTCTTTTGAATAATAATAAAGTCCCGTGCTCAGAGCTGAATGCCTCTTTAAGTATCAAGATGCACTGCCTCATGAGTTAAGTAACGTCCGCCACACTAAGAATGTTGATTGGTCCCTTGACTATATGCAAATTTCCTAAAATGGAGTGAAAACCAAACTGAATATGCATGCAAAATGCCTGATGAAGGATTGATTTGGTGGTGGCCGCTAAGAGTTAAAGTGATCTTGGAATAAGGAGAAAGCATCTCCCGATGCATCAAAGCTACTTAAAAACTTCTGGCCATAAAAACGCCAAAAGCTTCAGACTGAGCATTATTAACCAAGGAAGGCATCTCTTGAACTCGGACACGCTCATCCCAAGACCACAAATTGCATTGCTATTTGACTCAGACCTCTTCTAGAAAAGCCGAGGCATTTCGAGTTCCTTCACCTAAAACAAGAATACAAAGCTCGCTGACATCGGTAAAAGAGAAAGGGAGATGTAATTGATGCACTGAATGTAGAGAATTCTTAGCCTCATCAAATATGAGCCCCCCTTAATCACTCCAAGCAAGATTTATCAAAACCATCAACCGATTAACAAAGAGAATGGAAAGAATAATAGAGATAGAGAGCAGCAGAAGCCTGCTTTCGAAAGGCAAGCTGCCATTCACCACATTATATTTTACAAGGCCAGTCCAACAAGGTGTATGATCCAATTACAAATACCCAACTTTTCAGAAAAATTCAGCAAAATAAACATATTCCTCACAATGTACATAATATAAACCAAGAAACAGAAAACAAAGAGACAAGTTCCTTATAAATTCACCATATATTCGATGCAACGAATCCAATAAGCAAGGAAAGTCAACAACTTTGGCCAACCAATCAATTAGTACAATCCGCAGCCGGGAACCCAAAAATCAACAGCACCAATAAGCTTAATCATTTTAGTGCTCGAAGCCACCATGCTTTTACTGCGATTAATCACGCGATCAACGAAGCATTCGGCTCGACCGATGGCTTCACTTTACCTAAACCCCATAAATAGGTTCTAATCATTTCACAACTACAGCTCGCCATGCTCCACTATGCTCAATAAAGCGATCAATGTAGTATCAGATCTGGAGAATTAAGCTCCGGCGACCCGGACTTTGAACGCAGAATGGACCCGCCGATTACAATCGCCGATCGCCACTCTTCATCTTCTGCGTCTGAGAATGGCGAGAGATGAGGCGGAACAACCGGCGATTGTAATCGGCCGGAAAGCCCACGTCATGAAGTTCCCCTCCTCCCCTGTCTGCGCTCCCGATCGTCGCCTCCACTTCGAGGCGGCCGCATCTCGCCATCGCGTCGACGGCGCAGGTCCCTCCCGCCGCTCTCGCGTCGCTCTTCGTGGGGATCCCTCTGGCTCCATTGCTCGTCGGACCGGTCACGTTCGTGATCGGGCCCGTTTTGATGCCCTTGGGTCGCCCTTCTGGTTTCATTCTTTTACGCGGCGGGAATGGTGTTGGCTCGGTCGACCCGTAATCCATTGGATTCTCTAGTAAATAGGTTTTTCTTAATCTGAGAAGTCGATGGTATCTTTTTGATTCTTGTAATTTGTCGTCTTGATGTCTTGGCCCAATTCAAGCAAGAACCAACCCGGATTGAGGCCCGAATTGGTGCAAATGTATGAAAATGGCTACTAGTCATTAATAGGGCTCCCAACCAAGCCTGGCCAGGCCATGGGGCCGAGCGCCTGAGTCGAAGAGAATAACCTCCCATATCGAATTTTAATTATTTTTAGAGTTTTTTGATGTCTTACATGAATTTTCTTTACTTTGTGAGAGTACTTAGATTTTTTTTTTCTTTTGAGAATTCTCTTTACAGATCCTCACTCTCTCGAGGAGGAATTGTGAGAAAGCTACGGATCATATAACGTCAACCTTATTGATCGTATCAAATATGAAGAAGCAAATTTAACATGCAAAAGAGAATTATTATATCAGATAGCATACAAGTAAGGTAAGAAGGGAAAAAAGGGGGAAATGCCACAAAAAAACTCTAAATTATATTCACTGCGACATATTTACCCGAAACTTTTTGTTATGACATAAAAAATATCAAATTTATACATATGTGACACATATACTCTAAATTTATATCTGTTCGATACATTTATATGTTACCCGAATACAAATTTTAGGTTTTTGGTATCACAAAAAAAATATATATATATATATATATATATATAGATATATATAGTTTGTGCTAAATGCGTTGCACGATAATGAGTTGGGGTTTTTTGTGTCACAGAAAAATTTGAGATAAATATGCCACACGGGTATAAGTTTAATATTTTTTGTATCACAATTTTTCTTTGGAGTAAATTGTATTAAAATGGACATCACTTAAACTTTTTTGTGATTTTTTTTTTCAAAAAAGAAAATAGAGAACTTTTGAAATACCATCCTCGCTTTTGGAAATACATGATTTGCATTTGTAAACTACCCCTCCACCCTTTTTTTTTTTTTTTTTTATCTTCATCTCTCTACCTTCCGCCACACTAGTGTCGGCTTCACTCTCTCAAGGAGGAATTGTGAGAAAGCTACTGATCATATAATGTCAACCTTATTGATCATATCAAATATGAAGAAGCAAATTTAACATACAAAAGAGAATTATTATATCAGATAGCATACGAGCAAGGTATCATCCCATTTTTTTCCCATAAGAGGAAATAAAAAGGAGAAAAAGACCACAAATTTAAAAAAAAAAAAAAACTCTAAATTATGTACACTGTGACATATTTACTCTAAAATTTTTGTTATGACACAAAAAATCTCAAATTTGTACATACGTGACACATGTACCCTAACTTTATATCTGTGGCACACATTTATATGTTACCTAAATACAAATTTGGGATTTTTGGTATCATAGTATATATATATATATAGCTTGTGGTAAATGTGTTGTACATAATAAGTTGAGGTTTTTGTGTCATTAGAAAAATTTGAGATAAACATGTCACACGAGTATAAGTTCGGGGTTTTTTGTGTTACAAAAAAAAAGTTGTGTAAATTGTATCAAAGTGGACATCGCTTAAACTTTTTTGTGATTTTTAAAAAAAAAAAAAGAAAATAGAGACCTTTTGAAAAACCATCCCCACTTTTGGAAATACACAATTTGCATTTATAAACTACATCTCCACCCCATTTTTTTTTTTTTTTTTATCTCTTGTCTCTCTACCTTCCGCCACACCAATGTCGGCTCTCTCTCCATGGCCACTAGAGCTCGAAAGTCGCACTCAAGGCAATGCCCCGCAAGCTCAAAGGCAGCATTAATGCCTATGGCCTTCGAGCTCGAAAGTCATGCGATTTGGCGAGCTTGCTATGGCCACTAGATTGGACGTCAAGTTCAACAACGGAATTTGGGTAGCGACGGACATGAGCTCGAGACAGGAGAGAGGGAGATAGTTGAGGCGGCAGGGTGGTGGCTTGGTGACGCAACAAGTATAGACGGTGCCAGGAGTTTCAAGTTGTACCCTTGGGTTTGAGTAAGTATCTTGAAAAGGTGGGTTTAGTGGTAGGTTTTGAATGGTGAGTCGGGAGGGGAAAAGTTGGGGAAAAAAATGACAGATCTGTAATTATAATTAACATCATAACTAAGGTCAAATGCAACTTGAAATGGAATTTGCTAAAGTGAGGATGGTTACTACAGCCACAATAACAAACTTCCAACTAGAATACTACAATCCCACGTTCACCTTCTCCACACAAAGCTCTCTCTTCCACACTGAATCTTCCACTGCATGTTTGGGTTATGTGAGCCTAATGAGAACTGGAGAGCAAAACAAATTGAAGTGTAATATGCTATCATGCGAACTCAATAGTTCGTATGATTTCGCATCAAGATGTGCTATCTTCAAAACGTAGAGCGAGGATCATTGCAAGGACCTCTTCGGGCTCCCATACACGACAAACTCGAGCAGAAAGCTACTAGTAAAGTTGTCCAATTATATAGGTATGGGATCTCCACCAAGAAGGAATGAGCATCTAGGAAAGCAAATATGTGTGCAATCCGACTTCCTAACTCAATGGTCATTCTCTTATCTCACTTACTTAATTAATGTCGAGTGTCCCAATCTTAGTCAAAGAAAGATTGGGGTCCCAGCAACTTCAGAGGTTAAATTGACTCGGTTAATCCCGTTTACATATAAATACATTACAAATGTCAAGCCAATGTAGAGAACTCGCTAGACATGATAACTAAACATGTTCCTTTGAAAAAACATAAGCTTTACTTGAGCGCAATTGCCATCTATAGAGAGTGAACGTCCATCGAGGCGTTGGGAGAATTCACATGGATGATGAACATTATGACTTACTTATAAACATCAAGGCAAGGTAGAGAATTGTTAAAATATGTCTCGATTTTGAGCCGTTATGCAATCTAACCTGATTGGGTAAGAAAGAAATCCAAAAAATCTTTCTTTGAATGGTGTATATATTAGAGAGTTTCTTTTATTTGGTTGGACGTATTCACGATTACATCTAGACTTTGCAATATAAAACATTTGAGAGGATATTGCTTGGACACTTGGGTAAGAAAAAAATGTAAGTTCAATTTGGGAGGGTTGGATGTGTAGACTTCGGCGCATTAAACATTGATGGAGAAATTTTCTATGGACAGCTGCCAAGGACCCCAATAGTGAATACAATGAACTCTCACGGTCAAATTTCCTGTGGGCTTTAATTGCCTCCTTGGAATTTTCTTTTTGGTCATACAAAAGAGAGCACGTGGGGTAAGGAAGTGGTCAAAGAAAATAAAATAAATTAAAAGCAAGGTTTTGCTTTTTTGGGTTTCCTTTCCTCGAGAAGCCTAATAGTGGAATTCCATTAGAAATTGGGCCACCACACGAAAAGTAAAAGAAAGAACATACGAACGTTCTTGAATTAGACGAACGTTCTTGAATTAGCTGTGCGAAGGGTTTTGCTATGGGCTTCTATGAGCTTTGCATGCAATTAAGTTTTTTATTCATAAAGTTATTTGGATTTGGTCTTAATCTAAATGTGGGAAACATTCGAATGTGTTAACGATTGTAGTTCTAATTCTCAAATTATAGTGAATTATTGGTTGCTAGCTCTCTCTGGAGATAAATGCCGACACTCGGATCAAATCTTGTAAATATTTGGTATCTTTGTCATTCCCCGTTTAGTTATTCAATGTTCTTGTATTGATTTAATGGGAAGATCTTCTCAATTTTCGCGTTAATTTTGCAACATGTCTACTTTTGAAATGCCTCTCATCAGACATGATGACCAAATATGTTCATTTGACGAAACTTAAGCTTTACTTGAGCGCAGTTGTCGTTTATAGAGAGTGAACGTCCATCGAGGCGTTGGGAGAACTGACATGGATGATGAACATTATGACTTAGTTATAAATGTCAAGGCAAGGTAGAGAATTATTAAAATATGTCTCGATTTTGATCCGTTATGCAATCTAACCTGATCGGGCAAGAAAGAAATCCAAAAAAATCTTTCTTTGGATGGCGTATATATTGGAGAGTTTCTTTTATTTGATTGGACATAACCACGATTACATCCAGACTTTGCAATGTAAAAGAAATGAGAGGATATTGCTTGGACGCTTGGGTAAGAAAAAGATATAAGTTTAAACATGTAGACTTCGGCGCATTAAATATTGACGGAGAAATTTTTCTGTGGACAACCGCCAAGGGCCCAGTAGTTAATACAATGAACTTTCGCGGTCAAATTTCCTGTGGACTTTAGTTGCCTACTTGGAATTTTCTTTTTGGTCATACAAAAGAGAGCATGTGGGGCTAGGAAGTAGTTAGAGAAAAGAAAATAAATTAAAAGCAAGGTTTTTCTTTTTTGGGTTTCCTTTCCTCGAGAAGCCTAATAGTGGAATTCTAGTAGAAATTGGGCCACCGCACGAAGAGTAAAAGAAAGAACATACAAACGTTCTCGAATTAGCTGTGTGAAGGGTTTTGCTATGGGCTTAAACACTCGGTGATTTGCCCTATGAGCTTTACATGCAATTAAGTTGTTTATTTATAAACATATTTGGATTTGGTCTTAATCTAGGTGTGGGAGACACTCGAGTGTAAATGATTGTCGTTCTGATTCTCAAATTATAATGAATTATCCGTTGCTAACTCTTTATGGGGATAAATACCGACACTCGGATCAAATCTTGTAAATATTTGGTATCTTTGACATTTCTCGTTTATTTCTTCAATGTTCTTGCGTTGATCTACTAGCAAGATCTTCTTAATTTTTGCGTTAATTTTGCAACATGTCTACTTTTGAAATGCCTCTAGTCAAGATCACTTTGCCCTAAAAGCTCCAATGCGAAGTAGATTAACAGATCTTCCATGTTTAGAACCATCCAATTTCCAAACATTTTCTAGTGCAGTTTTTCGCTTGTACGTATGGACTCATTGGAACAATCTACTGTCACCGTTACAAAGGAAGCAATTTGAATAATGTTAAATGGGCACTCATTAAGTTAAACTAGCTGCTTTTTGTGAATCCAAATGGCAATCCGTTATGCTTTTTCTCTAGGGTGAAATGTGTAAAAGCTACATAGTAGTTATTTTCAATATCTTGAAAATATAAGCATTCTAAGTTAATCGTGCTGAACAATAAGAAGAGAGCACTTCAATTACCATATTTACATCCTATGTTAGTTTCCTAAAAAAGAAACCAGTTCATTGTGAGTAATCCTTTTAACATTTACTAATTTTCATGTTACCATCATTTAATTGCATTCTAACTGTTCAACATGATCTTGCGTTCCAGTTGGGAGCCAAGTAATTCACAAGGCCTGTGCTTTTCATTGGATAAAGATTGAAATAGTCATATAAATGACAACATTGACTAGGCTAGACTAAACTTAACGTGTGGAAAAAGTTATGCCAATAGAGACATTCAGAAAATTCCCCACCAATGAAATCTGGTCATTGCGTAAGTTACGTTCCCCGCCCCACACGCTAATTAACCTTGTCACCAAAAGGAACTAGCCTACATTCATCACTAAAGATGACCAAGACTTTGGCCATGACCACAACTTCTACACTCGAGCACAGGCATCACTAAATTCCTATAAAGTTGCTCTAACTTGCAAAAAAAGAAGTTAACTCAAGAGTGTGATACATATAAAGTTTGGTCACTCGAATTTGCAGTCATTAAAAACAAAGGATTGTGGTCGCTTGTGGTTATATGGGGTATCGCATGTTTATGTGGCTCTCGTGGGGTGTCAGGAGCAAGAAAGGGTTGCACTCTTAGCACTCAATGCCACATTGGACCTGATATATAGGGTGGACGCGGGGGGATCATATTTCAACTGTTGTAGCTGGGAAGGTGTTGAGTGCAAGCCCACCACAGGGCGAGTCACTCATCTAATGCTCTCCTATTCGAGATATTACCGTTTCGGCGTCAAAACTTGGTACCTAAACACTTCTCTACTTCTTCCCTTTGAAGAACTCACGAGCCTTGACTTGTCCGTGAACTTTTTAGGAGGGTGGATTGCACCATAAGGTATAAATTCTCCGTTCGTTCATTTCCTACAAAAGAAGAGATACTCATTATCTAATGAACTCAAAACTTAACCATGTCTAGGCCCTTACTCACTTCCTGCATTATAGATGATTATCTCCACGTCATCATTAATCCATAAGTCTACAAGATATTTCCCCCCGAAATGGCAATACCTGTTTACACGTGTACTTGAATAGAATTCTGTGGATTTTTGTGCTTTTCATTGTTTGTTTGCAGAACCAAACTTGCTATCTTCAAGGCTGAGCAAACTAGAGGTGCTTAACTTGGGTGGTAACTCTCTTGATAATTCTATTCTATCCATTCTCGGTACAATTCCGTCTCTTCGGCGTTTGTCCCTTAGTGACAACAATTTGAGCGGGACTTTACATGTGAATAGTAAATTTCTCTGGCTCATTCTCTAATCATAATTAAGTACAAAATTGCCACCCTACGAGATATTTCCCCTCGAAATGGCAATACCTGTTTATGCATGTACTTGAATAGAATTTTGTGGATTTTTATGCTTTTCGTTGTTTGTTTGCAGAATTAAACCTGCTATTTTCAAGGCTGAGCAAACTAGAGGTGCTTGACTTGAATGGTAACTCTCTGGATAATTCTATTCTATCCATTCTCGGTACAATTCCATCTCTCCGGCATCTATTCCTTAGTGACAACAATTTGAGCGGGACTTTACATGTGAATGGTAAATTTCTTCGGCTTATTCTCTACTCATAATTCCGTACAAAATCGCCATTCTTGACTTGAGTTAGCAATATTTGTGGACAAATTAGGTGATCTCAGTAATCTAAAGGAGCTAGACATAAGTTATAATTCAATACCTATTTACGCGTGTACTTGAATAGAATTCTGTGGATTTTTATGCTTTTCGGTGTTTGTTTGCAGAACCAAACCTGCTATCTTCAAGGCTGAGCAAACTAGAGGTGCTTGACTTGAGTGGTAACTCTCTAGATAATTCTATTCTATCCATTCTCAGTACAATTCCATCTCTCCGGTGTCTGTTCCTTAGTGACAACAGTTTGAGTGGGACTTTACATGTGAATGGTAAATTTCTCCAGCTTATTCTCTACTCATAATTCAGTACAAAATTGCCACCCTACGAGATATTTCCCCCCGAAATGGCAATACCTGTTTACACATGTACTTGAATAGAATTCTATGGATTTTATGCTTTTCGTTGTTTGTTTGCAGAACCAAACCTGCTATCTTCAAGGCTGAGCAAACTAGAGGTGCTTTACTTGAGTGGTAACTCTTTGGATAATTCTATTCTATCCATTATTGATACAATTCCATCTCTCTGGGGTCTATTCCTTAGTGACAACAATTTGAGCGGGACTTTACATGTGAATGGTAAATTTCTCCGCCTCATTCTTCACTCATAATTCAGTACAAAATTGCCACCCTACAAGATATTTCCCCCCGAAATGGCAATACCTGTTTATGCGTGTACCTGAATAGAATTCTGTGGATTTTTATGCTTTTCGTTGTTTGTTTGTAGAACCAAACCTACTATCTTCAAGGCTGAGCAAACTAGAGGTGCTTGACTTGAGTAGTAACTCTCTGAATAATTCTATTCTATCCATTCTCGGTACAATTCCATCTCTCCGGCGTTTGTTCCTTAGTGACAACAATTTGAGCGAGACTTTACATGTGAATGGTAAATTTCTTCGGCTTATTCTCTGCTCATAATTCCATACAAAATCGCCATCCTTAACTTGAGTTAGCAATATTTGTGGACAAATTAGGTGATCTCAATAATCTAAAGGAGCTGGACATAAGTTATAATTCAATCGATACAGTGGCTACTATTGAAGGTATTGTTTCGATTTTCATGCATAATCCTCATTTTTATTCATAAATTAAACTGACTAGACTGCGATTCATGCATGCTCTTTCATATCTTTACATGTGCTTCATACTAAGAATATAGAAGTCATATATTGCAATCCCCTTCTCTTTTCATATAGAAATGTTGCTGATTGAAAAGATATCTAACCCGAGGCATCGGTGTGGGTGCTTTCACAATCTAGCTGCCAAGCAAATTAATTACTTGGAATTTTACTGCTAGGCATCAAAAACTTGAGCCACTTAGAGATTCTCCACCTAAATGGTGTCCACTTGAATCATGTGGGGACCGTCATGCGAGCATTAGGGGCACTATCATCTCTGAGGATCCTTTCTCTCCAATATAATACGGTAGAAGGAACAATTACCACTCAAGGTTAGCCAAACCCGTGAGTGAATGTATATTTATAATAATGCTCCGTTCGTTTAACGGAAAACAATTTTCAAGAAAATGTTTTGTAGATTTTCTAGCGTTCGAGTCATGGAAAATATATAAGTAAAGGAAAATATTTTCCTTCAATCAAAAAAGTACTTTCAAAAGTTGTGATAATAAGGAAATCATTTTACATTCTCTTTCTTTCACCTAGACCTATTTTTCTCTGTGCACTCTTTTTAGTTATTTTATTGTTTTTCTATATTCTTTTTTAAAAAAATCGAATTTTTAATTTTTAATTTCTTTCTTTTTCCCTTCTTCCTCAGTTGATTGTTGGTTATGACAACGGCCAGCAACCAACCACAAGAGAGGAACAAGCTCGCCAAAAGCCAAGGCCTCGTTGATCTAACGAGGTTCAAGGTCATCAGCCTCGAGCAATCTTGACCTCACCTATGACTGCTAATCGGCCGAACAAGAAGAAAAAAAAAAGGAAAAAGAAAAAATAATTAAAAAATCTTTTTTTAAAATAAAAATAAAATATTACTGAAAGGAGTGCACGGATGAAAATCAAATTAGATTTTCCATATTAAACAGTGAAAAATATTTTCTAGTTCATTTGCAGGTTTCAACCGAGCACTAGAAAATATTATCATTTTCCTATAAATGACTTCTCGAAAAACATTTTCTGGAAAAGTCATATTTTCCGTGAAAGGAATGGAGCCTAAGTTTTTATTAAAGAAATTTCAATCACTTACGATATCTCTATACCATTTCTTGATTATACTTGTGTAAGGAAATCTGATGTTCAATAATCTTTTGATTTCTGGGAAGATTTCTGTAACTTCAGTAAGTTGGAACAACTCGTCTTGGATGGTTCTTCATTGAACACAAGCATAGGAATCCTTTCCGGCCTTGGTCCGTTGACATCCCTTAGATTGTTCTCCTCATCCAGCACTAGTCTAAGTGGCAACCTATCATATGATAGTAAGTTCTAATCTCTTAGTGTAAAAGCTAGACATGAAATGGATCCTTGATGTACTTGAATGTCCTCTTTGCATGTACCGATATATCTCATTGTAGTTGAATTGACTTGTGATATCAATAACAGGCTTGTGTAACCTGGCGAAGCTAGAAGAGTTGGATCTTAGCTTTAACAAAATTACTGGCAGGCTACCTACATGTTGGCAAAACATGTCCTCTATTCGGATTCTAAGTCTTGAAGACAATGAATTTATAGATAGTGTTGTGTCATCTCCCCTCACTAGTCTTACATCTCTCGAATTTCTTTCCATTTCGAGTAACCATTTTGATATCCCCTCATCACTCAGCCCACTTGCAAACCATTCAAGACTTAAGGTGCTATTTCTTGATGACACCAAACTAACAATTGATACCAAAGTTGCATCTTTGATCCCAAGGCTCCAGTTGAAGGTTTTAAGTATGTAAAATAGTCCATCAACAGGATTCGAATTGACTTCTCTGGGCTTTCTCAATCATCAATATGACCTGAGAATTCTCAATCTATCCTCAAATGACATTCCGGGTCCCATTCCAGCTTGGTTGTTGGAAAACAACACCAAGTTGGAAAAGCTTTTTATGGCAAATAACTTATTTACGACACTTGAGGTTCCATCAATCACTCCTTTTAATCTTTCGAGCATGGACATATCCAACAACAGCATGAGAGGAGAGCTCACTATCGAATTTTGGGTAAATGTCCCAAATCTATTGAGCCTTAATCTATCAGCCAACAGATTGGAAGGGAATATTCCATCTGAACTGGGTAGTATAAAATCCCTACTTATCTTAGACCTGTCCAGCAACAATTTCTCAGTGGGGCTACCTATCCAGTTACTAGATAGTAAATTGCGTCACCTCAATGTAGCATATAACAAATTGCAAGGAGAAATTGTACTTTCCGACCACACCATGAACCCAGATTTGTCACATTTGCGGTTAGACCACAACTTGTTCACTGGAAGTCTCTCTTTTCTTTCATCACTCGTAGATTTGTGGGTATTGGATGTTAGCAACAACAATTTCACTGGCAAGCTTCCCAAATTGATTGTAAACATGTCATCGCTTACGGCCCTTGACTTGTCCAAAAATCAATTGGATGGCCTCATCCCTCAAGAACTCTGCAATCTTGGTGAGCTTGAGTATTTGGATTTGTCTGACAACAATCTCTCTGGTCCATTACCATCATTTTTTATCTCACAGTGGATGCGCCACATCCATCTGAGTAGGAACAAATTGAATGGTACACTCGTGCATGCACTCTCTAATAGCTCCCATTTGGTGACCTTGGATCTAAGTGAAAATGAGTTCTTCGGAAGCATACCCTATTGGCTAGGTAATCTCTCTCAATTGAGCATTCTTTCACTAAAAGGTAATAGCTTCTATGGAACATTTCCTGAGCAATTGTGCATATTGAAAAGCTTAAGTATGATAGATCTTTCTGAAAACAATCTATTTGGTCCATTACCTAGTTGCTTGGGACCCATGAATTTATCCAAAGATTACACCGATAAGGTAACTTCAGCACGGGACAACGGAATTGAAATGATAAAATGGCCTTCTTGGTCTTAAGTGAGGACACTTAAAAGCGATCATGGGTTCTACCATATAAAAATGAAAGAAGAATTTCAAGCTCCACATACTGTTGGGTTCACAACAAAAAGAAGGTTTGATTCTTATAAAGGCTACGCACTTCTTAAAATGGTGGGATTAGATCTTTCTTACAACCAGTTTAGAGGAGAGATCCCATCGGAGATAGCAATCTTACAAGAAATGCGTGGGCTGAACCTGTCACATAACAAGCTTACAGGACGTATACCAATGTCATTGTCGAGCCTCACGAAGATAGAGAGCATCGACCTTTCCTACAACAACTTGATTGGTTCTATTCCCGAAGAGCTTACTCAGTTGAATTCCTTGGCAGTCTTCAATGTGTCTTACAACGACTTGTCAGGAGCCATACCAAACAAATATCAATTTGGGGCATTCGATGAAAGCAGTTACTATGGAAACCATCTTCTGTGTGGACTGCCGTTGAGTAAGAAGTGCTCGACAACCATTAACATTAATTGCTCAGCAACAAAATCATGCGCGACAACTAAAGAAGATGGTTTCATAGACGAAGAGACATTCTATATCAGCTTTGGAGTGTCGTACACAACGGTTGGATTGGTAATTCCAGTTGTTCTGTTCATCAACCCCCAATGGCGACATGTATGGTTTCACTATGTGGAATTGGTTATCACCACATGTCAGAGCTTGTTCATCACATGCTACTATTTTGTGCAAGATGGTTTTCGAAAATTGTCTAGAGGCCAAACATTTTAGGTTTTCTCGCTCTACATTTCCAAGTAATGGCAGGATTGGATTTTTTTTCTTGTTGTTTGTTATTGTCGTTGATCAACATTGGCCTCAATGTGGGATCTATCAAGTCAGTGTAAGTTCTTACATTCACAACCGAATAAGGCCTTGTTCTACTTTCCTTGAAGACAATACATGGTGTGATCCTTCCCTTTTTCGAAAAGGTATTTTTACGTAATTGTTTGCTCATCTCTATTTGGTTAGGTGATCATACTACTAACGATAACAAACAACACGAGAAAAACACAGCTGTCTCTTCTCACCTTTTTTTTGTTTCTGTGGTAACAAATTTGCTTTCCTTTCCTAATAAACTGTTTGAGACATAAAACTCCTCTTGCTTGACAATACAGCACAAACAACTGAATGTTCTTCAAAGGCTTAGGCTCATGGCCAATCCGCAATTTGGTTAGGACATCGATTTCCGTCTAACTTTTATGAAGGTTTACTTGTTCTTAAGTGTCTCCTGAGATGGTTAAATTCACGGTCAAACTTACATGTTCATGACTACTTTCGTTGTTCCTGTGTTTGTGGAATGATGTTCTAACATTTTGCTAGGAGCTTAGCTCTAGCTTGGAAAAAGAAGTACTGCACTGAGGCATGCCCTGCTCAGTATGAAGGAGACCAAATTTATTGTCTTGATGTCTAGGCCAAATGCGAGCAAGAACCAACCCGGATCGAGGCCCAGATTGGTGCAAATGTATGAATTCTATTGTAAACATTCCATTCATACGAGAAGGTCAGCACTGCTGCCATTTTTACAAATTGGTAAAAAAAACTTACAGGTGGTATGTCAATCAAAGTAATAGAAACAACTATCAGATAATCATGAGCCTATACTCACGATCAAGAGAAAAAGAGAAGCCGGACTCCTTTTTTGTAGTAAGAAATTACTTCAACGCTTTCTGGCGGTTTCTACGAACATACAAAAAATGCAGCTTTGACAAGCAGTTTTGAGGACATTCATTCTGTTATAAGAACATTGGTCATGACAATATATATTAATAAAAAGTGATGGTAGAGATCCAAAAGTGGGCAAGACATGCAAAGTAGAATGTCCAGGCAATTATTCCCAGTTGATCTAGCATGCAGCACATGGTAGGTATGCTTAGTCATTCTAATATATAATTAATTTGTATTGAAAAATAATAATGGTGTTACCTTTGTAGGCTTAATCGTGTGCTGAATCATATTGGTGTATGCTTTTGGGCCCGGATTTGGGTCATCTATTACAATGGATGCATTCTATACTTTTGTGATGGTATGATGTGTCATGAATCTAATAAAAAATCTTTTACAGTCGGACTAATGCACCGGCTAACTCAGAAATACGTTGCGTGGTTACTATATTATTTAATAATATCACTGGCAGAATACACTGATCATTCCGATCCACAATTTGAATCACATATCCTTCTTATGGTAAATTTACCACTCGAAATAGTAAATTAAGGTTCAAAATATTTTGGTGTGGAGCTATTCATCAGATTTTCTTGAGGAAAGTCTATCATGTATAGTATTACCTCACCCAAAGTAAATACCAAGTAAGAATTGGTCCTTCACCTATATATCTAGCATAATAGACCATCCGGTGCACATCTAACTAATAATGAGTAATATTCCGACACAATGATCAAACAAGCCTACTTTCACGATATTACATTTTAGACAAGGAACAATTTTAGTTATGATTGACATTCCTTGTTTAAGAGTTGTCTTTGTTTCTGAAACCTTGGTTAGCATCGTGTAATATATTCCGATTTTTAAACTCAATCGCAACGGGGCATCACGTCAATTCAGTAGCAAGTTATGGCATTCTAATGGGAAAGGACTAGGTGGCACCACTTTTTTTAAGTATATGCAACCAACTATTGATCTGAACAGTTGGTAAACTCTTCTACAAAATGACATCCCTCACAATACATCTCAATTCCCACATTATGCATGCTAAAGATTAAGAAGCATTGAAGCTTGGTACTGGATAAGGCCAAAAATGCTTAGATTATCATAAGTAACCAAAGAGCGCCAGTAACGGCCCTCACCCATAGCAAGAACTTCCAATCTATCTTCATACTTTTGCCTCCTTATAAGTTACTTTGCATTTGAGTGAAGCATCAAGCCCATCATCACAGCCCTGGAGAAAACCCAAAAAAATTTTTAGATGCCAATTTAAAACAATAGCAGCTAAACAGCAGATTGTGAGAAAAGACTGCTTGAGAAAGGATTTCTTAAAAACAAATTAGTCTACTGCCAAACCTCTGATCAGTTTCAGATCCCATATTTACTTTCTTTCCACTCTGATCTTCAAGTTCTATGTTGAAGTCTTCCAGTGGCAATTACCCATCTGCATGTCTCTTAGCCAGTGCAGTGACAGCTGCTCTGTATTTAGAAGGACATACACATTTAATCATATGATTGGATGTGCACATACACACACAGTAGCCAAAAAGACTACTGTCTCTGAAAACACAAACACACTGGCCAATATCATCAAGAAAAAAATACAGTAAAGTGTGCCACAAGAACTGATAAGCATGTCCATATAAATGAACATCTGTAGGTATGTACATCCAGATTGCCAGGCTCATCAGTGCTTCTGGCCAAGCATAGAAATTTTATGACATAATTAAAAACATGTCACTCTATCAAGACATGTTCAGGGAAGTCTTTTGAATAATAATAATAAAGCGCCCTGCTCAGAGCTGAATGCCTCTTTAAGTATCAAGATGCACTGCCTTATGAATTAAGTAACGTATGCCACCCTAAAAGTGTTGTTTGTCCCACGACTATACGCGAAGGTTGCTAAAAAGGGGTGAAAACAAAACCAAATATGCATGCGAATAAAGGATTGATTTGGTGGTGGCTGCTAAGAGTTAAAGTGAGCATGGAATGAGGAGAAAGCATCTTCCAATGCATCAAAGCTGATTAAAAAATTTCTGCATTAAAGGAACCCCAAAAGCTTCAGACCGAGCATTATTAATCAAGGAAGACATCTCTAGAACTTGGACACGCTCATCCTAAGACCATAAATTGCGTTGCTATTTGACTCAGACCTGTTCTAGAAAGCCGAGGCATTTCGTATTCCTTCACCTATAACGAGAACGCAAACCTCACCGGCATCAGCAGAAGAGAAAGGGAGATTTAATTGATACACCGAATGTCGACAATTCTTAGCCCCATCAAATATGAACCCACTTTAATCACTCCAAGCACGATTTATCCAAACCATCAACCCATTAACAAAGAGAAGGGGAAGAATAATAGAGACAGAGAGTAGCAGACTTTCCGGAGAGGCGAGCTGCCATTCTCCACATTATATTTCACATGGCCAGTCCAACGAGGTGTATGATCCAATTACAAATGCCCAACTTCTCAGAAAATTCAGCAAAACTAACGTAGTGCTCACAACGTACATAATAGGAACCAAGAAACAGAAAACAAAGAGACAAGTTCTCGATTAATTCACCATAAAAACGACGCAACGAATCCAATAAGCGAGGAAAGTCAACAACTTTGCTCGACCAATCAATTCGTACACCTATCCGCTGCCGGGAACTGGCGACCCAATCAAATTTAAGCGAAAAGATAAACGATCGCACACTCGCGCACACACTGGAACGAGTACCCAAAAACACACGCACAAACAGAAACACTGAGAAATTGAAAGATGGAGACTTTTATAGCGTGGGAGTTGGGATCGAGGGAGAAAGGCGTCGCCTTTGCTTGATGAGCAAGATTGCAAAGCCGGGGTCGTTCTTCTTCTTTTTTCTTCTGCTTTCAGCTTGAGTTTGGCACTTAAAGATGGGACTAGCATTTATTTTGATTGTATTTGTCTTTGGTGTTGTCCCCGGATGAGGGAATATATGTAGATAAAAATGACAATTCAATCATTCGATCGGAAGCATATGTCTCTTAGAGATTGTCATGTGAATTCAGTTCTCGATTTTAAAGTAGAATCCTTTCGAAACAATAGACATGGTGGAGATGAGTTTCTAACCTGGAAAAGTCGAGAAATTCATCCACGTCGTAATCACTACATTGATTGTCCATATGGTATTTTTTTTAAAATAATATTATTATTAATTAAACTAAGGCCTGGTTCCTTAATTAACATAGAGTAGGTTTAAAATCTTTTATAGGAATCTACGCACCTTAAAACACCTTAAAACATATCATCTTCATGAAGCCATAATGAAGGCTCGTTGAGATATAAAGTTTGGCTTCAGAATAAGATTGTTTTCCTTCTATGATTAGTCAAAAAGTTGCTAACTAACTTCTCCAATTTACTAGAGCCATAACTCAGTTCACACGCTCTTCAAACTCCGATTGACAACCGTGCTTAATCAGTGGTCTTCTGGCGACGGATATAAACTAAGACAAATTTTTGGCTCGAAGAACAAGGGTAAAAGGGGACAATGGCGTAAGTGCCTCTTCTGAACATTATTATAGGGAATCCACACCTATTATGATCCTAATTGTAAGGTACGGGGACTTGAATCATGGTGTGAGATTTTGATGTGGGGTTTATATGGTGTTTAGCTCTTTCACGCTTTTGGGGTGTGGCTTAACTAAGATCCTGTAACATAGCCCTGCCATAGAACGTTCACCTTTGAATCTGTTGAGTCTAACGTTGAATTATCCCTGTTAAATCACCATGCTCCTGAGCTGCAGACTGACTTCCGGACAGGACATTCTAAGATAGGACGACCCATCAAATGTGATTGATCTTTTTCGCCGTTACCTAGCTGCAAGGGTTCAATGAATTACTCACAGAGAATTCCCATGCGAGGTAAACGCGACATTGATCTTTGGGGTTGAAGTTGAATAATTGGGTTCTCCCTGTTATATCCTATACAACGATAGACGAAGACAAGTTGAAAGTTCCAATGAGTGACTGAGTCCCAATGGAAAGAAGGTTTGATTTTTTATAGAGTGATGCACTTCCTAAAATGATAAATCGTATTTTTCTTGCAACCAGTTCAGCGCAAGATCTCGCCTGTGGTTGGAATTTCACAGGACATGCTTGTAACAAACCAGTCAAGCCTCACAGAGATAGCATTGTTCAGTTGATTGGTTCCTACCCTGAAGTGTTTACTTAGTTGAACTTCCTGGCAGACCTCAATATACCAAACAATCGTCTGTGCCCGAGTCACACCAAGTAATTAGTTTGGACATTTGATGGAAGCAGTTACCGTGGAAACTGGTTGCCCAAGTAATAACTGCTCGAAAATGCAGAAAGGTAACTGTTCAACTACCATATCATGCACAGGACGATTACCAACTCTTACGAGTGTTTCATCACATTCTACTACTTTGTACAAGACAATTTTTTTAATACTGTCACCAATTTAGGAGATAATTAGAGACTGTAACTCTGCCTTCGTTTGTGATGGAGGATCTGGGGTTTTTTCTATTATCTGCCTATTGTCATTAATCAATATATGTCACGCCCCGAACCTCTGAGTGCGTGATCATCTCACAACGGTTGATAAATTGCGACGTCTCAGGACATGTAGTTGACCCATCCTTTCTATCTTTTGATTAAACGCAAGCGGAAGCATTTTATAAACACCCAATCAACCAACAAAAAGGGATAGTGTCAACATCACAACAAACATTTCCAAAAGCATTACTTATATTTAGAAACTTATTAACCCTAGGAAATTTAATATTACAAGTCTTTCCTATAATGACGACTTTCTATTGCTCTTCAACAAAAACTAGTAGGGGTTAGGGTTAGCCTAAATTTCACTAACGCCAGGCCAATCCCTCGTCTCCAAATGGACCTCGAACTGATCGTGACGATTCCTCACAAGCCTGAAAATATTTAAACAACAACAGTGAGATAAAAATCTCAACGAGTTAACAGTTTAAGCCTCAATTAGGATGCTAATTCGTCTCGGAAGCAATCTAAACATGCAACGATATACAATCTTATCTCACCTTGGCACACCCCTATACATTAGTAAATCACATATACCAATATTAATGCAACAAGCATAACCATAATTATAACACGTTCCACAATATCCAAGTGCACTACCAAACACACGTGTTCAATTTTAACGACCTCTAGAGTTACGGCCAACACAAGAGTTGACGGTCTTTTGAGGGCATTGTCCCATCCCATCAGGTATAGTATCATTTAAAACTCTGCCTAGACAGCATTCCCTAAGGAGCATCAATCCGGCTTCAACCGCGACTTGGCATCCGAACCCTCGCCAGGCATCCGATAAATTTTGGGCATCGCCCCCAAACTTCTGTTGAGTGACAGGTTCGATTAAGTGACCATTCAAGCACGCCAACACTAAAGCAAATTTTATTTGCCATTAATTAATCTAGTACAAAAGAGTTCGTGTTCAAATTACAAATTTTGGCAAATTTTCACATTTAAAATTTCAATAAAATATTCACACGTGGTTACGTACTAAAAATCAACCTACCAAATTTTGTAGACTTTCACTTTAAAACCCATTGCCCCATTTAACATGTAAAACACGACGTCCAAATCCGACACCTCAAAATATGCATTTTTCTTGCCAAATAAACCTTCTTTGAAAATAAAGCAATTAAAGCCTGTAATTAAGCAATAAATAACATGGCATAATAAGCTCAAACAATCATAATTATGCATAAATCCATCCAGAAAATCAAGCATAAAATTCTACTTAATGACTAATCGGTCATTAATTTGCACTAATTGTGATTATTTAAGATGATTCGATTAATTAGGCTAAATACGATTAATTATGCTAATTGCGATTAATTAAATTAATCATGCTTAATTAAGCTAATCATGATTAATTAAACTAACTACGATTAATTAAGACTAACCGTCATTGATTTATCTAACTGTAATTAATTAAACTAACCGCACTTAACTTTAATCTAAACCATCCTTAACCATAATTAAGGCTAAACCATAATTATTTATCACTAACCACCATTAGTCTAAACTAAACATATCCCTAAACTCAATTAACTACTTAATCAAGGATTAGGAGTTAACTCACGGTTTTCTGATGATGGCGGTGCGACAGCGGCGTGACGGTAGTGCAATAGCAGCGCCACGGCGTCTAGAATATGGCGTTCCCAGCTTGAATGGAGACTCAACGACAGCGGCAGTACCACTTGAGGCTCCTGGCCACCAAGCGTGGGGGAGGGTGTTTAGTAGTGGTGATGATGGGCGAGCAGCGACGCGAGAGATGGCAACCAACGACGACACGGGCGACAGTGAAGGTGGCTTGAGTGGCGGCGTCGAAGAATGGTGACCAAGGGGCGGCAACTAGCGGCTCGAGTGGGCGGTGGAACTAGGGATGCTCGGCAGTGGTTCTTGGCGAAGGGACAGTGCAATTGGACGGTGAAGCAAGTGGCGGCAAGGGCGGCTATGGGCGGCAGTGAGGACGAGCAAGGAATGGCGTGGCTTGCGGTGGCTTGGGGAAAGGAAATGAAGAAGGAAGAAGATAGGGATGAAAGCAAAGAGGAGAAGCGGAGGGGTAAAAATGGGATGGAGAGAAGAGAGAGAAGGAGAGAGAGAGGTATAGATATTTCTTACGATTTCCTCAAAATTTTCATCTTTACACAACCAACAAAAATCTCTTAAAATACTCTCCCCCTCTCCTTTATTTTTTTGTTATTTAGTCCATAAATGAAAGGGCATTTTGGACATTTCACATACTTTTTATCCAAACTTTCTAATTTTACCCTTGGGCCCATTTGCTTGAATGGGCTTGGTAGACTTGGCTTGGCCCACTTTGGTCTCTTGGCCGAAATCCACATGGGCGTGAGGCCCAACGGCCCGGCTTCTCTTTCCAGCGTCCAATTCTCAATTGATTAACCATTTTCCGAAAATTCTCAACTTGTCAACAATTTGCAGATAAATGAGGTGACGTCTAAATAGATTAATCTTAAAACCCTTGAAGTTCGAAACCCGAAATAGTATTAAATTTCACTGTTAAAATTGATTAATTGCAACTTTATTATGACCTAAACTATCATGTGGCTTTTAGAGTTTTCGCACGTTTGACTCATGGTTGACAATTTTCAATCCACATTTGTGCCTCTTCGAATCGTGGACAAACCTTAGTTGTCTTGTAATCACAATGGTTCAATTATGTATTATGAATACAAAATCAATAGAAAATCGATTTAACATCGTTTGATGCAAGTATCATAATCGTGCGAAACCACCCACGATTTGACTACGTGCTTCTATCGAATCAATTTATATTTATTCGCTAATTGACTCATAATGGCAACGGCATAATATTGACCCTTGTCGATTCTTATGGTCGAGTAGTCGATCCTTGATTAAATTCTCTAGTCTATCACGTTTTAACCCTTTATAGCCTCACCCAATAAATTAGTTAATTCATGAGTGATCAGTTCAGAGTAAATTAACTATCAATACATTGATAAAATAACAATTTCATATATTTAGAAATGGCCAAATTTCGGGATATCACAATATAAGTCTCTGGGAGAACCTACCGGTTCAATGTACTCATCTCAAGGAGTAGCACAACAAAGCTCATTACTCTAATGAATGGATAGGTTTCTAATGATGAGAACATTATATCCAGCAGACGTCGGCACACCTCCTCTTACCACTCTTTTTTTCCATCGAGCACATTTCCATTTCTAGTAAATTTCCATCTCCTTAGACAACCGAGTCCATTTACGAACCATTTTAGACTTGAAATTCCTCGAGAAAATTGTCCAAAAAGTCTTAAACCTATTGCATTTTTGTTAATTCAGTTCTAAACTTTTCAATCTTGCTGATTGAGTCCTAAACATTTTGTCAGTTTGCCAATTAAGTCCATCTGGCCAATTTTGGCTGAAAAATGCTGATGTGGACACCGGCGGTTCCACATAGGACTTCCAGTGCCGACGTGGACAATTTTTAAAAATATTTTAAAATTTTTTTATTTTTTTTATTTTTTGATTTTTTATATTTTCTATTTTTTTCCGTTTTTTTTTTTCCTTTTTGGCTTTTTCCTTGCCTTTTCTGGTGGCCGGCCACCGGCCATAGGCCACAGCCCGCCGGCTAGCCTCGCCGGCCACAGGCGAGGCCCGGCCGGGCGACGGTGATGCCGGGCGAGGCCAATTTTTAAAAATGTTTTAATTTTTTTAAAAAAAATTATTTTTTTATTTTTTTATTTTTTATATTTTCTGTTTTTTTTTTCCGTTTTTTTTTCCTTTTTGGCTTTTTCCTTGCCTTTTCCAGTGGCTGGCCACCGGCCACAGCCCGCCGGCTAGCCTCGCCGGCCACAGGCGAGGCCCGGCCGGGCAACGGTGATGCCGGGCGAGACCGCCCTAGCCCCGGCGAGGGCCGGCCTCGCCAGTCGGGGGTCGCCCTCGCCCAGGCGAGTGTCGGCCTCACCCTTGGCTAGGCGGGCGACAGCTGGCCACCAGCAACAGGCCGACGCCCGGCTGGCCAGGGGCGAGGGCCGACCTCGCCAAATCTGGTCTGGGCGAGCGTCGCCCGGCCGGGCCTCTTCTATGGCGGGCGAGGCCAGCTGGCGGGCTGTGGCTGGCCACCGGAAATGGCCAAGGAAAAAGCCAAAAAGGAAAAAAATTAAAAATTTAAAAAAAAAATCAAAAAAATTTAAGAATTATTAAAAATTGTCCAAATCAACGCCGGCAGTCTTACGTGACACCGCCGGTGTCTACGTCAATATTTTCCGGCCAAAATTGGCCGGATGGACTCAATTGACAAACTAACAAAAGGTTTAGGACTCAATTGGCAAGATTGAAAGTTTATGACTAAATTGGCAAAACTGTAATAGGTTTAGAACTTTTTTGACAATTTTCCCGAAATTCCTCCAGCCTGACAATGTGGTATTAACAACTGACTTCAGAAATGGATCTTATAATCGTAGGTTCCGTTGATTTTTGTTTTTTATGAAAAGGCAAAGTTCTGCTAGTTTATCACCTTGTGCATTTAGTGGAATAGTATACAACTTACAGTTCTTTTAGCTCTCTTGAAAACCAGTACAATACGAGAGTCAGTTTATCTCCAACTAATGGCATTTGCTGCAAAACCTGCAAGACCGTAAAGCTTCACCTTCCACTCCATTGCAACTTTCGTCAACAAGTGAGATTAAATGGAGCACCTACACATGTCTGTGCAAGTCTTTTAGGGGAGTTCGTCAGCCGAGTCAAGCGACCTAAAAGGAAAAACCTCTCTTCACTACATGCCATCGAATGGGGTTTTCGCAAAGGGAAAATATCAAATAGAGAACCGAAGTGATCTCATTTTTCTTAAAAGATTACCTAAAGTGGAGTATGTATCAAATAAGGATCCAAAGTAGTCATTTAGAGCGCGTCTGGCAACTGGTCAAACAGTGAAAATTTATATTCTTTTGTTCCCGATAGTATATTTGGGACAGAAATCTATTTGGTAAAATTTTTAATTTTGAAAATAAATTTTTATTTTTTTGTTCCCGGAAATAAATTTGGAGCATAATCGAGAAGAAAAAAAAAGTTGATTCTTTATTTACGAAAACAATTCCAGAATTAAGCCAACCTAATTTTTCTTTTTTCTCTTCTTTCTTCTTGTTCTTCTTCTCTCTCTTCTTCTTATTCAACCGCGGCTGCTATCGCCGCCAACGACCAATTGGGCAAGGTCCAACAAGGTCGCTAGAGGCTTGCCTAGCCAAGGCAAGGTCTAGCAAGGTCGCCTGGCTAGGGCAAGGTCTAGCGAGGTCGCCGGTGGCTAGGTGGGCCTCGCCCAAGTCTCCCCCAGCCACCGATGAGGCTCGGCCCAACCATGGCTAGGCAAGGCTCACCTCACCCAGATCTGGCAAGGCCGAACTCACCCAATTGCCGGCGGAGCTCGGCCCTCATTTGGCTAGTCGCGAATCATTCCAAGGCTGATGACTGGCAAACCTTGAAGAAGAAGAAGAAGAGAAAGAAAAAAAAAAGTAATAAAATTATTTTTTTAAAATGAAAAACAAATGATTTGGATTAGAATTTTTTTTCAAAATGGTACTAAACGCAATTTTATTCAGGAAATAAAAAATTTTGATAGTTACCAAACGGCTTAAAATACTTAAGAATTGTTCCCGGTAATAGAATCGAAAAGAATCATTTCTAATCAAAAATTGTTCCCGGAAATAAAATGGTTATCAAACGCACCCTTAGTCTCAAAATAAGACTTGCCTCATCGGCCAACAAACTGATGCATCTTCGATATGTATTATGATGACTTGGTCAAGGGTATTTTTGTCCAAAAATATTCTCTTTTTTTTTTTCTATTTAACCTGTTCATCTTCTCCACATCCAAGTAAACCTTAGGTATCTTGCTAGTTAAATAATTGCTGACGAAAACAAGCCTCTTTAGCCCCACCACCTCCGGCAGCAACAGGTGAGGGCTGAAGGGAGGTGAGGTTGCCAAGCTCCAACAAAAGGGTCCCGGTGAGGTTGTTGGTGGTGAGCGTGAGGTTGACGAGGTCGCAGAGAAGGTCGATTTCGAGTAGGATGTAGCCTAAGAGGCCAACAGAAGTGATGTTGAGAGAGACGACCCGTGAGCCGGTGTTGCTCGTGACTCCAGTGAAGGAGCAATGCAGAAAGAGCCGCGGCGACGAGGAAGAGGAGGAGGAGTCAACCCAATTGCGAAGGACGGTAGAGGAAGGCCTAACCATGGTGGTTTTGTGCTTCAAGAGCACGTACAAGTCGCTCCATGCAAGGGAAGCCGAGACGAAGAGGAGGAGGAGGAAGAAGAAGACGCCATTGCAAGGCAATTTCATCTTCGGCAAGTTTGATGAGGCCAGCAAGGGCTCGCCAATCTCACTGGCCATTGGTAAGGGCAGGCGAGGCCACCCTCGCCAGATTTGGCCAAGGTCGGCCTCGCCCTTGGCCAGTGAGGGCTCAACGACCCTTGCCCATTGCTAGCGATGGGCGTCAAGTCCTCGCTGGCCTTAGGCAAGGTTAACCCTCCCCAAATCTGGCGAGGGTAGCCTTGTTGATCCCGTGACCTTGCCAGCCCTTCCCCACTTCTGATGTTCTTGAATTGGGCAATGCCTATCTTCAAAATTGACGAAGAAGACATGAATAGGGACAACCATGGGTGAATCAAGAAGAAGATGAACAAGAGAAGGAAAACGAAAAGAGCATATTTTTTGGACAAGAATACACCTAACCAAGTCATCGGAAAACGCATCAAAGATGCATCAATTCACTAGCCAACAAGTCAGGTCCTTCTCAAGCCATTCTCAAATAATCGAAAAGCAGTAAATGCCCGATTTAGATTTTTATGCAATAAAAATATTTCATAACTCATAATAAATCACTTTCGAACATGAAGTTGTAAATTGGAAGAAAAGATAGCATCTCTCATCCCATAACACCTACAATCAAATGGTAAAGATTACTTAAACTGTCAAACTCTCATTTTGAGATCCATAGCTGTGGTGCGAAAGCGCACTCTCTTTTCCCTCTCTTTCCTTTTTTTTCCCGCTTTGCTCCCTTTCTTCTTTTTCTTTCCCGAGAGCTCTCTCTCTTTTAAAAGAGCCAAGCGTCCCTTTTTTTCTTCTTTTGTTGACTTTTGAACTTTCCTTTTCTTTTCTCTGTTTTTTTCTTCCTTTTCCCTCCTTTCGAATTTTCAAACCCATATTTTACAAATTTAACTCTTGAGAATCCGAGAACTTGTAAAGGCCTTGTCAGTCTTGGTTTCTCAGCCCGTTTACCGACTAAAGGGCACCATTTGAAGTACCGAAAATCATCGACCAAAATAAAAAATAAAATAAAATAAAAACTAAAAATCCTTGCAATAATTTCAGTTTTGTTACCTTTTGTTGGTCAACCTTAACATGGCACTCCCGAAGGGTTCTAGCAAAGGGTTTTAGCTTATACCGGAAGCATCCAGTGAAGTTCAGGTATCTTATTAATTGTAACAACTAAGTCCAATGAGAGGGGGAAATGATTATGAGGCAAGAAACTCCGGATGAAAAGCAACTCGAGAGGCAAGTTTCTAGAATGACAAATGAGGCAAGAATGAATCAAATTAGGCACCAAACGAGAGAAAAGCATTGATGGATCATCTTTTAATTTAACGGCAATGTTTGACGGAGGAACTACAATGTTAAGAGTGCTCAGGTAGGTGACCTCTTGGAAAAATGCATACATGTATGCCAAAGGACAAAAGGCAAGATTGGCCACTCAGGTGAGAAGGCCAAAAGAGGTTCTCGGCAAATTTCAATATTGGCAAAGAGGGCATGAATGAATAAAATTGCACACCGTATAAAGGGAAAGAGTTTCTAAATTGTGTATGTTGAACAGAAATTTAATTCATAAGAAATATCTTTTGACCTAATAGCATTGATGACCTTTTATAAAAGTTTTCAGGCCAAAAGATAAATTGTAAATCTTAGCTTGAGACAGCACCAAAGCAAACGGTACCTTGAGTGAATCAAATCCAAGGGTCAGATTAATTGATTTAAAATGGAACCAAAGCAAGAACTTTGTAAGAAAAGAGAGCAAAACATATGACGAAGAAACTTCATGGTACAAGCCAAAAATGAGTTAGGTATGGGTTAATTTAGTAATTTCCTAATCCTAGACCTAAATTTTAATATTCTTGTTCAAAGTCGCGCTCTCGTTGACTCGAGAAAGTCTACTGCAGGAAGCAAAAAAACAATTGATCTCCTGCATTTCTCCCGATTACCCAGAAAGAAAAGGAGAAAAATAAATTGACCTGTTGACTTCGTACTGCTTAAGAGTCTCTTTTCCCCTCCCTCCAAACCCAAGAACTCAATTTTGCAGATGGCAGGTAGAAACATTTGGGGGTTGAAGCAGAACTTTGAAGCTATCTTCAGAAGATGTGCCTCAACCTCATCACAAGTGCATGGGCATTGCAAAGCCTCCCTGCTGAAGAAATTGAATGCCAAGATTCCTGAAGAGAGCGGCAATGTCTGCATCTACAGAGTCCCCGCGAAACTGCGTCAAGTAGAAGCAAAGGCATATGATCCGAGCATTGTATCGATCGGCCCTTATCATCGTGGAGATCAACACTTGAAAGAAATGGAGGAGGTAAAGCAAAAATTCTTCCAGAGTTTTCTCAAGTCAAGACAAGAAGGTGTAGTCGAACTAGACAGAGTGATTGCGGCAATGGAGAAACTAGAGCTGGAGGCTAGGAGTTGCTACGCGGACGATGTTAAGCTGAGCAGAGATGAGTTCGTTGAGATGATGACCATCGATGGCTGCTTCGTCTTGCAGCTCCTGAGGGAGGTCGGCGGCTGTTCTTCTTCTTCGTCCCTCATTCAAAGGTGGATGTTGCCAACACTGCGCCGCGATTTAATCAAGCTCGAAAACCAGCTCCCGATGATAGTTCTACGCGAATTACTCTATGCCAACTCTCAATGTGAAGACTCGATTCCTTCCCTACAGGACTTTGCTTTGAAGTTCTTCAATCCGTTATTGCAGAGGGACTCGCATACGAATGCTGCTGGTGCCACCGTTATGAATGAGGCCTGTCACTTTCTTGATCTATTCCGATCCAGCATTCTCCCCGAGATACAGGATCAGGACCGGAAAAGGCAAGTGCACATGATCCGATCTGTAACTGAGTTGAGGGAAGCAGGAGTGGTCCTCGAGAAATCGCAAAATGACAGGGCATTAGACGTCCGATCAGAGGGAAGGGTCCTGAAGATTCCGCCACTCCACATCGACGACCACAGAGGCACCTTGTTCCGCAACATGGTGGCCTTCGAGCAATGCCACAAGAAATGCAAACCCGACGCGACCACATATCTGTTCTTCTTTGATGGGCTCGTGAACTCGGCAGACGATGTGGAGATCCTCCATTACAAAGGCATAGTCCACCACTCCCTCGGAAGTAACAAGGAGGCAGCGAATCTGGTGAACAAGCTGTGCAGAGAAGTGGATTGGGACGGTGAAGAGTCATATCTGCACAAAGTGGTGTGCGACGACATCGATGTCTACTTCGTGAGCAGGTACGCGAAACTCAGAGCACGCCTTGTTCATTACTACTTCAGCAACTGGGTGGTCGGGATCTCGACTGTGGCGGGATTGTTCATGCTCTATCTGACGCTAATCCAAACGGGTTGTGGAGTCGCCGACGCAAGGAAAGCTCTGCAGGAGAATAGCTTCTGGTCATACATAAGTGATTCCTTTATTCTGCTCTTCCCTCGGCCCTCCAGGCCAATTGTTCATAAGGACTCGAACAAGGGATGAAGTTCTGAGGATATGCAGTTAGTTTTCGAAAACAAATTTGCAAGCTCTTCTGAATGTACCGTGGGTGTGATGCCGCATTTCTTAAAGTCTTGTTCCTTCGCTTCATGATGAGTTATGACGAGTTACCAATGATCTTTCTTCATAATTCTAATGTGATGCAGGATCACTTGTAAGAGATTTGAAAAATCACTCGAAATGCCTCAGGTTCCATCCGCTCTATAGGCAGCTAATTAAGTTCCTGCTTGTCGAATTAAATTAAGACAGCTATTGTATGTAAAGATCTTTAACCAGCTTAAAGTTAGGATCAAGAACTTCGGTACTATTTCAAGATGAAAAGTGCCACATCTACCAACAATATGCACATCGGACCCCGAGAAAATAACTCGGTTGCAATGGTCCAAAACCAACTCTAAGCAGCTTTCATTGGTCTACGCTTTTCTCTATGCAACAACACGAACTACCATGGGTATATCATTCATTTATATGTCCAGGAAATGCTTGAGACAGAATTACAAGAATATGTTGATGACATCTACAATCAAGTCAATAATTCTCAAGAAAGAAAACATTCTCGCGACATGTTGCAAGACAACGGTCAGATGCAGCATTAAACTATAAACCAAAGATCTAAACAAACTCGAATTTAGATCAATATATGTGGCACAGGAATTCACAGAACCAAAAAGTGTGCAGAAGCGGGTTCAGGTGACCGAATGATCTATTATTCAGACAACTTGGTAGTTCTCGGGGGTCAAATGCGTTCTCTGAGAAAACTTGGGAGGCGGTCCACCTCTCAGAGGCAAGCTATTCACAACCTGAGGAGATAAGAAAAGATTAAGTTCATATCAGTCCATAAGAACAAAATGAACTAAAAGCAAGAGGAGAAGAAAAACCAACTAGAAAACTCCTCGTTTCAGAAGAAACAAAACTATTACAACAAACCCTTAAGTCACTGAATGTGCTAGTAGCTGAGAACTGGACAGATATGGGGAAAAATGCAGAAGAATATGCCGGAGGAACAACAAACTCCATTGAGCCACTGCGGACAGTTCAAGAGTGTTTAGTGAAAGGTCAAATGACGTGCATAGAAATAGAAGAAAGCTATAGAGCAGAAAATTATGCCGCACCTGAGGTTTGAATTGTCAATAACAAAGGTACTGCGCCTACTGACAACTAGCAATTTCATCATTGATTGGGCTACTGAAGGTCAAGTATGAATATAGTACAAAATGAGAAGTAAATAAGGAGCCAAGCTTTAAAAACTGTGCGTCAGGCCAAGGGTCCCCCAATATTTTTCCACAACTTTGAGGACTTACTTGCTGCAAGCGCTAGCTGGACGTGTATGTTCTCGTTCTTACTTCTGCAATATTATCTATGCTATGCAAGGATATTTAGAAAGAACGTAAATAGTTCGGAAAATCACCTCCACTCGCCATCAATCTGCCTCACATTCGGGGCTTCTGTAAGAGCTGGAAGTGGTACGGAAATCACGACATTTCTCAGATCAAACATTGATGAAGACTCATCAGTACTTTGCATTCTCCACTTCGGAAGACCTAAACCTGCAGCGTCACCAGCTTGACCAGTTGGAAAAGGCCGGTTTGGATCTTCCAGGCTTAGAATGCTCTCACTGTTGAATAACTCCTCGTTGATGTTAGGATGTGCCTTGAAAAGGCTGCCTGGATTACCCCGGGTTTTAATCTGAAAAGTATGAAAAAGCTCATAATAGGCAAAGAGGCCGTAAACACCTGGAACAGTGTACATCACATGTTAAATAGCATTTTGCGGAAATTTCACATATATGCATCAGAGCTTAATTGCCCAATGCACTCTATGAAAGAGAGTCCACGGAAGAAAAAAGGTGCTCAAGACGTGTCATTATGTCACAGCCATTGGTCATGCACACATGGGTTTATTTGTATTAAATGAGGCCATTACACACAGCATGAGTGATGAAATTTTACTTTCCTTCTTTCTGAGTAAGACTGTATTTCATAACCTAAAAGATGCAGCCTGCTATTCATCAACAATGACATAAATCAAAAGACACCAATTCTTTAGCCAGTTCACCACGAGTTGGGACTCATCAAAGATACCAGTTTAAGAACAACAAAATGTTATGAGATAACTATGAAGTGAATGCCATCTTTAATTATGTGCAACTAAAAGTGGACTGGTCAACTCACCTGACTTGTGACATACATCCACAGTGAAATGCTTCCCACTAAATCCAGAAAATGAATGACTGGTGACATTACCAAATTTGGCATGTCATTTTTAATGAATGACCTAGCTGTACTTGGAAAGTGCTTCTCGTGGAATATCTGCTTCTGCTTATACAGGCATCAAAAAGATGAGGGAAGGGGAGAGTATCTGAACCTGGGTAAGCCCATCCTCTCGGTTTAGAATTTGAAGTGACAATGTTCCCTGGAGATCAAAATTGCTCATTCCACCATCACGTTTGAGTGTCACGTTGATTTTCTCCTCAACAGTCAAAAGTGATGGGATCAGTGAGTGGAGCAGCAGCCAATTTAGATGCAGCAGCTTTTGGCTGCACATCTTCCAGAATTACTTCACCTTCTGCCTTCAAGCTTTCCAAGAACTGATTTGTCCGTTGGGTCTTACCAAGCTGCATACCCAGACCTTTGGAAGGAGCACTGAGATGAAGGTGGACGACCTATAAAAATATAGTCAGGACAAAGGCAGGGTCGTGTAGAATACTACCTACCAGAAATATTGGAATTAATCCAAGCATCATGCGAACATGACAATTTTCTAGTTGAGGGATATTGAATGATAAACATACTAAATGAATGTAAGTTTAGAAAATTGAGTCTAGAGATTGATGGTAACTAGACTTGCTGGTTCCTCCTGCATAATGAATTTGCACTGACACAACGTTTTTTTCCGCTATGAACTTAGGTAATTGATCATTCAAACTGCTTTGACGTCATGTACCATGTATTCCTCTTATATCTTTTCAAACTTTCCATAATTGTGAAATTACAAATATGTGCAATTCGATTGATTTTGCTTGTATAATGTTACTTATAGACGGTTACAATTTCCAAGTGAACTATGATTGCGATTATTGTACAGAATTAATTCCAACAAGAAATTGATCAAACACACAAATTAGACTACAGATTGGCAGTTAAAACCATAAAACTAGTTATCTAAAACCGGTTCCTTCTTCTAATAAATAACGCCATCGAAAGTTTCCAAGCATATCTAGGCGAGAAACCTCTGAACATTTTGTGAAAAAACCGGTAAACACTAAATCAAGTGGGAGGAACTTTTGTGAGCAACGGAAATTTGACTGCACCAAGTCATAGCAAATACTGTTACATAACTGTGTGGGGATGATCCAAAAGTTATCAACAAATACCCTTTCCACTTAAAGGCTTGAGAGAAGCTAACACGATTCAAAGTAGTAGCGACCCACGAGACTTAACCAAATGACGATTACTACCAGAGCGCATGTGAAGAGCCACTAACCTTTAGGCTTAGCAGAAAAGGAATCAGCATCCGTGCTCAATCCAAATCCAGACCCACTTCCAAAGCCACTTCCACCGCTGGAAATGCTCATCTCACTAAAGCTACTCTCGAGTCTTCCAGACCCCATTCCCAGAGACCCTTAAACCCTCCTTCGTCACCTCTGGACTTCTCGATCTGCACAACATTGAATCATTTGTCTTGAAGATGGTTAACAACACAGGATAGTCATGGAAGGAAAAAGCAGGAGTCTTCTAAGGTCCCCAGAATGTACCTTGCTTTTGTCAATCTCACTAGCTTTACGCTTCATAACGTCCTTAGTTTCATTGATCTTACTTTGCCTTACTAGCTTGTGCAGCTTTTCTTTGTGACTTTCCATCTCACAGTATTGCTTGACCTGCGCAACGGTGACATTTTCCTTGAGAGATAACTTCATCAAAGGTAATCAGCTCAAAGGCTGTTTTGCCTATTCCCTCTTTATCAAGAGAGAAAGAATACTCAGGTACTTAAAAGAGTCTTAAGGAATTGACCAGATTGAATACTTATAAACAATTTACTCGAATTTTGGCATTCAGGAACCACAGATCCAGAAAAATCAAAAGAGGAAAGGCAAAAAGAAAAGAGAAAATAAAGATAATCTTAGAAATCCACCAAGAAGGATACAAGCTTGGAGAGAAGCCCAAGGGTTTCCAGATCTTCAAGAATGTTGCCTGCTTGTTGGTAACGAGAAGCAAGTACAGAGCTTCTATTGGCTGGTAAACATAGCGAACATTCTCGGTTTCAACATATGTGTGCTGCTTTCCAGCACCCACTAATTTCGGGAAAGCAGCAAGAAGACCCTCGATTCGAATTCGAGACATGTCAATGAACTGTCGAGAAACAAGCACCGCAAAAGAATCATTAACTCAGGAGAATGAGGACACCAAAACATGAAGAAAAATGAGGTTGTTCCCAGGGACCGAGGAAAATGTATTTATTGCTTTCCTCTTCTAGTTAGCTATATACAGGATGAAATAAAAAATAATCAAAAAGCAATCCAGTCTATCATTTTCTTCAAAGATATTAATATTGAAATCGAATGACTTACCTTTCCCAGACTTGCTCACTATAGAAGCTGCAAGAACCACCTGTTCAGACACAAATACAGTGCAAGAAAACGCTCAGAAACAATATCTAAGCAAACATTGTACTCAGCTCTGCACATGCCTATAGAGAGTGCCCTTCCCTAACAAGCAAACAATAGTAAGTCTTAGACTATATAAAATTGTACGAAACAGGACTCCTCAAGTTCTCTTACGCCTCAAGCCGCATATTCCTAAGTGTAGGCATTAAGCCTCACGGCATATCCTAGACCTGGTCCAATAAACGATCAGTAGGTTACAAGTTTCCAATCAATAAAACCTCAAAAACAGACCTAGCATTTCAGTCATCAAACACACGGCTTAACCAGTGAGGAATCTCTTCGTGATTAATTTACAAAAATGATATCTCTTCGTGTTCTTTTAACGTGGACATGAACCATGGCCCCATTAAACAGCCGATTATCGGTTCAACTCCAACATGATACAAATTCCATGCATCATGGTTTCATTAAAACAAATGTCCTAGAGTAAAGAATCTGAAAGCACGAAATGTGCAAATGAGTGAACCAAAGTCACTTTCAGCATAATGCAATTGATAATGCTAGCACGAACACCTAGAGGGAGTGAATAGGTGTTAAAATAAAATTTTAACAAATAAATGCATAATAAAATAAGTAAGAACAGATCAATTTCGCAAAACACCACTTTTGGTAGATATTTAGAGTCTATTGTAATGCTGCAACAAAGTTAAGTAAACAGATAAGAGACGAGATAAAGAGAATTGCACATTGTGACATCCTGAATTTTCGACCCATCCTGATAAAATGAAATGGGTATTTCGTCGACACGTCTATGGTCCTTTTTCTCTGAGCTGATCACTCACGAGTTAACCAATCTATTGGGCGAAGCCGTTGAGGGATATAATCGCGGCAAAATCCCTAAAAACTACCTGGTAGTTCGGATTGGACTAAAATCACGTTTAGTCGATTTTAACCATGAAATTAAATTCGGTTTCGGAAATCGGACGTTCGAGCATGTCACGGTTCATTTATAGGAAGTTATCTTATCTTTCAGAGAAATTTCCGTCGAGTTCGAGATTTTTCCAGAAAATTGATTCAGACAATTCGGAAAAGAATGAAAATTTGGATTGGCCAAATTAAATGAATTTTTGGCCTCCTTACCGAGTTATTTGGCGATGGGGACTTGTGAAATTGATGTAGGCTTTTTCCTTAGCAAAATTGGACATCAATTGGGGAAATTTGTGTTGAAATTGAAGCTCATTTTTAAGAAATTCGGAGCTAAGTGGGGGGTGCAACATTTGGCTTCAAATTGAAATTTTTGTGAATTAATTTGCAAGATTAATTGGGGGACATAAGAGGATAATTATATGGACTTTTGGGGCTACGAAATGATGAATAAGGGATATTTATCTTGACTTTTTCCCCCGTCCACCGGCTTCTCTTTCATTTCCCTCGGTGCTGCCCTCTCCACGTTGGTCTCTTTCTTTTCGTTCCTTCGAAGACCGTCTGCAGCTTCTGTTTTCATTTTCCTTTTTTTCCCGGACGCCGCAGCTTCTTCTCTCTCTCTTGCTGTCCATCTTCCCCAACGTTCGATCGCCAGCACCTGCTTCCATTTTCCCCCCTCCTCGATCTCGTTTCCCTTGGACAGAACCTCCTCTGCCCTTCTTCCTTTTGTTTCTTCATCTTCGGCCAGTGATGTCCACGTACTCTCCACCGATCTTCAGCTTCTTTGACGCCAGCATGCGGGTCAACAAACTAGCCAACTTCTCCCCATAGTTGACCGAGGCCACTCCAGCAACAGCCACACGTCCTCCTCCACCAGCTCGTCTTCCACCACCGATTCTCACGCTGCCTCTCACGCCAGCTCACAGTCAACATCAGCAAGTTCCTTCTTCTTCGTTGACTCCGTGGACGCCAGCAGCACCGCTCGAAGACGCCCACGCCTCCACCAAGTCTTCTCACGCTGCCGCTGCCAGTCATCCCTTGCGGTTGCTCTTCACGTTCAGCTCAAACCTCCGCAGCCCAGCGTCCTTTCCGAGCCCAGCAAAACCCGAAGTTGAGCCCAGCAGGCCGCATATCCCAGCCCGTCAGTTGAGCTCAGCCCAGCCCGCAATTTTTTCAGCCCATCTTCAGCCCAGCTTTGGTCCATCTCAGTTCAAGAGCAAATCTCAGCTTGGGCTGAGGTTTGCTGGGCCATTTTCCGGCCCATTCCTAGCTCCATTGGTGCCACCGCAAGTCCAAGTTTCAGCCGCTATCGTGCCACCGTCACGATGAACCGGTTTCCACAATAAACTAGTAAGTTTATGTGCTACACTCTTCTTAGTAGACTAATGATGTGTAAGGGGTGTTTAGATTTAATTAATCTTAGATTAGTATAATTATTAGTTTATTTAATTAATTTAGGTTAGTTAGATTAGTGATTTAGGTGGTTAAAAATTGTAATTAGTTAGTTTACTATGTGGCCTAGTAGTTAGAATGGTTAGGATAATTTAATTAGTTCAATTGGTGGTTAGATTAGCAATTATAAGCCTAAGTTTGTATTTATTTAATTAATGTGTATTTATTTAATTAATTTCAATAATTTATTTAATTGTTAATTATTTTCCGGAAATTAGACCGGGATAGCCAGTGATTGTGCTAATTGCAATGGTGTGGTTAATTTCTACAATTGAGTTTTGAATTCAGCGAATTGTGTAGAAACTATAATTTTGGGTATTTAATCTAAAATTAAGTAATTTCAATAATTAATTAGAAAATTACCGAGCGTCGATTTATAACGCCAAAAATGTTTTTATCGATTGCATAAATAGTAGGATTTTCCAAAATAAAGATATTATATTTTTGACTCAGGCCAACTGTGTGTCCGCACACAATGATTTTTATCAGATACTTTTAACACAAAGAAAATAGGCCATGACATTATTTTAATTAAGGAATTTAAGTGCAAAGCACAATGTCCTTGACCAGGATTGAATAATCGTGTGCTAGTTAGGAGAATTCGTCATCTACTATGTGTCAGGTGAACGATGCTTTCAAACGAAAAGCCATCTTAAGGTGCTCAATGGGGTGAGACGACACTTAGCTATGTAATGGATAAATCCGTTATGTGACAGATAAATCTGCTGTATGTCAGATAGATCCAATATGTGATGGATAGATTTGCTATGTGATGGATAAATCCGCTATGTGACGGATAGATCCGTTGTATGTCAATTAAATCCGCTATGTGACGGATAATTCCACTGTATGTCAGTTGGATCCGCCATGTAACGGTTAGGTCGTGCTTGTGTGACTGTTATGACTTGAAATGCATGATCAACTAAGGTGTGGTGATTGGCGGAGATGTGATTTGAGACGTTTCAATTGGTGTGTGAAATTGGCTATATGCATATGGTTGTAATATGAACTGTGGTAACTTGCAGAGAGGAGCTGAGACGAGGTCAGTCTCTATGATTGTGTGGTTGTGTGATTATGACACTTTAGGCATATTACCCTCCTAATCAGGGTTTAAAGCGTGAACTTGCTGAGACATTATCTCACTGATTATTGTATAACCATTTTCAGGTCCTTAATTGGTGGTCTTGGAAGACCAAAGCCCCGGAGTTTGTGGAGGTGGAGTCTAAAGGATCGACGTCTGTGTCCTACTAGTATGTTGTTGGATAGCTTCTTTCGAGAGTCTATTATTTTGTAGACTCCTACCTAGACTCTATATAAACCCAATTGTTTATAAAGATGTGTTTTTGTGAAATGTTGCCCTGTTTTTCTATCTCGAGATAATTACTATCAAGGGATTTGTTAATCACTTCCACATATGCAATAAAAAGAAAGGGTTGGCAACTCGTCTTGGGAAGTCACAAAATTTTATCGACCGGAGAAGGATAGACACGCACTCAAGGATTGAGGCGTGACATACATAGGTTTTATAATGGTTCTATTTAGATCAAGTCTATGTCCACTCTTGCACACTGACGGCCTACTAGTTGGATTCCACTATGTGATCAACAAAACATTACAACTTTTAGTACAAATACTCAATGGTAAGTTTTACTATTTTGCTAAGTCACTCTTTTAGTATTTCTCTCATGATCACAAACATTTAAACTCACGAAAGATAAGTGTATAATCGAAATTTGCTCAAACTTTGGAATTCTAGATTCTACGCTTTGTTTTTTACTTGCTTCTTAGTCCTTGGTCTCTTTAAATATTCCTCAACTTCAAAACTAGCCATTGAATAGTATCTAGAGTATCGTCTCCCAAACCACCCATTGGACAAATCTGTATTAGGAAGATTAGGTAACTATGAGTGATAGAAGCAGAATCACTTGATTCTAATCATCCATACAAACAAAATTTTGATTTGCATGAGTAAAGTTTCTTCGTTTAAAAAGTACTTATCTTCAAGATCCAATTGTCAATCAATTAGATTAAGTCAATCAAATCTATCTTGATGTGTTATCCAAACCAAATCACTAGTCATTTTATGTTCTGGGCTTGTGTCATGTTTTGTCATGTTATTCATTCTGAACTTGCTTCGTTTTAAACATGCTACATTCTACACTTGCTTCTTTCTGAACTTGTCACATTCTGGATTACATTATGTACTTGTGTTGTTTTAGACATATCACATTTTTGACTCGCTCCGTCTGTATGTAAAATCTGAAGTATACTTCACAATTTGGACTTGAGTCTGAGCATATTCATCCTTAGAGTTTACTTCTAAAAATATTTAGCCTTAAGGTTTAGACACAATTTGAATAAGTTTAGCTTCAACATAAAGTTTATCTTTTGGTTCTTCCAAGTACAAACATTGATAATATCATTTACATTTTTTATCATATGTATAGTCCGTTACTCAATCATTAAACACATTAATAACCTTTAATTTATATTATCATCTTTAAAACATCGTGAGGAATTTCCCTAACAATATCATATTTTTGATGATGACAAAACAATCTCTGAATATGCAGATGTGTAAACACGCTTTAAAGATATTAATAAATCAGGGTAGTCTTAAAGAATGTAATTCAAATAAGAAGACAACAAATAGATTGTGCATAACAATATATGGAAAGATAATTGCAATCTTGCAGCTTAAAATATATCAAACATATGCATATCTATATTTTCTCTCCATTTTCGTCATAATAAAAAGGCAAAAACAATGGAAAGGGTATCACGTAAAGAATATAAAATTCAGCTCAAATTAACATAATATCTACAAAATATATTTTCCGTGCAACATAATTTCTAGAAACATCATCTTCTACAAAGTAAGTCGAACATCCAAGATGTATAACAGAGCTCATGTTCATCATATATATTAGCAAATATCTATTAAGAGTCACGAATGCATTATGAAATTCACTTACCTTTTTTGTCATAATAAAATGATAATGTAAATAAAAGATTATTAATGACAAAAAATAATAAAAAAAATGCACTAATTGGATTTTGTACAATTTAACAAATTTTATTGCTAAAAAAACAATTTAACAAATTTTAACACATTTACCTTTTTCCTTCCTTTTATAATAATCAAGATCATGATCAATTCAAAAAGATTTTTCAATACTTGATCAATGCTCCCTCTCAATTTGTTGCCTTTTTGATATGATTGCGATTATCCCCTTTTCTTTTTGGATTCATTATCTCCCCCTATCATCATGACAATATTTGTGAATAGCACTTATTGCGAATTGTGCACGTTAAACATAATGTTTTTCCATTAATTCCTTGTAGCAACAACATCTGCAATGATCATTTGCTTTTTCAAATTTGAGGTAGAAATTTGTTTTCTTCAATCAAGGTCATCTCAAATTCAATCTGCACAAACTCAACAAACTTTTTGCACAAATACGCTGTTGTAATATCCACGTAATATATAATGCCTTTTTTTTCAAATAAATAAATTGAATAACATATAAAAGATTATCAATATTTAAATTCAAAGCGACTCAACTTTTCGTATTAGACATTAGGGGCTTACTCAATAATTTGCAAGAATTTTGCGCAAGAAGAAAAATTTTCAAGTCTCCACAAAATAGTATAGAATCTTTACAATTTTTTAATCAAGTTTTCCAAACTTATTCTTTTACCACCCGCAAATTCTTGTATAATAGATAACAATCTTTGCAAAAATATCATGTAATACCTTCCTTTGATTTGCGAATCAAACTTGCTAATATAAGATATATTCTAAAAATATATCAAGAGTATCAATGAGCATAAATCTCAAAAATATATTATTGATGCATTTCGCAAAATGAAAGCAAACATGTCCATCTTCGCTAAATCAAGTGATAAAAAGTACAATGCCTTATGTTTATGACAAGAGATGTTTGCAATATAAATTATATATAATTCATAAGCAATCATCTAGAATCTTCATAAATTCAAGTAGAAATTTGAAAGGCGGGATGATAGATTTTAAATTTTAGATTCTCATAGGCAATATATATATGTTTGAAATATATCATTGAATTAAAGATAATCATTGTCAATCTTCACTTGAGATATTCTTCTTCATGATTTGCATAGTTATGCAATCAATCTTGCCCTATAGAATTTCCTTCCTTACCATTTCTCTCTCTTTTCCTTTATTCCCTACAAAAACAACTCATCTTTTCTTTGATGCATAAATTTGCTTGGGTCCATGAGTTAGTAGATTATGTTATTTTCATCCGGTCTCTCTTAATTGTTCTCTAGATTTTAGGACATTCATTCTCAAAGTGCTTTGGATCTCCATATTCGAAGTACTTGAGAGCACTTCAGCCAAGAGGTTTTACAAAGACTTTTTAAAAATATTGTTTATAAACAAGGCTAGGAGATCTTTGCCTTAATCTCCTTGACTTTGGGAAAGTGCATTAGAGAATCACTTTCATTATCGGAACCAAGTCCTAACTTATTATAATAAGGTATTTGTATGGAAATGATATGCTCTAATATTTTTGAACCCTTTGAAAATTTTATCGAAATATTTGAAAATTCTTTTTTTAAAGTATCATTTTCTTTAACAAGTAAATCTCAACTTTCTTTTGTTTGTAGAAAATCTTTTTTACAAAATTTCAAACATTTCCTTTTGAGAAAGATCCTATTGCCTAAGCCATGAATTCTCATTTTTTTTTAGTTTGGAGATCCTTTTAAGAGCAGACTTGAGATTTAAGTGCAATTTATCAATATATTTAGATACCTCAAGAGGGATTTTGAGGTAATTTACCTTAAGTTCCATGTCTAAATTTAATTCCGAATTTGAGTCTGAAAGTGTCATCAAGTATATATTTCATTGCTCATAATCTTCTTCCATTGTTCTTTTCTGTCCATTCTACTTGTATCGTTCCTTCCAATTGAACCTCCTTCCTTTTCTATCCAGTTTTCTGAATTTTCTTATCATAAGAGCAAGTTCTTCATAATCTGTCATTTTCTAAGTATGTATCATCAAAATCAACGTTAGATTTAAGCGCAATGAATTTCTTACCTTCAAGATCTTCATTGTTGATTTGTTCCACTTCACAATATTAAAGAGTGTCAATAAGTTAATGGCATAATTCTCTGTTTCTCAAATTGATGTCTTGACATGATTTCAATCCTTTGAGAGTCCTTGTAGAAGTTTGTTGACCTTCATAGGAGTAGAAATTGGTTGTCCTTGATATGCCAAACCATTCACAATTTCTATAAATTGGCTGAGCATATCTCCAATTGATTCTTCAAGCTTCATCTTGAAAGACTCATATTGGCCAAGCAGAATGTTCACATTCGTCTCTTTTACACAATCAATACCTACATAAGTAACATGAAGTCTACCATAGACTTTTTTAACTATTCAAAAGAAGAGATTCTGTTATACTCAGTTGGAGACAAAGTACAATAAAGAAAATAGATAGATTTTGAATCCAGTGCTTCTCTTTTGGACATTTTGAATCCAGTGCTTCTCTTTTGGACATTTCCCTCCAAGGCATAGGAGCTAGGGATTCGATTTCTTTGTCTTTGCCATTCTTGTTTGATGTAGACATAGTAGTGGAATTGATTCCCTTTTTCACAACATCCCATTCCAAGGGATCTCTAGATTTTAGGAATACCTTCATTCCATTCTTCCAAACATTGAATTTGTTTCCATCAAAATAAGGTGGTCTAGTGTTGCTTTGACCCTCGGCAAGTTTTGGTGCCAAGATACTAACCATAGAAGATCTTTAACTCGAAAGTAAAAACACTTCAATATAATGAACGCTTAGCTCTTATACCAATTAATATGCTAGTACAAACACCTAAAGAGGGTGAATAGGTATTAAAATAGAATATTGAAAAATAAATGTGGAATAAAATAAATTGCAAGCAAAGTCTAGATGAAGAGTAGATCAATTTTGCAAAATACTAGACTTTTGGTAGATATTCAAAGTCTGTTATGTGATGGAACAGATTTCTAAGATAAGTTATAATGGTGCGACAACTTAAGTAAAAAGATAAGAGATAAGAGAATTGCACACGAATTTTATAGTTGTTCGGCTTAAGTCAAGCCTATGTCCGCTCTTTCATACTGATAGTTTACTAGCTGGATTTCACTATATGATTAATAAGATATTACAACTTTAAGTGCAAACATTTAGTGGTGGATCACACTATCTTATTAAGTCATTCTTTTTAATATTTCTCACGATCACAAATATTGAAGCTCACGAAAGACAAATGTATGATTGAAGTTTGCTCAAACTTTAGAATTCTAGATTCTATTCTCCATCTCTTACTTGCTCATTGGTCCTTGATCTTTTTAAATACTCCCCCACTTCCAAACTAGCCGCTGGACGATATCTAAAAGATCATCTTCCCAACTAGACACAGTTTGAATAAGTTCAACTTTAACATAAAGTCCATATTTTCGTTCTTCTAAGTATAAACCTTAATAATATCCTTTACATATTCTATCTTATGCATAATCTGTTACTCAATCATTAAACACATTAATAAATTTTGATTTATTTTGTAATCTTTAAAATATCATGAGGAATTTCCCTAACAGTAATGACATATAGCCTAATCTCACCAGTAAACAGACTTCTAATGCTCAATGATGTACTAATTCAGTGCGAGTTCGGTCAAACTCGCATGGATTGAATGAATCATGATAGGCTTATTTTTGACATGTTGGGCCATCCGCACGTGGTACCTTTTCAAGTGAGCTTTCAGACAAGAAATACGATCATATTTTTTGAACTCTAGCATTTTGAACTTGTTTGCCATCTTAACCTTCTCATACACAGACAAGTCAATGGAGAGTGAGTTCTATGATTCTGCAATTGTTTCATTTTCTTCTCAAGCTTTGCAAAGCATTCATCTTGCTCTGTCTTAGGAGCACTATCAAACTTAGCCATCTCAATAGTGACTGATGGTGGGTCATCCTCCAGCTTGGGCATATCATCATCAATCATTTGAGTCCATGTTCGGTTGCTTCATGGTTACTAAATAAGGGAGAATGGGTGCAAGAATCGAATTCCAGAATGGGTGCAAGAATCGAATTCACTCGGGGGAATTCGATTTGGGTAGTCATAAGTTGGATAGAAGTGAGTAACTATTTGAGCTGATCTTCCGCTTTGGCAATACAACCACACATCTCAGTTTGGTTGGCCATTTTAGCTCTTGATCTTGTAATAATGAGCAAACGTGAATGATTCGTTATCACCTAATTTGAAGAAATAAACACATATAAGCATCGCATAAAAAACATACCCGTTCATGACAAAGGTTTGACTGCTTTTATTCATTCATTAATGAAAAATAATCTTTTTTCAATGGAACTCCTAAACAAGGACTATGAAAGCAAAAACTTACAAAATCCCTAAATAAATATTCTAGAAACATAAATGACTCAACCTCCTAAATAATAAATTTATTAATGAAAGATAGATTCAAGACTTGTTATTTGACTTGATCTATAGACACATGGGAAGCGACACTCTTTTCTAACTGCTCATAAACTAGAGCTAACTTAGAGGCACGCTTTTTAGCTTCTTCGGCCTTCCTCTTGAGGTGGTTATACTTCACATGACACCTAGACTTGACCAATGGTTGGGGAATTATCAGAAATAGCTTCTTGAGAAACTTGTGCAACTAGATATACTCCTTCAATGCATAATAGATTTTTTGCTAGCCTTTCAACTCTTTCTTGGGTAGTTTTGGCTTCAAAGACCGACACATATCCCACATTTCCTTGATCTATTCGATGAATCACTCATGGTCGCCAATTTCATCAATGAAATCAACTTGAATTAACTCAGGTTAGAGACGTGGAGGGAGCTCTTGCATGACTTAATATTGACGAGCCACTTGGAGGGGATAATACTCAATAGCACCCATGAAACCCAACAAAGAAACCGGTCTGAATTTGTTACGAGTGAACTGAGCCGTTGGGACTTGGAACCAATTAGCATGCCATTGGAAAACTTTGGGGCTCGGATTTTCCATAAGAGTTAATCCTTCGAAATAATGATAATCCAGAGTATTAGTTTGTTTCTCCTTATAACTCAAAATAGAGTTTTTTTTTTTTTTTGAAGGATAAAATAGGGTAGTTAGAATTATTAACCTCAGGTATAATCAAAAGATCACCACACCCTTTTATATGAGAAAGGAACCAAATTTGTAAAAGCTCAGATGGGGCATAAAAGTTTCAACCAAAATAGTGTTGATAAAGTTCTTTTCCATGCAAATTTATTGAACTAGCCATGCAATTGTTGGATTACAGGTGTTCCTATAGCAAGGAAAAACTATAAACTTATAGAAAGTTAGTAAGAAAATCCTACTCTTTTGAATAAGGGAGGCATTTTCCAAACATTTGCTTAAAAATGAGAAAGGGCATGTCTCATAATTACTTTTCAAAACTTTCTTGACCTCATTTTGTTCAATGCTTAGAAATTCAAATAAAATGAGTGTAGGCTCTATTCCGGTAAGTGGACTAATCAATTCAGAGTCCATAGAATTTTCAATAACAATGCTATGTTCTTTCAATATAGGCATAAGTTCACACTTACCAAAAATGAAAGTAGATATCTCTAGACACCAAAAATGTGTCAATGCTCAAATTAGTCCAGAATGGACCTTCACTTCTAATAGAGAGAGTAATTGCCTCATCCTGGAATTCATAAAAATATGGCCAGTTGAGTTGAGTCTACTCCACCATATGCTTAACTCATCCGTAGGAACATATTCAAATGTTGACTCTTCTCGTTGTATATAGACCAAGACTCACAATCAACCTAATGTCATGCACTGACTAAACATGTTTATCAGCCAACTTGAGTTCATTTTATTACTCCCTAACATGTAAGGTGACCACACAGATGTGTAATCCACCATTTTTTTTTTTTTGATGACCCGGGAACCGTCGTTGGCCAGCAGCTTAAACAAAAACCCAGGGCGGACTGAGCCACCACCACAAACCCAGCCGCGTTTGAGTCACGCAAACGCAATGCCTCTGGGATTCGAACCCCTCCCCTTCATGAGGAGGAGAGGGCCCGAAGCCAGTTGCGCCACCGCGGGCGATAGTTGCAATCCACCAATTTAACACCCAATAATAATAAATAAATTATAAAACTTACCTCAGAATAATGAAAGTATCTACAATGTTAGCTTAGAATTCACATCAATAGCCATAGATAGATTTCTAATTAGCACGCAGTCACTCGATCTTTTAGGATTTTGTCTTTTTAATGAAACATAACCTACATGTAATGTAATGCAATGATGTATAAAAATGTATCTATAATAACATGACATGCAATTGGCAACCTAATATGCAAACTATATGACATGCGTTGTTACTTACGTGACCTAATCTAATGACGAGCAAATATCAATACAACTATCCTAATATGTCACATATTTCAATGATCCTAAACATGCATTGACTAAATGACGTGCAATGGATTACTTAATTTTACGTGACATGCATGATATATTTTATGTTTTCTTTTAATGTTAGCTCAAAATTCGAAATTAAAATCACTCAATAATTAAACATGCAATTTTAATTAAGGAAAGAAAATCTAAAATCCTAAAACAATGTTTTTGGTATTTTTTATTTTGAAAATTCGGAAAAATAAATAAATAACCCAATCTAAACATGCAATCTAGCCTAAAACAATAATAAAATTAATCCAAAGATTTTTTGGGGGTTTTCTTTTTTTAAAGTAAGCAATCAAATAATGGATAGATATTTAATTAAATAATGCAATCCACAATCTTATGTTATCTATCTCAATAAAGACACAAAATAAACCAAAGATCATATCAAAGTTGTTATGGATATTGATGGAAGGCTTATTAGTTCAAATCTGGAAATGGGTAAATCAACGATCGTATCCAAATGGTTATGGATAAGATGCAGATTTTCCATACCCGAGCATCGTATCTCATAGTTAGAGACTGGGTGGTCATCTAGGTACGTTATTAAGTTAGGAAAGTTTCCTTACTTGAGGGGTATCCTAGGTCTTTGTGGATATTACATTATTTAAGCAAATATCTAACAAAATATCCTAACATCCGGCATAATATGTCTAATATCTAATAGGATATATCATATACCGAATTGCTCAAATAAGGCAATAAAATATGTGGAGTATACTAAAGATAGGCACCTTACCTAATTTGATGATATTCTTTGTAAATTGGGACCAAATGCAATCGGACTGAGATCACAACTGGCTACTCAATGGGGAACAAGAGTGTCGATGGTGGCAAGTGGGTGGTGTGAGCGTCAATGGTGGCGGTGATGCTTGCCTCATATGGACAGCAGCTCGTCGTCGGGCACGGCACGGATCAAAGCAGCAACGGGTCGTCACGGGATCAAGGTCAACTCTACGTTGGCATGCACGTAGTAGGACCAGAAGCGTCGAGGCTTTGTGGGGGTACAGAGATTGCCACGGCTTGGACAGTAAAGCAGCTGCATGGTTGGGAGTGACTGGGGAAAAGAGAAATTATATGTTCTTGTGTAAGTAGTTTTCGTGAGTGTCCCCGGACGTACGAGTCAAACCCTACAGAGAAGTGCTCCCTTTTGACTTCTTTCCTCCAATGAGTGCTCCCCTTCTCGCTTTCTTCTTTTCTCTCTTCACCTCTAGATTGGTGTTGGTGTGTATTTCTCTCGATGTAGCCGACCCTCTCTTCCCTCATGAACCAACGTGCTCCTTGGATGTGCGGCCATGGAAGACATCGAGAAAGACCCTCTATTTTCTATCTCACAATATCTCTCTATATTTTATGAAGATCTAATTTGCCGACCTCTAATTTCCGAGACATAACACTATTTATAATGCAAACCTAGGTTAACTTTCACATCATGGACTTAACTCATAAGATATGGGCTTTGAAAAGTCAAAAGTGGAAAAAAAAATAAAAGAAAAGAAAAAGAAGAAGACCACCGTGAGATAAAAGAAAGAGAGGACCGAGAGCAATTCGGGAAAGAAGAAGAAGAAGAAGAAGAAGCAAAGAAAGGGGCAAGAAACGAAAGGGGTTTTGGTGCATGCATGCCATGAACGTCTCACCAAGCCAACTCAACTCTGTAAGGCAACATCAGATAACAGCTTAAGCCCCCTCGTTTGTCCAATCAAAGTATTTTCCGAATTTATGGCTCAAATTCAGAATTTTGGAATAATCGAGCGGCAAAGTCCGATTTTTGAATCGTTGAGTCGTGTATTTTTATAGAAATGATAGTTTAGGGTGTTATGAAGCTATAGGATTTCACAGATCGTGATTAGTTTGTCCATAACAAAATTTCAAAGTTTCCCGCACGATGAACAGTGCGCATCCAGCAGCTTCAAAGCCATATTTCGTCGGTTTTTGGCTTGATTTTGGAATGGTTGAGTCAAGGTCCTCATAGTATGTTGAAAGAGCTTTATATGGACTATAAAAACGTTTGAAACATGGTTCAATGTAAAGAGTTATGGTGCCACCAAGTTTTGTGCTCAAGCTTCGCGTTGCAAACGACTTGAATAAATTGCTTTGGATATGCGATTTATGAGTGCGTAGTTATTGTTTTATTGGTGAATAAGCATAGTTTAGTCAAGTCATTAGTTAGAGTAGCATATTATTTGGTTTTGATATCGTTTTCAATTAATTGATAGGAATACGAGTGCGTTGGCTCGACTAACCATCATAGGCTGATTTTTGGCTTTCCGAGATGAGTGATGCTATCTTTTCTAAGAATTTATAAACTTATGTTTTCAAAATGATAAAAATTTGAGATGTTATGAGATATGGATAAGCATGTTTATTATATAAAATTTGGATCAGGCATTTACTACGTTTTGATATTTGTAAATTGTGTAAGAACTAGTTGGTGAAAAAAAATACAAGTTCTACCTGAGAAACAAAATTAAGAAATATTATGTATTTTGGGTATGCAATAGTTTATGAAATATTATAGAGATATCGATTTGTGAAATGCTTTATGACATTTATTTGATTTGATTCGGTTTGTAAAATTAGTTTATGAGACAAGTCTTGAAATTATTTGAGAATATTTTATAAAAAGTATTTTTGGCGAATAAGTCAAATGTGAAAACTTTTGATGATATATGAAATGATTTATGGATTTGGCTTTGTAAATTGTGGATGGTGTTGTTCTAGATTGGTATCGATGCCCAATATTACTGTGACCTCAATGAAGGGCTTGTGGATATACATATACTAGTCTAGGATATCCTTCTGAGCCAAGCTACTGACTTATAATAGGTCAAGACCTTGCTAAGAGGAGAATCTTGATTGCCTCATCACTAATTTGATATTGAACAACAGATTAGGCAATGAAGTAAATCATTAACATGTGATACGAGTTTAGTCAATTAAGAGGACCATTAACGTGTGATTTGAGTTTAGTCGATGAAATGGGCCATTGACGTGTGATTTGAGATTAATCGAATAGACCATCAATGTGTGATTTTATATGAGATGGATCAATCGATTAGACTATTGATGTGTGGCAAGAGATTAACTAATGGAATAGACCATTGGCATGTAAATTGATAAGATTAATCAATGTATTGGACCATTGACATTTTTTTGATATTATTGTAAGATGAATATTTTTGTCTATATTAAAGTATATGTAACTTATTCTCTTATTGTATGTTTGTTATATTTTTTATTTGGATTAAAAGAATTGTGGTTTGGTAGTAAATATGCATAGTGGGTGCTCAATCCACTTTGAAGAGATGCACTATTCACTGAGTTGTGATTGCTCACCCCTCTATTTTCTAAACTTTTTCAAGTTTTTCAGCTAGCAATGAGTAATATGGAGTAATATCAACGAGTGGACTTTTAGGAGTTATATTTTGGTGGTTTGAGGCTGCATCTTTCAGGAGGAAGGACAGTTGCATCATCCCCTACTCTTATCGATTTTGGGGTGTGATATAACTTAAACCTTTTCTAACGTGATGGGCTCTATAACCTAAGGATTGTCCCTATTTAAACTCTCAACGGGCTGAGTTAAGTTCAAATTAGGCCAATTAAAGCCCTTCTCATGTGATTTTCAACCACCTAGCCTCCTAGCCTTAGCCAAATTTTGGCCTTATCTCGTGGGCTCCATCTATCGAAATTTTAAGCTTGAAATTGTCCACTGCGATCCCATGCTATTAATGAAATTAAAAACTAAATAATAGATGCTCCTAAAACTATATGCTATACAATTTAATTCTAACATTTTTCTAGGTTAAAATTTAATCTATAATTTTCTATACAATAAATGAATGACTATTGCCAAAATTTAGGTATCAACTATAGCGTTGAAGTATCTCTTCCACAATGAGATACTAATCAACTAGAGCTTAGTGGTAACAGAGGCCGAGGAAGGGCATGAAGAGCAGTGCCTTTCATGGGCCACTGATGATGGTGTTGTTGCTTCTTGTGCTCATATCTTGGTGAAACACTGGAAAATCTCTCTGGGAAGCAAGACGAGATGGAAGGAGCTCTCTGCATCACCTTGGTTTGCTGATCCATTGCTCGGTGAAGTCACAAATTATCGTCTCTTCTACTTTTTTCCTACTATTTGATATCTTCAACAAGAAAGGCAAAGATTATAGAATTGCATGTATAATTACATGTATAATTGCTTTTGGCATAGAGAGAGAGAGAGAGAGAGAGAGAGAGAGAGAGAGAGACAAGAGATAGTACAAATGAGATGGACCAAAGAAGACTTCTTTGGCTACTGAAACAAAGGTCAATGGGATAGTGGCGATCCGCCTATGGAGCTCTTTCCACACTAGTGAATGCTGCGATATTTTGTCTCCTAATCAGTCATGTTTCAACCACTGGGATTTGCCACAGTGGTCACCTTTCCAACATGAAAATGAGAGGTGTGGGGTTCGAATCCCCACATTATCAGGGGGTTGGGATTGGGATGGGAATGCTATAGTTTCATATGTGAGTTTCAACTTCCACATCCTGCAAGAATGTAGGACAAAAGTCTAAGAGTGAGAGTTAAAATAAGAATAGAATAGGACCGACCAAAAAACCAAAAAAAAAAAAAAAACAGTCACGTTTCAATTTTGTTATGCCGTAGTTATGGACAAAGGCTAGGGTTCAACATCAACCGTTCGAAAAGCCAAAAATGAGTTAGGCATAGGATCAATTTAGTAATTTGTGAATCCCAGATCTATGATGTGGTCTTCTCCATTAAAAGATCAAGCTCTCATTGACTTTGACATATTCGTTGTTTAGCAGTGGAACTAAATTGTTAAGCGTACTTGGGTAGGTGAGCTCTTGGGAAAATTCATACCTATATGCCAAAGAACAAAGGGTAGGATTGATCATTTGGGTGAGAAGGCCTAAACAGGGAGTGGCTCTCAACAAATTTCTATAATGGCAAAGGGAGCAAGTATGAATAAAATTGTGCACCAAACAAAGTAAGAGCGCTTATGGATTGTGTATGTTGAACTGGGTTTAATTCATAAGATCTTTTGACATGATAGCATTGTTAACCTTTTAGAAAAGCACCTATCTGTATCCGCAAAGACTAATTGTAAACCTCACTATGAGATGGGACCAAAACAAACAATACCTTGAGTGAGTTAACTTTAGGGTTGTTAGATCAATTGAATTAAAATGGGACTAAAGCTAGAATTGTAAAAGAAAATAGAGCAAATAAATGATGAAGAAACTTCATGCTACAAGCCAAAATGAGTTAGGCATGGGATCAATTTTGTAATTTGTGAGCGTTTTCAGATCGTGTATGTTTGTCGCGACCAAATTTTCGAGTGCACCATTTAGGATTTAGCCAATCTAGAGTTAACTCGAGCTCTCTTAAGCTCATACTAATTCACAACTTAAGTTCAAGTTCTTAACATACAAATGATTTTTTAATTAAAGTAAAGTACTTTACTTCTACGAACCAAAGATTGTGAGTTCGGGGACTTGATTACGCTAGATTTCTCTAACACCCTTTCAGTACTTTTATCTTTTATTTTTTTTTAAAAAAAATATTTGGCAGGTAACTTGAATTGATTTTAATTTATCTTCCTAACATGTGATGCCACCGATTTAACACCCAAATAAAGTAGTGAATAAATTGCAGGACTTACCTCATAGCAACGAAAATATCAAAGCACCAATTTAACACTCAAATAAAGCAGTGAATAAATTACAAGACTTACCTCAGAGTAACGAAAGCATATGCATAACAATTCACATCAATAATCCTAGATTTGATTTCTAATTAACACACAATTTCATTTTTTGTTTTTACTTTTTTAATAAAAATCATGCTTTATGCAATGCATGCTACTAATTTAACATGAAATGATATAAGATAACAGTATAGTCTAAACTATATGAATGAGTAAAATAATTTATTGTGTTTTTTTAATGAACGTGCAATAATTAAATATGCAATCTAAATTAACCAAAATGACCTAATCTTAATGATGAGCAATTTCTAATTAAATGAACCTAGCAACAATTACTAAATGACGTGCATTTCATAAACTTAGTTCTATATGATGGGCACATGATTTTTATTTTCTTAATAAGCATGCAATCAATCCTAATATACAATGAAGTGCAAAAAATACCCTAATTCTAATTTTCCTTACTTGCGATGATTTTTGTTTTTTTATTAAATTCGAAATAAAAATTGGCGAATAATTAAGCGTGCAATTTAAATTGAAAAAAAAACTAATGTCCTAAATGAATGCATTTTTTTGGATTTTTATTTAAGAAATTCGAAATAAATAAATTTTCTATTCTAAACATGCAAGATAACCTAAAATGAGGAATATTCTAAAATGAACCTAATTTATCTTAGATTTTTTTTATGATTTTTTTTTACAAAAATAAAATTGATTCAAGCAACATGGCAGTAGATCAGAATAAGATAAGATTGATATCTAAAAATGGACCAACCATATCTCGCTCATGAGATCGAGTTAGCCAATTTTAAATAAATCGCGAATCAAATCTCAAGCGTAAAATCGGATTGGCAATTTTTCAAGCCAAGTTGGATTTCAGGAGTGAAAATCGAACTGTTAATCTCAAACTTCAGAAGCAATTTCATGTCGGAAATCTCAATCTTACATCCGGTTACATCCAGGAATATTTCTACTAAAAGAAAGCAAAATAAAAGAAAATTAATAAAAATAATAAATTAAATAGAAAAACTACCTAAATTAGTTTCCCTTTTTTTCCCTTTCTTTGCTTTGGCTTTTCCACAGTGTTGGTGCGCAGGGGGTTGGTCACCGTCGGTCTCCGGTCGCGGTCGTCGGAGCTCCGGCGCGGGGACTCCGGCGAGGGATCCGGTGGCGTTGACAACCCGACGGCAAGGGGGGGCTCGGCTGCTGAAGGTGTCGCTCGGAGAGGAAGTTCGAGCGGCGTGCAGGGGTGGTGGCTCGCTGCAGGGCGAGCTCGCGGGCCGCTGCGACGTCGGGGGACGAGCTGCGGTGGCGCGGGTGGTGGCTGGCGACGGGGGATCACAGGTGGAACCCGGCCGAGGGCGCCTCAGGCGTTGGCGACGGGGTCGGCAGCTGCTGGCGTCGCGCGGGGTGGGGGGGCGGTGGAGGGAACGAACAGCGGTCGGGGCCGTCGGGTCGTCGCTGGCGGAGGCGTCGGAGGTGGCTGGCACGACACGAGCAGGCGGAACGGCGGAGGAAGACTCGAAGAAGACGATGAACAGAAGCCTTTTCCTCTTTTTTTTCTCTCTCTCTCTCTCTCCTCTGCTGCCCAGTCACACTCGCAGACCCCTCTGCGAGAAAATATTGGGTACCCTAACAGTGCCACGTCATTCGTGCTCTGAACGATTCATTGCGCGACACGTGTCCGGATGTCAGTCCACGTCGTCCACCTCTCCGTTTCGAACCAGCGCGCGGGAGCTTCTCTCTCTCCTCTCTCCCTGGCCCACCTCTCTGCACCTTCTGACGCTCTGCTCTCCTCTCTCTCCTCTCTTTCTCTCTCCCCGTTCTCCGTTCCGTTGCGGGGAGGGAGAACAAAATTGCGACGGTTCAGAGCAAAACATAAAGTTCGCTCTGCTCTCTCTCTCTCCCCCCTTCGACGGCCCTCCATCTCCGTCGCCCCCGACGCCGACGCCGACGCCGACGCCGACGCAGCCTACGCCTCCCTCTCGTGACCTCTGGTCGGCTTTATCTCTCTTTCGTCCTCGAAGGCGCGCCTCTCTGCCAGCAAATCGCGACGCCGACGCCCCTCCGCCGGTTGCCTCTGTCGCCCCCAACTCCGACGCCGACTTCTCCGCCTCTTCCTCCGCCTACGCGGCGGACGCCGACGCCCCTTCGCCTCCCTCTCGCGACCTGCGCTCCGTTTTCTCCCTCTTTTCTCTACGGAGCGCCCTTACTGGCCAACCCCGACGCCGACGTGCTCTCGCGTTTTGGCCTCCCTCTCCGCGAGCGAAGGTCGCGCTGCTCGCTCTTTCTCTCTTTCCTCGACGAAGCGCCTCCTGCTCCTGAACGCGGACGCCGCCGACGCCGTCGCCTTCCCAAGCCCCACCGATAGGCGGCCCATTGGCGACTCCCGTACGTCCGAAGGTTCGTTTTCATTTTTTTTTTTTTGCGGGATTCTACTTAGTAGAAATCGGTGCCATGTTAATGTTGAAGTTTAAAGTTACATCTGCGCATTCGGCTTGTTGCGCGGTATCTTTTGAGATTGTTAGAGACTTCTGAGCCTAACTTGGTCACTCCATGCTTTTATTTTCTCCCAAAATCGCGTCTGTTGGAGAAGTTGATCCTTGCGTGCTTCTAAATAGTCATTTGCGTTGCAATTCCAAAGGTGTAACTCAGTTGTGAAGGATAAGATCAAAATTTCTCTCTAAGATCTACCTTCTTGGTCCACTGATCTATCAGAAATAGGTAGTTTACTTAGGCAAATTCATTGCGGCTTGGGCTGTTTAAACCAACAAGTACCTCTTATTTTGTTCATGTGCCAACGAGAGATATGGTGGGACATCTTCACAAGCATGGAGCCAGAAGCTTATCTCTCTATTTGCTTTGCGAGAGAACCACTGAAAATTGCTGGTTTCTTGTGTTTAGCTGAATTTGACACACAGAGACTGACCAATTTGTGAAGATGACTAATTTCACGTTTCTCCCTGTCTTTTGATGCGTCTCTGTTCATAATCAAGTTTGGCGAAGTTGGATTGCTACATGAGGGTATTCTTTTTGGTGTATTGCTGGACACGCAACCTCTACCCATTGTGCATCCTTTTGGGGAGGAAAATTTGGTACTCCCCATCAAGAAAATGCAAATTGTGCAAATGGAGGAAGAGGATTTAATTTTTACTGGTTGGATGTCTAGGGAAAAAGACATCTGATTTCTAATCAACTGGGGTATAGAGTTAACAGATATATTTCCTTCTTGGACCTTCAATCCCTAGCCTGCCATACAAATTAGAATGGAGTGTAAAATATGTTCTCTTCGATTACGTGTGCGTTCTTAGAGTGCTGTTTTCTCACATTATTGCTATTGGTGGTTTGAAATTTTAGTTTGATGAAAGAGTTCCTTTGTAATTCCATTATCTAGTATGTTCATATTAATAAGAATAATTGATTTTGTAATTGTTGATTTTTTGGTTGGATGACTTGGGCAGAAAAATATTTAAAGACTAAAAAAATCTGAGAAGCAGAAGAGGCAGCATGGCGCTCAAGAATAGCAAAGGTGGTTTAATATCTACTCTACCAGTGCCCCTTATGATTTTGTTTTTGATGCTCAATTTTTACGTGTAGCTTGTAATCTCGATATATAGCTTGTGTTATATTGGTTTCTTGTGCAACATACCCCTAAAATTCCTCTGCTTTGTGATGCAGACTGTTATAAGGGTACGGTTTCCTAAGAATCATACACTAGAGGCTACATTTCATCCGTAAGAGAAAATAGAGAGTTTGATTGTTCTCCTCGAGAAAGTGGTAGCTAAACCTGAACTACCATTTTATATATGTAAGTTTGCTCACGTGATGTAACTAATTTGCAATATTTCAATGATTTCGATATTCATGTCTCAAGAATGTGTTTTTGGAAGCTAAAGCATAACGCAAATATCTGATCACATTTCAGATACTGCTCCACCCAAGAAGCAAATAAAAGACTAGTCTCAGGACTTTTACTCTGCCGGCTTCATTCCTGGTGCAATAGTTTATTTTTCACATGACACTCGGAAAGGTTTGTATGCTTATTATTGACCTCAAATGTAGTATCTTCCTTTTTCTTTATGCTTGCCACGGGTTGCTTCTTCGTGTTATTTAGAGTGGCTCATCTTTAAGCTGTTTTAAAGAAATAAATTTGAGTTTTACTCTGTGCCTAAGTGATCCAAAACTACCCTGAGTGCAGTTAACTTTTTTCTTAGCACCTCAAAGCTGAAGCACATTTACAGGTCCTTCTTGTTAATCTGCCTTGGGTATACTAACGCATACTGAAAGATGACCCACTCGCATGAACTACCAACCGCTGCACGTTTGTGGCGATGTCAATCGAATAATTTGTTTTGCTTATCTTGTCATGTGCTCTTCCTTTACCAACCGTGATTCTATATTTGCAAGTAAGTCTTAAGATTAAACATATATACGACCTTAATGAGTGACCGTGAACTTGGGAATCCAATTCTACACTTACATTTATTTCTGTGACCGCTAGTATTGTAAGGCTCAAGTGCTTGTTGCTTCTTCCTTGAGGTGTGGCATCGACCTTGCTAACAATACTATGAACATGGATCATAATCCTTTGCCATTTCTTCTTCTCTTTTGACTTCTTCCTTGTCAAGTGATGCTAAATTTGACCGATGCTTATTTATCATTTGGTTGGAAACAGGAAAGGATCAAGGTTTCTCGAGAGCTGCAACCCACGAGGTGTAACTGATAAGACGCACAGTAGTATAGACACAGAATCTGGAAGTCCCCCCATAAGGTAAGACGCACTTTTGTGAAGCTCAAATTAAATATTATCATGTTACAGCATTGCAGTTCTCTTGATTTGCATATTTACTTCTTACATGATCAGAATATAGGTAACTATATCAAAATTAATGTTGTCCCTTTAAAGGCATCATATTATCTAGTCTCTTCTTCTTTCTTTTTAGGGTTAGATGTTGTTTATTTGCAGAAGCTTTTGAGAAAGCAATAAAGCGTGGTAACTGTGTTCTTTCGAAAAGCTATTACAATGGAAAAACATATCAATAGATTTTTGGTGAAGGAAGAAGGTAGAGATCTGAGTTGAATTTAAAATGGGAAAGATGCATCTAGCCTATTCATGTAAAGTGATGGGAGCACTATGTTATGCTATTACAATGAGAAGAGTAAGATGAGTAGTGACACGATCATATGCTTAATTGTTACATGTTCACAGCTAATTGGTGATGGACGTACTACATGTCAGAGCAACGACGATGTCTTAATAGAGCATTTTTATTTTCGTTGTTCGCTGCCCCTGGCTCTTTTGAAACATATTTATCTTGACATGTTGTTTAGTAAAATGTAAATAAATTGTTTATTCTATTGTATAGGGGTCATCAAACTCTATTGAGCGTCCTGTGATGAATGAATTCAACAATTCTGAAGAAACACATACCGATTGGCCGAAGTAACTTACCATTCTTGGATGAGACGACCCCACCGTAAAGTCGCCTCTACCTCTAAACTATTTTTTAGCATCCCTTTTCTGGGAAGGTTTCTATCTTTTCATCCAATGAACCAGGCTGCCGCCTTTCCCATCATTTTTCATCACAGGAGAGTGACAGTGAAACTCTAGATTTGTCATCATTTGTTCCTAGCCATTTTGCTGCCTTGCAGCTATTATAATGAAAGATGTTGATTTTATGCCATTTAATTTTCTATATTCTTCTTATCATTAAAGTGCAAAATCTAGGGGATTGAGAACGTCATCATGTGCACATCGGACGATGTGCTAAGGAAGAAAGCTTTTGATGTATTGGAAAGGATTAGTGTTTTTTACTTAAGATGTCTGTTCTTGCATCACTAAACAGCAATGAACCGCTCAAGAGGAAATTGAAGCAGCGGAAGAGTTTTTGAAGCATAGGTAAGGGGTTTTGGCTCCAATAGGTAAGGGGTTTTGGCTCCAAAATTGCCGAACTCATTATATGGCCGATATATGCTAATTTGCCTACAAATCTTCAGGCAAAAATATTTTAACCCACGCCAGAAGGTGCTGGTAAGGTGGTCCTTGCGACAAATGGTTTTAAGGTTGTATTTATAATTGATTCGCGCAGAGCATAACTGGATACAGAATGTGGACGAGGCTCCCAACGTTTCACTTGGACAAAATGTCCGGACGAGGATAAAGTAATTCACTTTGATGAATAAGTTCAAGAAGAAAATTCTCAGAGTGAGTTCTTGAACATTGCCTTGTTGGATTTCATTGCTGTTCTTAGTGCAAAGTTAAACTTGAATCACGTTTGCCGCATTGTTAATGTAGGTAGTAGCAGACAATTTGCCTGATGAGCAAGTGGATCACATCAAAGAGATGTTCAACGTGATGGACACCAATAACAATGGAGATCTGACATTTGAAGAGTTGAAACATGACCTGCACAAATATGGACAGCAAGTTGCTGATCCTGATGTGCAGATGTTGATGGACGTAGTAAGATCACCTATCAACAACAGCACATTTTGAATTCTTTGACAAGAATTGAAGCGGATATATTGAATTCGATGAGTTGAAAGAAGCTTTGATAGATGACAATCTTCGTCCGAACAACGACAAATTTATTGAAGACATCATTTCCGATGCTGATCTAGATAAGGTAATACATAACAAGAGCAACTTGCAATTTGGAATCTATGTATATCTTGTTCATATACGAAATAGACTGTTCATTATGTGATGGATGTATTCCAGGATGGTCGAATAAGTTATGATGAATTCAAGGCCATGATGAAAATGGGCATGGAGTGGAAAATGGCTTCACACCAGTAGTCGAGCGATGCTGAACGCGCTTAGTCAAAAGATGTTCAAAGACAAAACTTCTTCTCTCATAGGCTAAAAGATGTTTCACCCATGGCTTCTCTCATAGGGTATTGGGAAGGAGGCATTATACAATATAATTGCATTGGTTTGCTAGTGTAGGGACATAAGTGCTGTGAAAATTTTGAAGAAATTGGGTATAAATAGTCAGATTCCTACGCCGCTTGGCATTTAATTTTTATGTTTTATTTTCCCTAATTAAAGGGAATATCAATTGAAACTACTAATCGGAGTTGGTTTGCAATGCCCATCCTAATCAACTTAAGGAATTTGGAGCCCCATGTTGCGGCAACCTAACCATCTCCATTAGCAGATGGTTATCAGTGTTAAATGCAGAGAAATGTCATCGTAAAGTCGCATATTAACTGGCAAATCTCATATCATAGGATACTAGATCTTCTAGCTCATATCGAGTGAAATCACCGCAAGTTTGAATACAAAACACATGATATATTGTAAAACTCATCTACGTCCGTCAATTTCATGAAGTGAATTCACCCCTTAAGCCCCTTCATAGATCGTAGCACTTGTCATTCAAATAAAATACATTGGATTATATCATCTAGGCATGTATATCAATTATACTGACGAAATGAACCATTACATACGTACTTATATAGACCAAAATTTCAAATCGTACCTTAAATATTACCAAAACTTAAAGGCACACAATTTCGCCATTAACATCGCCTCCTTTTGATTAATTGGGGGTTGTTAGTATCTCCACTAAAGTAGCAATTTATGCACTGTCTGAACTGGAAAGAAAGGGGGAATAGCTAATAAGAGTAAAGTTTTTTTTCCCGTTGATGGATCTAGAATTGCACAATTTGCATTTTCTTGATGGGGAGTACCAAATTTTCCTCCCAAAAGGATGCAGAATGGGTAGAGGTTGCGTGTCCAGCAATACACCAAAAAGAATACCCTCATGTAGCAATCCAACTTCGCCAAACTTGATTATGAACAGAGACGCATCAAAAGACAGGGAGAAACGTGATATTAGTCATCTTAACAAATTGGTCAGTCTCTGTGTGTCAAATTCAGCTAAAGACAAGGTAATGCCATCAGAGAGAGAGAGAGAGAGAGAGAGAGAGAGAGAGAGAGAGAGAGAGAGAGAGAGAGAGAGAGAGAGAGAGAGGGGTAAACCTATGGGACTTGAGTCATCCTTCAAATTAGAAAGCTGAAGAATTCGTCCCCTCTATGAAAAAGCCAAAAGCTATTCCCGAAATGTAGGATCTCCCTCTCTCAAGAGTCTGTGAATAACTATCAGTGGTTTCAGTGCCACCTGTTAGAGCATGAAGAACTCAAGAACATTAGCAGGTTAATGAAATGTAACATCAAAAAACTGTATACAAAATGAAAATTCACATCAAACTAACTTCAAGACTTCATAAAGACATTGTGTCATTCATAATATACAAGTGAACACTCACTGTAATAGAATTCAAACTTCCAAAAGTACATGCTGACTGTTAAAAAATCAGCACTTGTGAAAGACGCAAATCAGTAGAGATAAGTAGGAAGGTTTTCCTTTACTGAGACTACCAGTAAATTAGAGATTAGCTCATCACAAAAAACATAAGTTCCTCATTGTAATACCCGCTAATATAACCAGAAAAACTGCTTTGATCTCACTTTTAGTTAGTTCAATTTCTGCTTCTGCCCCTACATGAAAACCTACGTTAAGGTGAAACAATGCAAAAAAAATACTATACCACCCACCTTCACACCACAACTAATCTCCGGTTACACACCTCTCCTTCAAAACTTCACACCTGTAATCCACTTTCTTCACGCATGCACTTTCTTCACGCATGCTCACAAAGGGTTATTTCCTTTATGTTCAACAACTAACCCACACCATTTGCATCTCTTTCTATCAGCATCAGTGCCTCTTCTCAACATATCAGGCCCTCGCACCGTGCACAGAGAGATTACGCATAATAACACAAAAATAACATAGAAGTGACGACTATTTGAGGCAGCTCTTGTGGAAGATAAGAGTCACTGAGAGAACACAGGGTCATATCAACCGAAATTTCTGTAGAATGCTTTATTCTTGCCGAATGAAGTACGGTATATATTCTTAACTTTTCTGAGGTCTCAATTACAAGAGTTAAAAAAGTTAACCAGCCAAGCTCAGGTTATGTCTAGATGCACACAGATGTTGCAAATAGATCTCATACAAAACCAAGCCCGAGCTAGACCAGTTCGACATCTTTCTCCCCACTCCTCCATCATGAAAGCTCAGAATGCAGTAACGACTATGTACAATCCTTCAGTTGTGAAGGCAACACAAAGATCTCATGATGGATTATTCGCTCAAGGTGAATGTGAGTGTCGAACAACATAAGTTGCTGCTATTTAATTAAAAAAAAAAATCCAAGCCTTATATTGATCGCTGCATTAAGATCACAAAGCCTACGAAGAAGAAACGGCTACCATTTCAAGCTAGAACAAAACCTTCAAAGTGCAATACGATCCACCTCAAAAGCTACGCTCTCAAACTCTGTTCTCTCAATTAAAATCAATCTAAAGCCACGATCCAATACATTCGAGGTTTACATGTAAGTAAGTGCAGCAGTGGCATCATTAGCATCAGTGTCAGCGTAAGTTCATTACAGTAGAATATACTACGTGCTGCGCTGCACAATGAGTAGTTATATACAAAACCAATCAGGCTAAGTAACCGTAAAGAACAGTCGTTTTTCCAATCCAAACAACGCATAGATCCACGTCGAACCACATCGAACTAGACAGCATCCGATCCGAGCAAATACAAATTAAGGAATCGATCCGTACCGTCCAATTGTGCGTCTTGGTGAGCCTCCTGGAGAGGGCCTGGATACAGTAGGCGACATCAGCCCGCGGGCGAACCGCCGAGGTCGCGAAGGCAATCTCTGCAATAAGACAAGAACCGCCAATCCACGATCATTTCACATCCCATCCACGCCACAAGCGCATCAAAAACAGCAGCGGCAGCAGCAGCAGGAGGAGAAAAACTATAATATCGATCTGATCGAAGGAGGAATACTCACTGCCGAGGTGCCTCTCCTTGGGCGGGCACTCGACGTGGTTCGTCGCTTTGACTATGGCCACATCCAATTCCTATCAAACACCAAAAAAAAAAAGGCGTAAAATCTCCCGAAATAGAAAATGAGGAGAAAAAACAAAGCGCAGAAGGAGGAAGAGAGAGAGAGAGAGAGGGGGAGGGAGAACAGAATGGCTGATGGCCTGCATTATACTAACAGCATGATCTTGACAAACTAAGCATGACAATACCTTGAAAATGCGCTACCAAAACTTAAAGGCACACAAGTTCGCCATTAACATCGCCTCCTTTTGATTAATTGGGGGTAGTTAGTATCTCCACTAAAGTAGCAACTTATGCACTGTCTGAACTGAAAAGAAAGGGGGAATAGCCAATAAGAGTAAAGTTTTTTTCCTGTTGATGGATCTAGAATTGCACAATTTGCATTTTCTTGATGGGGAGTACCAAATTTTCCTCCCCAAAAGGATGCACAATGGGTAGAGGTTGCGTGTCCAGCAATACACCAAAAAGAATACCCTCATGTAGCAATCCAACTTCGCCAAACTTGATTATGAACAGAGACGCATCAAAAGACAGGGAGAAACGTGATATTAGTCATCTTCACAAATTGGTCAGTCTCTGTGTGTCAAATTCAGCTAAACACAAGAAACCGACAATTTTCAGTGGTTCTCTCGCAAAGCAAACAGAGAGATAAGCTTCTGGCTCCATGCTTGTGAAGATGTCCCACCATATCTCTCGTTGGCACATGAACAAAATAAGAGGTACTTGTTGGTTTAAACAGCCCAAGCTGCAATGAATTTGCCTAAGTAAACTACCTATTTCTGATAGATCAGTGGACCAAGAAGGTAGATCTTAGAGAGAAATTTTGATCTTATCCTTCACAACTGAGTTACACCTTTGGAATTGCAACGCAAATGACTATTCAGAAGCACGCAAGGATCAACTTCTCCAACAGACACGCGATTTTGGGAGAAAATAAAAGCATGGAGTGACCAAGTTAGGCTCAGAAGTCTCTAACAATCTCAAAAGATACCGCGCAACAAGCCGAATGCGCAGATGTAACTTTAAACTTCAACATTAACATGGCACCGATTTCTACTAAGTAGAATCCCGCAAAAAAAAAAAATGAAAACGAACCTTCGGACGTACGGGAGTCGCCAATGGGCCGCCTATCGATGGGGCTTGGGAAGGCGACGGCGTCGGCGGCGTCCGCGTTCAGGAGCAGGAGGCGCTTCATCGAGGAAAGAGAGAAAGAGCGAGCAGCGCGACCTTCGCTCGCGGAGAGGGAGGCCAAAACGCGAGAGCACGTCGGCGTCGGGGTTGGCCAGTAAGGGCGCTCCGCAGAGAAAAGAGGGAGAAAGCGGAGCGCAGGTCGCGAGAGGGAGGCGAAGGGGCGTCGGCGTCGGCCGCGTAGGCGGAGGCAGAGGCGGAGAAGTCGGCGTCGGAGTTGGGGGCGACAGAGGCAACCGGCGGAGGGGCGTCGGCGTCGCGATTTGCTGGCAGAGAGGCGCGCCTTCGAGGACGAAAGAGAGATAAAGCCAACCAGAGGTCACGAGAGGGAGGCGTAGGCTGCGTCGGCGTCGGCGTCGGCGTCGGGGGCGACGGAGATGGAGGGCCGTCGAAGGGGGGAGAGAGAGAGAGCAGAGCGAACTTTATGTTTTGCTCTGAACCGTCGCAATTTTGTTCTCCCTCCCCGCAACGGAACGGAGAACGGGGAGAGAGAAAGAGAGGAGAGAGAGGAGAGCAGAGCGTCAGAAGGTGCAGAGAGGTGGGCCAGGGAGAGAGGAGAGAGAGAAGCTCCCGCGCGCTGGTTCGAAACGGAGAGGTGGACGACGTGGACTGACATCCGGACACGTGTCGCGCAATGAATCGTTCAGAGCACGAATGACGTGGCACTGTTAGGGTACCCAATATTTTCTCCCCCTCTGCTCCCTCCTCACTTCGACGTGAAAGGTGAAAAAAACCTCACGTGGCCGTGCATTTATATTCTGTGGCCCTCTGCCTTTTTCTGTCTGCGTGTACTACTCCACTAAATAGTCGATATCCTATGATGATCATATAGATATCATCACCATTTGCTGCCTCTCTCTTATTTTCTTCCCCAGATATATTGGGAATCCACGCGGATTGCTTTCTTTTCCTGGTTGCCCATCGAATATTTCGAAATATTCTACCATCGCAGGATAGAAAATAGCCTAATTGATGCAATTTTCAGCCACGAGTTTCGTTCAAATTTTTACCATCGCCGGCTTAATCCAATCAATCCAATTTAGAATCATTTACTTGAGTCTTCTGCCATCAGTCTTATGCAAATGCATAATGTAATTTTAATATTTTTGTTTGAGGGTTAAAAATTAATCCCGCATTTTTTATGCAATAAATAACTAAATGGATTGTCAAAATTTAAATGTCAACCATGTTGAACAGAAATTTTATTCATAAAAGACATCTTTTGATATAACTGTATTGATGACCATCTAGGAAAGTGTTTATCTATATGCCAAAAGATAAAATGTAAATCCCACTATAAGACAAGACAAAAGCAAATAATATCTTGAGAGAGTTAAATTCAAGGGAGTCCGATTAATTGAATTAAAATGGGATCAAAGCAAGAATTGTAAAAGAAAAGAGAGCAAACAGATGATGAAGAAACTTAATGCTAGAAGACAAAACTGAGTTAGGCACAGAATTGATTTAGTAATTTGTGAATGCCAGGTCTAGGCTCCGGTTTTCTTATTTAAAAGAACATGCTTTTATCGACTTAGAGAAGTCTAATGCAGGGTGTAACGAACAATTCATCTCTGCATTTCTCTCTGTCACCCAGAAAGAAAATGAGAAAAATGAATTGACCTGTTGACTTCCAACTGCTTACAGAGTCACTCCCACCTCCCTCCAAACCCAAGAACTCAATTTTGCAGATGGCAGGTAGAAACGTTTTGGGGTTGAAGCAGCTGTATCTGCAGATGTCATGCAAGAAAAGAAACTATGAAGCTATCTTCAGGAGATGTGCCTCAACCTCATCACAAGTGCATGGGAATTGTAAAGCCTCCCTGCTGAAGAAATTTAATGCCAAGATTCCTGAAGAGAGTAAAAAAGTCTGCATCTACCGTGTCCCCGCAAAACTGCGTCAAGTAGAGGCAAAGGCGTATGATCCCAGCATTGTATCGATCGGCCCTTATCATCGTGGAGATCAACAGTTGAAAGAAATGGAGGAGGTAAAGCTAAAATTCTTCCAGAGTTTTCTCAACTCAAGACAAGAAGGTGAAGTCGAACTAGACAGAGTGATTTCGGCAATGGAGAAACTAGAGCCGAGGGCTAGGAGTCGTTATGCAGACGATGTTAAGCTGAGCAGAGATGAGTTCATTGAGATGATGACCATCGATGGTTGCTTCGTCCTGCAGCTCCTGAGGGAGGTTGGCGGCCGTTCTTCTTCATCCCTCCTTCAAAGGTGGATGTTGCCAACGCTGCGCCGCGATTTAATCAAGCTCGAAAACCAGCTCCCGATGATAGTTCTAGACGAATTACTCGATTTGGTCGATGCCAATTCTCAATGTGAATACTCGATTCTTTCCCCACAGGACCTCGCGTTGAAGTTCTTCAATCCGTTACTGCAGAGGGACTCACATACAAATGTTGCTGGTACCACCGCGATGAATGAGGCCTGTCACTTTCTTGATCTATTCCGCCCCAGCGTTCTCCCTGAGATACAGGATCAGGACCGGGAAAGGCAAGTGCGCATGATCCGATCTGTAACTGAGTTGAGGGAAGCAGGAGTGGTCCTCGAGAAATCGCAGAACAACAGGGCACTAGACGTCCGATCCGAGGGAAGGGTCCTGAAGATTCCGCCCCTCCACATAGACGATCACAGAGGCACCTTGTTCCGCAACATGGTGGCCTTCGAGCAATGCCACAAGAAATGCAAACCCGACGCCACAGCGTACCTGTTCTTCTTTGACGGGCTCGTGAACTCGGCGGACGATGTGGAGATCCTCCTTTACAAAGGCATAGTCCACCACTCCCTCGGAAGTAACAAGGAGGCAGCGAATCTGGTGAACAAGCTGTGCAGAGAAGTGGACTGGGACGGAGAAGAGTCGTACCTGCACAAAGTAGTGTGCGAAGACATCGATGTATACTTCATGAGTAGGTACGCGAAACTCAGAGCACGCCTTGTTCATTACTACTTCAGCAACTGGGTGGTCGGGATCTCGACCGTGGCGGGATTGTTCGTGCTCTATCTTACGCTAATCCAAACGGGTTGTGGAGTTGCCGAAACACTGAAAACTCTGAAGGAGAATAGCTTCTGGTCATACATAAGCGATTCCTTTATTCTGCTCTTCTCGCGCCCCTCCACGCCAATCGTTCATAAGGACTCGAACAAGGGATGAAGTTTAGAAAATATTCACTTAGTTCTCGAAAACAAATTTGCAAGCTCTTCTGAATGTGCCGTGGGTTGTGATCCTGCATTTCTTAAAGTCTTGTTCCTTCGTTTCATGATGAGTTATGATGAGTTACCAATGATCTTTCTTTAGAATTCTAATGTGATGCAGGATCGCTTGTAAGAGAGTTGAAAAATCACTCGAAACGCCTCACATTTCATCCGCTCTATAGGTAGCTAATTAAGTCCCTGCTCATCGAATTAAATTAAGACAACTCTTGTATGTAAAGATCATTAACCGGCTTAAAGTTAGGATCAAGAACTCCGGTACCATTTCAAGATGAAAAGGTGCTATATCCACCGATAAAATGCAAATGGGACCCTGAGGGAATAACTCGGTTGCAATTGTCCAAAACTAATTCTAAGCAGCCTTCATAAAAATGAGATATAATAGACATAGAGGACATGCATAGTCGGAAAACAAGATACTGGTCTCCGCTTTACTCTATGCAACCACACGAACTACCATGTGTATATCATTCATTTATATGTCCAGGAAACGCTCGAGACGGAATTACAAGAATACGTCAATGACATCTAAATATTGTCTATAGTTTTGAGGTTCACACCACCGTATGCTGTGATGTGGCAATAATTGTATAAAGTTCTTAGCCCCACTTTGGCAAATTTGCCAAAAAAAATTGTTTAGGTGAATGTGTCTTTTCTTTTTCTGATCTGCCAAATTCCCTTAAAAAGCATTGAATTTAGCTTGGTTCCCAATTCTGGTCCAAAATCAATATGGAGCTCTTTCCACACTAGTGTACGCTGCAATATTTTGTCTCCTAATCGGTCACATTTCAATTTTGTTATGTCATAGTTATGGACAAAGGCTAGGGTTCAACATCAACCGTTCGAAAAGCTCCATGCAATTGGGTAAAAACTGGGGGGAAACTTCACGTGCAATTTACCAACTATAGTGTTTCCTCTTCAAGAAAATCAAGTTTTTTATGATTGTCATACAACAAACTCCACTCTTGGGAATCCGACAACTAGTACGGGCCTGGTCAATGTTAGTTTCTTAGCCCTTTTACCAACAACGGGAGAAAAAAAAAAAGCACCTCTCGAAGTACTGAAAACCCTGGCAATCATTTCAGTTTTGTTACCCTTTGTTGGTCAACCTTACCATGACCCTCCTCAAGGGTTCTAGCAAAGGGATTCACCTTATACATGAAACACACAATGAAGTCTGTGTACCTCATCAATTGTAAGTGGGAAGTGATTGCGGAGCGAGAGGGTCCAGATAAAAGCAACTCATGAGGCAAGCGTTTAGAATGGCGAGGGGGGCCAAAGATGAACCCAATTCCACCGAAGAAGAGAAGAACATTCTTGGATTGTATATATATAAAACTAAAATTAATTCACAAGAGTCATCTTTTAATGTAACAGAAACGTTTGGCAGTGAAACTACATTATTGTGCTCGGGTAGGAAACCTGCTAGTAAAATGCGTACATGTACATCAAAGAAGAAGGGCAGGATCGATCACTTAGGTCAGACGACCTAGACAAGAAGCGATTCTTGGCAAATTTCCATAATGACAAAGAGAGTAAGAATGATTAAAATTGAGCACCAAACAAGGGGAGAGTGTTTATGGATTGTGTATGTTGAGCATGAATTTAATTCACACATGATGGCATTGATGATCTTCTATGAAAACACCAATTTGTATGCCAAAAGACAAATTGTAAACCTCACTATGAGAGGGGACCAAAACACACAACATTTCGAGTGAGTTAAATTCAAGGATGTCAGATCAATTGAATTAAAATGCAACTGAAGCAAGATTTATGAAAGAAAAGAGAGGAAACAAATGATGAAGAAGCTTCATGCTACGAGCCAAAAATGAGTTAGGCATAGGATCAATTTAGTAATTTGTGAATCCCAGATCTACGCTCTGGTCTTCTCCATTAAAAGATCAAGCTCTCATTGACTTTGACATAGTCGTTGTTTAGCAGTGGAACTAAAATGTTAAGCGTGCTTGGGTAGGTGAGCTCTTGGGAAAATGCATACCTGTACGCCAAAGAACAAAGGGTAGGATTGATCATTTGGGTGAGAAGGCCTAAACAGGGAGTGGTTCTCAACAAATTTCTGTAATGGCAAAGGGGGCAAGTATGAATAAAATTGTGCACCAAACAAAGGAAGAGCGTTTATGGATTGTGTATGTTGAACAGGAATTTAATTCATAAGATTTTTTGACATGATAGCATTGTTAACCTTTTAGGAAAGCACCTATCCGTATGCCAAAAGACTAATTGTAAACCTTACTATGAGATGGGACCAAAACAAACAATACCTTGAGTGAGTTAACTTTAGGGTTGTTAGACAATTGAATTAAAATGGGACTAAAGCAAGAATTGTAAAAGAAAATAGAGTGAATAAATGATGAAGAAACTTCATGCTACAAGCTAGAAATGAGTTAGGCATGGGATCAATTTTGTAATTTGTAAGCATTTTTGGATTGTGTATGTTGAACAGAAATTTTATTCACGAGAGACATCTTTTGATATGACAGCATTGATGACCATCTAGGAAAGTGTTTATCTATATGCCAGAAGATAAATTGTAAATCTCAATATGAGACAAGACAAAAGCAGATAAAATCTTGAGTAAGTTAAATTCAAGGGAGTCCGATTAATTGAATTAAAATGGGGATTAAAGCAAGAACTGTAAAAGAAAATAGAGCAAACAGATGATGAAGAAACTTAATGCTAGAAGACAAAAATGAGTTAGGCACAGAATTGATTTAGTAATTTGTGAATGCCAGGTCTAGGTCCGGTCTTCTTATTTAGAAGAACATGCTTTTATTGACTTAGAGAAGTCTAATGCAGGGTGTAACGAACAATTAATCTCTGCATTTCTCTGTCACCCAGAAAGAAAATGAGAAAAATGAATTGACCTGTTGACTTCCAACTGCTTAAAGAGTCACTCCCACCTCCCTCCAAACCCAAGAACTCAATTTTTCAGATGGCAGGTAGAAACGTTTTGGGGTTGAAGCAGCTGTATCTGCAGATGTCATGCAAGAAAAGAAACTATGAAGCTATCTTCAGGAGATGTGCCTCAACCTCATCACAAGTGCATGGGAATTGTAAAGCCTCCCTGCTGAAGAAATTTAATGCCAAGATTCCTGAAGAGAGTAAAAAAGTCTGCATCTACCGTGTCCCCGCAAAACTGCGTCAAGTAGAGGCAGAGGCGTATGATCCAAGCATTGTATCGATTGGCCCTTATCATCGTGGAGATCAACACTTGAAAGAAATGGAGGAGGTAAAGCTAAAATTCTTCCAGAGTTTTCTCAAGTCAAGACAAGAAGGTGAAGTCGAACTAGACAGAGTGATTTCGGCAATGGAGAAACTAGAGCCGAGGGCTAGGAGTCGTTATGCAGACGATGTTAAGCTGAGCAGAGATGAGTTCATTGAGATGATGACCATCGATGGTTGCTTCGTCCTGCAGCTCCTGAGGAAGGTTGGCGGCCGTTCTTCTTCATCCCTCCTTCAAAGGTGGATGTTGCCAACGCTGCGCCGCGATTTAATCAAGCTCGAAAACCAGCTCCCGATGATAGTTCTAGACGAATTACTCGATTTGGTCGATGCCAATTCTCGATGTGAATACTCGATTCTTTCCCCACAGGACCTCGCGTTGAAGTTCTTCAATCCGTTACTGCAGAGGGACTCGCATACAAATGCTGCTGGTACCACCAGGATGAATGAGGCCTGTCACTTTCTTGATCTATTCCGCTCCAGCGTTCTCCCTGAGATACAGGATCAGGACCGGGAAAGGCAAGCGCGCATGATCCGATCTGTAACTGAGTTGAGGGAAGCAGGAGTGGTCCTCGAGAAATCGCAGAACAACAGGGCACTAGACGTCCGATCTGAGGGAAGGGTCCTGAAGATTCCGCCCCTCCACATAGACGATCACAGAGGCACCTTGTTCCGCAACATGGTGGCCTTCGAGCAATGCCACAAGAAATGCAAACCCGACGCCACAGCGTACCTGTTCTTCTTTGACGGGCTCGTGAACTCGGCGGACGATGTGGAGATCCTCCATTACAAAGGCATAGTCCACCACTCCCTCGGAAGTAACAAGGAGGCAGCGAATCTGGTGAACAAGCTGTGCAGAGAAGTGGATTGGGATGGTGAAGAGTCATATCTGCACAAAGTGGTGTGCGACGACATCGATGTCTACTTCATGAGCAGGTACGCGAAACTCAGAGCACGCCTTGTTCATTACTACTTCAGCAACTGGGTGGTCGGGATCTCGACCGTGGCGGGATTGTTCGTGCTCTATCTTACGCTAATCCAAACGGGTTGTGGAGTCGCCGACACGCTGAAAGCTCTGAAGGAGAATGGCTTCCGGTCATACCTAAGGGATTCCTTTTTTCTGCTCTTCTCTCGCCCCTCCACGCCGATCTTTCAAAGGGATTCGAACGAGGGATGATGTTTGAGGATATGCAGTTAGTTCTCATTAACAAATTTCCAAGCTCTTCTAGATGTACCGTGCGTGATGATCCCGCATTTCTTAAAGTCTTCTTCCTTTGTTCATGATGAGTTACCAATGATCCTTCTTTAGAATTCTGATGTGATGCAGGATCGCTTGTAAGAGATTTGAAAAATCACTCGATACGCCTTAGGTTTCGTTCCGCTCTAAAGGCATTAAGTTCCTGCTCGTCAAATTAAATTAAGACAACTCTTGTATGTAAAGATCTTTAACCAGCTTAAATTTAGGATCAAGAACTTCGGTAATATTTCGAGATGAAAACTGCAATATCTACCAACAAAATGCACATCGGACACTGAGGGAATAACTTGGTTGCAATGGTTCAAAACTAATTCCAATCAGCTTTTCATAAAAATCAGATACAATAGACATAGGGGACATGTATAGTTGGAAACAAGCCATTGGGCTACGCTTTACTTTATGCAATAACACGAACTACCATGTGCATTTCATTCATTTATATGTCCAGGAAATGCTCAAGACAGAATTAAAAGAATACGTCGATGACATCTAAAAATCGAGTCAATAAATTCTCAAGAAAGAACTCAACATTCTCGCCACATGTTGCAAGACATCGGTCAGATGCAGCATTAAACTATAAACCAAAGATCTAAACAAAACTCGAATTCAGATTAATGTGTGTGGCACAGGAATTCACAAAACCAAAAAGTGTGCAGAAGCAGACATTCCAGTGACCGAATGATCTATTATTCAGACAACTTGGTAGTTCTCGGTGATCAACTGTGTTCTCTGAGAAAACTTGGGAGGCGGTCCACCTTTCAGAGGCAAGATATTCACAACCTGAGGAGATGAGAAAGGATTAAGTTCATATCAATCCATAAGAACAAAATGAACTAAAAGCGAGAGGAAAAGAGGAACCAAAGCTCCTAGTTTTAGAGAAAACAAAACTATTGCAACAAACCTTTAAGACACTGAATGTGCTAGTAGCTGAGAACTGGACAGATATAGGGAAAAATGCAGAAGCATCTACCGGAGGAACGACAAACTCCATTGAGCCACTGCGGACAGATCAAGAGTGTTTAGTGAAAGGTCAAATGGGTCGCAAGAATGGTAATACTCGTGCACAGAAATGGAAGAAAGCTATAGAGCAGAAAATTATGCTGCACCTGCGATTTGAATTGTCAATAAGAACGATTGACCACTCCAAGATGGAATTTCTAGAGTCATATCTGCAAGAAATTAAAAACGCATCTGTAACTAGTAACAGAACATAACAAAGGTACTGTGCCTACTGACGACTAGCAATTTCATCATTGATTGGGCAACTCAATATCAAGTATGAATATAGTATAAAATGAAAAGTAAGGGAGTGACACTTCATTTTTTAAAAGACCACAGATTTAAATAAATAAGGGGCCAAGCTTTAATAACTGTGTGTCAGGCCAAGAGTTCCCCCAATATCTTTCCACAACTTTGACGACTTGCTTGCTTTAAGCGCTAGCAGGACATGTACGTTATTGTTCTCCCTTCTGCACTATTATCTATGCCATGCGAGGATATTTAGAAAGAACGTAAATAGTTCAGAAATCACCTCCACTCGCCGTCAATCTGCCTCACATTCGGGGCTTCTCTAAGAGCTGGAAGTGGTACGGAAACCACAACATTTCTCAGATCAAACATTGATGAAGCCTCATATTCAATGCTTACATAAGTTTCATTTCCAGAAACAGAAGGCCAGCAATTTACTGCAATGATAATTGCCTGTTAGTAACAGAACCATAAATTTGATATTTATATCACCAGGGATATTAACCTACTTGACAGAGGCACCATAGACTCATCAGTACTTTGCATTCTCCACTTCAGAAGACCTACACCTGCAGCGTCGCCAGCTTGACCAGTTGGAAAAGGCCGGTTTGGATCTTTCAGGCTTAGAATGCTCTCACTGTTGAATAACTCCTTGTTGATGTTAGGATGTGTCTTGAAGAGGATGCCTGGATTACCCCCAGTCTCAATCTGAAAAGAATGAAACAACTCATTATATGCAAAGAGGCCATAAACACCTGGAAAAGTGTACATCACATGTTAAATAGCATTTTGCGGAAATTTCACGTATATGAACATGAGAGCTTAAATGCCCAATGCACTCTATCAAAAAGAGTCCACGGAAGAAAAAGGGTGCTCGGAGCATGTCATTATCTCACAGCCACCAGTCATGCACACATGGATTTATTTGTATTGAATTACACACAGCTTGAGTGATGAAACTTTACTTTCCTTCTTTCTAAATAAGAAATGCAGCCTGCTATTCATCAACAATGACACAAATCAAAAGACGCCAATCCTTTAGCCAGTTCACCATGAGTTGGGACTCATCAAAGATACCAGTTTAAGAAAAACAAAATGTTTTAAGACACCTCCCTTGTGACATACATAGGGGCATGTTTTAAGACACCTCCCACGGTGAAACGCTTCCCACTCAATCCAGCAAATGAATGACAGGTGTTATTACCAAATTTGGCATGTCATTTTTAATGAATGACCTAGCTGTACTTGGAAATTGCTTCTCACGGAATATCAGCTTCTGCTTATACAGGCATCGAAAAGATGAGGGAAGGGGAGAGTACCTGAACCTGGATAAGCCCATCCTCTTGGTTTAGTATTTGAAGTGACAATGTTCCCTGAAGATCAAAATTGCTCATTCCACCATCACGTTTGAGTGTCACATTGATTTTCTCCTCAACAGTCAAAGTGATGGGATCAGTTAGTGGAGCAGCAGCCAATTTAGATGCAGCAGCTTTTGGCTGCACATCTTCCAGAATTACTTCACCTTCTGCCTTCAAGCTTTCCAAGAACTGATTTGTCCGTTGGGTCTTACCAAGCTGCATACCCAGACCTTTGGAAGGAGCACTGACAGATGAAGGTGGACGACCTGTAAAAAAATAGTCAGGACAAAGTCAGGGTCATGTAGAATGCTACCTACCAGAAATATTGGAATTAATCCAAGCATCATGTGAACATGAAAATTTTCTAGTTGAGGGAAATTGAATGATAAACATATTAAATGAATGTAAGTTTAGAAAATTGAGTCTAGAGATTGATAGAAATTAGAATTGCTGGCTCCTCCTGCATAATGAATTTGCACCGAAACAACATTTTTTTCCTCTATGAACTTAGGTTAATTGATCTTTCAAACTGCTCTGACGTCATGCACCAACTATTCCTCTTATATCTTTTCAAAATTTCCATAATTGTGAAAAATAAAAAATATATATATGCAATTCAATTAATTTTGCTTGTATAATGTCACTTATAGATGGCTACAATTTCCAAGTGAACTACGATTGACATTATTGTACAGAATTATTTCCAACCAGAAATTGATCAAACACACAAATCAGACTACAGATTGCATGGCAGTTAAACCATAAAACTAGCTCTCTAAAACCAGTTCCTTCTTCTAATAAATAACATCATCGAAAGTTGTAAGCAACTCTAGGCTAGAAATCTCTGAACATTTTGTGAGAAAAGCAGTAAACACTAAATCAAGTGGGAGGAACTTTTGCGAGCAACGGAAATTTGACTGCACCAAGTCATAACAGATAATTGTCGCACGAATATGTGGGGATGATCCAAAAGTTATCAACAAATAACATTTCCACTTGAAGGCTTGAGAGAAGCTAACATGATTCAAAGTAGTAGCGACCCACTTAGACTTAAACCAAATGACGATTACTACCATTGCGAATATGAGGAGCCACTAACCTTTAGGCTTAGTAGAAAAGGAATCAACATCAGTGCTCAATCCAAATGTAGACCCACTTCCAAAGCCACTTCCACTGCTGGAAATGCTCATCTCACCAAAGCTACTCTCAAGTCTTCCAGACCCCATTCCCTGTAGACCCTTAAACCCTCCTTTGTCACCTCTCGACTTCTCAATCTGCACAATATTGAATCATTTGTCTTGAAGATGGTTAACAACACAAGATAGTCGTGGAAGGAAAAAGCAGGAGTCTTCTGAGGTCCCCAGCATGTACCTTGCTTTTGTCAATCTCACTAGCTTTACGCTTCATAACATCCTTAGTTTCATTGATCTTACTTTGCCTTACTAGCTTGTGCAGCTTTTCTTCATGACTTTCCATCTCACAGTATTGCTTGACCTGCGCGACAGTGACATTTTCCTTGTGCCCAAGAGAGATAACTTCATCAAAGGCAAAAATCAGCTCGAAGGCTGTTCTGCCTATCCCCTCTTCATCAAGAGATAACGAATACTCAGGTACCTAAAGAGTCTTAAGGAATTGACCAGATTGAATACTTATATATTAAGTTGACAGTCCCAAAAAAAGTTGTAATATTCCTTGCCATCATGACATGTTCAAATAATAAAATTTAAAAAACAATTAACTCGATTTTTGGCATTCAGGAACCACAGATCCATAAAAATCAAAAGAGTAAAGGAAAAAAGAAGAGAGAAAAAAGAAGAGACGATAAAGATAATCTTAGAAATCCACCAAGAAGGATACAAGCTTGGAGAGAAGCCTAAGCGTTTCCAGATCTTCAAGAATGTTGCTTTGCTTGTTGGTAACAAGAAGCAAGTACAGAGCTTCTATTGGCTGGTAAACATAGCGAACATTCTCGGTTTCAACATACGTGTGCTGCTTCCCAGTACCAACTAATTTCGGGAAAGCAGCAAGAAGGCCCTCGATTCTAATTCGAGACATGTCAACAAACTGCCGAGAAACAAGCACTGCAAAAGAAATTACAAATATCAATGATTAACTCAAAAGAATGAGGACACCAAAACATGAAAAAAAAAATGAGGCTGTTCCCAGGGACAAAGGAAAATGTATTTATTGCTTTCCTCTTCTAATCAGCTATATACAGGATGAGATAAAAAATAAAAATAATCGAAAAAACAATCCAGTCAATCATTTTCTTCAAAGATAATTATATTGAAACTGAATGACTCACCTTTCCCAGACTTGCTCACTATAGAAGCTGCAAGAACCACCTGTACAGACACAAACGCAGTGCAAGAAAACGCTCAGAAACAATATCTAAGCAAACATTTAATCAGCTCTGCACACGCCTATGGAGAGTGCCCTTCCCTAATAAGTAAACAATAGTAAGTCTTAGACTATATAAGATTGTATGAAACAGGACTCAAGTTCTCTCACGCCTCAAGCTGCATATTCCTAAATGTAGGCATTAAGCCTCACGCCGTATCCTCATCCTAGTCCCACAAACAATCGGTAGGATACAAGCTTCCAATCGATAAAACCTCAAAGACAGATCTAGCATTTAAGTCATCAAACACACAGCTTAAACAGTGAGAAATCTCTTCGTGATTAATTTACAAAAATGCTATGCGCATGTTCTTTTAACGTGGACAAGAACCATGGCCTCATTAAACAGCCGACTATCGGTTCAACTCCAACATGATACAGATTCCATGCATCGCGGTTTCATCAAAACAAATGTCCTAGAATAGAGAATCAGAAAGCATGTAATGTGCAAGTGAGCAATCCAAAGTTGCTTTCGGCATAATGCAATGGCATATAGCCTGATCTCGCCAGTAAACGGACTTCAGATGCTAAACGATGAGACTAGATTGACATCCCACGACCTAAATTGCGGAATTAGAAACTGAAATCTTACCATCTTGGCCTCCTGACAAGCAACCACTCGCTGCTGAGGACAGCTGAACCGGCCGTACCTACACACAACACAAGGAAAAAACGAACCTGTCAATCAAGAACCACGAACAACACTCGATCCCGGATCCCAATGCCGCATCCCGCCCCAGATTCAACCAATCACGCACGAAACTAATCCCTAAACCACCGCCACCGAACACCGAACGCAGGGGACCAAACCCGCATGAAGAGCCCGAAAAACCAGAACTCGGTCCCGTCACTGGATCAACCGCATCAGATGCAACGCAACAACAAATCAAGCTAACGAACGTCAGATCTGACGACGACTGACGGCCCGCTCAGCGGAGCTCCTAACGCAATTGCCAACCCTAATCGAGCATCCATTCGCATTGCTTTCGGATTCCCGGGGAATACCGCCGGGGGAAGGGAGATCGGAGCGCGCGACGGGAGGCCGGCGGCGGCGGCGGCGGCGGGGATCGGTGGAGAACCGGGGAGGCGGGATCAGAGATCGTACCTGCTCGGTCGCGGCGGAGCGCGGCAGCGGATCCGCAAGGGAGAAACGGAAGGATCTGCGAACTGGAGAGGATCAAGATCAGCTTTCTTTTCTTTCGGTTGGGGTAAGGACGACGAACCGATTTATATTTTCTTTCGTGCTCTCGGAGTGAGTAGTTCTTCTTCGCCTGCGAGTTCACGGATCGCTTGATGGGCCTGCAACCATCACGGCCCATTTTTGTTATGGGCTTTCTTGGCCCGTCTCGTTTCCTTCGGGGCGATGCCGGGTGTGATGGCTTTCTTGGCCCATTCTTACTATTGGGCTGTCTAATAAGTGCATAGGATAATTGTAAAATTAGTGTAATGAGTAAAGCGGTGAACTGAAGATGGATATCTACACAAGTAGGAACAAGTAAGTCATGTTCGATGTTTTGAGTATTGATTTGACATATCATTTAGAGGATGGATTTTGTAAAGAAGTCTTACATGCATTGGTTTCGCCGAAGGAAAAACGTAATCTTGAAAGGACGTTTCACGAGAACCATTTTTCGGAAAAATGGGTGATTTTGCTTTGTTTTTACTAGGTGTATGCATAGGGTCCGATTCAACTTAGGACTAGACTAATCAATTCAAGACTTGTATTCGAGAGAACTAATTCAATTTCTGATTTTGCGAACCTGTAACCGGCCCAAAACAGAATTGGTGAGAGAAAATTGGGCCAAGCCCATTATTTTCTAATAACCCAAAATTAACTTATAAGAATTAGCGATTTGATATTTTCAGTGATATAGCAGAGAATTTTTCATATATTTATGCAATCTATTCATATATCCTTAGTAAGGACAAGTGTGAGAATGAGATATTGCAAGCTCATCTTTGTAAGATTTGAAATTTGATAAAATCCTATTACAATTTTAAATTTCTAGCAAAATTTGATAAAAATCGATGGAAAATATTCATTTTTCTTTTGCACAGTCCAATGTGGAAAGTTATTAAGTGCATACAAAGGAAATCAAATAACACAAGACGAGATGTGGAAAATAAAAAGAAATATTGCATGTAGGGGTACATATTTCGACAATATATTCAGGAGGTTATAGGCAAGCAAAAGTGATCTTTATGTATGTTGAGAAAAGAAGTGTGAATCTGACGTGAAAAAAGAAATAAAATATTCTAAAAAGCCTTAGTTCCTCGCCTATAAAAGCCGCTTGCAAACGGACGAGGGACTGGCCTTATGCTTCTCAAAGCATAGTGTGAATCTTGGTTCCAAGGCCCAAGCCGCTAAATCTACTCAGGAGGTTGGACTGGCCTTAGGCTAATCTTAAAGTCTCTTTTAGAGGGAAAAAAAAAAAAAAAAACTTTTGCGTCTTCTAGAATTGGATCATGGTTTTCAACGTGAACACAACAACATAATCACTTAATAAGCAAATTTTTTTAGAGTAAAATTGTGCAATTTTTATATTAAAAAAATTGGTTTTTCACTTTAAAACATAAATAGGCATATTCATGAAATATTACTTGTCCATAAGATACACATAATTGTGTGATTTTCGATGAAATTTCTATCTCTGGCACTTCTGCTAACTTATGATAATTCCTTCCAAACAAGACTAACTATCCAAGTATAAAATCTCGTGCAAGAACATTTATATGTGTATGTCCCTGTGACAACAGAGCCAACAGAGCCAAGAGAGAAATAAGAATCTATAGAGGGAAGGGACAACCTTACAAGAGAGAGATGGTTTCTACAATTGGGCAAAGACAAATGTCGTCCCTTCTTTGTGAGAGCCCCTCTATTATAGACCACATGTTAGATGTAGTACATAGTCACATGTGAGTGGTAATACATAACGATTGGATTACAAATAGTGATTGGTCTGGCATGAGGATATTGAGTGAACAGTTATATGTATATATTTTTACTTTCCAACAATTCATTTGTTAGTTAACGATATAACACTTCCATTATCATTCATATGCCAAAGATATGATTGCATCAAATCATAGTTACAAAAGTAAATGGATGATTCTTTTGATTTATCATTAGATAGCACGGACATCAAAAGACAATTTTCATATGCAATGTTTTTGTAAACTAAGTGATTGACATAGTTACTTTTTTAGACATAATTTTTCTTAATCTATAATACAACTAATGTACAACTCGTGATAACATCCTTCACGGGCTTTACATGCATAGGCTCTTGTCTATGAACACCAAAACTCATAATAGCGTTCAAGGTTGGAGAAGGAGGCAGGGGCTGCCGCTCTCAGGCCATAAGTTGTCTGACAAAATTCCTCCTAGAGAAAGTAATCTGAATCTTCTGCACGAGAAAGGTCTAAGCTAAATTTATTAGCTTCCCAGTTCACAAATTCTAGTTCCCCCATTTTCAGAATCTTGGCAATCATGCCGCTTACATCAAATCCCAGGCAATATGAGATTTAACGACAAAATGCAAAGCTAAGCCAATCTAGATCTCGACAGAAAAAAACTAGTCCTACAGCACCTAACGCCGGAATCGCTGTCCGTGAGCCGCCGACTCAGCTGGGCCATGACTTTGGTCAAGTGGCTGAATGTATAGTCCGGGTGGCTCGACGCCAGCACGGTGACCAGGCGAATGGACTCCTTGACGGAAGGCTTGGAGTCATTGTAGAAGTCGAAGAGGCAGTTGAGGAGCATCGGTATGGCGTCATGGGAGACGGACTGTGCGGTGGCCTCGAGATCGGAGAGGGCAATCTGGTGGGTGTCGCGGTCGGCGAGCTTGGACAGCGAGGTGAGGATCCGCTGCTTGAGCTCCACCATCGCGAGGTGCGGCGACACCGACGAGGATGCACCGGCACCGGTAGAGGCTGCACCGGCACCAGTAGAGGGCACACTGGCCGTGGCGGCAGAGGAGGATCAGGACGCCAGCGGCGCTGGCAAGGGCTGGGCGTGAGGCCACGAGGCACGGGAGGGCTTGAGTGAGCTCATATCGCGGCAGCGGCGATTAATGTTGAGCAAAATATGAGTTTTGGTGTTCATAGACAACTCACGAAAATATGCATGTTAATATTGAGGAAAATGCGAAGAGATGCTAGACAATTAATAAATGGAGTATGAATTTGCATACCGGGCTAATGTTCGAGCGACCGTGTAAATCAAGTTAATGAGTAAGAAAAGAAATGGTGAAAAGAAAAATAGAAGTATGAGGCGAAAAATCGGAATAAATATTAATAATTGGAACTTGTAAATGACAGAAAATTATTGACAATTTGGATTCTTCTATTTTTCTCTGCTTTTGAGCAGCATGCAATAAGGCCCCTCATAAAGAGGTCAAATATTTGGCTGCATGGTCCAGCAAAGGCAAAAATAATCTATAGCAGTAAAGAAACGCAGTAAGTAAAATCCAAACACACCGTAAAATTGACCATCTGTGCAGTTTGTTCCATAAAATCCATGCATACATATACCCACAAGCAGATAATTAAGCTAGACATATACTGTGGTCAAACAATTGCAGGAAACCAACCAATACATAAACACAAACTAATCATAAGTAAGTTGCTTGTTTTTGGGTCTCTGAGAGGAAAAACACAATCAAAAGCTAGCATCCAGCAACGTCTAGAATCCTTCCTCAAAGCTTGGCGTCCCCAAACGCTGCTCTCTTCTTCCATCTTCCTACTCTGAATTGGCCACAAGAAAGCCAGCAAAAGGGTTACACCGGATCAACAAATCAGTGACACTTAGTTCACGCAATTAACATAAACATAGCCGAAACGTTTTGATGATTACCGCCATAGTTTGAGGGCTGGAGAAAGTCCTGCAGGTTAGGCTGGGTTGGTTGGAGGCGATACGGCTGAAACGGCGTAGGGAGGGTAGCGAGCTGAAGGACGCTGCTCGGCTGTTCTTCTCCGTAGAAAGGGAATTGCTCCAGCACATGCTGAGCTTCCTCTGGCTTCGACACTCCTGCCTGTTGATGCCCCATTGCCATGTGTTGCTGCTTAATCTATAGCCAGCATCGGTGTCAACATTGACCATAGTCAGTCTTATTACATTGCAATGAGAAACATGTTTCGATACGTTCTCATTTTTTCACAACAAGATTACTGTCCAAAAGGAAAAACAACTCACAGCAATATCTGGAAAACACTAATATACAAAGCCAAAATCGGTTTGAAAGATTTTTCGGAACATTTTTGCAATTTTTTTTTTCCTTTTAACTAGCAATGGGAACTGGCTAGGTTTCGGCTCAATGCATATTTTGATGTTGCTTTTACGACATGATAAGAGAGTTTGAAAGTTAATGAACTGAACCAAACATCTTTCCCTTCAGTTCTATTGCCTACCAGCGGTGCCAGTATTTTGCTAGTGCCATTTTGACTCACCAGATGATATATCTGATTGTTTTCATCCTGCAGCATTTTCTCCTGGAAATTGTAACCATGGTCACAAATATATGAAACTTAAATTCCTTTTTGATGTTAAACAAAAAAGAAATGCATGTAAACTTAAATTTACTTGGGAAGAAAAAGGACAACCATACCTTTCTCCGCAGATTGTCCATTTGTTGTTGCATCAACTCAAACTAAATAACACCCAAAATCAAGAACACAATTCGATTAGTATACATAGATCGACAATTTGAACAACATTGTAAGTGGATTTGCTTACCTTCCTTGCACGGACCTTGTTGATGGAACACTCAAGTTGCTGCTCCATCTGATCGAAATCCTCGAGTCGCATGTTGTTCAAATCATTGGCGGTGTACTGCTGCACACTCAGTTGAAGGTTACACGTTTCCCTCCGTATCCTCCTTAGCTCATTCTGAAGCTGTTCCTGCAAAACAGTGTTTGACGACATATGAATATGATTAGCCATTATATTTTCCATAAAATTCTTTAGGGAGAGTGAGACATTCTCATCCAAATATACCTGTTCATTATGCTCCACAGTTTGATTCCCCTTATGGCTGTGGTACTTCCTTATGATTTCTTGCATGCTGCAAATTCAAATAACCAAACAATGTAAGAAAAATCCATTTGTTCACCATTATATATGGCTAATTCCTAAGAAAGTTAGTTGAATAAGATGAAGCATCCATCCCTGCTCTAAGTAAATAAATTGTTTACATGAACTCAAAATGGAAATTATATCAAACCAACCATTATAAAAAAAAAAAGAAATTAAAAGAAATAATATTCATTGCTCGAATTATCTGACGAATATCATCTAAAGAATCCATAATAGATTACTAGACAGCTAGGGGTGCTAAATTCAAGTTATAAATCTCAAAGCAGCGAGAACTCTTTTACGACATAATAAAGACACTTTGATCCGTACCAGGTATTTGGCTTTTTTTTTCTTCTTTTTTCTTTTGTTATGTGTAAGCACGTTTCTAATAATCAATTTAAGCAGAAAAAAAATCCAATTTAGTGATCCCCCAGTTAAAACAAATCAATATCTAATTATACTCTGTCCATTTAAAATTGAGTAGCTCGAAGTGAATAATCACATATATACATAATTCAAGCTAAACTAGAGACATATAGTGAACATTAAGGATGAAATTTAAAAGAGAGGTGTCCGAAGAAGGAACCCTAGCTATGGCCTTCCCAGGAGAATTTCAACAACTGGGTTTATGCAAACACTAAAAGAACACAGACAAAGCGCAGAGAAGGAGAGGGAGTAATCACCACATAATTGACGCGGGCCCTTTCCCCAAAAACTTCGATTCTCTCCGCAATAAAATGGATGAAAAAAAAAACAAGAAAAAGAAAGAATTACGAAAATGAAAAACGTTATGGGACATTACTAAAGGTTACGATGCAACTTGGGAAAAGAAAAGAAAAGGCAAAAAAAGAACCTGGGAAAAGAAAACAAAAAGCAGGTATATATAGATAGCTAGATACATCTATATTGCAAGTATCAATCACAGTAAATGCCAAAGGGGTTTTTTATCAAACAACAATGATCTGAAAAGTATCATTGTCAAATTGAACAAACAAGGATTTTTAAGCTAGACCATGAAATGAAAAAAAAGAAAGAAAGGGTTCACCTCGAGGACTGACTGCAGTAATCAAAGATCTTTCCAGAGCTGGAGAAGATGATGAGCCCGATCTGCGCATCACAGAGGACGGCCAACTCGTGCGTCTTCTTCAACAGCCCCGCGCGGCGTTTCGCAAATGTCACTTGCCTCGTGGTCTTGTTCTCGATCCTGCGGATTTCTATCTTTCCTCGGCCCATCTTTGGTGGGTTGATTTCACTCTCGTTTTCTTGCTTTGTCTTGCTGTTGTTTGAAGCTGAAAAAAGAGACAGAAGTTTACCCCTTTTTAGCTCACCCAAGTTTCTGTGATTATATATTGTTGCAAGAAGAAAAGCCAAAGATTAGAAACACGTAGCAAATTCAGCAAATAAAGCAGAAAGACATTGCATTGGTGCTTCAGCTCAGATTTAGGAGTGCATCTCCATTTTTTGATACACAAACAAGATTAAATGATGGAGTTGAAGAGACAAATTGAAGGCTGTCATCGGAAGTGGAAACTCATAGCTTCCAAAAAACCCTAGTTTTCTTATACTTGCATATACCTCTGCACAAAACAAGCAGAGAGAGAGAGAGAGAGAGAGAGAGAGAGAGAGGGAGGAATTACCTTCTTCTCTTTCCCTTGCTTGTGGAATTCGAAGATGAGCCCGAAAGCTTGTCTTATGAAGTTATTGAGCTGAGCAACTCTCTAAAATTAGACCAACTTTAGGTTACTATTTACCAAAGAGCCTTTATCTGGCTTAACCCGAGTCATGCAAAGGGTCCATTCGCATGTGAGACTCTGATCGTGGATTTGAAATTTCTTTTATGCCAATTAATTCCATATGCAATAGAGAAGTGAAAGAAATGATGATGAGAGCGTCATAACGTGCATGTGGTTGGTGGCAAAGAAAAAGAGAAATAGATAGTTTCCATCTCATATAAATAAAACCAACTCCCTATTTTTGTTATCCTGGCTTTTTAATTTACAGACAAGCTCTTGTAATTATACCTTTTCGACGAAGAATATCAGCTTGATGGCCTTGCAATAATTGGAATTAGGAGACTAGTTTAGCTAATCATGACAAAAGATTAAACTTGAAAACTTGATCGATGCATTTCGGTAGCAAACATGCTTCAGCATATAAAAAGTTCAGCTAGGTACGTAGTTTCTTATTTGGACTCAAAAACTTTAAAGAGAACATATTGCCGAAGGAAACATAAGACATCTCATTTTTTAATCAATCTTTACATTTATGTCCATTCATTTATATCAAATCCTTAAATTACAATCCTCTCGACACCTCATGAATTGGCTTCACCCCCAAGTTTATACTAATGTTGTACCCACATGATTTAAGTTTTAAAGGAGAAACTTGCATGCATATAGGTTATTGAAAGGACTTAGCTCAGAACTAGCATCGACCAATTGTACAAATTCAATGTTAAATCATAAAAGGGAGGGAAAATTTAGTAATTGTTAGTATCAAATTGTTGAAACCGATTGAACACAAAATGAAAAAAATCCAAATGATGGGGAAGTAACAGTGGTTATTTCATTTTCTTTTTTACCATGCATAATTATTGCATGGTGATGATGGCACCATGTGGTAATGTTTAATACTCGCCATGATTAAGTAATCTTTCGCTATCTCCTCGTGAAGGGGGTAGGAACAAAGGGTGGACGTCATGCTATGACTAGTAACCAGTCTCTCTCTCTCTCTCTCTCTCTCTCTCTCTCTCTCTCACGCTCTGTCCACGACCGAAGTGGGGCTTTATGAACTTTGCCAATTCTAGGGCAAATTCAAAACGTGAAAAAGAGAGCAGGTTACCAAGAGTGGATATGACAGCTACCAAGGTTTCTATTTTTTGAAACGGCAAGTGCGTGAATCTGATGTGGTGGTGCCTGTCAAGCTTCAGAATCAATTCTTTGGCTCGCCCACTGGTTAAGCGTCATTGCATTTCAGACAACCACATGAACATCCATCAAATGTGAATGCTTGTAATAATTGAAACAAGCAGTGTTATTAGGACAATGTGAGTGCGCGTTTGGATTGAAGTAAGTGGTAACTACACGCCGTCTCATAAGCACGTAGGTTTGACCGAGGAGAAGCTACCCAATTTGTTTCTCCGCGTTGTATATGCTGGAAAAACTTCCAAGCAAGTTCAAACAGAAAGACTCGAGAAGTTTCGCAGCACTTTAACTTTGTTCAGAAAAGGAAACTAAGGGCTGGCGTTTGTTGTGATATCCTTCTGCGGTCGATATATGGATGTTAGAAGCAAATCGAGAGAATATTTGGTTGTGAGAAGAGGACTTTGTGGTAAAGACAAGGTTTTAGAGTCAGCAAGGATTCGGGGTAGACACTGGAATTCACGAAGGCCAGCCTGATTGGTTCTGTTTGAGGCCGGTTCAGATGAGAATCGGGCCCGGCTCACACCAGAATCGGCTTGGTTCTTGACTTCGAAAAGTTGGAATTGATCGAGACCAGTTAGGTCCTCAGATTTCACGTTGGAGCCGGAGATTCTAAGCAAAATTAATAACAAGTTGCATGGCAGGCATTTCCATGGTAGCGTAGTAGGTTCCGTGGTAAAGTCGCCAATGCCAAGATAGATCACAATTGCTGCACGATAGAATTGACTATAGAAACAATTCTCCAGACGAGCTTAAAAGCTCATTTTGATCCCAATCATCTTGACATCATTACTTTCAATGAAAAATTATCAATGTTCTCTAAAATAAGCGAGGCAATTCCTTTACAGTTTTAGAAAACACCCACTAGGAAGCGTTTCAACCGAAAAGCCCCGAGCACATGAGAATACCTCACTTAAAAAGGTCATAACGTGAGAGGGGATGCCTACACATATGTGATTCCTTATGGCCAACCAACACACGGGTTTGGAGCAGTGAAATACAAGGAAAACCTGCAATTAATCTCTTGAATGGGAAACAAAAACACTTAGTTTATTAATACTTTTGTTTCTTTTACCTTAAATGGATCGCAACCACATATTGTTTGAAATTCATTTTTCACGTTAAATTCTGCTTTAGAAATGATCAGAGCATTAGAGAGAGTCCAAAAACACACAACAGTAATCGAAGAGGGCTCTCAAAATTTGATACTTCCCTACAAGAGGCTGACAACAATTTAATTATCTCTGAAAATGCTTGGTATACAATCGATTTCCTAATGTATGATCCAATCCCACTTCCGGAATCCGATGTGTTATTGTTGTGACAATGCAAATACTATTTGCCACCTTCTATAAGTGTGACTTAAGGATGTCAAATTTCATTCTATGTAGATGTGTTTTCTGTGAAGGTCTCTATTAGTTCCTGCTATCAAGTGATACAGCAAAAAGAGCATAAAAGCTCATCACACTAGCTATCAGTGAGCAAACCCTAGGTAGAGCTAGTTGAATATACTATCTCATGGAGTTCTGATCAAGTATTAACCCTAGTAAACAAATTACGAATCATTATAAGCAACCCTTTGTCTTCCTAGAACTAAAAGTTGTGGTTGTATCGTGTCCATTTCATTCTAGATGGACTTCAACTTTTAGGAAATTTACCAAATAAGTCCTAAACCTCGTTTAACAACAGATTAAATGTAATAGATGTGTGTGAGTGCGCACGAGCAAGGATAAAAAGGTATTAAAGCGGTTGAACCAGATTATGTACCCACAAACTGGAGGTTTATAGGGGTACATGATCCTGCGAACGTAAGGTGGTGCCATTAGTTTTAAGGCAAAGAAACACTCTATTTCCCATTTCACACCAAGGATGTACATGTATATACAATGCAACCCAAAGGCATAAAAAGAAGTTAATCGCAGTCGATGAGATATTGAAGCTTTTCCATTACCGATTCCACAATATTATGAGACATGGGACGTCATTGAGCTGGAAAACAAACCCTAGTTAGGGAAGACTTGTTAGGAACATCTATATTTGGAAGTACAAGGTTAATCAAAACTGGTCCCCCCCCCCCCCCCCCCCCCCCCCCCCCACGGCTCCATTCGTCATCATCACTCTCACCCAGCTAGTTTCTGCCTTTGGGCCAACCTATTGCAAAGTTTCAACCACTAGATTTATCAAGCCGGTGTGGACATGAAGCTGCATGAAGTTGACGAGAATGCTAACATCATGACTGAATGAGGAACGTCAAGAGAAAGCAGGAAACAAGAGAGAATTTGTGCTTTCTTCTGAAAACAGAAGGCAGTTTCACGTCGACTTCGACAGTCTTTGTAGGAGTGCATTGCACCATTCAAAGATAGAGCTTCTCGGTAGAGAGAGAGAGAGAGAGAGAGACAGAGACAGAGACAGAGAGAGAGAGTGTGTGTTAATTTTTGGAGCTATGACATTGAATGTGTTTTGGCCCCACACGACTATTATATTTAATTTTATGAAAAATAACATAAATAATTCCTAAACTTGTTATACATGTTTAGTGGAGATTATCATTCTTCTGCCATAAATCGATAGTCTTCTTCTGCACTCATCTAGCCTAGATGCAGACTAACTATGAATATTCTCATATATATCTATGTATATGTATAAGTGATCTACCAAAAATCTAAAACATCATCAATCCAAAAGTTTAAATCGAAATATGTTTGGAATTTGCGTATGAGATACAAGTGGAATCTTGACAACAACCCAAAAAAAGAAAAAGATAAGAGTGGAATAAACTATCGGGTACCCATTTAATGAAACACTTAAAAAAATGATGAATAATGGCATTTTTCATGTTTTATAATATTTATAGTCCAAAAACTTGATATTACATTCTTACCCAAAAAACTTGATATTACATTCGTGTCCATGGATCACATTTCGTCTTGCAAATCGACATAGATGGCTTGAGATTTCACACAAATAAAATCATGACCACATTTCATCTTGTGAATCGACATAGATGGCTTGAGATTTCACACAGATGAAATCATGACCGTTTAAGGGGACTCTCACCATTAATTAGTGATTGCCCATTGTTGTAATTTTAATATGAAATCCCATATAATAATGGAGGCAAAACAAGGAATCTGAAAATATTTGAACTTGGAACTTTTTATTCTCATATTATGTGAGATTTAGTAACAACGTTGCCACCTATTTTAATTATCAATTTTATTAGAAAGAAGTAAGTCAATTACTTCATGAAATCAGAAAATAACCTGCTGTGAAACGATCACCTAAAAAGCTTACGGAAATTATGTGTACACGGAAGAATACCTCACTCAAAAAGGTCATAACAAGTGGAAGCCGATATATCCGTGACTCCCCGTGGCCAAGCAAGACACGAGATTGGAGAAGTGAAATGCAAGGAAAATCTGCAATTAATCTCTTGAGAGAGCAAGAATCACTTGGGTTACCATTCTTGTGTTTCGTTTCCCATAAATGGATCGCGAGGGCAAACCGTTTGAAGTACATTTTCCACAAGGAAGTCCCCTCAGGAGGATGATCAGAGCATTAAAGAGAGCCCAAAGCACGTGATCATAATCGAAAAAGCCTCCAAATCCGATATTTGACTGCAAGAGGTAATAGGTTACCTCTGAAAATGTTTGGTATGTGGTCGATCTCTCACGACGAATGATCAAATCCCACTTCCCGAATTCGAGGTGTTTTTGTCGTGTCAGTGCAAACGATGTTTGCCACCTTCTGCAAGCATGCAACAAAAAGCTCCGCTGAGAAATTTAATCTGTATTCCATTTAGGCGTGTGAGGATGAAAGTTCATATTAGCTCCTGCTTTGAAGTTAATCAGGAAAAGAAGCATGAAATGGTCGTCACGCTAGCTATAGCTTTTGGGTGAGCAAACCCTAGCTAGATCTAGTTGTATATACTATCTCATGAAGTTCTGATCAAGTGTTAACCTTAAGAAATAGAATAAGAATCGTCATAAGCAACCCTTTGTCTGCCTAGAATTGGAAGCTGGAGTCTTACTGTGTCCTTTTCATTCTAGGTGGCCTCCCATTTTCCTGTAAGTTCAGCTGCTTCCTAACCTCATTGAACTACAAATTGAGTGTACTAGACATGTGCGAGTGCACACGAGCAAGGGGAAAGGACGTTAAAGACGTCGGACCGAATTATGTAGTCATCGTTTTCTTGAAGTTGATATATACCTGCAAATTCGGGGTATATAGGGGTATATGATGTGGAGACAAAGTAACGCTCTTTTACCCTTCTACTCCAAGGTTGCACATGTATATGCAATGCAGCCTGCGAAACATAAGAAACTTATCATAGTCTATAAGAAGATATAGAATGTCATTGAGCTGGGGAAAAAGAACCGAGTCAAAGCGTACTTTGCTGTCATCACTCTCGCACAGCTAATTTCTGCCTTTGGTTTCGTAGTATTTTTTTATCTAGCTTCATTCTGAAGAGATCTTGAGACGACTACATTCAATATGCTCGTGAACTTAATATCTAGTTTTGCAAGAATAATCATAGATTTCGCCAAAGTTAGATCGAAACAACGTATTTTGTCCTACATATCTCTTGTTTTTTTTCCTCCGGTAGAAGCTCGTACTATTGCCAATCTCGTCTGTTGCAGACGACAGCTTTTCTCGAGCCTGAGTGCACATGAAGCAGCAGAGACAATCATGACTGAATGCAGCACTTCAGTCAAAGCAAGGAACCAGAAGAATCTGTGCTTTCGCCTAAAAACGGGAGGCAGTTTCACGCCAACTTCAACGTCATCCTCTTCCCCCAAAATCGATGTAGTCTTATTTTTCTGCACTTCATCTATCAGATCATGAAATATTGCTAAGTAAAGGGTTTTGCATAGGAAGATCATCAAAAAATTTCTAAATCTTTTATTCTTTAGCTAGTTCGGTATTAATTATTTTAATTGTGCCGATTGAATTCTAAATATTTTCAATTTTTGTCAATTGAGTTTATTCGGTCAATTTTGACTGAAAATCACTAACATGAATACCAAAATCTTAAGTGGCATGACCAACGCTAATGTCAAAAAATTTAAGTAATATTTTTCAATTTATTTTTTTCTTTTTATTCTTTTCTTTGTTTTTTTTCCCAACTGTGGCGAGCAAGGTCACCAATCAACTATCGCCGATAGCAAGCGAGGGCCGACGACTCTCATCTAGCCGAGGCAATGGCATTGCAACCCTTGCCAAACATTGGCGATGGTCTCTATGCTCTCGCCGACCATAGGCCCCTAGATTAGGTGAGGGCCTCACCAATCAATGGGTGAGTATTGCTTGGATCTGAGGCAACTTGCTTATGACCGGCGAGGGGGTGGAGGTCCTCGCCCGTGGCTAATGAGGGTCGCAACTCCCTTGCCTTTGTCAGCCTTTGCCATAGGCCAGTGACCTTGCCAACCAAAGTTGGGAAAAAAAAAGAAATAATAAAAATATCATTAAAAATTATCTATGTTACGTAGGTAATGCCATGGAGGACGACTAGCTTCCACATTAATGGTTTCCAATCAAAATTAATTGGTTGGGCTCAAATGGCTAAATGTAAAAATATTTAAGATCCAATTAATACAATTATAAAATTTAGAATTGAATTGATAAAAATACAATAATTTTAAGGTCTTTTAGATAATTTTCCCATTTTGTGTTGAACTATGTTTTTGGAAGTTGAGTATGAGACAAAAGTGGTTGAGTGCTGTGTAGGTATGGAATGAGTGGGAGTACTACTGTTATTGGCAAAATGAAATATTGGGTATCAATTATTGAAACACTTAAGTTACGTTTCTTTTGAATGATTTAAAAAATTGATCACTTGTATGCTTAAAATAATCAATCAATAACACAAAGTATTCATTATCAATAATAACTTATACTTAAATATCTTCGTAGGTGATAAAAATATTTTTTGAATGGTGATTTTTATAAGTAATCAAGGGTGATCGTTTTCTCATAAAGATTTTTTAAATTATTAATTTCTGGTGAAACAAGTGAAACTTAGAATTCCAAGAATAATGAGCAATTTTTTATTATGATACATAGAGTCTCGGATTTTAATATTACTTTCATATAAGTGAAATGACAGCTAGATTAAGATAGATCTCGCCGTCCATCGGCGATGGCCTAGTGTCACAATCTTGGCATTAAATGGCGAGATTGAACCGGGTTCATAAGGTGATACGTGGGTGAACCTAATCAAACCGGCCAAAAACCGGAACAATAAGACCCCAAAAAAAATATAAAAAAATAAAAACCTCGGTGACACGACATCGTATCAGATCCAGCCGCCGAACCGGTCCACCCGATCCGGCCGGTCCGGTTCTCTCTAGATCGGCCCAAACCGTACGGCCGACGGCCCATATAAACCTCGAAAGCCCACGTTTTTCCCCCATCTAATCCCCAACGTCCCTCTCTTTTCTCTCTCCAACTTCTTTGCTAATTCTGGAAGAGAGAGAAAGAGAGAGAAAGAGAATCTCTCAGCTCGAGCTTGAGCTGGACGCCGATCGGCGGTTGCCGGAAAGCACGGCGGCCCTGCCAATCCCCTCCGGCCAACCCCTCCCCCTCCTCCGCCGCGCCTCCGCCTTCAACCGCGCTCCTCCGCCGCCGCCGCCGCCGCCGCCGCCGCCGCCGACGCAGTAAAGACTCGATCTAGAACCATGGATCTGGCGCCGGAGGAGCTGCAGTTCCTCACCATCTCCGACGTGCTCCGGGAGTCGGTGGCGATCCCGAAGCGGTCGCCGAAGACCTTCTACCTCATCACGCTGTCCCTCATCTTCCCGCTCTCCTTCGCCATCCTGGCCCACTCCCTCTTCACCCACCCGCTCATCGCCCGCCTCCAGGACCCGGCCGGCGACGACCCGGCCCGGACCCGACGCGAGTGGGCCGCCCTCTTCGCCTTCCAGTTCGGGTACCTCCTCTTCCTCTTCGCCTTCTCCCTCCTCTCCACGGCCGCCGTCGTCTTCACCGTTGCCTCCCTCTACACCGCCAAGCCCGTCTCCTTCGCCTCCACCCTCGCCGCCATCCCCAAGGTGTTCAAGCGCCTCTTCGTGACGTTCCTCTGGGTCACCCTCCTCATGGTCGTCTACAACCTCGTCTTCGCCGCCTTCGTCGTGCTCCTCGTGATCGCCATCGACACCCGGAGCGCCGCCCTCGGGCTGTTCTCGCTCTTCGTGATCTTCGTGATCTTCCTGCTCTTCCTGGTGGTCCACGTCTACATCACCGCGCTGTGGCACATGGCGAGCGTGGTGTCCGTGCTCGAGCCCATCCTCGGGTTCGCCGCGATGAAGAAGAGCTACGAGCTGCTGAAGGGGAGGACCCTGATGGCCGCCGTCTTGGTCTTCGTGTATCTGGTGATCTGCTGGTTGATTAATGGGGTCTTCGCTGGGGTGGTGGTGCACGGCGGGGACAGCCACGGGGTTTTCGGGCGGATCGTGGTGGGCGGGTTCTTGGTCGGGGTGCTGGTGATTGTCAACTTGGTCGGGTTGTTGGTGCAGAGCGTGTTTTACTACGTCTGCAAGAGTTATCATCACCAGGGGATTGATAAGACGGCTCTTCATGATCATCTTGGTGGGTATCTCGGCGAGTACGTGCCGCTCAAGAGCAGCATTCAGATGGAGGATATATGATCGGGCGGTGATGCTGGACGGATTTGTAAGTTCTACTTTGGTGCTCTTGGAATGGATGTAAGACCATCCTGGTGGATTGTAAGTGGTGTTGTTAAATAATGGTAATAACCGCGGAAAGTCCTGGTCTGATACTGGCTACCACTTTATCTTTGTTCCTTTCTTGTTTTACGTAGGTAGTGTTAGGTTCAATCCGAGAATCTGAGTTGTCTTACTGATGAGAACATTTATACCACGATGTTAGCGGTTAAAGGAAATTGCATAGTGTAATGTCCGTTTTCTGTACTTTCCTGTGATGTCTGTTAGTTTAATATGATGTTCTGAGTCTGTTATCTGTTATGTTTAATGCTACATATCTGCCTTTTCCTGCTACCCAAGCAGCTTGTAAATTGGTGAAAACAGTTATGGTTATCTACCACGCGACTCAAATTAACGTTACTCATGCATCCAATTATTAATGGATGTTCGAGAGCTTCTGTGAGTAGCTTTTAATTTCGGAATTTTGCGGTAACTGTACGTTCCCCTAGTGCAATTCAGGCATGGATTAGCTTTTATTTGTTCTGGTTTTTCTTGGGTTTTGCTCTGTTTTATAGTTTTAGACTAGCAGGTGTCGGAAGTCATCTTTGCCCAAGTTAGATGTTTAAATCAGAGTAGTGAGTCTAGATGCAAAATCTTTATGCTGGTATCAAATGTACTTTTCCCTGCATAGAAGGGAGGATGTTGCTATTCTTGTTGAAACTCATTAAAAAGAGTATCTGGTTGGCAAGGGCCGAGTCATAGGAAGACATCAGAGGCTTGCACTTGGAGTATTTAGTACATGCACAGAAAAAATATGCATAGCTAGGAATTTCTTTTCCAAATATGATTTGGAAGCGAAAGCTGTTTAGGATCTTCGACTGGCTATTGAACATTTACATTGCCTCTCTAAAATACAGAACCCAATGGGGCTTTGACTGGCTCTTGAACATATGCAGATGGTCATATCTAGGTTCATGTGTAGACATATAGAAGGAAATGTTCAGAGTTATTAATTTCTACCCTGGTGCTTTTGGTTCATGTGGAAAGGACGTGTAGCTTGGTCCTTGGTTGTAGAAGTATTTACTTGAGATGGCTTATGCAGAGTGCGTGGTTAAAACGTCCATTTTTTATCGGCTCGTGATACTGCCGAATGTAGACATTAATGGATCAGAACCCAGTTGTAGGACACACAGTTAGTTTTCACTGATAGATCAGATGATTTATGTCTTCTCTATCAAGAAATGCTTCTCATACAGTGGTACGTGCGAATGAAGTCATCTACTATTGCGTAATGAGGGCTTGCGTGCTTGACATAGTATCTTGTGATTCAATTCTTCTTTTTTCTGCATTCGGTTTATCTTCTTTCAGTACACTGAGCTCAGCATTTCAAGATCCAAAAACTCGGTTAACGTCATTCCTAGCAACCAATTTCTCTCTGGTCAGCATCGTTCTATTGTGGCACAGGCTACTACAATTAATATTACATGAGGGGTGTTAATTTTTCAGTCAGATAACATCAACTAATAGTCGCCAAAGTCATTCTCCAAGATGACGTCCGAAAATGATCGCAGTTTACAATGCGATAGTCTTCGTCAATGGAACAATGCCAGTGCTTGGACCATCTTTTGACTCTGTGAAACAATCAATCAGGAGAATTTTCTTTATGCTGCTTGACGAGAAAACCCAACTCCTCTTTATAACTTAATGCCGTTACCCTTGAAAACAGGCTCCTCTGAAACGTGACAAGATTGAGCCGTGCCCCAAGATTTTGGGGAAAAATCTAGACACAAAGGAAAGATTAAGTACTTCATTCCAATTATCCGATATTCTAAACCAGTATCCGCCTATGGGCATTACCGAAGCTTCTAATGACTTACTTGATGCAACACGGATTAATGATGATTCATTTCTTGCCATCTGCAAGATTAATCGACCTAAGCATGTCTAGATGTGAGTGTTTTTTTCTTCCTGCTGGACTCGATACTACAAATCATCTGCGAAGTATTTATTATTCGGGATGAAGTACTTAAATTTGTGAACAAGGAGCAATCTCATTGTCTCTGTCTACTCATTACACGATTAAATTTAACGGCTTCAAGCGAAACCATACAAGATAAGAAACTTGATTTGGAGACATGGTCAAAGCTCAAGGTACATACTCCTACACAGATTGCTCTTGAACCAGAGGAAATTTAAAATGAAACATTATAATATTAAAAGCGAGACGATCCAATCAAATACCATAGTAAGACCAAGCTTGACATGATTTCTCAGTAAGAAAGTATACCCTTGCTCAAATGTCCAGTAGCATGCTAATGATAACAACTGGATAGGAGGATATAACCACTTAGCAAAATGCCAGAAAGATGGAATGAATCTCAATAGGCACAAGCAGATAATGAGAGGCACCCCGTTTGTCGCACCAAGATGAGCCATCCATCTTCAAAGCCCAGCCTGACTTGTTGCTGGAGCACCATGCTGCATTAGTGACGATCCACATAGTATCCAAAGGTTCAAATGACAGGATATTTCATCAAAACTTGAGCGCTCTCTCTCTCTCTCTCTCTCTCTCTCTCTCTCTCTCTCTCTCTCTCTCATTCTTTCCCATAAAAAATACATTATATGGGTCGATTTTCATCATAGGAACTGGAACTGCCTTCGTTCCTCAACAGTGCAGCAAAGAGCTGATGCTCCATTAGTGCTGCCCAAACTAGGACAACCGCTTGGCAGTGACCTCATCGAAGCAAAGCACCCTTCACCAGCCTGCTCACAGAAACTGCTACCACTATACAGTAGAGATTTTGTATTCAGGTTGTGAATCTACTCCTCGTCTTCAGATATTTCCTGCAGAAGCTGCACCAGCTTATCTGACGGACCATTTTAATATACAAAGATGCAGAGCCTCAACGACGACGACCGTCCTGCCATCTTAGGCACACAAGTCCCCGAGGGCCTCTGCTCAATCACCTGAATGAACAGCAAGGAACCATTCTCTTACTTAGTTATGGCATGATTTGCAGATCATAACTAATAAAGAAAATTGCATACGTTGCCGCCAAGCTACATCTGGCACTTTGATAGGAAATGGAGTAGTGATTGTGATTCTTGTGAAATGCAACAAAACATACATAACAGAAACTGCATTGGAGGTGCCAACAGATAGGTCACAATGCTGAGTAGCATTACCTGCACATGACTATGTAGACAATTTCTCAGCATGTGGAATTTCCGGGACCTTATTCTGTCTTCTCCTATATGACAAAGAAAAAGAATCATTGTTTTCTGAAGGATGACAAAGAAAATAACAATGATCTGGAAATAGCACCAACTTTTAATAAGGCAAAAAATTGTGCCCTTGTGAAGAGCTCTTCACCAACTTTGGACAATTGCGATGCTACAACTCTCAAGGTTTACTACCAGGAGGTTAGTCGTCTTAAGGTTATGAACAGATTAAACACTGTATCAAAACCTTACCTTCCTTTTAACTTCTGCCTTTTCATTTTCATGACAAGTGAGCCAAACAAATAGTAAAATAAACAATGTTCCTGATTTGGAACGGTACATATCACAAAGAAAAGTCATCTATGGAAGAGCTAGTTAAGCCAAATGAAAGTAAGAGTTGGCTGCAACAAAGACAACAACACCCACCACTAAACTGGAAACCCACCAAACCCAAGGTCTTTTCTTAAAGTTTCCAACCTCATATTTTTATCTATTCTAACATGCGCTATATCATAAGGTCATGTCTTCTCACTAGAGCATCTGGTGGCCTTAATGAGTTTGCCCTTTTTTAAACAACAAAGTTTCCCTTACATCAAAGCAATATCTAGTCAATGAACCACCAAATCAGTGAGGTCGCCACAATCACATACAGCAGCTGGAAACAGACAAGGTCAATTCAATACACTCACAATCACTCCCTCCCTCGCATCAAGTAGTTCTAGCCTACCAAAGTATATGCCTTCTAAGATCCATTGACTGGAATACTGAAGGAGTCAGAAGGACATTCTGCCAATATCATAACTTGGCTTCAAGTACCAAAAAAGCAACAAAACATCCACGAAAGTACAGATATGAGTTCATACAGGGGAATCATTTGAGGATTTACTAACAAGAAGATTGTTACTAACCCATGGATGAGAAACACGCGCACGCTATATATATATATATATAGAGAGAGAGAGAGAGAGAGAGAGAGAGAGAGAGAGTTAAATACGCAATAAAGGATTGGCAGAGAGTGAATATCATCCTGGTCCACAGAAAGTATTTACAGAAAACTAAACAGAGTAACTTACAAAGAAAATAGTTTGGCGAGTGACTGTGGTCTCTCGTAGCCATCCTCCTTTTGTTCAGGCTTCTCTTTAGGCTTTGGTTTTCCTGCCTGCCTTGATTCTGGTTTCCAGTTAGCGACTTTCAGAGACTGACCCAATAACTCAGCAATGCCTGTCGCCATAGCTTCTGCCTTCTTAACATATGGAAAAGTTTCCTCCTCAAAGTGGTGAGACAACCACAGATACATAGACACCACCTGATGTTTGGTCTCCAGATCCAAAAGCTCAGCATCATTTCGAGCAGAGCCCTTGGGCATGCCCATTGCTATATTAACAGGCAATTTTTGACTATAAGCTGTGGCAAACCTCAGAAGATGATACATTGATTTTGGGTCTCTGACATTAACTGGTGCAAAACAAAAGTTGAAGCGATCTTCAAGAGATAGCCCTGGGACCTTCTCCAACATGTTTGCAACCTTCTTAATATGGTCGTGCCGGCACAAGAAGTATGAGCCATCAAGACGGCAATTTTCACCAAATTTCTCAAGTAGCTTGCAGAACGTAACATTGGAAAGTTGGCAAGCAAAGAGCTCAACCTGCTCAAAGAAAGGAAAGAGACCCACCTTCTTAACTTCTTCAAATGGCTGCTTTAAACACTCAATGAGGTACTCCAAATCATTAAGCTCAAAGGTAGTTGTAAGCCCATCGGGATATCGGCTTCCTCTTCTACCCGCTCTTCCTGCAATCTGCTTCACCTGTGATGCAGGAACTGGCACCATCTTATCGCCGTTATACTTCGAGAGAGTGTAAAACACAACCCTTCTGATATTAAGATTGAGACCCATCCCCACCGCATCACTTGCAACCAAGACATCATACTCATTGTCTTGATAATTAAACAAGTTAGCTTGCTGTCTTCGAGTCTCAGGTGGCAAGGCACCATATATGACACAGCAGCGGTGATTGGTGTGCTTCTCAATAGCCAATTTAACCTCAAATATTTCTCTCCGAGAAAAAGCAACTACACAATCACCGGATCGAACATTGCGAAGATCCCCCAGCAGCGTCTTGGCTTCAACAACCAGTGGCTTGAATCTGTCATAGTGACATTCCTGCAACTCATCCCCAGTATCAGAACAGATTTTCCTCACCATATTCAGAACACTTGGATCCCCACAAACATGTATCTCATCAGCCTTAAGTCCTAGCAATGCTCTTGTCCATGCATAGCCTCTATATGGGTCTGCCATCATCTGGATCTCATCAATTACTGCCACGTCATATAAGTGATCGGTCGACACCATTTCCACAGTACAAGCAACATGGTTCGAGAAAGGGACATTCTTCTTTTCCTGCCCAGTGTGAAGACTACAGTAAACTCCCAAAGAATTCACCTTGTCAAACACTTCCATAGCCAACAACCTAAGCGGACTACAATAAACGCCATTCTTTGCTTCCATGAAGCGCTGCAGAGCATTGTATGTCTTCCCACTGTTGGTTGGACCACAATGATATATTATCTTTCTTTTCATAGCTCGTGCAAAGGGAAACCAAGTGTGGGGCTTTGTCAAGTCAGCCGACTCAATCATGCCCCGAAACCGCTTAATCTCATCAGGAAATTCTTCTAAGCAAAACTCGACAAATATAGGGAACAAGAACTTAACAGCTTCCTGAGATGGGCCAAGTGAAATCAAGTACATGGTGATATCAGCGGGGCGTTTCTTGGAGAAAAAAGTTTGGAATTTGCGGGCTGCAGTTGGGAAAAAAGACATGCCTATGTAGATGGCAAGAGCCTGATTAGATGCCCACGGCGACTCCGCTAAACAACGAAAAATCTCCTGGAGGATCTTCCACTTATCTCGGCTCAGGTTCGCGCGCTCTTCAGAATCACGAAGTTCCCTGTACAAATCCACAGGATCACGCGATCCCACAATCTTATAGGCAACATCCACGGTCGAACTAACACTACCGCCGCTTCCATCTTCTTCACCCATTACCATATGCCATTCATCACTCTCATCTGAACCGCCATTCTCAACAAAACCAATTTGCTCGCCTGCATTTTCCCCCTTCAAACCATCTCCATCCCCCGCGATGGCTAACCGGCCGAGGCACTCGGCAAATTTCAAACTTTCTACGCCATCACCATTTTCCCCGCCAATCACTCCGGACCCAAAAACATGCGCGTCCTCCGAGTCCTTCCCTTTGTCCGCCGACGAGCAATACAACCTCGCGTCCACCGCACTCACCACCCTAAAATACGGACTCCTGCAAAGCAGATTCTTCCGAAGCAGCAACTGCCCCAAACTCCTAGAAACCGGGCGACTTCGAGCATCGAGATTCGGGTCGAGCCCGCGATCCCGAGACGCCGCCGAGCGGCCGAACTGCCCGCTGCCCGAGCCGAAACGCCTGTACGACAACAGGGCTCCGTTCCTGGACCCGTTGTCCCTGGAGCGGCGGAAAATCCGAAGGAGGGAAGCGGCGGCTGCGCCTCTCGCCATTACCGAATGCTCGCAAGCAGCAGCAGCGACCAGTCGATTGAAATTCAGCTGGGAAACGCGAAGCCCGGGCTCAAAGATCGAGACTTTCGGGGTGGGGGAGAAGAGAAGGAAACGAAACCCTAGAGGCGTGATGAATTGGAAGATGTCATGTACGAGCACGATGATTCATGCCGATGGCTGCGCCTGCGCGGCTCATAGCTGGAAGATTTTCCGGCGGAAGCTTGAAGAAGGGAAAAAGGGTTTCCCGGGAAAACAAGAAAGAAAGAAAATCGAGCCGGGTCGGGTTGGTTCGGGTCAGGTCAGGTCGGATTTAAAGGCCGGGTTTGTGGAGGCCCAAGATGAGGATGATGGATGGGCTTCATGCGGGTATGGGCTTTGGAATTAAGTACGATTCGACATCTTCTTCCTGCTTCTTCCTTCTATTTATTTTCCTCTTGTTTTTTTTTTGCCTCCATATGTATAGGGTGCGTTTGGGAGGACATTTACAAATAATTCAAAGATTTTGGGGTGGAGTTTTTCTTTGAAAATGCTGAAACCTAAAGACAAACGGTTTTTTTTTTGGGCTTCAATATCTTCAGAATGCGACTTAAAGAGTTTAATAAAGTTATTTTTCGTCGAATCTTGCCATAACCGATATATTGATATTCTTGTTTCACCCTTTGCTCTTTCAACTTTCCTTGCCCCGGATCTGCACCAAAGACAGAGAGAAGGCCATGGTCGGTCGTGGCCGGCATAGCGAAGGAGGTCAAGGGATGTCGATGCAACTTGGCCAAGGGTCAAGTGACATCCACTAGGGTCACACCAATCAAATTTCATAATTTGATGACTATGAGAGTCGTGCCCTCAAGATTGGGCTAAGGGGTCTCATCCATACGAGATTTGGTCTATCATCTAGATGCTAGCAGTCTTGTAGCAACGGCGTGTCGTTTGAGCTCACACAACCCTACCATCACGACCACCTAACATGGCCCGATATCTTTTTTTTTTTTTATCACATATTCATAAATTGTTTTATAAAATGTATTACATTAGTTACCGAAAGTATGCATGCCTTAAGAGATATCTTTAAAGTCAAAGTCCTTTATCCAGATGCAAAGTCATGAAGCCAATCCTCTCCCAAACGCATGGACATAAGAAAAGGAGTCAAAAGTCCAGGTCGGTTGGACGATGACATTCACGCCTGGGTACATAATAATATCTAAGTTCTAGAAGTTCGGAGATAAGGATGAAGGGCATGGAAAGACGTCATAATTATGTCATATTCCGCAAAAAAAAGTGAAAATATAATAGTAAAATTAAAATTCTGGACAAAATGTTTTGACTATAGGTAATATTAATTTAAGATATGATGCAAGAGAAGCAATAATATGATAAACGTGGCAATCGTAGGGAAGCTTTCCTACGTCATTTCTGCAATTTGCGTAGTCTTCTTGTTCAGGTTCTTATCCTCTCCTTGGAGAATTCAACCATATAAAGTCTGCATTCTTCTCTTTCTATGCACCATCGATTTTATCAATAGCCGCACGCAACGGGTCAATTCAACTTAAAAAATTATCCAAAAAATTTTAAATTTATCGTATATCAATTTAGTCATAAAACTTAGAATTTTGTCAACTGAGTTCATCTAGTCAATTTTAACTAAAAATCGATAACATAGATACAACATGTCCTACATAAAATGGCCAGACAGTTGGCGCTAAAATAGACAATTTTATAATTTTTAATAAATTTCTAAATTTTTTATATTTCTTTTCTTTTCCTTTCTTTTCTTCCAAGCTCAGTGAGGGTCATTAGCTGACCCTCACCGAACTTGGTAAAAAAAAAAAAAGGAAAAAAAAACCATCAAAATATTTTTTTTTAAATTATTACAAAAACTATTCACATTAACACTAGTCATCTTAAGTAGCATTATCAGTATTCACATCAAATATTTTCAATTAAAAATGGTCGAATTGACTCAATTAGCAAATTATCAAAATGTTTAGCACTCATTTAACAAAATTGAAAAGTTTACAATTGAATTAACAAAAATATGATAGATTTAGGACTTTTTATATAATTTTTTGACTCAATTTAGGTCCCCACTTATATCTAATCCAATCCTGACATTAAAGGTTTATAAACTTTTGTGACTAATCGAAGAGTTGACCCACATAGAAGCTGAATCTGAAAAAAAGTTCAAATAGGTCGGGTTATCGGGTTTCTTTTTTTGGTGTTTCGTATCGATTTAGGGAACCATGAAAAACACATTTTTTTACTCACTACAGGCCTGAAAAGAGCACGAAATTTTTTGTTCGAATTTTAGTTCTAAGTTTTTTTTACCCTATTTCACTAGCACTAGCCATCAAGGTAATGAGTGATGATACATATTATTATTCGTAGATCAATTCAATTAACACGTTGTCTTCTAAAGCTCAATTTATGCAATCTAAAACCGCAGCTGCATAAAGATATTTCAACACCAAGCAACATTAATTGTAAGTATAGATTTTTGCATATTTAACATCTTATGCCTTACCTCTTTTGCTTTGTTTGTTTTCAGATAGGTCTATTTTATAAAAAAGTATTTGAGTTAATACCGTGAAAAATCTCAAATTGATGTACTTATGATAAATTTACTTCAAACCAATTTTTTTACCACCAATAACCTTAAACTGGTACATTTATGACACATTTACTTAAAACTAATTTTTTTTATCACTAAAAATCCCAAATTGGTATATTTATGATTATGCCATGAAAAATCATAAAATTAGTAGTAGAGGGTAAAACCTCAAATCGATACATCAGTCAACTGTCACGTATCATTCAACTCAGTAATTTGCCAATAAAATTTAATAGAAATTAACGGATGATAAATTTGTTAAATATGTACCCGCTTGAAGTTTTTTGTAAAAAGAACATTTCATATCAATAATTTTCATGAACAATGAGTCGACCACAATCAATGTGATTGGGCTTTTATCTACTCTAATGAAATTCAATTTTCTTTTTATTGATGCTAATAGCTTAGAATGATAAATTATTTTATTAAAAGTAATATTTATACTAATTTACGAATTAAAAGTATTTTTTTCTTAGTTTTTTGAAATTTTTTTCTATTTAATTATTGATTGTGTTAGATCTTTTATTTTTCTTTTCTTAGTCAATGAAGAATCTGTCAATGTCAAGATGTGACCCGTTGAAAGGGATTTTGTCAAATTTACTTGTAAATGATAGTAGTAATTTATTAGACGAATCTATATAACTACGCTTCAATTATTTCAACGAATCTACGTAACTCCTATAATATATTTTATGCTTATACAGCAACTGGGTTGAGTGTTTGACTTTCATATAAGCATTTATTAAGTCAATTATCACAGTGCCAAGTTGGATCCGAACTCCTGAGATTCGCACGGTGTGCGCCCAACGTCAACTTTTAGTTCTTGTATAATGTGCATTTTTTAAGTTGAAACTGATCTTTTTTAATTGATGAATTATATAAGTATTTTGTGCTTTTGCATTATTTCAACCACTGAAGTAGGCATGTTCGTTTACTATTTAGATCTTGTAATAAATAACAAACTTGCATCACCAAATGAAGCGCTAATATCTGCATTACTATATTATCTTGACGGTCTAAATTTTACATTTGGTGGACCAAAGTTAGGTGGACAAATTTTGAAAGAGTTTGTAATTGTCAAAAACGATGGGCAAAAAAAAAGTACCAGTCACCTGATTATATGGTAACTTGTGATGAAATTACTAAACTATTTTTTCACAATTTATGAATTATCAACTTTTTTTTTACCACCGCACTGAGTGGCGCTGTTGGCTTTGGGCTTTCTCCCCCTTATGAAAGAGAAAAGTTCAAATTCCAAGCATGTCCCAGGTGGACTTACCCGCTTCACGGGGTGGTGGGTTCCTCCATAGGTCTCAGGGTTTGCTCGCCGACTGTCGGTTTACGGGTTTTCCTGGGTCATAAAAAAAAAAAAAAAGTTCTTTTCTTTTCTTTTTTACCATCAGCCGTGATGACTCCCTTGGATAAGAGCTCCATTAATCATTGCCCAAATGTGAGGGGGTTGAAACCCAATGAGGCATTTGGTGTCTTAAGTGTGATGCAGGGATGGTGGGTCCTTTGCTAGTATTACTCCAGGATTTACTTGCCGACTGTCAGCTGTACAAGATTTCCTGGATATAAAAAGAAAAAACTTCTATTTTCTTTTAATAACTATTATTTATCTTTCTTACTAATGACTTAAATTTATCAACTCTCATAAGAATTTACCAATCTCTATTTCAGTAATTTATCAATAATTTTTGGATTAAATTCCAATTAATTTGGATTACCCACTCTTATTTATCGATGTTTGTTTTATTTATTTTAATTAATGAACATTTGTTACATAGTTTACCAACTTTTATTTGTCTCTTACTCTTACAAACGCCTTAAACTTATAAATCTTTAATTGTCTGATTTTCCATTTTTCCCTCATCAGTTTACCAACTAGTTTTGATTGATCAAGTTTCACTGGAGTTGCCTTCCAAGATTTATTTTTATTTTTATTTTAAATTTGCCAACTTCCCTATTGAGTTACCAACCTTTTTTCCCCTACTTACTGATCCGTTAAATTAACCAACTATTTTTTGCCTTACTTACCCACCCATTAAATTAACCAACTTTTTATGTTTTAAAAATTATCTAGTGATTATCAACTTTTATCCGATTAAGTTATTAACAAATTTTGTGTTAACTCTTATTTCAGTTGGTCTTCAACGTTTATTTGGTCTTCTCAGATACCAATTTCTCTTAACTCTAAAAAGCATTAATTTTTCTTATCATTTACAAACTATTATATACCTTTCTTACCAATGCATCATATTTTTATCAACAACTATATGAAATTATCAATCTTTATGTGAGTGACTTATAACTCTTCTCTAGTTAAATTATCAACTCACATTTGAGGTTTACCAAGGCTTATCTGTCGCTGTTCAATTTACCAACTTTTCTATTAAGTTACTATTTTCACTTGCCTTGCCTGCAATTTTTTGAATTTGACAACTCTTGTTGGAAATCAACCTCAATAAGAGTGATTACCTACTTTTCTCCATTTAAGTTACTAACTAATTTTGACTTAACTACCAATATTTATATTTTTTTCTCCAATATCAACTTCTCTAATCTCTAAGTAAATTCTCTTATAATTTACCAACTTTTATTTACCTTTTTAACAATTGCTTAAATTAATCAACCATTATATGAAATTAGTCATCGTTATTTGTGTGATTACAAACTTCCCTCTATTTATATTACCAAATAATTGTGGATTATCAACTCTCATTTGAATTTATATCCAATATTTACATTTTTTCTTAAAATTATTAGTTGTTCGTTTGAGTTACCAGTTTTATTTGCTTTGCTTATTAGTTTTTTTACATTTACCAATTTTAAAATTTATTGACCTCATTAGAGCGATTGCCAACTTTACCTTAATCAAGTTACTGACTAATTTTGCATTACCAACTCTTATTTGAATCAATCACCAATACCAATTTGTTATTTTTTTTTAATTTTCAATTTCCTTTATCCTAACAAAAAAAAAAAAACTCTTATCTTTTACCCATTTTTCTTGACCTTTCTTAGCAACACTTTAAATTGACCAATTATATGATGACATTACCAACATTTCTGCACCACTTACCAACTTTTCTTTTATCAATTCCCATTCGAGTTAACTACAACTTTTCTCTTATCAATTCCCATTCGAGTTAACTACCAATGTTGCATTATTATTATTATTATTTTAAATTCACCAATTTCTCTTTGTAGTTTCCGTTGCCACATAATTTCGGATTATGAGAAGACAAAAATCATAATGAATTCTAATTGTGAGCTTTTGTTCAGTGAAAATAAAATGGATATTCAAAAACGAACACAATGGACCGGTGGCTTATAGTCTCAATCACTGCTCATCATAATTGACTTTAGGATTATGTTATATTCATTCATATATGTAAAACGATGGTTATATTGGTTGCGTACCCTTTTTTTTGCCACGTGGCTTTTTAGCTATTGAATTAGATGATCTCTATGAAAATGGTTGATGATAATAATGAAAAGCATGTGTAAATAGTAAGCATTAAGTGCATTATCTCTAAACTTGACCAGGCGAGTATTTAAGCCCCAGCTTCATTGCACCCAAATGCATAAAAGACAGGACGAGCTCACGATACCGACCTCTTCTCTTAAACCTCAGATCACTGTAAATACCGACGAATTTGGTCTCATCCTTGGTGAATAGAGCAAAACATTTCACTGCTACCCTTGAGTATATTTATCAAAATGGCTCATAAACATATTTCTTAACTCAAATCTAATGGGTTAAACTGCTATATGAATTAGTTATATTTAGTAAGTGGATCATAAATAGGCTTTAACCCAAGGGTTTAATACGAGTGTTAAATGCATTTTCAATTTATTTAGATCTAATCTATCTCTACAATTTTCTCTTCTCTCTCTCAATCTAGCACTTGCTCACTCCGTGCTTTCATCTTATTTTGGATATGAATTTTCCTAGATTTAGCTAAATATAGAAGTGTTTGGACAATATAAATCAGGTTGGATATGCATTGGGTCAGATATGAGTTACTAGTGTCATATTCCATGAAAATAGATCGATTTGGATTAGACCATTTTCAATCCAATCCATTCATTTGATAGATTTAGCTTTGAATCACTTGAAAATACATACTTACTACATTTGAAATCAATGGAGAATAATCTTTTATCAATTAGCAAATTGACAGTATTTGTCTATTCATACACGTGGAAGCATTAATATCCGACCGTACCACGTGTGCCAATAATACTGTAATTACCCCGCGCTGATCATGATACTTTAATTAATCCGGGGGCCTTGATTCCTTAGTAGTTTATTGTGACGTGATGCCAAATCGGAGCTCCTAGGATTCGCACGGACATGTCCCTAACGTTAACTTATTTCAATTATGATGTGCTATTTTAAGTTTAAATATGATCTTTCTTTATTAATTGACGAAGTTATAAAATTGTTTGTGCTTTTGTCCGATTTGAACTGCTGATGTCAACGTGTTTATCAAATGTTTAAATCTTGTCTATCACTCAAAATTCATTAATGATTGATGAAAATATTAGAACAAACTTCGCGTAACATATCTTAATTCTTAAGAGAATTATGACTACTTACCACAATTTTTATAAGATAACGAGTTCTACATAACATGTAATAACAAGGTGAAGCATGTTAATCGACCATGGAATTTCCTAATTTAATATTGGGTTAAAGGATTTTTTAGCCTAATACTTATGCTATTGCAAAAAATAAACCGATCTCTCTTAACAACATTAATCAGAAGTTAGTAATTAATTGTACTAATCTAATTCTATATATACTAATTTGCAAATTAAATAGTTTGCAACCCAAATTAGAAGGAAGATATGTTCAAGGAATCGATCTTGTCTCACGCCTTATCTTCCTTTTAGATTAATAGACAGCTGACATGAAATCTTGTCCACATTATTATATTATCCCTTACAATGATAAAATATAAAATATATTTCTCCTGCCAAAAAAGGGGAAAAAATTTGAATTCAAATTAATATTGGGTTAGCTGAAAATGAAAGAAGAGGAATACACACATCTGCAGAGGCTACATGAAAATGGTCCCGTTTCTCGAAAAGTCTTTTTAAAAGCCAGACTGTCCCTCCTGCTACTTACAAATGGAAGTTAAATAAGTACATTAAAAAAAATGCAAAATTCTATACTATGCTTTTTTAAAAAATAAATTCATTGGGCCGTTCGACGATATCTGACACTCTACTCCTGAAAATTAATAAATCTGTATAAGTATATAATTTCGAGAGTCCCATAAGACTTTCTAAGTTGTTGTCGTGCAAGATACTATTAATCCTTGCTTCTGACGAGTTCGGAGGATGTCATCTATACATGATAATATTTCTTTTATGCACAGATTATTTTCTTCTTGACTAGATAATTTATTCATCATCTTTTATGCGGTAGGACTTTTCCAACTATTTTTCCGTAATTTCCCGAGTGAAGATTGATGAAATTTAAGCAGAGAAAAAATGACAACTTTAATAAGAAACGTTCATCTTCGCACAAGAAGAAATTAACTTTGAAATTATTTGACATTGTTATTGTACTTTTTTTTTGCAAGTATTTTAACTTGAACTAGGCATTGCAACTATATAATGTCTACTTTACACATAAAGCAAGATATTCCGTGCTTGACGAGTAAGAAAAGGTAGTGAAATAGCAATCATCTGTACTAAATTGCCATATGTCCAAAGGTTTAGAATCGATCGAACAATTTCACCAAAACTTATGCCCTCGATCTTTAGTAACCTTCGTCCAACCCATCATTGATTGATCTACCATTACGCTATCACTATTTAACCACTTAGGATTCCCAATAAAAAATTGCATAAAGTAACATATAAAATGAAATAGGAGTGAACACAAGAATATGAAACCAAGCAGATTAGATGTGGAATTTTGAGGTAGATCACTTGCAAGTGCTCAAATGCCATACGGAATCTTATCAGATCACTACCAAATGTTCTGTGATCTAAATTATTATTTAAATGGTGACGATATTTCTACCTTGTGAATTTGCTATCTCTTGTTTGAACAATTTATTCAAAAAGTCATAAACTTGTAATTATGTCAATTCAGTTTTAAACTTTTCAATTATGTCATTTTAATCATAAACATTTTTACGTTTTGTCAATTGAGTCCATCCAGCCAATTTTGACAGAAAATCGTTGACATAGATGCTGGCCGATGCTAACGTAAACAATTATTAATAATATTTCAACATTTTTTTTTTCCAATTTTTCCCCTTTCTTCTTCGTTTTGCCAATGGTTGGCCACTAGCCACAGCGATGGCGAGTAGGCTGGCTTCATGTGGGCGAGGCAAGCATCGACAAGGGCTCCCCTCACCAAATCTAGCTTGGGTCGACTTAGCCTTTCTGAAGGTTCGGCAGTTGCTTGTGCAATTTGCTTGGAGGATGAGTTGTCGAGCTCGCCGAGATCTAGAGGCTCAGCCATCACCGCTACGAGTTTTGAACCGATTTGGTTATGGCTGTCTTCAATTGCCTCGAGGCCTCGATTTTGTGATGATGCCAAGCTCAACGCTACCTCAAGCCACCCACTCCATTTCTACCCCTCGCTCGTCCCCATCTTGATCCGTGCATGCTCTGCTCAATCACCTGACAGCACGTTCCTTAGCTGTGGCCATCGAGCTCACCGATATCTCAACCGCCACAGGTGGAGGTTGCGACCGAGAGTGGATTGGTGGCCGACCCTTGCCAAGCACCTAGGCGAGGCCAGCTTGCCTGGGCATCACTTGTGGTCGATTACCATCAGAAGGAAGGAAAAAAAATCAAAAAAATATTAAAACATTATTAAAATTATTTACATTAGTGTCGGTCATGCCATATAGGACAACTGGCATCGATATCAGTGATTTTTAGTCAAAATTGATTAGATGAATTTAATTGGCAAAATATTGACAAAATTGAAATGTGTAGGACTAAATTGGCAAAAGTGTAATAGATTTATATCTTTTTGGATAATTTTCCCTCATTAGTTCTTATGAGCATCGCATCAACCGCAACTAATGTCGTTCGAGTTTATTTGCATTCATGCAGAAAACCAACAAGAAAAATTACTCAATCAATCAACACTAACACAATGGACTGGTTATCATTGGTCGTCCTATGCGATACACTACCCTGTTAGCAATTTCTGACAACACAATGGCTCTATTGAAATTTCAAACGAAAAGTTTATAATTAAATTGACAAAATTAAAAAGTTTATGATTAAACTGCATCTGTACAATAAGTTTAGGACTGATCGAATAATTTCCTCGAAACTTACACCTTCAATCTTTAGCAACCTTGGTCAAACACACCAATTGATTGATCTACCATTGCGCTATTACTATTTAACCACTTAGGATCCCCAATAAAAAAAAAAAATTGCATAAAGTAGCACATAAAATGCGACCGGACGCGGACTGAACACGGTAATATAATATCAAGTCAAATTAGACGGGGGAGGAAATTTCCAGGTACCCCACTTGCGAGCCCTCAAATGCCATACGGAATTTAAAGAAAACGATGCCAAATGTCCTACAATCTAGATTATTATTATAATGGCGACGACAATAAGTAATAATTATCGAAGTTTAGTTTTACTGTTAAGAAATCGCTTTATTTTTTTTTGTCGAAAGAAAAGGGTTGAGTGTTTGACTTTTCTAACAATTGGAAAAGCAAAAATGATAATAATCTCGACCCACTTCGGATAAACCTGGCCTTATCTTGTCTGTCCAATCCTATACGGATGTACAATTTCGAATCACGCAAGCGCGAGTGTGCTAGTTAGATTAGATATGACTAACTTAACGACAAAAAAATACATCAAATTATTCGAGATTGAAAGGTGTATCATTTCGTTATGATGTAGGGAGAAAATCATGACCTCGACCCTGTCTTATCAACTGCTTATTGTATTTTAACACCGTTTTATAGTATCAAATAAAAGACCTGTTCTCTACCAAGAATACCAAAAACAAATTGTATTTTTCTTGTGATTTCTAGCATGATTAATAAAATCGATCGTCCTTTTACAAAAGGAAGAGGGCCATGTCCACGTAAAAACGATTGTGCCCGCAGGTTCTTTGAATCTCGTTAGCAAACTGTAAGGAGAATTAAAAATTGCTAAATCTATTACATTTTTACCAGTTGATTCCTAAATTTATTAGTCATGTCAATTTCTTTTTTTTTTTAACAGATTAGTCATGTCAATTTAATCATAAATATCTTCACATTTTGATAATTAATTTAATTCAGCCAATTTTTATTAGATATTGCTAAGACAAACGCCAACCTCTCTAGATGACAGAAGCAACATTAATGTTGACATTTTTAAATAATATCTTAATAATTTTTAAATAGTTTTTTTTTAATTTCATTGATTTTTCCTTTCATTTTCTTTGTTTTTTGGAGTGAGGGATGGCAAGGGGACCCAATACTATCAAGGGTGGCTAGCCCTCATTGGAAAAACCTAAAAAAAATGTAAAGAAAGGGAAAAAAATCATTTAATATCATTAGAAAATGTTAACATCTATGCCGGTCACAGCCGACGTCTAAATCAGTAATTTCTAGCCAAAATTGGCCGAATAGATTCAAGACTCAATTGACAAAATGTGAAATATGATTATGATTTGGTTTGCAAAACATGAAAATAATATGATTAATTCGCACAATTAAAATGTTTATGATTAAATTAATGAAAAAACAATAAATTTAGGGCTTTTCTTAGTAATTTTCCCGTAAACTATATATATTGTGTTGTTAAATTGACTTTAATGAGTAAAGCTAATGCGCATGCGCTGTGCCCCACGATTTTAAATCATGAGAACGACGAAAAATCAAATCAAATTGAATATTTGAAATAGATCACAATGTTTTTTTTTTTTTTTTGGGCTGGCGGCTTATAGTCACAATCACGGCTCGCCATGATTGAATGTAGGAGTATGTTACATTCATCTAAAGGCGTGGGGTATAGATAATATGCTGATTAATTTGGTCGTGAAACCCCTTTTCTTGTTGGCCACGTGGCTTTTTCCATAGCTATTGTATTAGCAATAATGACGACCGTGATGAAAATGATATGAACATATGTCAATCGTAAGCATATCTCCAAATTCAGACCTAACAAGCATCGAAGCCCTAACTTCTTAGCGCTCCCGACGTACACAAGGTAGACAGACAAGGTCGTGATACCGACCTCTTCTCCTAAACCTCGGCCTGTCTTGATTACCGACAAATTTGGGTGGGACCAGCAGAAAAAACAAAGCTGTACCATCAGTTATGTACTCTCGACCCACTTGAAAAAGTCGTACTTCCTCTAATATGAAATTAATGGAGATTACGCAATCTTTTTATATACGTAAGCTTTTATTGTCAAGCCAATTGACATTATTTCTCTTTCTGTTTTATAATCTCCTTGGAAATTTTCTTCCACACATGTGGAAGCATTGGTATCTGACCATGTCACTCATGCCGATAGTACTTTGATTTTCCAAGGCTAATCATGATTATTTAATTAATCCGAGGGGCTTGATTCTTAAGAAATTTTTTGCGAACATAATGCCAAGTTGGGTTCCACCTCCTAAGATTCGAATGGACACGCACCCAACTTTACTTTAGTTGGATTATGATGTATCTATTTTAAATTGAAACTGATATTTTTTTCTTAAATGATTGACGAAGTTATAATATTTGTTCGCCATCTTATATTATTCCAACCATTGAAGTTGACGTTTTTATTAAATATTTCGAATCTAACGCCAGCCTTCTATTAATATAATATTTCATTTTCTCACTGAGGAAGACGATTCAGATGTTCCGTTTGAACAAAAAAGATGGATTTTTTTTTTCCCTTGGCCAATAGATTTCTGAAGGAGCTTATAAGTGTATAAAAACTGGTTAATAATAAACGCATTGATCGGATGATTTCTTTGTAATTAACCATAATTTATAAAAAATTTAAATGAAAACACAAACTATTTTGACAGTCTACAAATTATCGACTAGCCTTATCATTTAATTATTTTATTTATCTTTCTTATCAACAACTTAAGTTCATCGATCCTTATTTGCATTTACAAATCTTTATTTTGGTAACTCACCAACTTTCTTTTGCAGATTAAGTTACCAATTAATTTTGAGATGTATACTCTCATTTGAGTTACTCATCAACATTTTTACTATATTTTTAATTTTTAACTTTTTATATGATGTACCAATTTTTGTATGTCTCTCTTACAAGCACATTAACTTTATCAAACTTCTATTTATTTACTTGACTAGACTTTTCTCCTATTACCTTACTGTGTTTGATAAAATTTCACTTTACGTTGCTTATCAACATTTACTTAATTTTTCTTTTTTAAATCACCAACTTTTATATCAAATTACCGACGTTTACATGTCAACTCATTAAATCTACCAACTTTTTGTTTAGAAATTATAGAATGATTACCAACTTTTAACCTGTTAGATTAAAGTTACTAACAAGTTTTGCTTTAACAATTCTCTTTTAAATTGGTCACCAATGTTTATTTATTTATTTTTATTTTTTCAAATTACCAACTTCTCTTAGTTCTAACAAATAGACTCGCCCTGAAGCTTGTAATGCTACAGCCGGCTTGGGCGAAAATTAACCAAATGTTTTGCGCAATAGAAGCTTTATTCCTTCATTCAATCTATTTTACAAGCATTAGCATCTCTACCTGATTAGTCTTGTAGATTAGTCCACTTAAAAGCTTGAATCTTTTTGCTCAATTTTTTTATTTCCTGTAAACAGGAGCTTTGATGAATGGGCAAACCAATTAATTTGCATCCCAATTACAGAAGGAAGATAAGTTCATGGAATCGATCTTGTCTAATAATTATGAAATGGAACATGTTCTTCTCTTGCCAAAAGGAAAATTTTAATTAAAACGAATATTCGGTTGGCTGAAAATGAAAGAGGAGTAGTCCACACACACCTCACTGTACAAGGAATGCGATTGGCACTTGGCACATTTGCTATTAAAAATTGGTCCTGGCCCTCGAAAGGCCATCTTATAAAAGCCAGACTGTCCCTACTGTTCCTTCCAAATGGAAATCAGGAAAAAAACCAGTGCATAGCTTTCTTTTAATTATTATACCATTGAGAAAGCTATGACGTAATCAAAATTCCGTACCATTTTTTATTTTAGATTGAAAGTATAATTAATAGGATCTTTAAAAGTATGAGTGTATCTACAGTGCTAAATGCATAAGGTTGAGAATTCTTATTGTGATCATCTTCTAAACATGTCATTGACTGTTAAACTATTGAATGAGTCCAATGCAAAAGAAGTGATTTTTCCTTTTTATGACAAAGTGGCATCAATTTATCTCATTAGGTCATAAAAACTTAAAATGTCATTACCCATGAAACATAGTAATTTGAGATTTTTGGTGATTCTGACACTATATTATCAATTTTTCTACAACCAAATTTCAAGACTTGTCTCTTCTTTGTTTATTATTCAATCTCCGAAAATTAACATGATGTGCCATTTTAATAAAATAAAAATAAACGTAAAATTTTATAAGGGAAGAAAGCTCATCCATGACCGATTCGCCTGCAAAGGTCGGCGACAGTAGATGGCCTTTGCCATCTACAATTTCTCTAGAATGATAATAACTTTTTTCTTCTGAAAAAACTTCCATTTTTCATCCTTGTACTTTCACACATTTTTCTCATCCAATCCTCGTTGAATTATCCCATCAAGTCCTTCTACTTTTCTCTAGAATTATAATAACTTTTTTCTTCTGAAAAAACTTCCATTTTTCATCCTTGTACTTTCACACATTTTTCTCATCCAATCCTCGTTGAATTATCCCATCAAGTCCTTCTACTTTTCTCTAGAATGATAATAACTTTTTTCTTCTGAAAAAACTTCCATTTTTCATCCTTGTACTTTCACACATTTTTCTCATCCAATCCTCGTTGAATTATCCCATCAAGTCCTTCTACTTTTCACAAATTTACAAACCAAGTCCAAACACATTAAATCTGGCTGAATTATGATGGGAATAATCTATGCAAGTACTCACGTAGATGTGTGTGGGAAGTATTAGTTGACGTAACAATATTGGGGCATGATATGGATAATATATAGCCAATATGAATGCCCACGTTGGAAAAATTTTATCTAAGTCATGCTAAGACGTTGTTTGATGACTACATTAACTGGATTTGGCCAGATTTGGCCGGATTTAATTAGAAAATTCATGAAAGTATGATTATTTAATTAGACAAATTATAGTTGCAAGGACTTTGCTAGAGAAAGATGTGAAAAGAAAACTCGTAGATCTCTCTCTTTTTTTACTTTTTTTTTTTAATATTGATGATGATAAGAATATAGTATTATTCCACATCTTTTTTTATCTAAGCTAAAATTCCACATCAAAGCAAAGATGAGCAAGTAAGTTCATTAAAGATTAAACATCATAAGTCTATTCCCTTTCATGCTTATATCAATTACAATCTCACCTTCATTTCCATTCGTGTGATTTCTTGTCCACACTAGTATTCAAAAGCAACATAGATAGGAAATTGAATAATTAATCAAAAGCATGGTTTAAATTGGGTAATTCTTTTTTTATAAATGAATCATGATATCTCACGCTTAGAATAGTCATGGGGGCCGTGAATGTCACCCAACAAATCATATCTTAATTACAAAATGCACTGGAATGGCGATTCATGATAGTTCGTAATTATGTGTATAAAAAAATTAATTATAATTTTCGATCATTACTTTTCCTCAAATTTCAAAAATAAAAATACTTTAAGTTTGGATGAATAATAATAAAAAAAAGAGGATACAAATAGTCTAAGAACTTTAGCTTAACATACAACGTGATCTATAAATCTTTAATTTGTTCAATGTGATTCTTGAATTTTTAACTTAATGTGTAATGGAGTCTCTAGACTTTTTTGATACATGGTAGCCATTCATTAATTTAAGTTCAAGGACAATATTAAATATTTTCATATAGTTCAATAACTTAATTGGTTATTTATCAAAAATTCATATATCGTATGTTGTTAGGGATTCTTAAGTGTGGCGTCCTAGTGATGGGTCCTGAGTTAACGCCGCCCCTGGTTTACTTCGTCAGCTATCGGCTGTATGGAGGTTCTAGGGTTATCAAAAAAAAAAATTCATATATCATATCGAATAAATTGAAAGTTTAGAGATCATATTTACATTAAGCTAAAGTTTAGAGATCGTTTGTGTCGTTTTTCAAAAAATTATATATGATTAAACACATTAATATCTAGATTTAAATTTCTAATGGAAAGTCAAAGCAACTAAATTCGAGAAAAGCAAAAAAGTAAAATAATCAAAACTTAAGTGTCCCGTAAATTTGCAGAAAAATGAGTACTGGGAAAAAGTACAGTAATAAATGCCATTATTGCTCAATAGAATTTTCATTTGTCAAGGGCCCCCCCTCCATCTAGTTGAGCAGCAGATCACCACAGAGTCTTGCACTGCACAACATAAAAAATAAAATAAAAAAGAAGAAGAGAAAATAAAGAGAGAGATGGCAGAACAAATGCAGATTTTTCAATATTCTCCGTTCTCCACTGCTTCTTCCCCACACCGATCCGACAATGGAAACGTGTTCACTCCACATAGCAAGGAGACAAACGTGCGTACACCATCTCTCTCTCTGTAGCTTTTTTGTCTGCTCGTGCCTCTCCTTCCAGAGGGAGGGAGGGTGGGAGGGGGCGTGACTTCTCGAAGTTAAAAAAAAGGTTTAAGTCTTAACGGACTCTGCTGCAGCCACAGAGCTCCTCCTCTGTTTTACTGCATCTCCCTCCACCAGTTTTTCTGTCCCGGTCCTCCTCTGTTTCCTCTTTCTTGAAAACCCACTTGGGTTCCAAGAAAATTGTCCTTGCTCATGTGGCTGAGATTGAGAACCATGTGGTGGAGCTGACCCCACTTGATAATTTGCTCTGTCGAGTGAGGAAGGAGAGGTACCCATCTCTCTGTTTCGTTTCGTTCTCTCTTTTCTGGGCCCAGGTTTGCTTTAGAGATTCGTGCTCGGATATGGTGAAGAAGCTTTGTTGGTAATTTGAGTTGGAGCTTCAAGTTGCGGCTTTTGTGCTTTCTTGGCTGAGGCAACTAGCACCAGTTTGAGCTTCGAGGTTCTTGCTTGAATTGGTTGCTTTCAGCTTTCTTGCTCGGTGGATTGCTTCCTGGAAATCGGCTGCAACGTTTGTGCTGGGAAAGTGCTGGTTCGGATGGAGGGGTTGATTCACAATCTACTACTGTGTGATGTTGGCTGACGGTTTTTTTTTTTTTTTGGTCGAAGGCTGACGGGTTTATTTGGTCTTAATTCCTGTTTTGGATTTTCTGGGGAAGTTTTAATTCTTGATTCAGCTGGACCATTGGATTTCATTTGAGGCGTAAGCCCAAGTGATTCAACCGGTTCCACTTTTCTTCTTCGAAGGGAAGATTTTGGTCCTTGGGTTTGAGAGTGCGTATCTTTTTCTGGGGTCAACCTAGTGGGAGTAGCTGCAGAAGCAGTAAAATTTAAAACGGTTACTTTGGAGTAGCTGGTGAAGTGGGCAAACTCCTTTGAAGGAAGTTGTAGATGGATTCAAGGGTTGAAATGGGCGATGAAGCTGAAAACAGAGGCGGCATGTGGGATTTGGAGCAAAAGCTTGATCAGCCCATGGATGAGGAGGCTGGTAGGCTCAGAAACATGTACAGAGAAAAGGTATTTTGTGATCTCTCAACTTTTTCCAGACAGGGTATACTTCATAGCTTAAGAGAAGAGGATTATCTGCTTTAATGGGCAACGAATCGATTAAATTAATATTCTCTATTGCAAAGTTTGGGACGTTCTATTTACCTTTTTACTAATTTGGAGTGTGTATAGACACCATTTTTCTGCTCCCATTTGATCTTCATCCGCTTAGTTTATGATTTCTTCTTTTGTTACTCTTGGATGTAAAATGTGTTCTCATTAGTCGATACTTATAAATTGTGGCTGAAAGTGAATAAATGATACAAAACATGCATCATCCACTGGTTTTCCGATTAATTCTGGCGGTTAATTTGATTTGCGCTCCAGAAATTTTCAACATTGTTGCTTCTTCGGCTTGCATTCCAAAGTCTTGGGGTGGTTTATGGGGATCTTGGCACATCCCCTTTGTATGTCTTTTACAATACATTTCCAAAGGGGATAGAAGATACGGAAGATGTGGTTGGAGCTCTGTCGCTGATCATATATTCTCTAACTCTCATTCCTCTCCTCAAGTACGTTTTTGTGGTGTGCAGAGCGAATGACAATGGCCAAGGTAAACTGATATCATTTTAGGAGCAATTAGTTCACTGTTTTTGACACTGACAAAGGGATGGACCAAGACACATGTTAAGGACGCTCAGTGCAGTAATTGTGACCATACTCTCTATTGTGTAGGTGGAACGTTCGCTCTTTACTCATTGCTTTGTCGACATGCAAAAATCAAAACAATTCCAAACCAGCATAGGACTGATGAGGAGCTCACGACATATAGCCGCACCACATTCCATGAGAAATCCTTCGCTGCGAAGACCAAACGATGGTTGGAAAGACATGCATCCAGGAAGAATATGCTTCTTATGCTCGTCCTTGTGGGCACTTGTATGGTGATTGGCGATGGAATTCTCACCCCAGCTATATCAGGTAAATCTTATTTCTGCATGATTAAAAATTCCAGAAACCAAATGCTGTGTCATACTCTTTGTCCACTTTTCTGAGGACAGCGAGCAACTAAGGTTGATCCACTCCACCAGTATAGTGTTGCTTGTGGAGACATGATCTCTTGATGCTATATAAGTGTTGAAGCATCAGATAATTTACTGGTTTTGTATACTGTGTTGTTGAAGTGCATGTGCATTGTGCTGCGTTTGTTTCAACTTCAAAAGAGTGCAGCACAAGAGCGAGCATGTGCTTTACAACCTACGGCTTCCTTATACTTGGCAATGAAAATGGTAATAAAATGGATATAGTGCCATCTTTTGTTTTCTGAAAATAACTGTCTGGTTCAGCCATGATTAATCTGGGGAGGCCAGCAAACTTACTGTATTTCCTTTAGGCATAGGTCTGTACTTATTAACTAGATGTGCTCGGCTTTTTTGCCTCTCCTTCACTGGTTCAAAGGCGTTCTATATGGTGGTGGTGGTTGTATCTTGTCACTCCTTGTCTGATTATTTCTTTTACCTCTTTAAACTTTGTCTAACTACATTGGCCGTCTGAGCCTGATTCCAAACAATAGCATGTGATTGTTGTCAAGTACATCTTTTATGTTAAAGAAGTGCCTACAGATTTACTTCGACACTCCTGATGCCACCTTTTTTAAGCAGTTCTTTCGGCCGCTGGTGGGATCAAGGTAGATCATCCACACATGAGCAATGGTACAGCTCACTTCTTGGACTACATCATTGGATTGGCTTGTTGTTTTGCAATTTTCTAAAGGATTTGTGGTTTTATTGACACAGATGTCGTGGTTCTCGTGGCTGTCATAATATTAGTAGGTCTCTTTAGCATGCAACATTATGGTACTGATAAAGTTGGTTGGCTGTTTGCCCCGATAGTGCTGCTTTGGTTCATTTTAATTGGTGCAATTGGCATAGTCAACATCTTCAAATACGATAGCAGTGTGCTGAGAGCTTTTTCCCCTGTACATATATACCGATACTTTAAAAGGGGAGGAAGGGAACGTTGGACCTCACTTGGAGGCATTATGCTTTGCATAACAGGTAAGCTTATACATTATTCTTTTGTTACCTAAAATACTTTCACTTTATTGTTTGCCACACCTAAGATTCTCTAGTTGGACTAAATATTTCGTCATATTGTTTGATCTTGTGACAGGAACTGAAGCCCTCTTTGCAGATCTAGCCCATTTTCCAGTGTTAGCTGTACAGATTGCTTTTACAGTAGTAGTCTTTCCTTGCCTTCTTTTAGCGTACACAGGACAAGCAGCATATTTGATGAAGAACAAGGAGCATGTTGCCAATGCATTTTATCATTCAATTCCAGGTTTGCCACAAGCACTCTGGCTTGTTTTTACGAATGAAAATTGTGCCTGAGAAGTGAATACACTGTCAAGGTCTAATCTTAAATGAGTCATTCTGTTGAAGAATGGTCAGTGCAACTCTACATAGACAAAAAGACTCTTTGCATTTACTTAAGTATAAAAAGGGGGACAATTACAATTGGAATCCTAAAACTTGTTAGAATGATGCTTTTGAGTTGTAAAATTTTTATTTTGTGCATATAATTACTTTAACTTTTCAAAATCGTCCACTTTAATCCTCCTGTTAACTCTAATTTTAGTGGATGGAAAATCTACGTAATATTTTTTTATTAACAGCCACAAAAGATTGACAGAATACCATAAAAGAGCTGCATGGTACTTTCCGTTCGCTTAAAATTGACAGAGTTCACAAAATGATTCAAGTGCATCAAAGCTGCAAGTTTTTGAGACTTGAATGTATGAAATGACAGTCTTAGGACTGAATTGTATTATCATGACAAGTTTTAGGATGGACTTGTAATTCTCCCAAAAACAGGAAATGTGTACATATCTTTTTTAAGTTTAAAACATTGACAGACAAATTATAGCCAGTTTGAGAGGGCCGTTGCCTCCTCAGATTTCTGCATCGCCACTGTTAGCTGCGAGCAAGTTTTTCCAAGTACTTCAAGCAGAAGTCTGCTAGACTTTTGGAAACCCGTTAGTGTACAAAGTCAAGATCTAGTCAAGGGAATGTTCGGACTTGTGCAATGTACCTTTGTTATTGTCTTTGAGGATACACAATCTCTCAAAACGTTAGCACTGCTCATACTTTGAAAAACACTCTTCTGGTTGTACAACAACTTCTTCCTATTAATGCCGATTTCTGTTCATTTTACAGATAGCATCTATTGGCCAGTATTCATCATTGCAACTTTGGCAGCTATAGTTGCAAGTCAGGCCACAATATCCGCCACATTTTCGATAATCAAGCAGGCACTTGCACTAGGCTGTTTCCCCAGAGTCAAAGTAGTACATACATCAAAGAACTTCTTGGGTCAGATATATATTCCAGATATTAACTGGATCTTGATGATTCTTTGCATTGCTGTGACCGCTGGTTTTAAGAATCAAAGCCAAATTGGAAACGCCTACGGTAACTTTACCAGAATATGTTGTAATTGTCATGCATCTTTCATTCTATAACCAAATCCTGATAGATTGTTTGTGCAACCTTAACAGGAACTGCTGTGGTAATAGTCATGCTCGCAACCACCTTCCTTATGACTCTGATCATGCTTTTGGTATGGCATTGCCACTGGATTCTGGTCCTGATGTTCACGGTTTTGTCGCTTGTGGTGGAGTGCACGTACTTCTTCGCTGTGCTCTTCAAGGTCAATCAAGGCGGTTGGGTCCCTCTAGTGATCGCGGCAGCTTTTCTTGTCATTATGTACGTTTGGCATTACGGAACAGTGAAGCGATACGAGTTCGAGATGCACAGTAAGGTCTCCATGGCATGGATCCTTGGGCTCGGGCCGAGCCTGGGACTGGTTCGAGTGCCTGGAATTGGGCTTGTGTATACTGAGCTCGCTAGTGGTGTCCCACACATATTTTCCCATTTCATCACCAACCTCCCTGCTATCCATTCCGTGGTGGTGTTTGTCTGTGTGAAATATCTTCCTGTATACACAGTCCCTGAAGAAGAGAGGTTCCTCGTGAAAAGAATCGGCCCGAAGAGTTTTCATATGTTCCGGTGTGTCGCGAGATATGGATATAAAGACCTCCACAAGAAGGACGACGATTTCGAGAAGAAGCTGTTCGATAACCTCTTCTTGTTCGTTCGGCTTGAGTCAATGATGGAAGGGTGTTCAGACTCTGATGAGTATAGTCTGTATGGGCAGCAAACTGAGAGATCAAGGGAGGGCCTTGTAATGAAAAGCGAGGGCGTCTCCAACTCTGTTGACACCACTTTTTCATCGGTGGATGCGATCGTGCCAGTCAAGTCCCCCGTGCATGCCAACAACATGACCACGTCGTCAGGCCAGGCAAGCAGCCAAACGGATGAGTTGGAGTTTCTGAACAGCTGCAGAGACGCGGGCGTGGTGCACATAATGGGCAACACGGTGGTGAGGGCGAGTCGGGAATCGAGGTTCTACAAAAAGATAGCCGTCGATTACATATACGCATTCCTTAGGAAGATTTGCAGGGAAAACAGCGTTATCTTTCATGTTCCCCATGAGAGCCTTTTGAATGTTGGACAGGTATTTTATGTGTAGTAATTCTCATTCTGTTGTATCCCTAATAAGGCAAGAGAGCAAATATATATATATGAGCAAAAGCATTTCCGAGTCTCTCGTGAAGCATTGGACAAAAAAAAGGTTGCTTGAACGCAATGTACAGATGGGCCGAAACTGGTGATGATGTTGAAAACCTTTATGAACTGCATCATCCTGGTCTCTTGATGGTTTTAACTTGTTGCTGAAATGGCCATGCTTCTGGTGAAATGCTCACCCCCAGGAGATGATTGGTTAAAGAACCGGGACATAAAATAGACGGACCACACCATTTTCAATGGGAGTCTGACCTCCGAAAGATCAGATCCGATCCAAAAGATCTTGCTGCATGAACAGTGTGGCTTTTGGGAGGTCATGCTATTTTATATATAGAATAAGATTACTGTAAATTCCAAAATTTATAAAATTGATACAATCAAGTTCTTTTAATAATTTTGTCCTATTTAACTCAAGAAAATGCACGTGATTTATTTATTTATTTATAATTTTTCCTTTCTTACGCGTCACTAATGTGATTGATTGGGTGAAATCATTAATTTGGCGATTGAATCTAAATCTTTAACTTTATGTGATGATTGGTTATATTATTTAGTGTATGCACGTGATGTGATGCTTGTGGATACCCACCAATTGTCAGCCACAATCTAGATCAGCTCCTGCTCTTTTCATACATAAATTATCAGCTCCAGAAATGCTCAAATAGAAAACTCCAGCTCACCAACCGGGAGACTAGACCCTTCTCTGTCTCTCCGCATATAATTATCTTTTTTCCTTTGAAAAAAACGACATTTTAGGTAAAACCTTCGAATCAATAAGTTTGCGTGTCAAAATGGGTCCTTTATTTTTTTATGGTGACGACGGTAAAGTCGGTGATCGACATTTACAATCTTAAACTTCATCAAAAGCGTTTGTGCCTACCCTACGTGCTTGATATTAACTTTTGTTTTCTTGTTTAATAAAGGGTACATCCCTATATCTATAAACTCCTCCAAGAGCTCGTCGTAATTCATAATTCAACACAGTAGCATGGAAATGCTGGAGCAAGTCTCTAATTGTATTACCTATGTGCTAGAGTGCATAATAGAAATGATATATCTACAAGCATTATATATATATATATATATATATATATATATATATACGTACGTACGTACGTTTATATAGATGTTGGTGTCAAATCGCAGCAATTGTATATAAAAATGTACGGAGAATTTAAAACGAGTGTGAACGGGGAATATTGGGTTCACATTGAGGTGGGGTCTCGTGTCTGGTGATGCCGATTGGCGTTTTGTCTCTGCTCTGGGCGGAGAACAGTTGGATTGGTCATGGTTATCCAGGACTGATAGCGACTTCTCCAGCACTGCGCCGTGCCTTTTTCTCACCTGATAAGAGGGTACAAATGAATGAGTGGTGCCAGAGAGAGCCTCGTTCTTGCATGTGGCTCTTACCCACGTTCAGTTCGTGTCCGCAATGGAGCTGAATCCGTTCAAGTTCGGATTTTGAAGCGCACCCGGTTAGCCGTGTTGCTCTTCTAGTTCTTGGGTATACGTGTTTGGATGTGTGCGTTGATGGGGTTTGGTTATATTTAGTCGGGGCGCGTTGAGACGGTTGTGGTTCGGGAAAGAGGAGTTCATTGGTCTGAGCATGAGCAAGTTGATGGATTCTGAGTTTGAAGAAATGCTATATTTGGCAAAGCGACTCCCCCTTTTCTCTTTCCTTGACAGAAAATGACGACTCTCTCTCTCTCTCTCTCTCTCTCTCTCTCTCTCATGAAAAGGGGAAAGTTGGAGATGTAGGCTTTTGCTAATTCGAGATGCATTCCTTTAAAACTGTGATTATTCTTCTCTTTTTCAAATTGTCTTTTTCTGAAATTTGGGTTTTCGGGTTCGAGGAGGTTGAGGTCTTTCCCTTCTTGAATCTCGTAACCCAAATTGCAGGAAAGCCTTTTTCAGATTCGTATGCATCGAAATCGATGTTGACACGGTCTTTGAATCCGTCTTTTCATACATTTTGCCATGACATCATGCAGATGCTCTCTCTCTCTCGTCCCTTTATCGACTTTGTCGGGGTTCCATCAGGAGCTGAAGGAGCATCTCCCTTAATCTGCGTGCAGTCTCAGGTATCAATCTCTGGCACCCTGCGTTTGAGTATTGGAAGGGGTCGCTGTTAATTGTGATGCCGCTTATGGTGACATGCTCTGTGGTTCTGATGTGAACATCTTTCTAGTAGGTTCTAACACAGTAATTGACATCAATCTTCTTCAGGAAGTTGATGACACAACATTGAAATGGTGTTCTGTGCATTGCCATTTCTAAGCGCTAAAAAGCCCCTTAATTTCTGCCGTACCATGTTTATGAACCGGGTTATGTAAAACGCGCATGGCTTGGCACACTCACGCATTGCCGAAACTCTATTTAGTTGCTGCAGATGAGGTTCTTAGAAAAACATTATGGTGTAACAGATAAATGCTAGATTATAGCATGGTACTTTTTGGTGTATCGTTTTGTGAAAAAGTCCAGTCTGCTTAGTCCTTGAGTCTTTCAATATTTGTCTTGTGCTTAAAAAGGATAGACAATATCATTAGTATGTATCTTCTTGTTATACCTCCATTTTCTCTAAGAGGTCTCCATGGGTTTTTATTACAAATGTCCCTCTTTACTATTCAATCATTTATTTCCTTTCTAGATATTGGACATGAATGCTCACATTTGCTTTTTAGGTATCTGTTTTACGACAGAGGATGAGGTAGGAGATTCCTTATACAGCAGAAGGGGAGCAAGAGAGGAGACTTGGCAAAGAGGGGGTTTCTTGCAAATGGTTCCAAGAGAACAAACTAGCGATGGCACGGACAAGAAAAATAGTGTGTGGATTTTGGATAACGCGATTGATAATCCAATGGATCAGGTGGCCGAGAAGCTGCGAAACACAGAGAGAGAGAAGGTTGGTTTTTTTTATCCCTATGAACTATGTGCACGAAGTAAAGATGTAATTATCAATCTTCACATGGCCAACTCCACCATTAACGCTTGACATGAGGTGTCTCCCGATTATACAGTTTATGGTTCAAGAACTAAGGACACTGAGGAGAGCACTCAGTGCTCTGTAAATGAATCAGTTCCTTTTACTCATTTGATCTTGTCTCCCCCAGAAAATTTCCACATTACTGCTACTACGGCTTGCCTTCCAGAGCCTCGGTGTGGTCTTTGGAGATTTGGGCACGTCTCCCTTGTATGTTTTCTACAATACCTTCCCTAATGGCGTGAAGGATCCTGAGGACGTTATCGGAGCTTTATCAGTGATAATTTATTCACTAACACTCATACCGCTCATTAAGTACATTTTCATCGTTTCAAGAGCCAATGACAGTGGCCAAGGTAAAAATACTAAACCTGTAAACTTCTTGTCATTACCACATGAAATGTATTGAATTATTTGGAGAAAAGGAGGGTTGCAGAGTGATCTGTGATTATTTCTTAGTCCCTCTCAGCAGATGTATGTAGATCAGGATGTGAAAATCCTAAGTTTATTACCACACTAGAAAAGGATTGTTTATGAACCTTTTTTGCATTTATCTCCTCTATCATTTTGATGTTATGTACCATCTCCTTCTTTGTGTGATGGCTATCATTAAAGGAACCTTGAGTCCTTCAAGACCTCTGCCATGTTTGCAGGTGGAACATTTGCTCTTTATTCCTTACTTTGCCGTCATGCGAACATCAATACTATTCCCAACCAAGATCGGACTGACGAGGAGCTAACGACTTACAGTCGCTCTATATTTGATGAACATTCATTTGCTGCAAAGACAAAGAGATGGTTAGAGGGGCAACGGCATCGAAAGAACATCCTCCTCATTCTAGTCATTGTTGGTTCTTGCATGGTAATTGGGGACGGGATTCTCACTCCAGCTATATCAGGTAACTTCCCCAACAAATTGAGCCCATTTGATCTAATTATTTACTTGTATTCTTTCCTGGATGTGGTAATGTATATACATTAGCATATGTTTAAGTATCATTAATGTGAAAAGCTCCTATGGATATCAAATAAATGCTACATTTCTACAAGGCAATGTGGCCATAAGTAACAGCTATTAAAGTCGTATATAGGACCATATAAAAGCATTGTGTCATTGAATTTCAAATAGCAAAGCCAAAGAGTGGACTCTGCTAGTCAGGAACTTAGAAGTGCCTGAAGGCTTCAGACCTTGATTTTGACTTGATGGAAAGTTGCAATTTTTGCACGATAGTATCAATATTTGGGATTGTTTGCCTTTTCAAGTTCATTCTGATAATATGTCTCTGGTTAATCTCTATGATTGTTTGCATCCTCAGAACTGTCTAAACAGTATACTAAGTTGACCTTACTTTAGTTTGAAGTTGAAGTTCTTTTTTCCATGTGTCTTTACATTTTCTTTTATAGTTGGTTAACTGTCTTACGTTTCTAACTTCCCTAACTTTGGCAGTTCTCTCAGCTACCGGTGGGATTAAGTTGGATCAGCCCAAGATGAGCGATGGTATTACCCAAGTTCTTGGAATTGAATTCTTGCATACAGTTGATTATCTGTCTATAACAGTTTACTTATTCCCCTCAGACCTCAAGTTGCTAACCCTTTGTTTGTTCTATACAGAGGTTGTTGTGCTTGTTTCTGTCATAATTTTGGTAGGTTTATTCAGCATACAACACCATGGGACAGACAAAATCGCTTGGCTTTTTGCTCCAGTCGTGTTTCTTTGGTTTCTTCTGATTGGTGGCATCGGCATCATCAACATTTGCAAGTATGACACCCATGTTCTAAAAGCCTTTTCGCCTATTTACATCTATCGCTATTTCAAGAGAGGAGGGATCGATGGCTGGACATCTCTTGGAGGTATAATGCTCAGCATAACAGGTAATGTCTTATTCCATTGATTTGATATCAATTGTTATGTTATAACATATGGACGATGAGATGCATCATTAATGCATGCAAAACTGGTGACTTCAGGCTCCAATAGTTGCTCACTGAAGAATTTTTACAGGAACTGAGGCGGTTTTTGCGGATCTGTCTCACTTTCCAGTGCCAGCCATACAGATCGCTTTTACTGTGGTCGTGTTTCCATCCCTTCTTTTAGCTTATTCTGGACAAGCGGCCTATCTCATTAAAAACTCCGATCACGTGGTCGATTTATTCTACAGCTCAATTCCAGGTTTACTTTATTCTTTAGCTCGATATTATGATGCATTCTCTAGGAGAAATGGCAATCAACTGGTCGTACAAAGGACACAACTCTTGAAGAAAGGATGAGAATAGAATGTTGTTTATTAAAAATTCGGGTGCATTATAAGGAAAGTTCCCTTTCATGGGTAGTTGATTTAGTCCCCATTACTGTAAAAGTTGAGCCATCAGTTTATACAGGATTCTTACAACAAAACTGTTTCAATGCTAATCAAGATTTCGTGGAAATAATGTATACACGATATTCGACATGAATATATTCGGACTCATTTGAATTGAGCATCCTATAATGTAGTTGCCTATTCATGCAGAGAGCATATACTGGCCGGTCTTCCTTGTTGCAACAGCAGCTGCCGTCGTTGCAAGTCAGGCAACAATATCTGCGACATTTTCATTAATCAAGCAGGCCCTTGCACTCGGCTGTTTTCCGAGAGTCAAAGTCGTTCATACATCCAAGAAGTACCTTCAGCAGATATATATCCCCGACATCAATTGGATCCTCATGATTCTCTGTGTAGCTGTCACAGCGGGATTTAAAAACCAAACCCAAATTGGAAATGCTTCTGGTAAATTGAAGTATTCTATGTTGTTTGTTACTTCCATTTTTTCGGTCTAATTGAACCATGAGCATCTACTACTAAAAATGTCTGACCTGAACTCTCTATCCAATAACTTTGAAAAAAGGTGAATACTAGCACGACAAACATGAAGCAGGAGACGATAGAACATATTCTTGCAGTAAAACCGGTTTATCAAGTTTTCCCAAAGACTACTACTCACTTTCTTTCTCTTTATCAACAGGTACAGCTGTGGCGATAGTCATGCTCGTGACGACATTCCTCATGATACTAATCATGATACTCGTGTGGCGGTGCCACTGGACTCTGGTGGTCATCTTCACCGTGCTGTCATTGATTGTTGAAGGCACATACTTCACTGCAGTGCTGTTCAAAGTGAATCAAGGTGGGTGGGTACCACTAGCAATTGCGGCGACCTTCTTTGTCATCATGTACGTCTGGCATTACGGTACGGTCAAGCGCTATGAGTTTGAAATGCACAGTAAAGTCTCGATGGCATACATTCTTGGATTAGGCCCCAGTTTGGGTCTTGTCCGTGTCCCTGGTATAGGGCTTGTGTACACCGAACTAGCAAAAGGGGTGCCTCCTATCTTCTCTCACTTCATCACCAATTTGCCGGCAATTCATTCGGTCGTCATATTTGTCTGCGTGAAGTACCTCCCTGTATATACAGTCCCTGAAGAAGAAAGATTCCTTGTAAGACGCATCGGGCCAAAGAACTTCCACATGTTTCGATGCGTCGCGAGATACGGCTACAAAGACCTTCACAAGAAGGACGACGACTTTGAGGAGAAGCTCTTTGAAAACCTCCACATGTTTGTCCGGCTCGAGTATTTAATGGAAGAGTGTTCGGAATCGGAGATCAGCTTGTATGGTCAGCAAACTCAACAGTCCAACTGCGAAGAGTGGCCCCCATACGACGACAACAATAGCCTCACGCTCTCCTCCATTGTGGATCTAACGATCTCGTCGGTGGGGTCAATCATGCCGGCTGAATCTCCGGTGCATCTCAGTGCGCGGGGCTCTGTAGCTTCTAATCGGGGGAATCATGGCCAGAATGAGTCGAACGAGATAGAATTTCTGAATAGCTGTAGGGCAGCCGGCATCGTGCACATCCTGGGTAACACGGTCGTCCAGGCTCGGCGGGGCTCGAACCTTTTTAAGAAGATAGCCATAAATTACGTGTATGCATTGCTAAGGAAGATGTGCAGAGAGAACAGTGTGATATTCAATGTCCCTCATGAGAGCCTTCTGAATGTTGGCCAGGTTTTCTATGTATGATCCGTTTCTTGTCTTTCTTTTGTGTGCTGAGCGAATCGATCCCATTTGCAACGCATCAAGTCTGCATGATTAGTGATACTATTGCTGATCTTCTTAACGACAATCAGTTCCTTGCTATTCGAGATGTTGAGGATTCGATTATGCTTGACACTGCCGACTCTTCTTCTTCTTCTTCTGCTGCTGCTGCTTTTGTCTGTTCAAAACATATATACTGTTTCAACATAGTCTATCTGTTTTAGCTGCCAAAGATTAGACGAGTTTTGAGGTAATCAATCATCTGTTGTGATTCCAGCATTGTCTACCTGTCTTTACCAACTTTCCAAGGCAATCCTCTGCTTACAGCTCCTCCCTTCATTCAAGCCCTTTCTCCTTAATATCAGAAGTCAACGCTTCATGCCACCAGCAAGACGACAAAAATTCAAGCATTTGCGCAGAAATCCTATTCCTCGGTCAAACTGGATCTAATTTGGAGAGTTTCGAGCATTTGCAAGAAGGAAAATAGGGGAAAAAAAAGCCTTGTGAAATAATGAATGATGGTGGTGATGATGATCAAAAGCATTTTTCACGAGGCACAGAATCTAAGTAAGCGCTTATATTGCCAGTCGGGTTGATCTTGTCTAAAGACATTATTGCTTCTTGAAAATGAAAGAATGTAACTTCTTTCTGTATCTCCAAGATTTCAACATCGGCGACCACACGCAAGAAAATATACTAATGTTCGGTTGACCTCTGAATTTTACTCGGAATTTCGGTTGACTCCTGAATTATTCGATGAAGTTAGTAATTTCATCGAAACTCAATAGTATCTAGTTTGATCGGTAAATTGAAATAAAAAGTATTTCAATTTAATTAGCTATTATTAAAATCTACAAGTATTATCGATACGAGGGTTTCGATTATACAACGTTGAATTTGGACAACATTCAAGAATATCTCTCGGTAAAGTTACCAACTACAAAATAGATAAACCCTCCGGTAAGTAGTAATTGGCAAATCTTGTTGGTTAACTTAAAAGATGTGCAACAACAAGAGAGAGATTTCTAAATGCATTTTGATTTAATAATGGCATGATAATGCACCAACGATTTTCACCCGTTTTCTTCATAAATGGAATGTCAGAATTCAAATTACTGGTACAATAATTTTTCATTCATGGAATGTCATTGACTTGAGGCGTTCGATAATACCATAGTCAATTAAAGAAATTAAGACTTCAATAATTTGCTGGATATGATTTTTAGAAATCTCGCACGTGTTTTTAAAAAGACGTTATGATGATAAGTATATATCGGCTGTGCTATTTACCAGTAAATTTTCCATAAATAAAAAAGTAAGATTCAAATTAGCGATACAGTCGTACATTTATAGAATGCTGTTGAGAATGCGCGGGAATCATTTTATAAAAAAGAGAAGGTAGAATATATAGAAAGATCATGGTAATAATAATAATAATGATTGAGAGGGGAAGAATCCAAGAACTGGTGATTCAATATTCTCCCATGGAATCATTTTGACATTTGATGCAGCCATGAATCTAACTCCATACTTTAGATAAGAGAAGAGGAAGGGAGAGAGAGAGGGAGAGAGAGAGAGAGGTGGGAGAAAAATAAAAGAAAAAGAGAAAGAAAAAGGGGGAGGGCAAAAGGAAGAGACAAGAAGGGCGCAAAGGGCGAGAGCACGCAGAGGGGGCCATCAAGAAACCCGGGAGCACTCGACATCGACGACCATCATCAGCACCCGCGCCCACCTTCTCTCTCTCTCTCTCTCTCCTCTCCTCTCCCCCGCCTTTCTCTCTCTATGTCTTCCGCATTGTCTCTCTCTAGAGAGGAGGATGGAGGAGAGGGAGGGGGGGGGGGGGGGAGGGGGAAGAGGAGGGTGCGTGCGGGGAAGGAAGCGAAGGCCGAGGAGGGAAGTGCGAGCGAGCGGGAGCCCCTCGTGCCGCCACGTGGCGCGCTCCGACTGGTTAGGTGCAATGAACGAGGAAGGAGAGAGAGAGAGAGAGGGTAGAGAGAGAGAGAGAGAGAGAGAGAGAGAGAGAGAGAGGAAGCGGAAAGGAGGTCCCTTTCCGTGCGAGAAGACCCGAGGACGGGGAACTACAAAATGGGTCGGGGGCGGAGTTGGCGGTCGCGTGTGGGGTCTGTGAGCGCTTGCGCTTGCGCGGTTCGATGGCTCGTCAGGGGGGCGTAACGCCGTCCACCCTTCCTCTGACCCGCCCGGCGAATCCGTATCTGTAGAAGCGCTTCCCTTTATTTTCTCTCTCTAGAAGCACTCCTCCCTTCTCTCTCTCTCTCTCTCTCTCTCTCTCTCTCTCTCTATTTATTCGTTGTTTGTGCCCACACAAGTCATTTGTCGCCCTCTTCTCTCTCCTCTTCCCTCTCTCTCTCTCGCGTATCCCAGCCACCACCCTCTTTTGCTCCCTTGCCCTAAATCTCACAGACCCATCTCCTCCCTCCTCTCGCAATCCCCACCACCACCGCCTCTCTGGTCTGCCTCTGCCCATCTGGGGGCATGCATCTCTGAATCCGGGCTGGTGCTGTCTGCCCCTCTTGATCCGCTGCTGGTGAGGCTTTCGAGCTCAGGTGTCTGTTTGGCCACTGCCCATTTCAAGGTTGTGATCTTTCGTTAGTGAAAGTCCCTTGCTTTTTGTTCTCTAGATTGCTTTGTTTGTTGCCTGCCCGGTTTTGTGGTCATTTGTGTTTTGATTGCTGGTGGGCTGTGTTTTCCCTGGTGTGGTTCTGTTGGGAGTTCGTGTCATTTCTGGTGGTTGTGCGATTGGGTTTGGGGGTCTTGTTGGTGGGAAGTTGGTGGGAGTGATGCATTCAGTTTGAGTTTTTGAATGGGGTTGGTTTTGCTTGTGCTCATTCAATTGGGTGGGCGGATTTGCGCGTTTCGCGTGATGTTTGTTGTTCTTCGTTTACTCTTGATGACTACTTGTGAATAGGTCCTGGCTTGTGGGGGTTAAGGTTTATCGTGTAATCTTGTTGATCATGTCATGGTGTTGCGAGACCGTGTTACTCCCACTCACTTTAGTCCTGACTGGGAATTTAACTAGAAACAGATTGCATTGGGTTGCTACCGCAGTGGACCCAATGCAATCTAACTTTTCAATGATCCAGTCGAGATGTAATGCTGTTGCCCACCTTGAAGTGCTTTGTTGGTGATTATTATCTGACTTTGGGTTTTGTATATGGATAGTTGAGAGTAAGTGGGACGATGAAATCTATAATGGGAGGACTTGGGTTGAAATGGTTGGTTTTGAAATGAACGGATCTTGTTGTATTCTTCATCGGAGTAACTTATCCATGATACCCATCTTGTGCCAGTGTTTGCATCTTTTGTGTGGGGAATTATTTTTCTTGTCTTTTTATTGTCGTTAGTTTAGATTATATCTGTCATTCTCTTGGCTAAGCAATTTTATCATGCATTTCTATGTTTTAGTCCTGTTCATAAAATTTTATGCTACCTCTCATCTCATTTTAAAAGTATTTTTCTTCCTGTTTCTGTCAAAAGTTTTGAACACTATGTTTCTGGTTTTAAACGGAATGCCTTGATTCCTTCAGTACAATCTGTGAATTATCTCGATCCCCTGTATCCTTTTTCTCCTCCCCGAATACATTGCTGTTGGTTTGGCTTTGTCTTTGGATGTTTCTTAAACTAGAGTGATGCATGACAATGTTATCTCTAATTACTTCCGGCAATTGTTACAGCATACCTTGCTTTTCTTTCTGATGTACTTCAGCTGCATTTACAGGATTTTGGCCATATTGAAGTGTCACTCATATTTTCAATTGATTCACGACATGCTTAGGCCACATGGTAGCTGCAAATGTGAGGAACAATTTTGAAGATGAAGGACGGCAGCTCATTGATGAATGAACAATTTTGAAGATGAAGGACGGCAGCTCATTGATGAATGAACAATTTTGAAGATGAAGGACGGCAGCTCATTGACGAATGAACAATTTTGAAGATGAAGGACGACAGCTCATTGACAAATGACATAAGTAACAAAAACTGGGTCTTGAAACGCAAGCGAAGAAAGCTTCCATGTGGACAGGATTTGGTTAATGGTAAAGAACAGAATTCGGTAGCCTTGGAGGTCCTAGAGACTACGACTTCTGCCAGGAGCAAGCTACAGTCTGAAATTTCTCCGGATTGGTCTTCATCGAAGAAGAAAGGAATTGATGGGGTAATATATTGTTAATTGCTTCATGCCACTTCTGTTTATTCGTACCTATGCTGTTTCTTGAGTTGTGAGGCACCTTCTAGTTTTCCTTTATATTTAGACTAAACCCTTGTTGAATCATAACAGTGACCATAGGCGAAATTTTGTCTACAGGATAAAATTTTATCCTCTTTTGTGTCGATTAGATGTTTTGAGGATTCGTATCATTTCGATGTTGAGGACTTGTTGAGGACCATCTATTGTTCTCTAACTGATGGTTTTTGTAACAATTTGTCTTGCAGTATTTCTATGAATGCGTTATTTGTGATCTTGGAGGCAACTTGTTATGTTGTGATAGCTGTCCCCGGACCTTTCATATTGAGTGCCTTGACCCTCCTCTCAAGGTAGTTCATACCTATTTGAGGGGTCTTGCCTTTAGTTAGATGCATTAATTGCTGTCATTTGTCTCATTGTACTTGATTGAGATAATTTAGTTGTCTCATTTTATGGTTTTCCATTTCCAGCGGATTCCACTGGGGAAATGGCAATGTCCTAATTGCCGCTCGAAAAATGATTCAGTTGAGCCAATAAGCCATCTCGATTCCAGTTTAAAGCGAGCTCGGACGAAAATTAGTGGGTCAAGATCCAAGACATTGTCTAGCACGGAAAAAGTATCTCGAATGCTTGGTAGCTCCCATTTTCCAAGCAAGAGGTCTTTGAGTGGAGGGAATTCTGTTGTGACGCCTGAAGTTCAGCAGTTGGAAGGTAAGCCAGATCTGTCCCCAGGAGAGGACCCATGCACCAACAAGCCTGGTTGCCCATCCCTGGGCAGTTCTACGGATGGAACCTCTTCCTCTCAGAAAAATGATGATGAACAGAAGGTAGATGTACGTCCAGCAAAAGCTCCTTCAACCAGAAGGTTAGCTTCTCCTTCTGCGCCTGCTTCATCTCATTCTCAACTGGTGAGTTCAGAACAAGATGATGAAGCATCAGAGAAAAATTCTCAATGTTGTGATGGATTCAATAGTCCAGATGGTCAAGCTGCTCTCGCAATTGGTACTAGTAAACAGAGAGTTAAGAAGAGAAAGCATGTGCAAAAAAATGACATTCAGAAGAAACGCAGGACTGACAATGGAAAGCAAATTATTGCTGCTTCTAAGAGCAGGAATGATGATGGCAAGCAAATTATTGCTGCTTCTAAGAGCAGGAATGATGATGGCAAGCAAATTATTGCTACTTTTAAGAGACATGGATCGAAGAAGAAAGCTGCAATACCTGAAATGGGTAATTCACAATTAAGAAAGAGAACAATTGTAAACAGGGGTTCACGGTCTGCCACGGAAGAAAACAGAGCAAAAGAAGGTTCAAATGGTCCAAATAAACAAAAGGTAGATACTTTCACATTGGCCTTTTCATTACTGACATGTTACCTATAACTTATATAAAATACTTACTGGCGTTCAATTACATTTAGCAAATCTATGGGACTTTCAATTTTTATTTGTATTTTTTTGCTTTTTTTCCTAAGATATGAACCTCTACAATATATTGAGCGGACACAGTTTGGCGTTTGGTCCTCTTGCATGGCATGTTTGTTTTCTAAAGATATCTGGGAGCCCTGGATATCTTTTGGTTGCTAGTTCTAAGTTGACGGCTTCCATGTGCAATGGCGCAGGGAAAGTCCTTTGTGTTGTTGCTCCACTGTCTTTGTTCGCTGTTCTGATGTTATTTCATGTTGAGGGAATGTGAAGATATATTCAAAATTGATTTTGTGGTGCAGAAGCTTTCCGGAGAGTTGAAAAGCCCACCAGTTAAGCCAAAGAAAAGAGACCGTCATGTGAATGATACACCAGTGTGCGTAAGCGGCACCGTTAGTGAATTTCAGCAGGTAAATCTGCTCTTGACCAACTTTGTTCTTTGACTCTGGTGATCGTTCTTACAATTCATCTATAATTCATTTAATACCATCTGCTTTTCAGGTTGATCGGGTTTTGGGCTGTCGTGTTAGAGGTAATGGTGCAAGTTCATTGTTTTATGTTTCTGTATGTATTATAGACAATCTTAATTCTGTTAGTTTACTTGTTCCAGAGAAGCAGGACAGACATCCAGACAGTACTTCTGGCGAAATCAACTTAGATGCAGGAAACAGGGTTGCCCTTGCCGATGAAAAACAAGCTGATATTAGCAATGGCAGTGATATCAAACTGCACAATCTGAATGTCCACGAGAGTTCGTTGACCAAGGACTGTAAAAATAGTAGTTGCATGGATTCGTTGAAGAGTGATATGGAGCATTTAGCTTCTGAAACTGATGTGCTTGAAGATTGTGATGAATCTTCTAAGGCCACAAATGATCAGAGAGGACCAGACGCTGGAGCAATGGCAGACTCGGTTAATTTTATAAAGCTGAATGGTAATGACAAAGGTGAAGTTACTACAACAGGCGAAATGCGAGTTTCTGTTGAAGAAAACGACAAAGGAGTTCAGGATGAAGGAGGGACGGGATTAAGTCCTGAGAGCATAAATCAGGAGCCTGAATTGGCTGAATGTGCGTCTGTTGACCGAGAGTCTCCATCATATGAGTTTTTGGTTAAGTGGGTTGGGAGGTCAAATATTCATAATAGGTGGTTACCTGAATCTCAGTTGAAAATTCTGGCTAGGAGAAAGCTCGAAAACTATAAGGCAAAATATGGTACGTCAGTGATTAACATTTGTGAGGAGAGGTGGAAACAGCCTCAGCGTATTATTGCTCTTCGTACTTCCAAAGACGGTACTCGTGAAGCTTTTGTGAAGTGGACAGGGCTTCCCTATGACGAATGCACATGGGAGAAGCTAGATGAACCTATTCTGAAAGAATCTTCAAATCTTATCGATATATTCAATCAGCTGGAACAGCAGACACTGGAGAAAGATTCTTCTAGGCATGATTCATGTGGGGATAGGGCTGGCCATCCCAGTGAGATCATGACTTTGACAGAGCAACCCAGTGAACTTAAGGGCGGTTCACTATTCCCCCACCAGCTTGAAGCACTTAATTGGTTGCGGAAATGCTGGTGTAAGTCTAAAAATGTTATACTTGCAGATGAGATGGGTCTTGGGAAAACTGTATCAGCATGCGCTTTCATTTCATCGCTATATTGTGAATTCAAAGCTTCTCTGCCGTGTTTGGTTTTGGTCCCACTATCAACCATGCCCAACTGGCTTTCGGAGTTTTCGTTGTGGGCTCCTGATTTGAATGTTGTGGAGTATCATGGATCTGCAAAAGCAAGAGCAGTTATTCGTCAACATGAATGGCACGCTAGTGATCCAATTGATGGCAATAGAAAAACGGTTTCCCACAAATTCAATGTACTATTGACGACTTATGAAATGGTTCTTGCTGATTCCTCACATTTGCGTGGCGTTCCTTGGGAAGTACTTGTGGTTGACGAGGGCCATCGTCTGAAAAATTCAAGTAGTAAGCTGTTTACTCTACTGAATACATTTTCATTCCAACATCGTGTGCTATTGACTGGTACACCTCTTCAAAATAATCTAGGCGAAATGTACAACCTACTGAGTTTCTTACAGCCGGCTTCATTTCCTTCCATTTCATTATTTGAGGAGAACTTTAATGACCTCACAACTGCAGAAAAAGTTGAGGAACTTAAGAAACTGGTTTCTCCGCACATGTTGAGAAGGCTTAAGAAGGATGCCATGCAGAACATTCCCCCAAAAACTGAACGGGTGGTCCCTGTTGAGTTATCATCAATTCAAGCTGAATACTATCGTGCAATTTTAACAAAGAACTACCAGTTACTGAGGAATATTGGGAAAGGGGTAGCACAGCAGTCAATGTTAAACATTGTGATGCAGTTAAGAAAAGTATGTAATCATCCCTATCTAATACCTGGCACAGAGCCTGATTCTGGTTCTGTTGAGTTCCTCCATGAGATGAGGATTAAAGCTTCAGCTAAACTTACTCTTCTGCATTCGATGCTCAAGGCCTTTTTCAAAGAAGGTCATCGGGTCCTGATTTTCTCACAGATGACCAAGCTTCTGGATGTCCTTGAGGATTATTTAACTATTGAGTTTGGTCCCAAGACATATGAGAGAGTAGATGGTTCTGTTTCCGTCACAGATCGCCAGGCAGCAATTTCTCGCTTTAACCTAGATAAAAGTCGGTTTGTATTCCTATTATCAACACGCTCTTGTGGGTTGGGAATCAATTTGGCAACTGCTGACACAGTAATTATCTATGATTCTGATTTTAATCCTCATGCTGATATCCAAGCCATGAACCGTGCACATCGGATTGGACAGTCTAATCGGCTTTTGGTGTACAGGCTCGTTGTTCGGGCTAGTGTAGAAGAACGTATATTGCAACTTGCCAAGAAGAAATTGATGCTTGATCAGCTTTTTGTAAATAAATCTGGATCTCAGAAGGAGGTGGAAGATATACTCCGGTGGGGTACAGAAGAGCTTTTTGGTGATTCTTCCAATGGTGGCAAGGAGTCTTCAGATAATGATAACGGCAAAACTGAGCCAATGCTAGATGCAGAGCATAAGCATAGGAAGAGAGCTGGTACTTTAGGAGATGTTTACAAGGATAAATGTGCAGACGGCAGCAACAAGATTGTATGGGATGATAATGCAATACTGAAGTTGCTTGACCGTTCGAATCTTCAGGATGGATCCACTGAGTGCACTGAGGGAGAGAATGATATGCTCGGTTCAGTGAAGGTGGGTTATTTTGCTTAATTGCTTGAGTTTTGAACACCTCTATGTGGATTTTTTTGCTGTTTGCAACTTTATGAACTCAATATTTTATATGTACCTTTTTCATGCAAAAGTAATGACTGATAAATTAAAATTCTGCCATTTCAGAACTTATGGTGTGACACCTTTTTGGAGAATAGCACAATTTTCTCTGAGTAGAACTTGGGTCTAGTGGCTTTTATTTTCTTTTGTTGGTTGGGAAGGGGTTGGGTGGGGGAGAGAGGTTATCTCTCAGTTATTTGTAGCGTGAATCTTCTAGTAGGTAAGAAGTTAATTTAAAACATAATTGCGTAGTTGTGATTTGATTTAAAACATAGGTGGGAATGATGAATAACTGCATCAGGAATCTGCAACGAAAAATGTTGCTCCGCACATAATTTGTTAGATTTTATGATTGTCCAAAAAGCAGGCTTGAATTTGAAGGTTTTGAATGACTTCGCCATTCTTATGTGTTGTCTGTCATTACTTTCACATTGCTTATGCATCTTATGTAGTTGTGGCGAACTTTCAGGTACTGTAGTTAACAGCATTGTTGAAGTTTTCTTGATCTGGGTGCTCTTTTAATGTATTTCACTTCAATAAGTTTAATGGAATTTTCGCTAAATAATATCGTGTAATTTGTCGAGATAATTTTCTCCATGTTTACATATCAGTCCCTTGAATGGAACGATGAGCTAATGGAAGAGCGCGGGGAAGGCGAATCACCTCCTGTTTTGAGCGAGGATGTATGTGTTGCAAACTCTGTGAAGAAAGAGGATAGTGTTGTTACTGTTCCTGAAGAAAATGAATGGGACAGACTTCTCCGAGTGAGGTAATACAGGGTTAATTTTCAAAATTTTTTTTCCTCCTCACCCATTCTTATTTGCCTCTAATATTGTCCAATTCTTCAAAGAATGGTGGCATGATTGTTGAGCTTAGCTTTTTTCATTAGGACGGAAATTTTTTTTTTTTCTTTCTAATTAGATAGGAATGTATATGTCTGGGAGCCAAAACGTTTGGACCAGGTCCAGCAACAAATGAAATTGAGGCATCTCTCCCCTTGTCTTGTAGAGGTCTTTGACTTTCTATGAGTGCCCTTTAATCAGCTTCTGCTTCTATCTCATGGTTTATTTCTTCATCCTTCTGATAAGGGTGTTTCTTCAGTTATTGGGAATAATTTATAATTCTGACTCTCTGTGAAGTTGTAATTAGTGATTAAATGATCATTCTTTAGTGCCAGGATCATTGTTGATGTGAAAACTATAATGCTCTTGTGACCTTCTGCACTTTGAATCCTTTTCTTATATGTCCTGCACTTACGTTATGTCAATTATAACCTGACCTTTGCTCTCTGCAATTGCGTTAATCCAGTGATGTCACTAAATTTGTCATGGTGATGTGAATGGCTTGAAATGGGTGGTGATTGCTGAGGTGATAGCTGTTACCCTTTTGGTTTCTTTGAAGAAATAACCCCGTAGTTATCGAATGCTAGATTATCAATACTTATCATTTGGAAAAATAAGGAATGGATGCTTTCTCATTTTCTTTGGTTGGAGGAATAAATCCTTTATCAGAATGACTGTTCTGTAACTATAAATAAGGAGAAAATATGGGCCTCCATCTTTCAAGATTCTTGCTCTTAATGCTTTTTATGATCACTTGTGTTTTGTAGATGGGAAAAATATCAAAGTGAGGAGGAAGCAGCTCTTGGTCGGGGAAAGCGTGTCAGAAAAGCTGTTTCTTACAGGGAAGCATATGCAGCACATCCAAGTGAAATGGCCAACGAGGTATTTTATCTGAATTGCCTTCTCCTATGCTTGTTAGGGCTGGAAACTTTAGAATAAGAGTGCACCTGATGCTGTTAAATATTGACCAAGGGATTATGATGGTGATCTAATGGTTAGTTCTTTGATATGCTGAAGAAACTCTCTGTTGTGCTGAAGAGCAACTTCATGGATCCACTTTTAAATCCCTTTGTCATTGTTCTTTATATATTCTGGGTCCCGGGAGTTGAAATTTGGATTATGAAGTTGCAATGTCTCTCCTTTTTTAATTTGTTATTATTCCACTAATGAAGGAAACACTTGTACCGAGGACTCATGCATTGAACATACAGCTTATTTTCCTCCATAATTTTTGTGCATGTATGAGTTTGCTTTCAAATTCCTGTTAAAAGATATGTTTTTTCTCTTCATCTTGTCCTAATGTCCCTTTTAGGTTGAATTGCTGACATCCTTGAAGGTGGGATACTGGTCTATATTTTGAGTTTTTCACTGAGTATATTAAGCTATTTGATCCATTAGACAATTTATGGACAATAAAATCAAATTTGTTCCTGATCTCAATGGTGCTGAGGTTTTCATGCATTGACTTGCACTTATATAGCGTCATAATTTAATTATTTGTTGGTTTACCTTTGAAACATAAAGCAGAGTGGTGATGAAGAGGAACGGGTACCAGAGCAAGAGCCAGAACGGGAGTATACACCTGCTGGACGTGCTCTAAAGGAAAAATAGTAAGTGCCACAATTCTCTATGTTTTTCTTCTCAGTGTAAGTTTTTAGCTGCTAAATCAGTTGATGAAGGGATGTCCATGCTAATTACTACTTGTCTTTGTTGTTCATGGTTGTGGATGGCGAAATTTAAACTTCGAATATCTTTTGATGCAGTGCTAAGCTCCGTGCTAGACAAAAAGAACGCCTTGCTAGAAGGAATCAAATTGAAGAATCTCAGCCCAGTGGGGGGCCGTGGGGACCTGAGGGAACAATTCAATGTCCACCTGATGTTCAAAATGGTAATGAAGTAGCTGGTTTTATTCAAACCAGCCAGGGCACTTTCTCGGTAATTGACTTGGAGAATGACAAATCAGATGGTACGAAAGCCGAGCACCCAAGTCAGAAAACAAATGTTCATTCAGATCCTTCTTTTAGTCCTTTAAGCCACCCTCCAGACATACTTCCGCTGCACCAACATGATGGCCAACATGAAGGCACAGTCTATCCAAGCTCTGAGTCTGACAAATTGTTACCAGTTCTAGGACTCTGTGCACCAAATGCTAATCAGGTTGAGTTATCACGTAGGAATTCTACGCGACCAAATGCTAGACAAAGTAGACCGGTTGGTCTGGAATTCCCGTTCAGTCTGGCTCCATTCTCTGGTAATTTGATGGGTACACATCTGAAGGGTTTGGAACCAACACTGGACAGATTAAAGGTGCCTGATGGCCCTGGAGAAGTTTCACAATTGCATCCTGTGAGTGGAATTTTGAGAAATTGACACTTTCTACCATATACAACCTACCCTCACCCCTCTTCTGTCCTTCCCCCCTCCTCTTCTCACACATGTTAATTAATTTCATCTTTCTTGCCCTCTCTGTCCATAGCTTTTGATTTTAGTGCTTGTTTGCTTGCAGTATCCTCCAGCACCTCTCCATGACTCTGGTCGGCTGGAAAACGCTGGGGTCAATTCCTCTGATTTTCGGGATATGATGATGACACCTAAATACGTGGAGGAGACGCTGATGCCTAGATTCCAAGTTCCAGCTAAAGGTGTACTTCCACAACATGACTTCTTGCCAACATTATCACTGGGAAGTAGGGTTGAAGCTGGGCGTGAGTCTATTCAAGATTTCCCACCAATTCCCCCACTGCCACATTTCAAATTTCCTCCACAGGATGTGGCTAGATATGGTCATCAGCGAGAAAGAGAAACGGTACCCTCTTTGGGGTTGAATCAAATGCCTACATTCTCATCAATTCCGGAAAACCACAGAAAGGTGCTTGAAAATATCATGTTGAGAACTGGCTCTGGGTCTAGTAACCTGCATAGAAAGAAATCCAGAGTTGATGGCTGGTCCGAGGATGAACTTGATTTCCTTTGGATTGGCGTCCGGAGACATGGACGTGGAAATTGGGATTCCATGCTCAGAGACCCTAGGCTGAGGTTCTCAAAAAACAAAACTCCAGAAGATTTGTCAGCTAGATGGGAGGAGGAGCAAGTCAAGCTTTTTGATGGATCATCTCTCCCCATGCCAAAGCCCACTAGACCATTGAAACCTGGAAAATCCTCATCATTTCCAGGATTCACGGATGGGATGATGACGAGGGCCTTGCAGGGAAGTAAACTTGCTATGCCTCCAAAGTTTCAGTCGCATTTGACCGACATGAAGTTAGGTTTTGGCGAGATGGGTCCTCCTTTGCCTCCCTTTGGTGCTTCTGATCAACTAAGTCTTCAAAATGAACACTTAGCAGCTCTTCTACCTCATAATAACCCTGACAAACTTCGGGAGACTTTTGTTCGCCGTTATTATGGCGGGCCTTCTGATTTGCCTGGGACTTCACTCAGCATGCCTTTTGAGAAGCCATTTATGCCAAACTGCTTTGGCTCTGGCAACATGGGTTCGGTGGGTGTGGTTGGCTCAAGTAGCTTCCAGCCCAGGGATGATGAGCAGATTCCGTATCCGAAGTTGCCTGGTCTCTTGGGTAAACCTCTGAATATGTTACCTGAATTGAGAAATAATTATGGGGGTGAATCAATCGGTACGGTCTTGTTGCCTGACCCTGATAAGCTTGTAAATCATCAGTTCCATTCTAAAGGGAAAGAAGTAATAGATGAGGGTTCTTCTAAGAAAAATTTACCCCATTGGCTCCGAGAAGCTGTGACTGCTCCTCCACCGGCACCAGATCCTGAGCTGCCACCCAATGTATCCGCAATAGCTCAGTCAGTGAGACTGTTATATGGGGAAGATAAGCCTACCATTCCTCCTTTTGTGGTACCAGGTCCTCCTCCTTCTCGACCGAAGGATCCAAGACGCATTCTTAAAAAGAGAAAGAAGTCGGAGCAAATGCGGCCCATCCAGGCAGAACTCCAGGAGAGCAGGCAACTTCCTCCGCGGAATCTCTTAGGTGATGATGCTGCTTCGAGTTCTATCCCTCTAGGCCCTGAGCTTAATGCATTTCCACCATCGGTGGTCACAATGCCTGATCCTGCTCAGAAGGAGGGTTCACTTAACGCGTCAACTTCAGCAATGCATCAACCTTCAAAGGAGAAAATGAATGCAGAACTGTCTCCATCGTCTGAAGTACTTAAGCTGGTCGCATCCAGCATTGGTCCGGGTCAACAGCTTGCCCTTTTTCTGCCCACGAAAAGCTTAGATCTCACTGGGAGTGATGTATCCTCAATGAAACACAGTCTTGACCCCGCAGGCAATTCTGAACCAAATCATGCTGGAGGCAAGGAGCAACCACATCCCGTCAATGGGCTTGCTGATCCCCAGAAATTAGGCCAGCCTGAAAGTGGGAATTCTTTCGGTAAGACTCGATCAGTTCTTTCTCAGACTGATCATCTTGATGCAGAGGAAGTATCGTCTGAGGAGACTGTTTCGGATCATCCCGAGAGTGACAATGATCCATAAATTCAAGGCAGGAGAGTGACAAACTATGGAAATCATAATTCTTTCGTGGGACTGGAAGCGATAGGGTGCTTTGCAGATGGTGGCATAAATTCTTTTCTTGTAGACTTTGAGCAGTGACGGTGAGCAATGAAACCGCAAAGATAGGGACAATTAGCCAAATTAGGACATCTCTGTGTAAAGCTTTTGTTATAGAAAATGAGATTATAGTGTTAATCGCTGTACATTCCTCTTACTCAAATGTTGCAGGTGCTAGATTAGCATAAAGATCAGGCAAATTCTTCGTCGGACTGTTACCGGTAAGTTTTGTAGCTCTAATGAGACCAGAGGAAAGAGCTCTGTTAGTGCAGGCGTTTAACCAGAGTGAGGTTGCTGAGTGGCTTCGTCCACTGCATCACTCTTGGATCAAGTCAACTGGTGCATTTATCTTTCTTTTCTTCTCTTGTCTTGTTCTTTCTCCTTCCGTGCCATTTATTCCAATTTAAAAGACCCAATCTCCAATCCCACGCCAGATAAAAAGATCCCACGAGATGAGGATGAACCTCGTGTCATTAAGGAATCAGTTTTCACGCTAGACTGAGGGTCCTCCACTCCCCACAAGGTTCGTATGAAATATGGTAAAGGTGCCTGGACTTTGTTCGTAGGTGATTCAACAAACTATCCCTTTTAGTTAGAACATCCAATTGTGATCTTACAACCTATACAACGGCTTCTGTTAGCAATCCCAATCGAACGTCCGATTGATGTCATGTCAATGCGCATTCACCGTGGTAAGCATGTATGGATCTAACCGATCTTACCGATCTTTTCAATCATAAAGGAAAATGAAGATGACCAGTCTCTTTTCCAACTAGTCATTGACCATTGCACTGTCAAAATACAAACATGGCCAGAAAATGTAAACGGGAATACCAAAAAGAAAAAAATAAAATAAAAGAAGAAAAGAAAAAGGAATGGGGGGAAGGCGTAAAGCAAAACTCGGATCTTCGAGAGCCTAGACTAGTGAGAGATGGCAATCTGTCTCGGGTTCGCGGCGATGCTTCTCGAGTTCGCCAATACAAACCTCGATGAAAAAGCATAGAACCGGTAATAATCTTCGTCTTCCTGATTCAACACGCTTCCCTTACCACTCCCATCAAAGTTGAGAGAATAGCTCAGCGGATCATACAAGCACTGGAACGAGCTCTGCCTGTTCTTATTGTTGTGGCGCAGCAACATCTTGTTCCACTTCTTCAGCTTCACCGCAAGCTTCGTGAGGCAACAACAGCTCGACCGCGTCGGTGCTTCATCGCTGCTACTAGCAGCACAGGATGAGGGCGACAGTGATGAAGACGCAGCAGCAGCACTCCTCGAAACCGAAACACCGCCCATGGTGGCCGTCGCAGCGATGGTCTTTTCTTCACCGCCGGTGCTTTTGGCTGAGGACATTGTCTTTAACGTCATCTTGGTCACTCTCTCTCTCTCTCTCAGCGCTAAAAGTTTCTATGAACCTTAAGCGAGAAAGAAAGAGCATGCGCATGTATGGGGAGAGAGAAGCATGGTGCCTGCATATACGGGTGCATATATACTACCATATAGTCAAGGGTCGGTGTAACTTTTGATTCGTTCGATAAATATTCAAATCACTTTCTTTATTTTCTATTCGGGATTTGAATAGGGTCAGTTCTTGCTGCACTATTTTTTCTATTCTTTAGGGGTTTTATACTCCCCTTTCAGTATTATAAACCAGCTAGGAGAGAGCTATAGCCAGTAGCCAAAGCCCAAAGCATGAAGTTTTTGGACGTTGGTTTCCATGCAAAGCCAAAAAGCGTCGTGCGTATCACTTGAGATACCCCGTTGCGCTTGCAGCATCGGCATGTGATTAGGCAGTAAACAGTGTACGGATATTGGTCTAATTAAGAGTAATTTATCTCATCAACCCCAGCCAAAAGACCAAGAAAAGTATTAAAGAAAGATGACGAGAAAGTTTGGACCACAGGGGCGGGTTAAATCATGTTTATCTGCATTATTTATTTATTTTTTTCCCCTGGTCAAACCTGAGTCAAACTCTGGAAACTAGGTTTCTTGGTCCTTTTCCAAGAAAAGATTACAAGGTTTTAGAAAACTATCTTCCGGTTCAACGCAGCTTGATTGCGAAAAGCTAATAGGAATCGGCAATGGTCCGATCACTTTAGTAGCTTGCAGCCTTTTTATTTTACTCAAATTGTTATAGATTTAGATAATTTATTATTAATTTGTTTTTACGACGGAGGGCTTATTTTAGGCGTATATATTATGGAGGTTTTGCAATATCTCATTAATCCTAAAGGTGGATTGACATCAATTGAAATCTGGGTAAGTGTGTCAAATAATAAACATATATCATAATGTTCCAGTTATGACTTGTTGTCACACGTGACATAATGTCATATCGGTAATTTTCCGGTGAAACATAGAAGAACTGTATTAGTATTTCGCACAATAGGTTATAATTAAATTGACAAAATTGAAAACTTTAGGTAGGATTTGATATGGGTATAATATATTTAGGATTGATTGGACAAAAATCACTTGTAATGCACGATAATAATTGTAGAATCTATAATAATGATACTAACTAGTTTTTCCGTTAGGTCACTATCTTAGAAAATGCTTTAATCTCGATCGGTGGTAGGGCATAATCTCCCAACACTAATTTGAAATTCAGAATAATTTTTTAAAGAAGTCCTTGAAATCTCTTTTATTAGTTGGAGAGGCATTTTCATGTTGTCTCATCACACACAGTTGACAGTTGTTGGTAAGAATATTCTTGATTATCAGGTCTGTGGGAATAAAATGTCGATGTGATGCATGATTGTTAGGTACCAGTCGAAGATGCTCTTATAGCCTCCAGTCAAAATAATGTTCGTTGCAATCTGTTGTCTGATTGTGCCAATTTAGATGCTGACATTTTGATAAGACAACCTTAGCTTTGGACTTAAATGTATCGACACTGATGCAGAAATAATGAAGAGGATCTACCTTACACAAACACCTAAATCTTGCATCAGGCGTGTGTTATTCACAAACTCTGACTATGGAACGTAAGATTGTTAAACACGGTTGACATTGCATTAAAGCTGATGAGATTATATCTCGCGTTTGAGTTCGACTGACCAATATCTTTCTCAAACTTGGCCGTGTGAAATGGCCAGAGCAAGTATAAGGCTCAGCAGACGTCCTTGAGATGGTTCGAGGGATATCGACTGTGGACTACCCACGACAAGCATACAATGGCCATGGAGGCATGTCTTTCTTTCTCAGCTTCAATAGGACTGAGGCAAGTCTAATCAGGCGTCAAAGGGACTTGCTGAATAATGTGTTATCTCATATATCCAAGTGTCTTTATTAGGTCAACAAAATAAGGAGAATTACACTTCGATTAGGCCATCAAGACCCTCATAAGAACTCTTCATGGGAGTAGAGTGACATATCTCGACAATTCTCATGAGGGACTTGTCTTTTGAGATCATTAGGTAGCATTGAAGCTTCAAATATATGGAAAATGTTTTAAGCAATTTGAGTGTATAATTGCAATCTTTTACTGTACTACTTATTCTAAACTAAAGTCTTTCATCATACATGTGGATAGAGGAGATGTCGGCAGAATAACATAAATTTAATCTGTGATTATTGCTCATGTTTCCATCCGTCCAGTTTTATGACATCATCACGTCGCAATTTCTTAATTTATAATGTTGGTGCAGATAAAGAAACATAATTCAAACCACTGTTTTAACTGCTTGCTTGTATACAAAACCATGGATTGCTAATTGTTCACATGGTACTGCAATATATAAGTTAATCAGCATTGAAAAGAATCCAAGGTGGAGCCAACCGAAGTCCTGCGTGGAACCCAAAACGGTAGGCATCGGGCAGCGCGCATGGTGACCGCGTAAGTGGCAGGTATTCTTTGAATACAAATATAAAACAGCCTCTGACGCAATCATAATTATGAAACTAGGAGGGGGATGTGCTATCAGATTTACCAGAGCAAGATTCCTGACGGACGAGCGAAGACAAAGATGAGCGGGTACGAATGGTGATTCATCAACCTGCAGTGGGCCGTGGCTCAAGTTGATTAAATGCGCAGAAAACGCACAGAAATGGACGTATCTTTAGAGGAGATCACGATAGGGTTTTTCTAATATGGAGAAGGTCAAAAGGCAGTGCGGCCGAAGTCAATGAATGGTTATCAGAATGGGAATCAAAAGGTGGGGACTGGTGAAAGATTATCTAATGCCCACATCCATACGCGCGCGCGCGCGAGAGAGAGAGAGAGAGAGAGAGAGAGAGAGAGAGCAATCACATGGTGCATGAGAGATGAATAGGCTTCTTGGGGGTGTGATGGGTCAGTGTCACTTCTGAAGCTCTGCACATGCAAAGGATGCACAGAGACATTCGCTTGGAGATGGAGACCTGAAATAAATGTTTTAACTCTGTTCTCTCCCTCCTCTTTCCCCTCCCTCCCATACATACACTCTCCATTAGACTTGGTATGATCCACCTGATTTTGAATATGGCTAATGTGGCACATCCTCCATTCATCACTAAGCTTCTCTCACCTTTGAGGGCAAAACTAATACGAACTCAAGCGCTTGAATCATGGGTAATCATACTCATTGAATTTTAATAGGATTAACGTGAATTTCACGTGAAATCCACATAGTTATCAATGACAATTAAATCATTTCACATGAACCTGAATTCACAGTAAGTCTTGGATTGTTGTTTGCACCACATGGTACATAGAAAGTGGCGGTCGAAGCAAACACAAAAAAATGGGTCACAGCTGAAGTCATAGACATCATTAAACAAAAGAGAGTTTACAGGAGTGAGTAAGTTCTCCAAAAGGCCTAGGTGAGAGATTTAGGTCCGCACTTTGACCGCAGTCGCGTCACATGGCTCGTATTCTTCATCGACGAAAGAAAAAGAGGGTTTTGTCTACATGACTGAGCGCAGAACATGCCTGCGCATGTGGGCTCCGGTTTTGTTTAATGGGGATAGGAGAAAAAAGCGCGAGAAGCTGGATCTGATCTGTTTTTAAAAAGTGGTATCTGTCTAATGCTGGCTAGGGTTTTCATACGAAACGCTCGTGATCAAATCAGTCAATATCACGACATAACTACAGTTGATTGGAGTTGAACCAAAGACAGCAGCGCCTTGACTTCCGTCCTGATACGGACAGAGCTACGTATCTCCTCCGTTTGAATACGACGACGTATAGCGATTCTTTCGCAATTCTCGAATGCGACAGCCTGATGGTGCGACCTTAGTTCATGAGAGTTCCTTCTTCCTTTGTTTCCCTCAAAACATCAAGCACGATGTACCCTTCATCTGTCGAAGCGCATAGGTCACGCAGATCACAGCATCGAAACTTGGGTGGTGATGCCTTCCACCAAGTTGCCAGTTCTTTATTCAGTGGATTATCTTAATATTTTCTTTCGAGGTCATCTTCCTCATCTTGTGTTGGGAGCATGTGTGGCACACTGTTCATTGAACATGAGGCTTCACGATCTCTCGGTGATTGATTGGAGAGGTCAAACGGTCGATTGAAATATTATAGATCCCGCGTTCAAATTACCGCATTTTCTCAAAGTGACTTTAAAGAGATCGTGAGAGAAGAGAATTTGATCTAATATACTCTATACAAAATTAATGGCAAAAGAACATCCTAAATGCTAAAACTTAACACAATGGGATAGGGCATATTTGGCAACTTCTCAAATAGTGTTAATTTCTATTCTTTTGTTTCCGAAAGTAGATTTGGGATAGAAAATCGTTTGGTACAATTGTTCCCAAAAATATATATTTATTTATTTCTGGAAGTAAATTTGGAACAGAATAAAGAAGTAAAAAAAAAAAATTGATTATTTGTTCTCGGGAACAACTCTTTGTTCTTGGGAATAATTCTAGAATCAAGCACCTATTTTCTCTCTTTTGTTTTTTTTTTTCTTGTTCTTTTTTCCTCTTTCTTCTTCTTCAACTACTGTTGCCGTCCATTGCCATCTGCTGCCCACCACCACTGGTCACCGGAGGCTTGCCCAGCCATCGGCAAGACGGGCCTCGCCAAGCCAGTGGCCAGGCAGGCTTGTTGGGGCCTCCCCCGGCCATCGGTGAGGCTCGCTTGGTTAGGCAAGGCTTAACCTTGCCCAAATTTGGTGAGGCTGAGTTCGCCTAGCCATTGGTAGGGCTGGACCTCGCCGAGCCACCGCAATGTTGGCCTCACCTTGCTGCTGGGCGAGCTCAGCCTCGCTAGATCTGGGCGAGGCCGCTCGCCCAGCAAAGGCTCAATCAAGCCTCACCCAACTGCTGGTGAGGCTTGGTTGACGAGGCAAGGCCTCACTGAGGGCCAGCAATTGGCCACCTTGAAGAAGAAGAAGGGGAGAAAGAAAGGAAAAAAAAAAAGAAAAGAAGAAAAAAAAATAAAAAAATGATTTGAAGTAGAAATTTTGAGGACGTTACCAAACACAATTATATTCCGGGAGTTGAAATTTTAGACATTTATCAAACAGCTTAAAATGCTTAGAAATTGTTTTTGGGAACAAAATAAAAAAGAATAATTTCTAATCAGAAATTGTTTCCGGGAATAGAAGTGTTACCAAATGCGCTCTTAAATGCTAAAAGTTAGGAAAATGATACTTAAGTATCACTTTTATTGAAAAATGTGATACTTAAGTGTCACATCTGGCGAATTCTGCTGGAGATCTTACGTGACAATTTTTTTATTAATTTTGCTCGTTTATGTGGCTTGCATGAAAGCTGACTTGGTAAAGAAACACAAAAATGACGTCATTTTGGCACAATTCCAATTTTAATAAAAAATTTAATTTAATTAAATTTAAAACCAAATTTAAAGAAGAAGAAGAAGAAGAAGAAGAAGAAGAAGAAGAAGGAGGGAGGAGGAAGATAAAAAGGAGCCAGCGGTTGAGGGCTCAGCCCTTGCTACCGCCACCTCCTTGCCGTCGCAGGGAAGGTGGGGAGAGAATCGGCTAGAGTTGCATACCTAATTATCACATTTTTATGACACACACAATCTTTCAAAGTCAATAAAGGTTTAGAGCCACATCATTGTACGCAAACACGCAATTCCAGCTGAACAAATGAATATTGCTTGCAAGAATTTCATCTAAATCGCCATGGCAAATTCTCCTCTATCAAGCTACATTTCACATTCATGCTGGAGAGTAAAGGCTGATTTAGGGACAGAGGGATCAATTTCTCATGCGCAAAGTGTGCACAGCTAGTCCAGGGCAAGAATAAATGATGCTATCTGCTCACTGTAGATCTGTAGATTTTAACATTCTTGCACACCATTGCATGCTGTTTGAGAGTAGACATGATTTGTGAGATGAGATGCCCTCGCATGCTGATGTTCAGTTCTCAAGATCTTTGATTGTGCTGAAGATATTAATCTGCACTCAAAGGCAATTGTTTTACTGGACTTGTCTTAGTTGCTGCTATTCCTCAGCTCTGAAACCTCCACACAGATGGCAGCAGAAGCGACGCTCGAATTTGATGAGTATGTTCTCTTCTTATTGCAGTCTATAAATATATGTTGTGTGTCATGCGTTCGCTTTTAAGTTGTGTTTGATAATCATTTTGTTTTCGAAAACAATTTCTACCAGAAAATATTTTTTTCTCATTCTATTCCCCGAATGAGTTTACAAGTAATTGAATGCGTTTGATAACTGAATAAAATTTATATTCCTACAATAATAATAATAATAATAAAAACAGGAATGCCCCTGGCGAAGTCGGCCTTTCCATTGTCGTGTGAAGCCGATCCCACCGTGGCAAGGCTAGTCATCGGACCTCGTCTTTGGCCGGTCGTCGGCCATTGCCAAACCCAACGATTTGCTAGAGGAAGAAGAAAAGAAAAAAATAAAAAGAAAAATAATTAACTGGCATTATCAAATGGATTTTTGTTCTTTTGTTGTTTTGGGAATAGAAATAGTAAAGAATTGGCCAGTTATTTCGACTAGACAGAGAGGACCAAGTCAAAGTGAAGATAAAAAGTTATATTCATTCGAAAGAAGTCTTTTTTTTTTTTAATTATAAGATAATGGTAAATTCACGCTTTATATTTCGGTTTCGATCATCATATTTGTGCACTCATTAGAAGCAATTGAAGGTGTCATTGTCAGTCTTTCTTCTAATTCAATCTTCATTACCTCATCATCAAGATTATAGATACCCTATTGCCCTTGATTTCGTTACAGTAACTCATAGAAATCGCTTTGCTTCTAATAAACAGTGAAATTGTAGGACACTGAGAGCGAAAAGAAAAGAACTATAGGACATTGACTGTCAGTCGGGACTTGTTCATCCGGCGAGGAGGTCATCGAATATCAAATGCTAGTATCAAAGTGTAGGCATATGGATACAGTGTGTAACAAGGATAACAGTCATATGGATACAGACCACTGGAGCCAATTTAATCGAGTAACGTCAACTGGGAGCAAATTTAAAATAATTTCACGATCTGTTAATTAATTTATCTATTTCTTATGTTTAGGAGTCTAATTCTGTAAAATGTAGGCATACAAGAGTTCGTTCCACACATCTGGCAGTCCGGTCAGTTGATGGATTATGACCTTGCCAGCCCATGTCTTTCCATAGCTCCGACATTAAGGCCGTCAAAACAACATTGGGAAAGGCAGCATACCACAATGATCTAAAAGATTCCTGCCAATGAGAAATTTTGGTGAGTTTCCCTCACATAAGTAGATTCTATTTCAGAAAATGATTATACAGAGAATTACTGCAGGGGAATTTTAGAACCACAAGGACTAATGCTGATGCATGTACACCTCCTCTTAAGAGGCCAAAAAATGAGGTCCAATCACTTGGAGCCAGAAGAAAAATGAGGTAGCACGAAGGAGTACCTGATGATCCGGGCGTGTCTCATCGAATGGTACTTGCAAACGTTCTTGAAGTCTTTGAAGCCGTTGCAACTGGTAAGAATAGGCATTTTGAGAGTTAAAAGGGCAGGGCACAAATAGTTGGGCAAAAGGCACTTAAAAATGCAACCTCTCCACAATCCCTAAAACATATCTTTTTTGCATGTGGTCCTGGAAGCAACAACATCAAATAGCTTTATAAGAGATTCTCAAATAAATAATAAGCACTCACCATATTGATACTTCACGCAGCACCAGATTAGAAGAGTAAGACTAAGTAGTAAACACATGAAGACCCCAACTAGCTGATCTAATCATTTACCTGAAGAGGACTGTAAGGATAGTCAACATATTTGTCATTACGTCTGTTGGTGGAGCGGTTGAAGAGTCCTCCAATCCAGGATCTTGGTCCAACTATAGCATTTGCTACAACAGCCATGAATCTATAAATAAGTTGAAACTTGAGCGTTACTTTTGAAAGAACAATGCGTACTAGCAAAAGTAGCCTGCTCTTTGGAAATTGTAATACATGAGTATTCAAAGTCAGTTTGTAGACTGAGTATAGGATAGTGGTGAGGAATGAAACGAATGTGCTCATATATAATTTAACCTGAGGGTTCCTTAAAGATAAACATGAGCACCTCCTAAAAGGACACGATGAACGAAGTGATTATCTCAAAAAGAAATTGAGAAGAATGAAGTTGTGACACCACATAAGCTGGTTTAACTATTTCATCCCACAAACAAATTAAACCCACAAGCCATCAAATGCTCCCAATTTGTTAACCTCTCAAGTACTCTGCTGCGTCATCTCCTCATAGAATGAACGCAGCAACATGAGTTGAGGAGACAGATCCCTTCTAACAATAGAAGTCTACTAATCAAGCATTTGATGAAGGCAAGAAAGGACTCGTGCTAAACTGAAAAGTACCTAGTGCCAATTCAAGGATCATCAAAACGGGGATATTAGAAGGAAAAAAAGGGCTGATGTGGTCGATAGTTTCTCAGATATATCAGAAGCAAGCAAAACTTACATATTCAAAGTTTAGAGAGCAGTCAATGAGAAGAACGTAATCGATCCAGCTTCAGCCAGTATGTAAATATAATAGCACAGATGAAATGTTGCCAGGAAAGTTTACTCACTAAAACATTGAGCTAACTGTGATTTTGCGTAATGTGACCATTCCAACTCTTCATTGTCCCCTTTCTGTCTCCAGTAAATTTCATCCTCATCAACCTACGTTTGTGTTTTGGAAGCAACTTTAGTATCTAAATAATGCAGGACAAAAGAGACAGAGATAAACCCCTCACTGCGTGAACATTTGTTAGTCCTTCCCATGCAGCAGGCATAGAATACTCAAAAGTGAAGGAAAATAACATTTCCTACATTGGGAATAGAATGTGACTGCAGTCTCTCAAGATTAGCAATTAGGATGACTCCGAAACAACAGACATAAGTCTGAACAGGGACAAAACATAAAAAGGGGGAAATCAAAATGCAAGATACACGTAGAATAGATGAAGCTCCACCACCAGCTACGCAGAATCCAACAATTATAGCTGGTGCACATTTTGAGACGCCAGTATCAGAATCAAAGGATTCAATGTAAGTAACAAGACCATGCGAGATGGAAATGGGTAGGGGATTACTCGGTGGGGAGATGAGCAAGATGAAATGCATTGTCTATGCCACCTTAATCTCATCAGGGGCCCAAATCAAACCTGGGCATTTTTTTTTCTCCCCCCACTCTTTTTAAACCGAAAGCAAAAGGCTAATGAAGAACAAAGATGGTTACGAAGTCTTGGGTCATTCAACTTCCCATCATCATCATCATATCTCTCACTCTCTCTCTCTCTCTCTCAAAGGTCAACAGCTATAACTGTGGAAAACACAAGGCATATTTCAATTAGAGAAGCACAATGCAAAAAGAAGCTTTTTAGCAGGGAACGCATCAACAAGCGCAATCAAAGGGTCTTTCTGCATACCTTTTGCGTAACAAATAATCCCCATAATCTAATCGAAAAGCTAAAAACAAATATTTTAAGGCAGTGCAGAAAGAGACGGGCAATATCCAAAAACTTTCATACTCACGCAAGACAAGAACAATATCCCCCAGCCCCACCCCACCGCGCGCACGAAAAAGCCAGAGAGATCCAAAATGTACCTGCTATGGCGTGTGAGAGGACATGACGAGAAGGAAATGGTGAGTCCAATGGAAGAAGAAGAAGAAGAAGAAGAAGGGTCAGGAGGAGAGGAAGAGAAGTACGGATAGTGATTATGGTGGAGATATCAATGATCGAAAGAGCACTACAGGCTTTGTTTTTTTCTTGTGTGACACTACTTTCACGTGGTCATCAAAGAAGCAATCCAGTGTCACCCTATCGACATATGAAGCTGAATATGTAGCTGCATCCTCATGTGTGTGTTCTGTAATTTGGTTGAGAATACTACTCAAAGATATTCTCATGGAGCAGAAGAAAGCAACTGAGATTTTTTTTTGATAATGTTTTTGCTATTGCATTGGTGAAAAATCCAGTTTTTCATGAACGAAGCAAACATATCGATGTTTGATATCACTTCATTCGAGAACAGGTTAAAGAGAATGAGGTTGAAGTATTGCATGTGAAGATGAGAGATCAAGTGGCAGACAATTTTACCAAACCTCTCAAGATCAATGCTTTCCAAAAGTTTAAGGGCCTGCTTAGAATGATTGATGAAAGAGAATTTGGTTTAAGGAGGAGTGTTAGAAATTAAACCAAATTCATCTGTATAGATAACTATTCGGTACCGGCATTGAAAAAAAGTCATAATTGCATGGTTATCTTTAATGAGCCTATTCGTCATTATCTATAATGAGTCTATTCTTATTTTTATGTATAATGATTGTTTTTAGAGATAATGTGAGATATGATGATTGTTTTGTTAGTTTTTTGATTTTATCTGGAACGCTAACTTTTTCTACTAGGAAGAGTAAAGGTCATGTAACAAGTCTATGAATAGGGGAGTCTTGTAATTTTTTTTTTTTTGAGGTGAAATAAATCTATAGGCCTATTTATCTCCTTCTCTTCCTTGTATGAATTGTGAGCGTTTCACCTTCAAATTACTTTCATTAGGGGGAAAGGGCGTGAGTTGAGTTCACTTTTGTGAGAATAGTAATTGGGGTTTTTAGTAGGGTAAATATAAAAATAATATATATATATATATATATATATATATATATATATATATATCCGGTCTTGGAAATCAAAGTGCATGAGTTCACATTTGAAATTAGGAATCAGACTAATATTTGCCGGTTTCAAGTGATAATCTATCACCCGTTTAGTACTTATCAAGCCGAAGTCTCTCCGGTTGATTTAGAGAAATGCTTGGGCCTTTTTACCATCTTAAAATAGGTTTCAGCTATCCATTGTCCCCATGAGGCTAATCTTTGTGTGATTGAATTACGAAAGCCCATGGTTTAGGGTCCCTCCTGAAAGTGCTAGTATGAACACCTAGAGGGGAGTGAATATGTGTAAAAACAGATTATGCAAAATGCAGTGAAAACCTTTACTTTTAATTTGAGTCTAAATAACAATGGACTTTTGAAACTGAGTCTAAAGAGCAGTAGATTTTGAGCGAGATCAAACTTTAGCAGTTAAATAGAACTACGAATAAAATATGAGATTCAGGGAAGAGAATAAGAACATAGAGTTTATAGTGGTTTGGCTTAATCCAAGCCTATGTCCACTCTCCCACGCTAACAGCTTTTTTGGCTGGATTCCACTATGCAATTAACAAGAGATTACAACTTTGAGTGCAAACACTTAATAGTAGATCACACTATCTCACTAAGTCACTTTTTTGGTATTTCTCTTACGATCACAAACGTTTAAGCTCACCAAAGACAAGTATATGAAAAAAGATCGCTTGGACTTTGGAATTATAAATTTTACACTCTGTCTCTTACTTGCTCATCTGTCCATCTCCTTAAATACTCATCCACTTCCAAACAAGTCGTTGGACAGTATCTTGAGAATCGTCTTATAATCTACCCATTTGACAGATCTGTATCTAGAAGATTTGGTAGCCGTTGAGTGACAAAAGTAGATCCCAAATTGATTCTGATCGCTTATACAAATAGAATGTTGGTTTCCATAAGTAGAGTTTTTTCGTATAGAAAGTTCTTGTCTTCAATATTTAATTTTCAATCAATTAGATCAAGTCAATCAAATCAATCTTGATGTGGAATCCAAACCATATCACTAGTTGTTATATGATTGAGGCTTGTGTTACGTTCTGTCGAATCTGGATGTAAAGTTTGAGTGCAATAGACTTTACAATCTGAGTCTGAGTATAATAGACTTTACAATCTGAATCTGAACATTTTCTACTTATGAACATATTTAACTTTAAGGTTTGGATATAATCTGAATAAGTTCAATTTTAGCATAGAGTCTGTCTATCTTCTGGTTCTTCATTCATATTCAGTCTGAAATTTGTCAAAGTTGGCGGACTTCTGATGTAGAACAGACTTTGACACAGAAGTTTGGAAATCTTCAGAATATACTATGTTACGTTTAGTCTTCTGATTCTTCCAAGTATAGACTTTGATAATATCATTTACATGTTCTATCATCTGTATGGTATATTACTTAACCATTAAACACGTTAGTAGCCTTTGATTTATTTTGTCATTTTCAAAACATCATAAGGGATTTCCTTAACAATCTCCCCCTTTTTTGATGATGACAAAACAATCTCTGAATATGCAGATGTGTAATCACACTTTTTTAAATAATGATAAATCAATCATCTTAGATTTTCAAATAATGCAATTTGAATCAAAAGACATCAAATAGATTGAGCATAACAATATATAGAAAAAATAATTGCAGCTCAATAATATCAACACATATGCATATTTATATTCTCTCCTCCTTTTTGTCATAATCAAAAAACGATAACAATAGATATAGTATCACGTAGAGAATATAAAATGATAACAAATATATCTTGAAAGTACTAGTATAAATACCTAGAGAGGGTGAATAAGTGTAAAAATAGATTCTGCAAAATGCAGTGAAAATCTTTACTTTTAACCTGAGTCTGAATAACAACAGACTTTTGAAACTGAGTCTAAAGAGGAGTAGATTTTGAGCGAGATCAGAATTTAGCAGTTAAATAGAATTACGAACAAAATATGAGATTCAAGGAAGAGAATAAGAACACAGAGTTTATAGTAGTTTGGCTTAATCCAAGCCTACGTCCACTTTTCCACGCTAACAGCCTTCTTGGCTGGATTCCACTATGCAATCAATAAGAAATTACAACTTTGAGTGCAAACACTTAGTAGTAGATCATATTATCTGACTAAGTCACTCTTTTGGTATTTCTCTCATAATCACAAACGTTTAAGCTCACCAAAGACAAGTGTATGAGCAAAGATCGCTCAGACTTTGGAATTATAAATTTTACGCTCTGTCTCTTACTTGCTCTTTGGTCCATCATCTCCTTAAGTACTCATCCACTTCCAAACTAGCCGTTGGACAGTATCTGTAGGATCGTCTTCCAATCTACCTATTGGACAGATTTGTATCTAGAAGATTTGGTAACCGTTGAGTAACAAAAGTAAAATTCTAAATTGATTCTAATTGCCCAAACAAACAGAATCTTGGTTCCACAAGTAGAGTTTCTTCGTATAGAAAGTTATTGTCTTCAATATCCAATTGTCAATCAATTAGATCGAGTCAATCAAAGTAGAATCTAAACCAAATCACTAGTCGTTATATGATTGGGGCTTGTGTTACATTTTGTCGAATTTGGATGTAAAGTCTAAGTGCAATAGACTTTATAATCTGAATTTGAACATTTTCTGCATATGAACAAATTTAACTTTAAGGTCTAGATATAATCTGATTAAGTTCAGTTTCAGCATAGAGTCTGTCTTCTAGTTATTTATTCACATTCAGTTTGAAATTTGTTAGAGTTGGCAGACTTTTTATGTTGAACAGACTTTGACACTAAAGTCTAGTAGTTTTCAGATTTTGACACAGAAGTCTTGAAATCTTCATAATATACTTTGGACATATGTTAAGTTCAGTCTTCTAGTTCTTCCAAGTATAGATTTTGATAATATCATTTACATGTTCTATCATCCGCATGGTTTATTACTTAACCATTAAACATATTAGTAGCCTTTGATTTATTTTGTCATCTTCAAAACATCATAAGGGATTTTCCTAACACCGCCCTCCTAATTGACTTTTCAAACCCCTCGACCACTTTGGGATTCGCTTAATTTAGATGCTAAATTGATGTTGTTCTCCTCTTTTGCCAGTTAAATGAAAATTAGTCTATTTCGAACAAAAAACAAATTGCGAATGCTTCTATTGCAATCAAATCTATGGAATCCACCTCGAATCAAAGGTTAAGGGACTATGACAATCCTTTCGGATGTTCTATGGCTCTCTCTATGACATCCTGAATTTTCGATCCCATCTCGATAAAATAAAATGAGCTTTTCATTGACACATCTATGGTCATTTTTCTTTGAGCTGATTACTCATGAGTTAACTAACTTATTGAGTGAAATCGTTAAGGAATATAATCGCGATAAAATCCCAAAAAACTACCCGGTAGGTTAGATTGTACTAAAATCGCGTCTAGTTGATTTTAACCATGAAATTGAATTCGATTTCGGGAATCGAATGTTCGAACGTGTCACAATTTATTTTTAGGATATCGTCTCATCTTTTAAAGAAATTCTGTCGAGCTGGGAATTTTTACGGAAAATTAATTTCGGCAAACGGGAAAGATGGAAGAAATTCATATGGGCACCTTAGTTGGCAATTTTGGCTACCCATTTAAATTAGTTTGTGAAGGAAATTGTGGAAATTCGTATGGGTAGCCTCCTCAACAAATTTGGCCATCAAATTAGAGTTATTTGTGGAGAATTGAGAAGAAAATAGCTGGAAATTCGTATGTTGCTGAAGGGTGGGTCTTTTGGCATCCAAAAAGACTTATTTTGGGTGAGGAAATGGTGGAAAATCACCGTTGGTTGCTACCTTGACTTATGGTGGCTGAAGACTTTGTGCAATTGTGATTATCACATAGATATTTCACATTGGAAGCTCATTGACTACTTGCTTAACTTGCATGGCCCCTTGTCCCCCTTGGTTCCCTCTCTCCTCCCCTCTCTTCTTCAATTGGACGTGCGCATCCCCCCCTTGGGCAGAATAGCTTCTACTTCTTCCGTTCTTATCCTTTTGCACTTCATCTTCTTCATTTTTTCATTTCCTCTTTGTGTTGCTGCTGTCGCATGACTCCATAGTAGCCCTGCAAGCCACAGAAGCCACCGTCTCGCCCCAGTTGTGCCCACACCGTGTCCAGCTCAGTCACGCCCCACGACCAGACCCCTCCTCAGAAACAGAACCGGTTTTTCCAGCTCAGGCCGTGAGGCTTGTTGGATGTTTTCAACCCCTTCAAACCCTCTGTTAGAGTAGTCGCAGACACGGGATCTCACCACCATCACGCCACCATCGCTGTGAACCTGTTTCCTCGCTAATTCGGTAAGTTAACTTTCTAATCCTTTATTAGGTTGTTAATTACACTTAGGGTTAAATTAGTGTTAATTAGCTTAGTTAACTTAGTATTAAATGAGATTAGCCTTAAGATAGATTAGTGTTGAAATAACTTAGTTAGATTAGCCTTAAGATGGATTAATATTAATCTAATTGGTTGGATTAGTACTAATGAGGGTGGTTTAGTTTGGTTTAGTGAATTTCTCCCCGGATCAGTTCACTAGACCCTCGCCGTTTGTTATTTACGTGGATGGAAATATGTTGCGATTTTGAGATTGCTTCATTCTTAAGAAATTTTTTAGACATTTTCAGTTATGACATATTTTATTCAAGATTTTAGATATTTAAAAGAATGAGATTGCAGTTTCGTCATTTGCAAAACAGAATCTCGGATTATATTGGAAACAGTGACCTTTTGGTGTTCAAAAGATTTTTATCAACTCTTAGTGTTCGATTTTTGAAAGAGTTTCTTCACAAAAGTTGTTCATTATATCTTGTAGTTTGACATAGTCAATTTTTAGATCAAACGGATAATTTTTAGACCTTTGACCAAACTGGTTTTGGAAAAATAGACTTTATGGAAACGGACACAATTTTTGTAATGGTTTGGGAGATTTACTGCTCTTAATCTAGAAAGATTTGTGTTAAGATCTCTTGCAAAAACGGAATAAGAGGGTCAGTTACCCCATCCAATTTATGTCTTCATGAAAAATGTTCATTTAGATGTCCTTTATAACATATTCAAATTTGAGAATTTTCTGAGTTTGTTTGATTATATTTTTGGAATTAAACTTGGAGACACGTGAATGGTCTTGTTTCTACCAGTTAGGATTGGTAGTGGTTTTATGATTGTTCTTGATATTGTACTTGTTGGACAATGCATATTTGGTGATGTGATTAACTTTTGACTTACTTAGAACTTATGCTTGATAATATGTGAAATTGAATGCTTGATAATAGTTGGCAATTATTATTGCAAAAATATGATTTTATGGTATTTGATTAGAAAAATACTAGGTGTCGAGTTTTGATGTCAAAAATTATTTTAGGTACTATATAAAATCGTGGGATTTTGAAATAAGATAATATCATGTTTTATGGTTCGATTTAACTGTGTGACCACACACAATTATTTTACCGGGTATTTTAAATACGAAGAAAATTAGCCAAGTCCATTATTTGAAATGGAAGTATTTGAGTGCAAAGTACGATGTTTTTGGCCGAGCATGGATGTGCGTGTGGTCACCAAGTGAAATGCCGTCTAGACAAAGGATGTTAGACAATGCCGTTTGCGAATAGATTTCGAAACGAAGCTCCTCAGTGGAATGTCCTCAAGACGAAGGATGCTAGATGTTGCCGTTCACGAAAAGATTTCGGAATGAAGCTCCTCAGTGGAATGCCGTCTAAGCAGAGGACACCAGACGTTGCCGTTCGCAAATGGATTCCGGAACGAAGCTCCTCAGTGGGGTGCCATGGCCGTTGGGTTATAAATAACTGGGACATGCATGAGTGATTGAGATAGCCGCGCTTGATTATGAGATAAAACTGTGTGGCACGAAATGAGACGTGTCATAACGGTTTGGCTTTATAATTGAGATCCCTGTGATTAGTTGAAAGATGAATTGATGTGCTCCAATTAAGAAATACGTGTACTGTATTTATATGATGTATGAGTTATACTAATATGCAGGGAGGTGCCGAGACAAGGCAAATCCTATATGGTGCATGTTTAAGCCGTCTCTAGGTGAATTTTTATCCTAATTGGGGTTTAAGGTTTTGACTCACTTAACCTGTTGTGGTTTAAATATTTTCAAATCCTTAAATGGAGAACTCGGAGCCCAAATTGGAGCGTCTAGAGTGTAGGTTGTCGGGTCGTTTCTGTTTGGGACAAACTGATGTTTATAAATTGTAGATTTGGCTTGATTGTATACAAAGTGTGTTTTATGAAAAAAGAAAAAGAAAAAAAGTAGCATGTGTTTTCACTATCCTATGTGTTTGATTGTTGTTTGGGGTTTATGAGTTCACTTCCGCATGTTTATAAAACAAAAGGGTTGGCAACGCGTCTTGGGACATTGCAAATTTTAGTCGACCACCGAGGGATGTGCGCATGCCCAGGGTTCGAGGCGTGACACCCTCTGCAAAGATAGTGCAATATGTTCTTGACATGCTATTGAATGGGCGGTGTCGTGACCTAAATTTCGAGTGCGCTACTTATAGTTTAAGCTAATGGACTACTAAGTCTTAAACTTAGCTTGAGCTCTCCCAAGCCTATATCAATCCGCGACTTAGATTCAAGTTTTTAGCATGCAAATGAATTTTATCTAGAAGTCCTTGCTAATCAGTTTAGAATAGGTCAATTATACACCTAAGTAAAATAATGAGAGAATTATTTTACTCCTACAAACCAGAGTTTAGGTAGGGGACTTGGTTACACTAGACTTCTCTAATACCGTTTTGGTACCATTCTTTTTATTTTCAAAAATGTTTTTGCAGGCAACATGGATTTATTTCAACCTAAACTACTATCATATGATGGGGTGATCACACGGATACTCAACAATTATTAAACATTAAATAAAATAAATTGCACCAAAGGAATTCAACACACTAAAGCAAGTAATTCTTTTTTGGGTTTTCTTGAAATTAGAACTTTATCATAAAACATGCACATTAACTACATGACCTAATTTTACTAACAGGCTATTTCTAATTAAATGAACACGCAAACTAATTTACATGCACCTAATATTTTTGTATTTTTTTTATTAAAATTCATAATAATAATAATAATAATAATAATAATAATAATAATAATAATAACTAATTAAATTGTCTAAAATGATAATTTTCTAATATGTTTAGGGGTTAATTTTACTTAAACCCTATCTTATCTTAGAAAACTATTTTTATTTTATTTTTTAAATGAGATTATTAAAATATGCAAGCATTATCTAAGACCCTATCTAAAAAAAAAATTAGGTCAAATCCTAATCTATTCCAAAAATTGCCTAAACATGCAATCTAAAAATGCAATCTTAATTTACAAAACCAACATATTCCAATGCAAGATTTGATTTTTTATTTTTATTTTTTAGTATTTTTCCAAGACAAGCAATTATCGGATAAACATTATATCTAAACCAATCAAGACATTATTTAAATGAATGATTGAAATAATTGAAAAAATAATCCATCGTCTCACAGATTAAATTAACGATTATTTTAACCCTTTATCACAACATGTAGGAAAATTCAAAATAATTAAAAATTTGATCTGAGGTCTTACGGGTCAAATTAATAATTATAAAAATTTAATAATCAAAACACTATCAAAGTACCCAAAAAATAAATATAATTAAAAAATGATCCAACGTCTCACGGATAAAATATTATAGTAATTTTGGGCAAAACCCTACAAGTAATGCCTAAAATATTCATAAAATGAACATCGACATCCAATATTCCAATTTGAGCAATAATAAATAAACTTGATAAAAAGACAAAAAAAATAAGATATAAAATAAACTACCTTGACTTTTTTTTAATAAAAAAAGGCTAGTGCGCGGGATTTGCGACCGACGATATGCACCGGGGTCAGGCTGTGGCGCAGGAGTTGGGCAGCGGGAGCAGCAATGGCAGCGACTCTCGGAGCTCCGGCGAAGGCTGGGTGGCGAAGGTGTGGCGACCAGCAAGGGACAGACAGGAAGACGCGTGGGCAGGGACACGGGCCGTCAGGAGCAGCTAGTGATTGCAGGGCCCGAGTATCAAGAGGAGGTGCAGGCACAGTGGCAGCAGCAGGGGCGCTACAGATTTGAGCGGAGGTGCGGTGACGGGTAGCTGCGGGGACCAGTGGGGGTGCGGGGACGGACAGCTGCGGGGACGGGTGGAGCCAATAAACACAGAGTGGGTTTGGCACAATCGGAGCTCGCCAAGATGTCGTAGAAGTCACGAAACGCATTGGGCCTGGATCGGCAATCGCCTGGAATTTCGCCAAGATACCTTGAGGGAGAATTACCAAAAAAGTCCTAAACCTATTGCAATTATGCCAATTCAGTCCTAAACTTTTTATTTTGGCCGATTTAGTCCTAAACCTTTTATAATTGTGCAATTCAATCCATCTGGCCAAAATTGACCGGCCGGCGCTGACGTGGACACCAGCCATCCAGCGAACGCTGACATGGCATTTTTTTTTATTTTTAAATATTTTTTTGAATTTTTTAATTCTTTTTTAAATGATTTTCTTAATTTCTTTTATTCTTTCCCCTTTGTCTTCTTCCTTGTTTTGTCTTTTTCCCCTGCACCTTCTTCTTCAACCTTGCGCCATCTTCTTCCCCGAATCTCTCTATTCCTTCTGCAACTTAATCGAACCAAAATTTTTGGTGACAAATCAACCTCTATATGCGTAGTATCCAGTATACACATCGCCACCGAACCAACACCAACCGGCGGTCACCTGCTCCAATCGACGGTCACCAACTCCAGACGCTTACTCTGGCAATCGCAACAATCAACGGAAAATCTTTACACGAGATTAATTTCTTCCATGCTTGGCTTTCTAGCAAGCATATAATCACCAGTGAACTACAAATCACAGAGACGAACTGACTAGGGTGGCCTTGAACCACATGGCACGCCGGCAGGGGGAAGATTTCCGGCGGAGAGGAGGATTTACGGCCGAGGATTGAACCCGAGAGAACGTTCTTCGGGGCGGCCGCACTGAGAGTGGTGAGAGATGGGAAGAAGGATGGAGATGGTCGAGGTGGCTTGGTCGAGTCTATCTGAGGAGAAGGAGCGGCGCTCCCAGAAAAAGAAAAGCCCCCGCCTCTCCCCTTCTCCCTTTGAAATCTCTCTTCCTCAAAGCGTTCCTCTCTCTCCCCCTTGCGATATGGTTTCAGCCAAGAAAGAAAAGATGCCCCACCCGTCTCTGTGTGAGGAGAGCTTCCAAAGAACCCCAGAACCTTTTGATGCAGCCTTCTGCGATTCCCCAAAAAACCAGTGAGCCCCCTTTTGCTTTCCCTCAGTGAGCGCTCCCTGTATTTCCTTCAAGCTTTCCCTCTTCTGTGAAAGTTCCAGGCGGTGCAAGCAAGAAGAATGTTCTACTCTCACCAGCTTCTCACCCCAAAAGGTCTCCTCGGCCAGAAATCATCATCCTTTCATTTGTCTCCGGTTTCTCTCAGCAAGCAACCTCCTCTCTCTCTCTCTCTCTCTCTCTCTCTCCAATGGCCGGCCGGGGAAGGAGAAGATGGAAAAAAAAAAGAATTAAAAAATTCGAAAAAATAAAAAAATTATATTTAAAAAATGCCACATCAGCGTTCGTCGGACGGCCGGCCGGCATCCACGTCAGTGCCGGCCGGCCAATTTTGGCCGGATGGACTGAATTGGCACAACTATAAAAGGTTTAGGACTAAACTGGCCAAAAAAAAAGTTTAGGACTGAATCTGCACAATTACAATAGGTTTAAGACTTTTTTGGTAATTCTCCCGATACCTTGATGGCGGAGATCTCGAACAACAGTCCGTTGTTGAAGCAATAGCAGCAAAATCTGTGAAACCGAGGACTTGGGCGTATATTCGCCGAGAGAGAAAGGAGATGAAAGTGAGATTTTGATGGAGAATGGGCATGAGTCTCCAAGGAGCAGGGAGAATTTGACTTTGAAGACTTAGCGTGTAACGGAATGTTCATTTCTCCAAGTGCGGGTCTCCTTCACGATTTCTCTACGTGCGGAGAACGTCCGATCTCTGTTCACTGCTCTTCTCAGAAATGTGGCCTTGTATTTTCAATTGCATGGCCCTCTCCTTGTGGTGTCCCAAGTGTGGACTTGTGCATGAATTCTCGCAGAGAACAAAAAAAAAAAAATGTTAGTGGGATGTTGATGTAGAATAGGCGTGAAAGCCCACGACGACCGGGAAATTGAGCCTGGACAGAAAGCGAAAATACAAAAATAAATAAATGAATAATTTAAATAGCGAAATGGAATTTCACACAATCAAACTAAAAAAATGCTTGACTTAGCTTTATGCTTGTTGTCAATATCCACAAAGCGAGATGAACGCGGGACGTCAAGAGGACTGCCAACACGATAAACCAATTGGAGAATTCTCGAGATAGTGGACCTCCCATGTCTAGGGTGTGTACCTACTTTTTTATAGCAAAAAGCATCCCACGTATCATTGGAATGTCTGGATCCGTGGAGACGATTTGATTCTCGGGGAATTGCTGAGTTTTGGCTTTGATTTATCACCGAAAATTGATTGTGAATCTCTCTAATTTATTTCTAAGTTGGCGCTCAGAATCTTTTGGTTTCATTTTTTGCTTCTACTCATATTGCCTTGAACGTGTCCACATTCGCTCATCTCCATTCATAATTCCTGGGCCGACTTCATTATTTCCTCTTTTTTTCCTTGCGGATATGGCCCGGTGGTCGTTTATAGCGCTGGAACGATCCCATCATTTTCTCTCACTATTCTATAACCAGCTCATTAGTCTCCTTTTATAAATTCCAGCAACCCACACTTTCCACAAATGCCTTGATTTCTTTCCTCCATTTTGTCTCTCAATTGCCGCGCTTTCTTTTTCCTTCAGCCGATAGCTCATCATTTATCCCACGTATTCCTCCATTAGCTGACCCAAATTGCGACCCCTAAGCATCCAACCGATTTTTTTGAATTTCCTATCCTTCTTCGCGTGTGCAATTTATCAGTCTCCTTCTGTCACGCCCCGAACCTCGAGCGCATCAACATCCCACCATGGTCATTCAAATGCGACATTCCCAGGTAGTGTCGCCGACCCCATTGATTTATTATTACGCAAGCGGAACGTATTATAAAACCCTTGACAATAAAATACGGAATAGAAAAGCAGGAAGCAAAACCACGACATAACACTTTCATAATTCAACAGAATTACAAACAGAGGTCTACGGCCAAAAGTCTACAAAAGACCGGCTCTTAAAAATGAATTGTCCTACGACCTACAAGTCGGACACGTTCTCCAATCTTATGACTTCACATATGCAACTCCTCAAAGCCAACCAAAGTTATCTGGTCGCTCCATCCACCAGGGACCTGAAATTTTAATCCCACAACCGGGATGAGACGATGTCTCAGCAAGTTCAACCCCTAAACCCCTATTAGAAAGAAAATACGCCCCGGGTGGCCTAGCCACATCACACAGAAGACTTACCTCGCCTCAGCCTTCCTCTGCAGGTTAGCACAATTTATATAATTCAACCACGTATAATTATGATAACCAAACAACCGTAGCACGATCACATTATCAAAACAACTCAACCACTTGGATCATCTCAGCGATCAATCGACTCGGCCGATTACATGTCATTCTAGCAAATCAATCATTGCTCTCAATTACGGCCCTATAGGAAGATTTAACAACCAGTGGCAATCACGGCCCCACTCGGCACGACCTTTAATTAGGTGGTCCATCTCGGCCTCACTGGGCACGACCTCTCATAGGTGGTCCATCACGGCCTCACTGGGCACAACCTCTCATAGGTGATTCATCACGGCCCTATTAGGCACGACCTCTCATAGGTGGTACATCACGGCCTCACTGGGCACGACCTCTAATAGGTGGTTAATCACGGCCTCACTGGGCACGACCTTTCCTAGGTGGTACATCACGGCCTTACTGGGCACGACCTTTCCTAGGTGGTACATCACGGCCTCACTGGGCACGACCTCTAATATGGGGTCAATCACAGCCAATCTCCCATCAATTTATACACTTAGGATTTTATAAAGAATCCCTATTTATCGCAATCACACTCAATTTGCCACAACCAATCATCAAATTCAAATTCTAAATGTACAGCAGCGATCGGCACGAAATTCTGAGAGTTTAGGGTCTCGACGGAATTTTCGAATTTAATAAATAATTAAATTTATTCCGAAAATTAATTAAATAATAATATCCACATTTTCGTCATCCACACCCAATTTATAATATGCAACCATCAATTTCAAAATCCGAATGCATAGCAGCGATCGGCACGAAATTCTGAGCAACTGGGGTCAAAAATAATTTTTTCCGTTTTTTTTAAATAATATTATTTTAATAATTTCGGAATATAATATAATATTATAAATTCCAGAATTTCGAAACAATTAAATAATTCAAAAATAAAGCCCTATTGTGTCCCATCAAGATTTATTATTAAATAAACTCTCTTAGCCTTTAATTAAACACACTTTAAATTAAACAAACCTTTTAATCCAAATCACAATTAAATAAACTAAAATATCCACCTAAACTTGCTTAACTTAAACTAAGCACACTTAGGGCATAATTAACCGTCTAATCAAGATTTAGTGAGCTAAACTCACCGGATTAGCGAATCGAGCGGACCAAAACGACGGGGACGTCGAGGAGAACAACTTTCCTCAAAGCGGGCCGAGCATCCGGGCTCAGGAAGGCGGCCAAAACGGGCCAAACATGGGCTGCCATACCCATTTTCTGCAGCTGCTGTCCATGGTGGTTTGAGGCCGAGGAAGGGCGGATCCGGGGCCGGCTTAGGTCGGAAACGGGTGGAGGAGCTGCGGCGGTGCTGCACGGCCAACGGCGGGGCCTCATGGTGGCCGATTCGTGACCTAGGCTGCTCGGACAGCCTCCCAAACGTGAAGACGAGCGAGGACGACGGCGAACGAGGGAAGAGCAGCGGCGCGACGGCAGCGAGCGGCGAGCTCCAGTGTCGGGCGACGAGCGGCGAAGGAGGCGGACGGCGAGGGGCTGCTTCGGCTTCTTCCTCTGCAATTTTTCTGGTCTTCGCACACCAACCATGGAGGAGAGAGGCGACGGGGGAGAGAGGAAGAATAGAGGGAGGAGAGAGAAGAAGGGGGCTCTTTTCTTTTCTTTTTCCTTTTCTTTAATCCAACAAATGGCCCACCACCATGACATCATGGGTGACATCACACTCCACTCACCCAATCTTCCACAACCTCTTCCAATGGTTGCAAATTCATTTTCCGCCGGGGTCCAATTTTTGTACACTAATTTCTCCAATTCCATTCAATTCTCTTCCAATTGAGTCCAATTGAAGTTCATAAAATTAACCCGATGTCTCCACACTTCAATTCACATCTTCACTTGTCCATAGAACCAACTTAAGTTCCAAAAGTACGACGAAAAGCGGGTCTACTAATTTCTCGAGCCAAATTAGTCAATCTCTGATTATTTTGCTGAAAAACTCGGCTTGCATGAAAAATCTTCCGGAGATTAGTCAATATTTCTAAAATGATTTGTGACACACCCAGACTTCCAATTTCTGAATTCGATCTCAATTCTACGGTTAATTTCACTTTGGCACGATACTAGCGCGACCTAACCTACCGGGTAGCCTTTAGAAATTTTCATGCATTTGACCTATGGTTGATCATCTCAAGCCACAATGTACATCTTTGAAACATTGGCGACTTTTGGTTGTCGGGGAAATCTCAAGATTTCAAATACGAACACAGGATACCCAATCGACAGAAAAGTCGGTCCAGTGCCGATCGACAAGAATTGTGCGATCTGGTGGAATCACCCACACCTGATCACATGCCTCTGTCGAGTCGACCTATCTCCGATCTCTAATCGATTTTAATTGTGCCGTAATGACCATTGCAGATTAACTCGGTCGAAAGATCGCTTCCTGGTCAAATTCTCGAGTCTGATGCATTAGAAACTCTTAACAGCTTCACCCGATAGACTAGTTTCCACATGAGTGGCCGACTCAAGGAAAAGAACTATATGCGTGCCAACGAAATGCCCGTCTCAATTTATTGAAAATAGAATTGGGAAAATCGGGATGTCACACCTTCCTCATATCATGGGTGAGATTCATGGTCCCTCATTGGGCTAAATTGGGATTTTTGCTAATCCATATAACATCAACCGAAGGTATTCCCTTGACAGCATGATGATGTTAACTTAAATGAAAATTATTGGATGTGGACACCATCGAGTCAAACATATCCATCACTAGACCAATGCAAATGTAATAAACAATGCTCTTAAACCTATATATTATGCAATTTAATTCTAATATTTTTGTTTAGGGGTTAGAATTAATCCCTAATTTTTTTTTATGAATAAATGGCTGGGTCGCCAAAGTTTAGATGTCAACAGATGGTTATCGTCGTTGTCATCATTATTAAATTGCATGTAAGCAACATCAATGTGAAATGGTCTAATTTTGATAATTCAAACTTCATAGCTATGTTGTCTAGCAATTGTGCGGGTAAAGCAAAATGCTCTAGATACTAAAATTAGCTCATCAAAATGCTCCCAATTTGTCAACCTCTCAAGTACTCTGCTGCGTCATCTCCTCATAGAATGAATGCAGCAACATGAGTTAAGGAGACAGATCCCTTCTAACAATAGAAGTCTACTAATCAAGCATTTGATGAAGGCAAGAAAGGACTCGTGCTAAACTGAAAAGTACCTAGTGCCAATTCAAGGATCATCAAAACGGGGATATTAAAAGGAAAAAAAGGGCTGATGTGGTCGATAGTTTCTAAGATATATCAGAAGCAAGCAAAACTTACATATTCAAAGTTTAGAGAGCAGTCAATGAGAAGAACGTAATCGATCCAGCTTCAGCCAGTATGTAAATATAATAGCACAGATGGAATGTTGCCAGGAAAGTTTACTCACTAAAACATTGAGCTAACTGTGATTTTGCGTAATGTGACCATTCCAACTCTTCATTGTCCCCTTTCTGTCTCCAGTAAATTTCATCCTCATCAACCTACGTTTGTGTTTTGGAAGCAACTTTAGTATCTAAATAATGCAGGACAAAAGAGACGGAGATAAACCCCTCACTGCGTGAACATTTGTTAGTCCATCCCATGCAACAGGCATAGAATACTCAAAAGTGAAGGAAAATGACATTTCCTAAATTGGGAATAAAATGTGACCACGGTCTCTCAAGATTAGCAATTAGGATGACTCTGAAACAACAGACATAAGTCTATTTAACTGTCAGATGTTGAACAGGGACAAAACATAAAAAGAGGGAAATCAAAATGCAGGACACACGTAGAATAAATGAAGCTCCACCACCTGCTACGTAGAATCCAACAATTATAGCTGGTGCACATTTTGAGACGTCAGTATTAGAACCAGAGGATTCAAAGAGGATTCAATGTAGTAATAAGACCATGCGAGATGGAAATGGGTAGGGGATTACTCGGCGGGGAGATGAGCAAGATGGAATGCATTGTCTATGCATCCTTAATCTCCTCAGGGGCCCAAATCAAACATGGGCATTTTTTTTTCTCCCCCCGCTCTTTTTAAACCGAAAGCAAAAGGCTAATGAAGAACAAAGATGGTTACGAAGTCTTGGGTCACCAATGATTGCACCCCTGCCATGCTTTGCTTCCACAATTCAACTTCCCATCATCATCATCATATCTCTCACTCTCTCTCTCAAAGGTCAACAGCTATAACTGTGGAAAACACTAGGCATATTTCAATTAGAGAAGCACAATGCAAAAAGAAGCTTTTCAGCAGGGAACGCATCAACAAGCGAAATTAAAGGGTCTTTTTGCATACCTTTTGCGTAACAAATAATCCCCATAATCTAATCGAAAAGCTAAAAACAAATATTTTAAGGCAGTATAGAAAGAGACGGGCAATACTCGAAAACTTTCATACTCGTGCAAGACAAGAACAATATCCCCCAGCCCCACGCCACCGTGCGCACGAAAAAGCCAGAGAGATCCAAAAAGTACCTGCCATGGTGCGTGAGAGGACATGACGAGAAGGAAATGGTGGGGCCAATGCAAGGAGGAGGAGGAGTACCTGCTATGGTGCGTGAGAGGACATGACGAGAAGGAAATGGTGGGGCCAATGCAAGGAGGAGGAGGAGTACTTGCTATGGCGTGTGAGAGGACATGACGAGAAGGAAATGGTGGGGCCAAGGAGGAGGCGTGCGCACGAAAAAGCCAGAGAGATCCAAAAAGTACCTGCTATGGTGCGTGAGAGGACATGACGAGAAGGAAATGGTGGGGCCAATGCAAGGAGGAGGAGGAGTACCTGCTATGGTGCGTGAGAGGACATGACGAGAAGGAAATGGTGGGGCCAATGCAAGGAGGAGGAGGAGTACCTGCTATGGTGCGTGAGAGGACATGACGAGAAGGAAATGGTGGGGCCAATGCAAGGAGGAGGAGGAGTACCTGCTATGGCGTGTGAGAGGACATGACGAGAAGGAAATGGTGGGGCCAAGGAGGAGGCGTGCGCACGAAAAAGCCAGAGAGATCCAAAAAGTACCTGTTATGGTGCGTGAGAGGACATGATGAGAAGGAAATGGTGGGGCCAATGCAAGGAGGAGGAGGAGTACCTGCTATGGTGCTTGAGAGGACATGACGAGAAGGAAATGGTGGGGCCAATGCAAGGAGGAGGAGGAGTACCTGCTATGGCGTGTGAGAGGACATGACGAGAAGGAAATGGTGGGGCCAAGGAGGAGGAGGAGGAGGAGGAGGATAGTGATTATGGTGGAGATATCAATTTAATTCTAATATTTTTGTTTGGGGGTTAGAATTAATCCCTAATTTTTTATGAATAAATGATTAGGTCGCCAAAATTTAGGAGTCAACAGGCGGTTATCGTCGTCGTCGTCATTATTAAATTGCATGTAAGCAACATCAATGTGAAATGGTCTAATTAAATGCTCTAGATACTAAAATTAGCTCATTAAATTGATTTGAGGAGTTGATGCGGCAAATTTAATTGGACGCTTGAATGTGAAACGCATGTATCAGTTTATTGCAAATTATCATCTAGATCCATATTATGAACCGGTCTTGCCTCTAGCATTGTGAGCATTCCTTACAAAATCGTTTAGTAAGTCCACATATTTTGAGACTTATGGCTAATAAAGTTTGGAATTGCCACACTGAAATTACGCATTTGTATCTTTGTACTAAAATCAATTAACGATAAGATGTAAAAGTTAGAAGTTCGAAGCTAGAAAAGGATCACACTCCAATCGATTCAAACGACAGCCACTTGCTTCAACTACTAGATATGCTTATCTGAATGGGCAACTTAATCATGCCATTCTCGCATGCTCGTACATCGCTAAACCCTTACTGAAATTAGAGAAGCCTTATTTAATATTGATCTTTAACTTACCGCAAGCTATAAGAACTAGAGCATGAATTGGCAAGTATTGATAATCGATCATGAAGGGTAGACCTCAATAAGAGATCGCAAGCCAAGTACAGGGGTGATCTTGTAGTCCCCAAAGCCAGCAGCGACGAAGAGCTTAGCCCATTCTGCTTCATTCCTCTCCCTCCCCGACGCGAGGGTCATCATCAACATGTCATAGAAGAGCTGGGTTTCGACCATCTCTTTGTCGCTCTTCGTGTTGTCCATCACCATTTCAATTATAATTACCTTCTTTTTCTTGCCCTCGCCTTTGCCTAAGGCCTCCCTGCATCGCTTCAGTACCTTCACAGCGTCTTCATCGCTCCAATCATGGAGTATCCACTGCATATAACTTAAATCATCTATCAGTCTTGTCATTTTGTCCATATATTGTTCACATGTGATTTCGTAGATTTCCTATGTAAGTCGAACGTTAGGACGGCTTGTGTTTGCAACATGTAAACTAATCCTTTACATGAAAAACGCGGGGCTATTCTCGATGAGATTAGATCGAAGGAGGTGAAGTAGCTGAATCTTAATTTTTTGATTAACTTGTACCTTCAATATTATTGCATCTGCAGGTGGTATGGCCTCAAACATGTCCCCAGGAACACATCTCACGTTCTCGCTAACTTCTAAATTAGCCACCACATGCGGAAGATCAAATATTGTGCATTCCATGTGCGGAAAGGAGTTCGCGATGGCCTTGGCCATCGTCCCAGTTCCTCCGCCTACATCGACCAACGAGGTTATTCCCTCGAACACCCCTTTGTGCTCGTTAACCACCATGCTAGCCACCAATCGAGCATCGCTAGCCATGCCATCGTTGAATAAGCGATTAAACCCCGGCTCTTGACCAGCATGCCTCCAAAACGACATCCCTCGCACCATTTCGAATGGCGTCGGCTCGACGTGGTTGTGGAACCACGCGCTCAAGCCATGCCATGGGTTTATCAAAATAGGGTCGAGCATGGACAGTGCGAACGGCGCAACATTGGAGGGATTGTCCGTAAGGAGGAGCTTGGACACGCGATTGAGTACGTAGGCGCCTTGACCGTCCGGCGCAAGCTTCTTCTGTTCGAAGAATCCGGAGTGGACGAGGATGCGCATGAGGCGGTCGACACAGTGAGCTCTGGAGGGGTGAATTTGAAGTGCAGAGACCAAGGCGTCGAGGGTCGTGGGTTGGCCATGGTGGTGGATGGTGTCGGGAATGCCTAACTGAATGGCACATTTCAAGCACATGGAATTGATGAAATTGAAGATGTGGTTCCATATGTGAGCTTGAGCCAGTAGCTGCTGGCTTCCCATCTCTCCATTCACCATATCCATGGTGCAAAGTTATTATCTCTCAACTCTATAATGCAATTTCTTGCTTATGAACTTCGAGAATATAAGAACGGTGCATATTTATAATGGTTTGGAAAGTGGGTAAAAAGCATCCTATTCGGCAAACCTTACGTCGGCCAAATAGTTGAGACGTGTTCACATGATACATGTTGATATAGATGGTCCCCATAACATTAAATGTTTGTTTTGCGAAAAACGTTTTCCTCATTTTCAGCGTCTAGTTCATTTAGGAAAATGAATCAACGGAAAATATTTTCCTTTCAAAGCTTAAATTCAAGAAAACAATTTCCCTTTTGAAAGAACTGAAAAACTTTTTTCAAAATGTTTTAAGGTCCTTGCTTAATGAAATATTATTATTAAAAAGAATTTATAATTAAAAATTTTGAATTTATTGTTATTATATCTTTTCTTTTCTTTTTTTCTTGTTTTCTCTTTTTTTTTTCTTTGCCTGTGAGCATAAACCCTAACTCCTCCTCCCCTCTCTCGTTCTCCTTCACCCCCCCCTTTCGTCACCACCGCCTCCTCCAACCCTAGCCCCTCTTACGCTCCCGTTGGCTTTGCTCCCTCCTCTTCCTCTTCGTCGGCATCTTCTACACCTTCAATCATTTTTCAAATGCAATCCAAACACCAGAAAATATTTTGATTCACATATCACAAAACAAAGGAAAACTAACCGTTTTCCTGGAAAATGATTTCTTGGAAAATTTTTTCTAAAAACGTTACGTTTTTCGTGAAACAAACACACCCTTAGGTTCATTTGATTTTCCCTTGCTTTTATACCTTGTAGAATTAATCATTTCTCGTGGTCAAGAGAGTTATATTTATCAAAGGGAAAGGCCATGTTTACCTCTAATGGCCAAACCTACGAAAACATTGCAGTCATTTGGAAGGGAGATTTATGATGTTGAATTATTAAATCGAGAACTAAACTGAACTGAGATCTGGCCCATCTAATCCTGGACTCACCCAGGATGATGGGTCCATGAACCGATCATGAATACTTTGGTCATATATTTGCCTCATTTCATATTTCTCATTTTTTTAATTATATATTTTTGAGTATTTTGGTCATGAGTACACTATAAAAGTTGAACTCCCTCAAAATTGTAGAGACCAAATATTATTTTGCCTTGATTTTATTTGTATGGAAGAATAGACAAACAACTTTCCGCTTGCAAATCACTATCGCGTTAGCTAAAAAATGAATGGTAACCATTTATTTACAAAATAATTGATAATATAGTACCTTGCTCTTTTGGGAAACAGAGAGATTTCACCCAATCTGGACAGACAGCATCATGCATCATGGTTCACACACGGACCCGGACCAAAATAAAGTGCGAAACGACAACACCGATTGATGGGGAGGAGTCCTTTGCCTGAAAAATCCACGACAAGATATTTCCTCTCCTGCTGGCCAGGTCCACCCCCAAGCTGGACATTTTCTAGCGGACACAGACCCACAAATGATGTTGGTATATTAACTTTTTAAATGGGTCATTCCGTGACGAAAATCCGGGTCTTGACATACAGTGAAACGGCATGAAGAAGGAAGCCGAGAAAAGCGGGCAAATACTAAATAGCAGACTTACTAAATCCACTTCCCAATTATGAGCACAAGCTTGCAATACGTAGAAAAACTTCAAAAACTGCCTTCAAACTTGCGTACTTGTAAGACATCTCCCCTGCCTGATTTGGGGACTTTTATCCAAAGCCAATAGCAAACCGGTATTGCTTGCGAATTTTATAATTAAACTTATATATATATTCTAATCGGCTCAAGGGCCGTTGCCCCAAGATTGGGCGACCCCAGCCGACCCTCCCCCAACCTTCCCGAAAACGATAGGAAGGCGGCGGTGGCGAGGGCTGAGTCCTCAGTCACTGGCTACTATTTATCTTTCTCCGCATTTTTAAAAAAAAAAATTAGCTTTAAATTTAATTTAATTAATTTTTATATCAATTATTTACCCACGTCAATAGTAAAACGAAGTCGTTTTGGCATTTATCTAGCCACGTTAGCATGCAAAACGATGTCGTTTTGCACTTGGTTCACCGGAAAATCGTCACATTAGTGTTTGGCTGGATTTTATCACCATTAGCACTTAACTGATTTATTTTGCTCCCATTTTAATACTTAAATGTCACTTTCATAACTTTTGGCACATAAATATCTTCTAATGCCAAGTTTTAACATTCTAGGTGTCCCAAATTCTAAAATTAACTGTACACAAAAGGTCTTGGGCCATTTTGCATATGAAATTAAATTTTTGCCATTTCTTTAAAGTTTTCTAGAACTCTTTCTTCTATTTTCCTTTTCTTTTCCTTTTCTTTTCTTTCATTTTTGTTTTTTCTTTGCTTCAATTCCCTTTCCTGGTTGCTAGGGCCTCAGCAATGGCCAGTGGAGGTCAACAACCAAAGGCAAGGCCATCGCGGTAGGAGTGTTAATGGTTCGGTTCGGTTTTTTTTTAAAAAAAAAAAAACAAACCGAACCGAACCGTTAGGAAAAACTTCCATATCGAACCGAATAAAACCCAAACATAATACGAACCAAACTAAAATTTGGTTCGGTTCAGTTCGATTTTTCGGTTTTTGATTTTCAGCTTTTAGTTTTCGATTTTTGCATTTGTTTTTTTCTTCATTTTTTTTCTGTTATTTATATTTTTCGTTTCCAAGAAATAAGCTCTTATCGGTTTGTTGGTTTAGTTCGGTTCGGTTACCCGATAAAAACCGAACTGATAAAAATAATTTCGGTTTTTAATGAAAACCGAACTGAAAAAACCAAATTTTTCAGTTCGGTTCGGTTCGGTTTTTGGTTCAATTTTTGACACCCCTACATCGTGGCCCTCCCCCACGGCGACCGATAGAGAGAAATAAGGAAAAAAGCAAAGAGGAGAAAGGAAAGAAAACAGGAAAGAAGAAAATATTTAGAAAATCAGTTCGCTTTCAGAAAGTTGTGGTTGCAATCAATGATTAATTGGAAAACCTAACAAGTTTCGATGGGCTTCTCTCGCCAAACCTTCTCAAAAGCAATCTTAGTAATCCAGATTCTTACTTCTTCGAGTGGGTTCATGTTTAAAGAGCCGGCTGACATGCCTTAGACTCCAAACTCTGGAGCAACTTTCGTGCCCCATATACAATGAGTGAAAACCCGTACACATAGACCCTGCTCATTTCTAGTCATGCCTCCGTATCCTTAATGCAATCCCTCCCAAATCTGAATCTACAAGGAGTGAAGAGAGACGAAGAGAGAGATCAACGGAAAATTTATGCTTAAATTAAAAAAAAATGATTTATTATTTAAAAAATCGAAAATTATTTTTTAAAATATGACTAGATATGAGTGATTGGATTATAAACTCTATGCTTGAACACAAAAATCCTAACGCTCGTTCTCGAATCCCTAGCTTCTGGGCTCGAGTTCTTGACTCTTGGGCTTGGGACCCTGGCACCAATGCACAATGCCTCAGCATCTAGACCCGAGTCCACAAAGGTTGAGTGCATGACCTCCATACCCTTGCCCAAATCCTTAGCACCTAAGGCCGGGTCCACAAAGGCTGTGCCTAGATCCTCAGTGTTAGGGCTCGTATTCCTAATGCCCTTCCCCAAATCCCTAGTGCCCAAGTTCAAGTCCATTGAGGCCAAGGCCCTAGACCTTGGTGCTCATGCCCAGGACCTTGGTGCCTAGGTCCATTGAGGTTGGGCATGGGAACCCAATAGCTAGGCCCAAGCTCTAGTGCCTAGGCTTGGGTCCATAGAGGTCGGACTTAAGTCTATTGAGGTCGACCCCAAGACCCTAGTGTCTATGCCTAGATCCTCGCACTTGAGTGCTTGTGCCTGCGTCCCCAACACCCAAACTCAAACACATTGAGGCTGAGACAAGTCCATCGAGGTTGGGCCCCAGACCCCAATGCTTGTGCTTAGATCCCTCGCGCCCAAGCTTCCATCGAGGCCTAGGCCTTAATGCTATGGATTTGGGCATGGGGAACTAGGGTCTTGAGCCAAGCATCACGGACCTGAGTACAGGCACTACAATCCCGGGCTTGCCCTGGATGGACTCGAACCCGGCCTTTATGGACTCGGCTTAGTTGTCGGAGACTCAAACACATGCACTAATATCATGGCCCAGCCTTAATGGACTAGGCTCAAGTATTGAGGACCTAAGCTTGAGTGCCAAGTCCACAACTCATCCTCTGTGGATTTAGGCCTAAGCCCAAGCACTAAGGTTTAGCACTTAGCTTTTATGATCGTCAAGCCCGGCTGCCGGGGATCCTTAGGCCCACCCTTTATGGTCTTGAGACCGATGTTTATGCTCTTGCTCAAGACTGAACTGCCAGTGCCAAGATCAAGGTCCATCAAGGCTAGACTTGGGATCCTTGTGCCTATGCCTAGTTCCCCGCCTGTGCCCAAGTTACCGGCGGTTGAACATGTATGCATACTAAGGATAATTAAATTAGATTTTCCTTTCCAAATGATGAAAAATATTTTCCTTTTTTTTTGTTAGGTTTCATCCAAGTATTAGAAAATATTATTATCCTTCTGAAAGGTGATTTCCTAAAAAAAATTTCTAGAAATGTAATATATTTCAAATATTTTATAGAAATGTATTTCACAAAATCTTAAGATGTCCATACTTGCTTTTCACATTTGAGGAAAATAAGTTTGACCAAATACAAAATTACTTCTTAGAATTACTAATAGGAAAATATAGACTTAACAATCCCTAGTGCCTTGCCCAATAAAGATTGAGTTCTAGATGTTTGAAAACATGCAATCAAGTCCTAGACTTTTAAAACTAATCCAACTAAATCCTTCCGACAACCAACCTATGAAGCACGGACACGTTGCCGAGCCTTCCGAGTCGTGTCCGACACGTGTCGACGTGTCCGACACGCTCGGACACGCTTGGACACGCGGTCAACGCGTGTCGAGAAATCCGACACGTGGTCAACTTTTCTCGACACGCTTCGACACGCGTGTCCGAGAGAGATTGTCGAAGAAGACGATGGTGGGTAGAGAGGTGAGGTCGAGGAAGAGGCCGAGGAAGCGGAGCTGAGGCCGCGACGGCGAGAGGAAGAGCATAAACTGAGCGATGGAGGGCCGGCGGCGAGGGCCTCGCCGCGAGGCTACAGCTTGCAGCTGCTGCGAAGGAGGAACGGCGGAGGCGACAGTAATGTGGCGACCGAAAGAGTTGAGAAGATCGTGAGGAAGAAACTGAGGTGGCGGGGAGAAGGTGGTGGCGTGGGGGAGGGGGGGGAGAGAGAGTAAGGGAAGAACGGGGATGGAGGGGATTGTGATGGGGGCACAGCCTCGCAGCGAGCAGGTGGTGGCGTGGGGGGAAAGGGAGGGGGAGGGGGAGAGGAGAGAGGAGAGAAGGGGAAGAAACCGAGGGGGATGGGGGCGATTGATGGGGGCGCAGGTGATGGGGGACGCAAGGAGCAGGTGGTAGCGTAGGGAGGGAGAGAGAGAGAGAGAAAAGGGGAAGAGACTGAGGGGGCTGGGGGTGATTGATGGGGGGGCGCAGGGAGCAAGTGGGCGTAGGGGGAAGGTGAGGGGGAGAGAGAGAGTGGGGGCAGATCGCAGAAATCGAAGGGGAGGATTTTGGGGGTGGTGGCGTGGGAAAAGAGGGGGAGAGAGAAACGAGGAGAGAGGATTTGAGAGGATTTGAGGGGGAATAATTTTTGTTAAAATAAAAAATATATTTTTAAATATGCACACGTATGAATATGTTTTTTAAATTTTTTTATGAATAAGTAGTGTAAATTTATTATAAGTTCTTATTTATTTATTTGTGAATTTGAATCAAATTAATTAAAAATAAAAATATTTATTTAATATATAACGTGTCGGAACGTGTCGGAATTCTTTACTTTTTAAGAAATGACGTATCGCGTGTCGTGTCGCGTGTCGCGTGTCGCGTGTCCGTGCTACATAGCAACCAACATCGACGTGGCAGTATTGCACAAGCAATCTCGCATGGTGGTGGACCTCTATGCAAGGGTCGCACAACCCTTTGCCTGCAGGGGGTAAGGGTTGCTTGACCCGCGCACAATGGTGACCGATGGTGGAGCCACCTCCATGTGTGAGAGCCCCCACCTGTAGCCGACAAGGGTCAGCAATTTCAGAATAGTTCATAATATTGGGATTATCGAATGGTATCTTCGAGGTTCATCTGTGTCGAGGATTTACCAAGGGGTTTTGTGTCCATTTCCAGGGCGATCTTTCAGGTTTATGGTTTGTTTGGAGAGTAGGGGATAATTCGTGGACTATTCGGATAATAGGGGTTTTGGGGTTGCATGTGGAGTGTTGATTTAAGGGGTATTTTCCAAAATGAGACCACTTTATTTTTGGTGAAGTGGGCTAACATGGACCGAAAGAAATTATGGAAATCTCTATTGATTGCATCCTAGCAAGCACATATCCATCACCGGCAATAGCACTTGAGTTCACAATTACAGAACACATGATAGAAGGCTGCATGAGGAGGAGAAAGCCAACTCTAACTTAGAGGTTCGGGTGAGGCTTCGACCTTCGGCTTTTCAGGCGCGCCAGACCAACAGGCCATAGATCACGAGGATGACGTAGAGATCCATCGCCAGCGCGGCGGCCACGAGGAGCAGGTGGCCGTAGAAGCAGAATGTCGAGGCGGGGGTCAACAGATGACTCGCCGTGGATACAATGGCCAGCGCGCTGGATAGTATCACCGCTCTGAAGGTCCAGTCGTGCAGATCGAGGCTCTTCGGCTGAATCAGGAAGATACAGACCACGGTGACAATCTGCATCACCAGCAGCACCCTCTCCAGGAAATGGTCTCTAGGGATACCCACCTCCATTGCCAATTCTTCCCATCAGTGAGCGGGCCTTGGAGATGCCGGGTCAACCGCAAGAGAGGGCCGGAGAGAGTACACCGTCGTCTGAGCGGGGACCGGGTTATGGTACGTGTTTTGGGCGCTGGAATTGATGCAACGGGACCTCCAGGTTTATACACGAGCATAGTTCGAATCGGAGAGGGACGGTCTTTTCAAATCGTCTATCGTTTAAGATAAAACCAACCAAAACTATATCTTTTGGGGGTGATAAGCACCATGCAACTTCTCAATCCCAACGTAACTCATACGTAATTGATAAGCAAATCGAAATTTCGAATCCATTGACGCTAATCTTGCAGGAAAACAAGAGGTTCTTTGCAACATCGATCCTAGTTTCCATTAAGTTCAACATCCATATCCATATGATGATCATATCCATCTACCTATATCAATTTTATCTTCCGATTGAGTATTTTAACTCACGATTAGATTACTTTGAATCACACTGCGGCTAAAAAAGCAAGAGAAATTACATCATTAAGATGACGTTAATTTCATAATTATGTATAAGGTATGGCGGAAAAAATCGATGGACATCATGTAGATTAGTTTAATTAGACTAATAGCAGTCCGCTGTGGAAAAAAAGATCGATGGAAACGCTCTGAATTTGCGTACTCAGCTGTCTTGAATCTGAAGAGAGGGAAATCATCTTAAGGCATTTCGCTTCACGATAGAGAAGGAACTTTGTGAGTGGTAGACTGAGTTTAATTAGACTAAATGAGCTTTCAAAATATAATTTACTACCTTTAACTCAAAGGCCTTTGCATTTTCCTAAAGGCTTTCCTCAAAAATCTTCCCAAACGCACCCTAAGTTGCATCCCCAGCAAAATAGAAGCTTCATCTCTTATCATGTTGTCGACATGGGCTTGACCGATTCTTGACTACCCCTCCAGTTCTTTCACAAAAACTGGACTGGGCCTTGCTCCGATTCCCGGTTCAACCCTGTTGAACCGGCCAGTCCGATCCAGGTCTGAAAACATTCAGAACATCACTTTCCATTTCATTGCACACATAGGAAGTCTCTCTATGCATGGAATGAAGGGAAAGTTTTGCGGCTAGCAGACCCATTTTCTCTAGACTAGGTCCTCAAAACATCTGGACAAGATCCACCATCAGGGTGCGCCCTGTGAACTCCAAGAATAAGACTACCTTCCTTCAGCAACAATGTTTGACAACTTCCCTTATGCTTGAAGCAATCATTCAATTCATACGAGAGAGAGAGTGAAAAAGTTACAATATAGAACATTTTAGAAATTCAGGTGCCCAAGGTCTCAACTTCCACACTGTGCTTGAGTGAGGAATGTAAGTTTCTTCCCCCAGCATTACTCATTACTCAGCACAAAGTAGGACCATCATGCATTTACACTCGATGTGTATGACTTGGAAATTGTTAAACCAATAGCAAATGAAATCATTTCAACAGTAGGAATCCTTTGCTCGACTTATCCGATGCAATTCTTCTCTGTTAAGCACGATGCTTATGCCTAGACGCGATGCCGAGCAACATTGATGAATACAATGCATTTACTAGTTGTCAGTAACCTTTTGTTGCAATTTCTATTCAAGTTCTCTATCAAGCTGGGCTCGCCGCTTCAGACTCGCGGTTTTACATCAATAAGCTGCCCGATTTCTCAAATGGAAGCACCTGCAACTAGCTAATCCAGCCGATCAAGTTCGAATTTCCAAATGTTAGAGACCGAAAAATCGCACAACTTCTCTTGCTTCCAAAAGCAAAACCAGCTAAACCCGGAAGCAAAAACAAGTTCACAAGGTCTACAGCATTGGGGAAAGAGAGAAGAAAGAAACTAATCCAACGAAGAGTTCACCACCGACATCGATATAGCACATGAACCTCTCTAGTTCAAGAAATCTAAACTCATGAACTATAAGCTTCTTCTAGGCCTATCTAATGTGAGTTGAGTGAAAGAAGAAGAACAAATTCTTGGAAGAGCAACAAGTACCTGCAGATTCCACCCTTTTGAATTCTTCATTCCATTACAACCTTGGCTCCAAGTGCTTTCAACTTCTCAAGTATCTGCTCCCCTTCCTCCTTCGAAAGTCCAGCTTTCAACACCGCCGGCGTCTTCTCCACCAAGTCCTTGGCTTCCTTCAGACCCAAGTCCGTAAAGCTCCTCACCTCCTTGATGATCTTGATCTTCGCGGACGCCTCGTAGGATTCCAGCTTCACCTCGAACACGGTCTTCTCCGGCTTCTTCTCCTCCTTGCCCGCCGCCCCCGCCCCGGCCGCCTTCGCGGCCATCCCGGCCATAGCGGCGGCAGCTCCTCCTTTCATGACCGCGATGGCCGGCGGCTCCTTCATCCCCAATTTGCTCATCAGGATCGACGAGAGCTCCGCCACCTCGACCAGCGTGAGCCCTGCCACTTCGTCCACGAGGCGGAAGACCCTGTCCGTCGGAGGGCTCCGATGCTCCGTGGGATCGAAGGTGGCCGGATCGTAGTCGGCCGGAAGCCTACGCTGGTCGATCTCCACTTCCTCTTCGTCATCCTCCTCCTCTTTCCTTGCCGGTTGAGAGATGTTCCGGGACAACCAATTCAAGCGCGGATTCGCCACCACCGCAGGACGAGAACCGCCATACGCACGGAGGAATCCATTTGACAAACGGTGTCCTGCTCTCGAAATTAGGCTCATTGCTGACGACGGCTAGAACGCTACTGCCTCCACCCTTGTCTCGGAAGCAGAAGGAGTTACAGCCGATGCATCATCGGAGCCGCCGGAGCGAGGAGATGACGGCTTGAAGTTCGGATCTTTTCAGGAAATGCTGCGGAAGCGGACGAGGAGAGCAGCCTCGGATCGTCGAAGAAGCACGACGAGCGCGGGACTGAAGAGCTCCGCCGCCGAATTGAGATGAGGGCTGACCGAAACCGCCGTCGCCGGCGACGAGGATCGGTGGAAGCGGGACGGCGGTATCCACCGGTGCTGGCGTTGAAGAGAGGGAAGGAACTTGATTTGAAACCCTAGCTGGAGGAAGAGGAAGAGTACCCACCTCGCGTGTAATGGGCCGGGCCGGGCTACTCTGATTGTAGGCTTTTGATTCTGAGAAAGATGGGCCTAAGACAATCCAAGAATTGTCTCTCATCATGGGGACAATTACCATTAGTGAATTGAACTTTATTCATTTTTCTCGGCCAGAGTTAAATTTGCTCATTCAAATTCATTTAATTATAAAGTATGGTAAGAGAAGATAACGTGCATAAAAAAATTTGTGCAATTTCAGGGCGACCGTGAAGGCTTTATATTAATTAAAAGGAGGAAGTGAAAAACTCATCCATAATGTTAGTGTCGCATTGTTGTGTTTCGTGTACGAATATTATCCATTTTATGTAAATGCTCTAGTTATATAAATATTTATTGAATACATAGATGGAATTTATCAAATCCATTTCCTACCGTATAACGTGAAGAGATGATTTTGTTTCTAATAGACCTCTTATCTCCTTTTCCTCTCAATACTCTTATATGACGTTGAAACAGGCCTTGCTTTCTTGCACGTAAGTGGAGTTTTTCATTCCTCGTCTTTGACTAATGAATGATGGCATATAGAAGATTTTGACCAACTCTCCAGGTTCACCACATATATTTGTGCAAACTCAATACATTAAAATCTACATGGCGCTCAATTCCACAACACTTCAATGGGCACGACAGGTTAAGAGTTACCCATAAGTCAAAGAGTACATAAAGCTCTTACATGTTACCAAAATTTAGCAATCGGAGAAGCCCTGACCAAAAGGGCAATGCTTACAAGCAAAATTTGTAGAAACACCTCCCTGAACCATACATTACAAGTTTCGGGGCTAGTACGACTCAACAATCAGTTGCTGTTTACACAGTTTTAGGAATGCCCCATCACGCCTTCTCTCAGATCCAGCACAATGGCTTCGATCGACAGCCAGAAAATATTATCTGGTGCTCCTAAAATCCACACTTAGCAGAAAGTGTGGCTAAAGTTACAACAGATAAACCAACCATGCCTGAATGATTGCCGAATGGGTGAACCATCTGGCTCCAATGCTAAGAAATAATCAGCCGTCAACTGGAAAAAGGCGATGAAGGAATGGCTATATCTATCTTGTTACGGGAAGTTTCTTCACCTACAACACTTTGGACAAGATTTATCTGGCTCTTCTGGAAGCCCTGGTGAACATTTCTTTGATATTCTGAGAATCCGTCTCTACTTTTGCTTTTTTAACTTGCCTTCCAACCTTTGAAGCCTTCTTATCCGCCCCACTCTTTCCCTAATAGATCACAGAAGAAATATTCAGCAGCAAATTAATATCCCTACGCTGGGAAGAGTGACCGCGACCAGGTTTATTCAACAGGTACAAATGGGCACAACCCAAATACGCAAAATCATTCCTCCGATTAAGATTACAAGGAGGCAAGTTTCAATTGAAATCTGTGAGCCCATGACTCAAGAGTCGGCACTAAGCAGTCAAAATACCCCTTTTAGAACTTCATACAAAACAATTACATAGATCCAAAGTTCAGTCACCCTGATACTATTGGATTGCTGAATGCATAATTAACTCCCTCCGTCTACTGAAGTGATATTGCAGTTACCTGTAAGGCCACAGGAGATCCAAAGTCATTTGTGTCTGCTACATCTTGATAATTTTGTTTATGAGCTGCCTCTCCAACATCCTCTAAATTCAATCTGCAGGAAAATTAAGAATCCTGTATTCAGTCACCATTGATTATATATCAATTTTTTTTTTTCTTGAACAGGATTATATATCAATTTAAGCAGGGATAAATCTGGGATTTTTCTTTTTTGGGTCAAACTAACAATTTCATATCATTCCATTGATAAAACCTATGCTTCATACTGAAGAGACCTTATTTCTGCAGTAAAGGCGCTCTGATATCATTATAACTTTCTTATGTGTTTTCTCAGTAACATGGGCAACCTGCAAAGGTGAGAAGCACCTTATCGATGTATTTCTTTAGAAATGTAAAGGTAGTGTTACTCTCCAATTCTATAACCATAATTAAATTTTTCACCGCTCAGTGGGGGATAATCTATCCTAAATCCTAATACGCAGATTCTATATACTATTGTACAACAGAAATACAGCCATTAGTGTTTAGGGAAAATCAGGAAATAGTATTTATGCAAGAAAGAGAAAAGTTTTACTTCAGACTATCACAGAGATTCTTCAACCAAGGTTCATCCAGCAAGTACTCCCCCATTATTGAGACAGCATCAGCTACTGCACAAACAATAATGGAGAATTAATAAAGTGCAAAAAGCAAATCTTTATTTGACTCAAGCTGGACATTCCAATCCTGTTCATCTTTCCTTTATAATTAAGCCCAGTGATCTCTCAAATTAACTATCTTAACCAGAAAGCATGAGTGACTCTTGCACAAAGGCCTGAGAGGAGCAGATAGTCTAAGCTAAAGCAGTAGGCCATTCCCCCTCTATTCCTCAAGAAATTACGAACACAAAGTTATTAAGAAATGCTCCTGCAAATATGTCATGCACATGCCAAAACATGCACAAACATCCAACTTTAACAGATATTCATACCATTAGATGGTGATCAATAGAGCAATAACAAGTTCAATGCACTTAGTTAGGTTAATGGATATTAAGATCCACTACCCTTTTCAAATTGGTCAAACATAGTGACATAAACATTGATCAACCTTATATCTGGCTTGGCAAACAGTTTCACTTCAGGCATTCATATGACTTGATTTAGAGCTCAAATCCCATCATGTGAACCATTATCAATGCTAAAGTCCTGCTTTCAGAACAACTATTAACACCCTTTGTGGTAAGAGTTTATTCTTTTTTTCCATTTCCGATTGGCCCCTTTTTTTTTGGTAAGAGTTAATTGTAACTACCCACTACTCTCATTCAGATGTACTAACTGAGAAAAATCTCTGCTCATGACTCCTTCAATAAACTCATTTAAAAAATTCATGAAATTACATAGCCAAAAGTTTGTCTCACTAAGACATACACAACTCTTTCTCAGCTCGGGCAGCATAGTTTTTGTCCAGAGTACCCATAGTCTGCTTCAGTTGGTGCACCTGCAATTAGATAACATTTGTTGGTAAACTTGCACACAACAGAGAAAATTTAGTTTCATGAGAATTACAGACCTTGTATGACAACCAAGCAAAAACCTTAGCGTCATCAAGCCTAAAAAACCTTGTCGATCCAATTTCTGTCGATACAGGCAAACCGAGAGAGATATCAATTTGTGTCCTTGCAAAGGAAATGTGGCACCCCTAATAACACTCTTAATGCTCTTGATTTAAGAATATGTCAGTAATGCAATCATAATTTACCGAATCTCTTCTTCACAGTTTCTATATGTAACAATGAGGGTAATGTTTGCCAGTTGCTTACCAAGTAACAATTCAACTGATTCGAATCATATGCAATTCACAGTATCAGCATACTGTTATGCTAAGTTTGATCACAAACACACAGACAACAAGAAACACAAAAACCAAAAAGGAAAAGGAAATGCAGATTATAGAGCCCGGACTTAGAGTTCAGCTTGGTGTCCTGAAGATATATTTAATGCAAAGAGTATCTCCAGATATACCCCTACAATTCAATTTTTAAAATTCATTTTGGTTTTGTATGAAACTTTAATTGCAGCATGGCGCATGACATACCACATGACAAGAGCATTATGCAATATTATACGATCCTGATTCTTAAAAGTTCTAACTTATTTCTTTCCCAAATTAAGCTACCCCTTCCTACTAGGGCTAAGGCTTCCTTTAGGTCCCTCCTTCCACGGAGCCTCAAAGTCTTTTCCATTTTTCAATGAGAAAATAGTGATCATTTTTTTCAATCCTAGTAACATTGACTGAAGAAAGGTGGCACAGAAAATAATATATAAACGAAAAGAATCTCTACTAGCAGCATTATGTTGCAGATACGTCTTATTAAATGTCTATCTTGAATTTTACATTATTTTGGTGGTCAAGAATGTAGTTACTTCCTTCTTACCTTTTACCAAAAAAAAAAAAAAAAAGAACGTAGTTACTTCAGTGTAGCCAATATGTCTAATACAGATGTACACGAGTAGTCACCTTTAACTTCACAAACCACTTGCATAGACTTCTCCGCAATGGACAATAAATGCTGATATCCAGGGTAACCATTTATAAACAAAATCTCATCCAATTGCCTAAACTTCCCAGGTTCATCACCTTTCTGCATTAGTTGAAAACGGCATTATTATGTCACATATTTTGGATTAATACATAAAGGACGACAGGTCAAACTTCATGAGAGATAAAAACTGTGTGCATTCCAAAATTTTATCTTGTTTACATGCTTAGGCAGGAGGCAGTGTGTAAACTTGATAAATTCACAGATGCATAATAACGTAAACTATCTGCTGGAATTTCTTGGATAGCATATATGCCATAAAAAATTTGAGAGTCATGCATAGAAAGATTAAGGGTTCCAACAGAAAGGAATTCATTTATTAGAGAAAACAAATACTTAAACTTGTGATCGAATAAATTAGTAGGAAAATATTATAACATTTCATTTCTTGTGAAACACTAAAAATATATGCTACCTTCATCCTGGCTTCCTCGAAAATGGGCAACATGATGAACACTGGATCAACTGGTGTGGCAGTATAGTGGCAACCATCTTGACCAAATATTAAAAAAAAAGAAAAAAAAAAAAGAGCAAATTATAATCCCAACCGCGATGAACACGTGTGAGTCTTAATTGCCAACATGAATATTGAAGATCATACCTTTATGGACGTAATCTCCCAGGAACCAAGACCCATAAGGTAATTTAAACCATTGAAGTTCAAAAAGCTTCTCATCGACAACAAGGTAGCACGTCGCTTTTCCTGTGAGCAGTTAGAGGCAGCATCAGCAAGCTAAGTGTTTCGGGCATGTTCATGCACGATGGCTCGTGCCAAGCGAGCAGTCGCATCCAAGATTCACCTAACGACGAGATTGAACTATGAAATAGCGGGAAAGTCGCAAGGAAGGCAAACAAGGGGGAAAGCGGATCACTTTCTGATTACCTGATTTGGGATGCCGAAGTGACAAGAAATGCCCAACCCCTTTCTCCGTCGCAGCAGAATCTACATTACAAGGGACTCAAAACCTCACTATCTTCAAATTTAACATTAACGGTTCAAAATTCACAGAATTAGAATTTCAAAACGAGGGAAATGCAAGAATCAGCTGCTCCATTCCGCATTTCAATTCGCAAACGTCAGGAAGACATAACACACGCACGCCAAAATTCTCAACACCATCCAAAAAAGCATCCAATTCGAGCACAACCAGCATAAAATCCCACGTAATTCATCGATCAGGAAGGACGTGCACGATCCGAACAGGGAAATTTCGGCAACGGGATGGCGTTTGTAGCGAAAATGTGAAGTGGGTTTAGCAGAGAGGCATCGAATTGGAGAAGAGGGGTTACCGGGTGCGACGAGAAGGCGAGTTTCGCTACTTCCTTCCCACCAGTTCTCCATTCTCGAAAGAATCTGCTCTTCCTCCTCTGCAAAAAGAACAATAAAAATCGAAACTTTTTCGCAGTCGCCGCAGCTCAGTTGCTGGAAAAGAATCAAGAGCAATACCACCAGAACGAAAGCTAGATTATGGCGCCAAAGGTTGGCTCGACTCGTGCCGTCGCACGTGCCAGACTCTGAAGATTTCCTTAGGGTTAATTGCTTTTTAGACTTCCTCGTGCACAGGATTGCTCTTCAAGAAAAAATAAACTATTTGTAAATGAGTCTTCATTTTTTATTTTATTTGTATAGATACGCTAACGAGTATTGATTATACTCGTTAGCGTAGGGAAAAACACAATAATTTGGTGAATAATTGAAGGACTCGTCAAATATCCCAATGATTTTTCACATTTGTCAGTTATTTCATCATTATGTAACTACTCTAATTTATTTTATTGACATGAGTTACGGACTGGAAATTTTCAAGGCCCAACAGGTCGAGGAGACAACCGAGATGACTGGATGTGCATTGAAGCTTCTAGTGATCGAGGGTTTGTGAGTTCTAGAATGTTCTTAGGGGCATAATGGAAATATATGCATGCATTTTAGATTATTTTTGTAATAAATGGTAGTTTGGAAAACTGGATCTCTCCATCTATTGTTATAATTTGAGAGGATTCTTGTAATTAATTATAGTTAGGGAAATTGTCTTCACCATTAAATAATGAGGAGATTTGTGATTATAATTTGAGAGATTCAAGTACATATGGGAATCATCTCTTTAATTTCTGTCATTCCACGGGCTACAAAAAAGTCATATCTCTCAAATAATTTTCCCTAGAGACTCTCTTCGTGATCCAGGTGGGTGAAGTGTTAAGAAATGCGCATATCTAATGTTAAAAAAACTTCGAAATTGACACATGAGAACCATGAAGGAGACATTTTTCAAATGCATACTACAGTCCTCGGAGAGAAAACAAATGTTTGGAAGAAATAGAGAAAATAGAGCTGAAAATAGGCTGAACTATTTTCCTCTAAATCATAACTATTTGTGTCTAATCATTTATTTAGAGTCCAACATTCGGCTAAACTATTTGTAATAAACAATAGTTTTTTTTTTCTTGAATCACTTTGGTTTCATCGGTAACGGGGGGTGTTATTGAGATGCTGAAAATAGGCCACAAATTACCAACACAAGAGAGCTTGCCTATCTAACTTTGCTTAGGACACGGTTTCCATCAATCCAACGGTGGTCATGTAACTTTGCTTAGTACGTCTTTCATCAATCCAGTACAAGAGGGAGCTTGCCTAGCTAGAAATTCCACTGCCAATCACTCTTGTGCCCAAGGTGTCGCAAATGCTTAAAAAGATGCTGATTACGGGGCCATTTCAAGTTTCATTGTTCGCGAGTGTACCCCTAAAGTTCTTGCTAATAAACTAAGAACGTGCTGCTTGGATTCCCCGATTCGTTAATAGGGCTAAATGCTGTATCAGCACTTGCTATTTCGCCTTCTATGTCCGTCATGGCAATTGAAGTCCTCTCTCGAATGTTAGATTGATCTACAGAACAGGGGAGGCTCGAAGTATTGCCCCCGGCGCCCCAGGATCAAGCTTGCCCACCTCTGTTTTGCTGATGATGTTTTGATTCTGACTAATGGGGGTACGAATGCTTTGATAAACACATCCCCCATATCGAAGGGAATTCCTATATCACAAGACTGGGATCTAACACTTCGCAGTCTATGATAGATGGGGTATTTACAGGACGTCGGCAAAGCTGGAGGGGGAGCTGGCTTGGGCATGTCCAGGAGTTGGAAGGGTAGAGGGCCAACACCATACTCATTCTCAAAGATTGCATGGGGCGCCGCCATCACGCACCACATTTGGATCCCCAGGGACAAGAACAAGCCGCATGATAATGCCTTCGCTGGCTGGCTATGGTGGTGCCACTTTTTTTCCAATAGTCCAGTGCTGTCTTGTACAGACTTTATTCTATAAAACTTTAGAGAGAGAGAGAGAGAGAGAGAGATTGCTTAATCCACAGCACTTGGAGATGTGCAGGAGGCGGAGTGTGGACTCATATAGTCTTGTTGTACTGCCTCTGTCTATTGTGAACACTTGAACATAAGAAAAGGGAAAAGAGCAATTTTAGGAGACTAATCTTCATTAGCAGACACTTAAACACCAAATGCTGCATAAACAGACTGAATGCAACAGTGAGATAACGGCTCTGAATTTGTTAAAATTACCAATTCGACAGCACCATCAATTTACACATCAACATACAGGAACTATTTTCTTTTCATTTTTCACAAAGCTTCTCTCTTTTTCATTTTTCTTATTTGTGATGTACTAGGACCGTCTTACGCTAACACGAAAAATTACAAGCACTAATCTATCTTGTAGGTATCAAATGACACACAACCTCGCCCATCACTATCTCAAATAAAACCGAGCCGCACATGTTAACATCTCCAGAACTTTGTCGTCGCAAAATGGAGATCTCACCCTCCCTTTTCCTTCCATAGGAAACAGACAAGCACAGCTAAAATGCAATCTCACAAGGCGCATGAAAGTTCCTCCCCCGACATATAGCCTCCAGATTTTCTCCAGCATATGAACACAACGGGGATACCTCCACACCTGAGATAAACACAAAACAAGAAGCATTAAATTTACTTCCTGGTTCATAAATCATGTGAGCCAGCTGATTCTGTAGAACCTGACTAATTGTTTTCGAACACATTATGTACTCTTGACAGACTGCTCCCAACTGAAATGAGTAAAGATAAGCCTATGGGACCAAGGACATAGAAGAAACAAATCTCCATTACATCCTATCACACATATGCTATAGGTTAACTCCTTTACAAATAGCAAAAGAACGGATCAAATATTCTGCAACAATTCTCGAGAAACCCACGAGCCTCCCAGCAAATTCAAAATTCTTTATCAGCTTTTGAGTTGATTTCCTCTTCTTCACTTGTAATTAACATAGAATCTTGGGTGTGTGTCTATTCTGTTCGTTTTCCCCAGTGCAAGGTGTATGGACTGATTAAATCTCAACAACATGCAGGCATAAGTGGAAGATTTCTTGGTACAAGTCAAATTCACATACACCACAAGAACAGCAAACTCTGCACAGCATGTAAAAATTGGCAACGCAATACATGGTAAGCCACCACCAATTACCAGTAGCATAGAGCGGCACTGAATGTGTTACAAAGCCTCCAGCAGCAACCACCCAACGAGTATGAAGCCGGAGAACCAGCAGTCTTGCACTGTCTGGTGTGTCAAAATTTGATCCATTAGCATTTTTCACCGGCGCGAACTCCTCATCACGCAATACCTGAACTTTCAGACAAAATGTTTAGCTTCGCAGTATTTAAAGAGATGAGCTAAAAAATTGGTATTAGAAGGATAAAAGAGGACCTCAAAAAGTGCAGTTGAAGGAGCATAGGGAAATGCATCAAATATGAATTGCTCCAGCTTTAGTCCCGCCGTTTGTCCATGGATTGAAGCAATTTTCTTCTCAGCAAGATGATAGCTGCAATTACAAAAACCCGAATGCATTTGATATATGAAACATAGTCTCATGCGATGAATCGGTTGAGAAATAGTCTAACTTCTTGATATTACTAAAGTTTACTCTTTGTAGAGAGACCAAATTTTTGGCAAATGCAGTACTTAAATGAGTCTCATGCTTATGTACCCTAACAATCGAAAACACTCTGACCGCAAAATTAAATTAACCTTTTGAATTTGATAAAAATCTATTCTGGAGCTTTTTGTTGAAGCTTTTATAAAGCAACCTGCAATTGTATTTAAATTAAAATATCATTTGGTATTAGTAGCTCTAGGGATGCACGTGTGAGGAATAGCTGGAAATGCAAACGGCAAGGAGGATAATTAAAGTTAGAACAAGTAATTGACACACCATGTTGGCTCATTAGTCAATAGTAGAACTACCAAAAAAATTCTGTATCTCATATGAAAAAGGTCAAATGCCTCGTTCACAAATTTTGTAGTACAAAATTATGGTTCTGAAGGTGAACGATGAAACTAAAGTCATAAAACTAACAGAATACTTTAATAGGAGAAAAGATACAGCAGAAAGTGGCGTGAGAGACAATATTTTCATCCCCCAACATTTCCAAAAGCAGGGGAGCAGTGAAAAACAAAGACCACTTACATACTGTCTTTCTCAAGGCCATTTGCGACCTGGTTGAGAAAATCAAGGGTGAACATGTGTAAACAAACCTGAAAGCCAGAAAGTAATGAGTAGTCAGGGAGAAACTAGGGAGATAAAAACAAAACCCAATGGATTCATATCATGCTACACCGTGCATCGAAGCACAGTGCAATCTAACACACAAGGTTGTCTGGTTTCAAAAGGATATGATATCCTGAGAAATAACACATAAAGACTTAAGCTACAACATCAGGCCCTGGACTAGTATCTATTAAAGCTGAGAGAAGTGGAATTTCCGTGCAATTGATATTGGCAATCAGCAAGCTTTTAGAGCAATAACGAAAAATATAAATCAATAATAGTGCCAAAAGCTGGAGACAAATCATGTAAGTAGTAAGTAGTAAGTGCAAGGAATAGGGTGTACATTACTCCAGCAAAAACGAAGCCGTCCAGTTTCCTGATTGATTGCAGAAGCAAGTGTTGGATCCAGCTCACTATATTCAAGGACTGTAAGTGGTCCACCTTTACCACGCCTTACAAACACGCCTACCTTCTCTTGTGGGTACGCCTAAAAAGAATTATCCAAGAATATAGAAAGTGAATATTCGGATCACATCCATTAGCAATAGGTCCCCCAAAAAAATGTGGACATGCTACACGTGCAATTATAATCCATCAGCCAGAAGGAAAAAATTTTGATTTTCATATGAAGCAAAACCAGCAAACAAAATTCATGCAAGTCATATGCTATGTATCAACTCAATTTGATCCAAGTGGGCAAAACACCTCAAAAGGAGAACTCAGGATGGCATCCTTTGGATTGAGTCTCTCCTTATATACCAAGCCACAAGTTACTTCCCACTCACCATGAAACTTGATGTGTTTCATAAACTCCTCCGCTTTATATCACTATCATAATCATCAATGTAGCTCATGTAGCTCAAAACTGCACCAGTTAGGTAAAATTCTAGATTTGACCCTCACACGTTGAAGACATAGCTCCCAAAATGAAGCAGTTTGCTTCGAATAGTTGAAAAGGTAAGTCTTGTAATATAGCACTTTGTCTTGCGTAGCACTCATACCCCAAGAACAATGTTCCGAAACCATTTATAATAAGCCAAATCCACATGGCCAAGCCCCCCAACAAAGTACTCAAGGTTGTGCCCTTTGAGAGGTGAGTCTCCACTAATGCAAAATCCATAAGTTCTTTGCCACTTGATGTAGATTCACAAGCTCTTCATATATCAGGCTTTACACTTTGATACCATAAATATGAACCATTTCAAGCCAGATTAACTTGTGCAGAAAAGGCAAGAGCTTCATCTAGAGATTACCAAAGGATAGGTGCAAACCACATAAATTATCTTCAACACAGCACACTTTCCAAAAATCAGTCAAATGAATAAATTGAGTATGATATGTGCCTATAATCACCTTACGGACGACTTTAGCAGCAGCATCTACACCTTTGTCCATGAAATAACCCAAGAAAGTAGGATCAGCCACGCGTACCTGTTTTAAGCGATAAATCTATGTGATAAATATCTGAAACCAACCCACAAAAAGGGAAACTTGCCAAGGGAAATTCCATCGCTTAGTAAAAGCAAAACTCACCAATGCATTGTCAACTCCATAACAATCCAAATATTTAATCCCTCTCGATGCCATATCTTCGAGAAGTTTGGAAGTTTTCAAAGCTGATCAATGAGAGCCAAATATTTATTAATGTTTTTAAGCTATATGAGGTTGAGATACTGCGAAAGCGAAATAGTAACCACTAATTGGCATGAGATTTAAAAAAATAAAAGCACCTGTATATACTCCTCCATTACCATCGGGAGCTTTAGCTACCTGGATATGAAAATCATATCAAAACGAGTTTCATGCATTAGTTCAGTCAGATATTATGACTTAGATTAGAAATAATTCCATGGCACTTCATACATCTACAGTTTCATCTTCCCCTACCGAAACAATCCATATTTTCTAATCATTTTATGGTAGTCTCCTGGGAAAAATGAGTGCACCACCTGTGTGACGAGTGGGAGATCTTATTGTACCATTTTATTCACTCAACGGTTGGGGCAAGAAAACTTTTAGTTACTTGGTTCTCTCACTCCTTCATAAACCAGTAGACCATTGCAATACAATACTCAGATGCTCATACAATTAGAAGAATAATACAGACACCGACAGTTAGAAGATAATAATTTATATTGCCAAAGATCTCAGCTCCCTTCAGCTTTGGTGTTTTAAACATTTCCATTATTCTTTAAGATACACTTCCTAAACTGTTTATTCTATTCTCAAAATTCAACTGCAAAATGGTTGGCAATGGCAGGTGAAGTTGAATGAGTACAAAGACTAAGGTTGAAAGAGTTGGTTAGATCTTGGAAACCATATTTCTGTTCCTTCTGCAGTTAAATTAATCAAACAAACAAATAGAATAGCATACGTACTCTGTAAGGAGTCTCCATGATAAATCTTCCATCTTTCGAGACACACGGCATGGTACCTTGCTGGAAGAAGGTGACCTACACGAAATTTTCCATCGATAGTGAGGCAATATTAACTACAACCAGATAGGAAATTTAACTCCTTTTTTTTTTTTAAAGAAAACTAGGAAAAGCTACATATGTTTTACTTGCTCAGCTTCAAGACCAAAGTATTTATGGCTCTCAAAAAATTTCCTTGTGGGCTTATCAGTAAATGGACTGGTCATTATGTACCAACGTATCAGTGGAGAACCACCAGAACCTGCAAAAACAAGAGAATAAGCATATTTTCTGTGTAGTTTAAAAGAAATGAACAAGAGGAGGAATTGTACCCTCTTTGAGAGCTTGAGCAGCCAACTTC